>JAOQMS010000004.1:21591819-21623580 GCA_027563885.1 Erythroxylum longipes | reverse complement strand
TCATGTGCAAAAATCACATTTTCACAAATGCATGAGCTTGAGATGTGTTTTCCTAATTTCTCCGATTAATCTCTCATATACCCGTTTTTATAATTCAACTCGTTATCTGAAAACGGGATGTTACATTTATGATCTAAGTTGATTCAGTATTATGGCATATGATTTTAAGCGTATTGACTAAGTTTGTTGAAATGTGATCACGTGTGTCAAACATCTTTTGCAATACATATATTTTTTATATATAAAAGTATAAATATATTATAGTTTTCATAATCGATTTAGGAGACCAAGTGGGAGAATGTTATTTCCACGTTAAATTAAGTGTTATTTCCACGTTAAATTAAGTGGGTGATCCATTAACCTAGTGTTTTAAGTCTTGCCCACTTATAGCCAATTAAAAGAATGCCCAAAATTAACATAATTGTTGGAAGGCTATTTACCCTTTGATGGAGTGGGTAAATTATAAAACCAACGGTTATTTCTTGGCCCTCTTCTCCTATCTATAAAAGCAAGATACATACTCCCTTTATGTTGTGCTTTTTCCATTATTAAGAGACATAATTCGTTGTATCACAATTAGATAAGGAGAAGAAGAGATCAAGAATACAAGGTTTGTCAATCAAAAGGGAAATTATCCATTTAATATGAGAGTGTGTTCATCAAACGGTGTGTTATCAATCCTTATTTTAAGATGGTTTGAATGCAATTAATTTTAGGTATTGTGAGTTAATTTCTGCACGAAAGTCTAACATTTTAGGCCCTTGAGAAAACATATTGGAAGATATTCACAAGACCGAGAATTGTCTGAAGTCTCCTGGCCCATGGGATGAGTTGAATCTACGGCAGGCAATTCAGCAACACAAGAGACGTTTTAATCACGTCGTCAAAGCCGAAAATTATAGCGAGAAAGGCATCAATACATCTTACCTTTTAGCCTTTACTTTGAGCCGCACAAGGAGAATGGTCCCGAGTTGCGACCGATATGCATCGTTGACCTGCTTTGGTGGCGGTTGATTTGCTTATGCATTTACGAGAAAACGGAGGCAATTTTGATAACTTACGACCTACAAAGTCAGATTAAAGTCTTGTTCACAATTTTCAATGAATATATCATTCGGATTTGTCACGTGTACTTGAACTATGTGTATTGAAAGTTGCGAATTCTATTGTACATTAATTTGAATGTGAAAAAAGAAACTTGAAATTAAATGAACTAAGTTAGGAAAGATTCGCGGTTGAGAAGTTTGTCATTATTGTCCTTAACTTCGTACTCAAAACAAGTGTCCACAAAGAGCAGTCAGACACTTAAATAACGGCATTATTCAGAAAATGTAGGAGAAATAAACATGGTATCATGGCTGCGATGTTAGTGAAAAATGCTAGGGCTCTAATCAACACGATCGTGAGATTTAACCCATAATATATTACTCGTACAAAATGATTGAGAAATTATAAACATAAAATTTTAATGTAAAAAAGTCTCTAATATAGAGGTAAAAATTACAGGACAAACCGACAATAAAATTCGCTAAATCAAATAACATGATACAAAAAAAAAGTTTGAGCTTCCTTAATTAAGAATACCTAACAAGACAATTTCAACTAATGTAGCTTTTTTTCCCCTCTAAAACTCTCTCAAAAGTCTTCTGCTAATTAAACTTTAATAAAACTATAGTTGATGAAAGTTATTTGGATACTAAAACTTTTTTATCATCGTATGTTTAGTACAACTTTTGTCACGATAAGATTTTATACTAAACACAATCACTCACAACTTTATTCATTTTGATCTATGAAGACACTTAATACTTCTGGAGCTCAAATTTAGGGGAATTAAACAAATAAATGTACATAAAATGGGCCTATACCATAACAATCTCTCCTTTTAGCCCATTTTAGAGGAAAAAACAGCTACCATCGTTCACTTGATAGTCATCCCCGCATGCATACTACAAAGCTCAAGCTTACTCTGAGGAAATACCTTTGTTAACATGTCAGTACCACTCTTATATGTGAGAATCTTTTCGAACTTCATTAATTGCTCAACCACATACTGCAGCCAATGATACCTCATATCAATATGGTTAGTGCAAGAATGATAAATGAAATTTTTGTTTAAATTTATAAATTTTGACTATCACATAAAACCAAGTACTCATCTATTTTACGTCTAATTTTTGGAGAAATTGCTTCAACCAAAGTATCACCTTTCCACAACTACAATATATTCCACCTTAGTAGTAGACAAAGTTATACACTTCTACAACTTAGATTGCCAAGAAATAACTTGTCTTGCAAATTTAAACAAATATCTTGAGATTGACTTTCTTTTATCGAGATCGCCAGCTATGTCTGTATTTATGTAACCTTCTAGAATTGGCTCAGTACCTCCAAAACTCAAACACAATCTAGAAATGCCCTACAAGTACTTGAAGGTCCACGTCACTACTTCTCAATGTATATTTCTCAAATTGGATAAAAGTCTATTTAACAATCCAATAATGTGTGCAATGTTTGATCTATTGCACACTGTAGCATACATTAATAAATTGACAATAAAGAAGTACGAAATAGAGGACATACATTCTTTCTCCTTTTCAATGGTAGGACATGCTCTCTTGCTCAACTTAAAATGAGCAGCTAAAGGTGTACTCACTAACTTGACATTCTTCATATTGAATCTCTCAAGCACCAATTCAATCTATTTCTCTTGTGGCAACTACAACTTTTTGCCTTTTCGTCACAAGTAATCTCTATGCCCAAAATCTATTTTGTCCTCCTTCAACCCGTAAATCATGTCAACATCTTATCCAACTATCAATATATGATGCACATACAAGAGAAGGATGATAAAGTTACCACCAAGGACTTTTCTAAAATAAACACAAAGATCAACTAAAGTTTGCTTGTAACCATAACTCGTTATAAATGAATCAAGCTTCTTATACCACTGTCTTAGTGTCTGTTTAAGCTCCTAAAGGCTCTTCTTCAACTTGCACATAAGGACTTTTTTCCCTTTTACTTTGAACCCTTCTGATTGCTCCATGTAAATCTTCTCATCCAAATCACCATGTAAGAAAGCAGTGTTCACATTTAGCTACTTGAGTTCAAGATCCAAACTAGCAGTTAAGCCTAATATAATGCATATTGACATTATCTTAACTACTGGTGAAAAAATCTCATCAACCTTTTACTTTGAACCCTTCTGATTGCTCCATGTAAATCTTCTCATCCAAATCTCCATGTAAGAAAGCAGTGTTCACATTTAGCTACTTGAGTTCAAGATCCAAACTAGCAATTAAGCCTAATATAATGCACATTGGCATTATCTTAACCACTGGTGAAAAAATCTCATCAAAATTAATAACCTTCTTTTGACTATGTGTAAGGCCCCAATATACACCTTAGAAGCATTATAGTATATCTAAGGTGTATTAAGAAGTGAACATAAAGAATTAAATGTATTTAAACATAGTAAGGGGCATAATGGTAATTAATTTAAAACACAATGGTAAATTGGTAATTTATTCATTTAGGAATGGAAATGAATAATTATATGTGAAAGATGGACTAGAATGAAATCAATCGATGATTTTATGTGTCAATGTGGGAACTGAAGGAAGAAGAAGGACCAAATGTGCAATTTTGCCAAAAATCAAGATATGGTCCAATATGATTGAAACATGTGTCTAAGACTAGAAACTTCATGAAAAAGGGGAGTAAAAGAGAAGGGAGAGGGAAGTATACGTAGGGTTTTAACTCCAAAATTTTCTCTTCTTATCTCCTCTCCATTCCATCTCCTTAATCACATCATTTTGCATAAGGAATTAAGCCAATCCTAGGTCAAAAGCAACGTAATATTTTATGGTTTTTCTTCTCATCTTCATCTTTCTTGCTTTGCTCATAAAGAGCTAGAATTATAAGGTTGGATATAGGATTGAGATATGTATTTATGATGTTCTAGTTGGTGAATCAAGCAAAGGTAAAGGGGAAGAGAAGGAAGAGCATTAGAAGAAGAGCTAATTGACAAATTTCAAGGTTTGAGACTACACTTAGTTAATTTCTATATGTGGGCATATTTGTATATGTAAAAATATTGATTTGTACATGGAATGGTTGCTAGAATGATGTATTAGTGTTATTTTGCATGAATTCGGTTGAATATAACAAGAGAGAGTAATGTTTAGTGAAATTCTGTCATAAGTTCTCGGTTCACTTGAACCAACCCCATTGTTTTGGCCATGACTCAGTATATAGACCTCCAAATTTGGTGATTCTAATTGGAGGTGAAACTTAATACATAGAAATAAAAATCTCTAGAAGAGACTCAGACTTAATTTTGGCTTTATGACATTGAAAATTGAGATCGAAAATAGTGACCTGATGCTACCCCTGTATTGGAGCAACTTGTGATGTTTGGTGGATATCTCATAGTTTAGAAGTCTAAATGGTCTAATTTTTGGTGATATGGAAACTAGAGATATAGGAAAATAGATGTCTAGTTTTTTTCTATGTGAAAATTATGAAACAAGTGGAGATCGTCGTGTAATTTGTTTCTGGACTGATTTATTTGCCTATTTTTATACCCACCATAGGCTTAGTCCAAATTGCACTATTTGAGTTTTTTGCTTCCGTTTTTTTTTTTACCGAATTATATCGTAACCTTTTTGAATGTTTATAAGACTTTTCATTCACCTAGAAATAAATGAAATATAACTTACCATATGTGAATTAGGTGATTAAACATTGGAATTTAAAATTGAGCATAAGATATGCTAAAGAAAATTTACATGTATATAGATGATTTGTATGCATATTTATTGCTTATATGTGTGTAGTATGACTATACAAGTTCACATAAAAATTTTGTGAAGATAATTAAGTACAATTTAACATGTTTTATATTTAAATGAGGCATAGGAATTTATATACTAGAATTATATAAATGTACCTTGAGAAAAACAACTAAAAAAACATATATAAAATAAATCATACAAGTACTTGTGATTTGAATATTATCATAATGGTGATAAGTTATGATTTGCATGTCTAAACTTAAAAATAGATTTTGTGTTTTCAAATGGATATCATTTGATTTGTTAATATATTAATGATGAAATTGGAAAATGATTAAAGGAAAAGTTACAGTGTCTGCTTCATTATCTCGGTGATGGATAGATAAGCGTGCCTATAGGATTGCAAAACAATTGCTACAATTTGACACCATTGGTGTCTTCACTTTTAGGCAATAATGTCTCTATAGTTTGATACCTTCGGGTATTCATAATTCGATACCTCCAGGTATCCACCGTTTGATACCTTCAGGTATTTATAGTTCGATGCTTTCAGTTATCTATATAGTTTGATGCCTTTAGGTATCTATAGTCTCATATCTTCGAATATCCATAGCTCTCATTATCCATACCCATAGGAAGGGGCAGGCCTAACACAGAAAAGAAACATGAATAATTTGTATTGATGAGCCTTAGAAATCAATATTTGGCTTATAAATGTGAATTTACGGCATATGAATAAAGCATATTTACATTATGTACTTTGCTTAATTATATCGTCATTGTTTACATGAGTTTATGATATTCATGAATGTGCGTGTGTTTGGTCGATGATTACTGTGAGTGGTCATTTAAAATAAGTGTTTCCCCACTAAGCTTTCAAGCTTAGTAGGTGTGTTAATCTGTATAAATCCAAGTAATAGGAGTAAGGCACAAGGATCATCTACAAGGACTAAGGCTAGCCGTTAAAAGTAAAAGGATCTTTGGATGTGTCTTTTGATTAAAGAATGATTGTATATGTAATGAAGGAAATTGTAGTTTCTTAATAGTTCACAATTAAGAATTTAAGTTGTGTGTAATACCTCTTTTGGATTACCATATAAATGTAGTTATGTAATACTACTTTTAAATGATAATATTAAGGGATATGAAATTTTGTAATATGTATGTGTACAACATTGAATAGATAAACAAGTGATGACAATCCCTATAAATGAATAGAATTGTATGCCATGAATGTATGTAAATGAATTTGTGTGCCATATGTATAGGTGGTTGTAGCATCTGTATGGGGGGGTGTTACATTTTGTGGTATCAGAGCCAACTGTTGGTGATTCTGGCTAATAAGAGTCTACTGATGTGTTATATGATTTGGTTTTTGTGTTGGCCTAATGTAAATGTCCCTGTTTTTTTAGAGATTATAGACATGGAGAGACCTCATGAAGATGTGAGTCAATTGATAGTGCAATGGGGAGAGATCAATTAGTTTCGGGTCCTCCTGAGCCTCTAAGGGGTGAAATAACAGTATTTTCAATACTTGGGGAGATGTTTCTAAAGCTCTCCTATGATATGTTGAGATTGATGGATAAAATGACCGTGCCTAAAGCTCCCATGGAAGCTTTGAGAAAGCATAAGGTGGAAGATTTTGTGGGCATGATTCTAGAAAAATTCGATAAAGCAAAATACTGGTTAAAGCGAACACAGAGGCACTATAAGAAATTGTATTTTTAATGAAAGCAAAAATTGTCACTAAAAGCAGTAATATTAGTCACTGCTATAAATAGTGTCTAATTTTTAAAGTCGTCACCTCCCGTCACTAATAAAATAGTGACTAATTTAGAAAAATGGTCACAATTATGCAACACTTTTGTGACAAAAGTACTGACACTAAAAACTATGGAATGTGTGACAAAACTATATGGTCACAATAACTTTACATATTTATGATAATTTTGTTGACACGAACAATATAAAATAGTGATGAATAAAGTCATAACAGTACTTCATTTTATTGTGACAACATCATCACCACTAAAATAATGGAAATAGTGACAAAATATTTATCACTCGTGTTTTTTTTAAATCAACGTTTATTACTTCTTAGTCACAAATATTTTAAGGAAAAAATTTCAATATCATTTTATTAAAAAAATGAAATTTGGTTCTTATAAAAAATATTGTCACTAATGTGTTTATTATTATCACAAATAAAATATCAATTCAACAATGGAATTGCATTAATGATAAAATAAATTTCCATCAGTGACTATACTATCTGCTAAATTTCGTCATAAGTACGAAAATTACATATTACAATAATGTTGTCACTAAATAAAAATCACCAAAATGTACAAAATGAAAATTACATGTTTCAATAATGTTGTCACTAAATAAAAATCACCTAAATGTACCAAATTTTAATTTCCAATATATAAAATTGAAAATTTTAATATCCAAGACAATTATATTTGTGACAATTATCCCAAACTACTACGAATTAATTTAAGTTAAAACTCTTCAAGGTAAATTTTCTTGGCTATTCTTCCAGATGAAGTTTGCTATTGATTTGTTTCCTACAACAAAATAAATAAAAAATAGAATCAATTAATTAGTTTATAAAATATTAAGCTATAAATTTAGTACTAACATTTTATAATAATATAATGTAATGATAAGAAGTAATACTAACTATTCTAGATTTTATAGATTTATAAACTCACATGATTAATTAGCGTATTTGATGTTGTGACACTTGATGGATCTCCAACTAAGGTTGAAGCATTGAGTAACAAGATAAGAGTTACTCCAGTATTTGCCAAATGTGTAAAAACAACTGAAATTTGTTTCATTTCTGTGGCTTGTTTCTTGATAGCTCCATCTTGAGCTTGAATCTTCTCATTTTAAGCTTGAATCTTTTTTTTTTTGGTGATTTCACGAAGTCTTGCAACTTCATCATCTAAATCACTTGCATGTTTCTTTGCAGCCTCAACTTCTGCTAGAATTTGACTTTTTTCTCGAAACTTAGATGTTATCCCTTTAACACCTAAACCATGTGAATAGCTTGGCTTTCTTTCTAGGACAAGACCAAAATGCTTAACAAATGGTAGAGGTATAGATGATCTTTCCTTTGTTTTTCTCTCCCTCTTCTTGAAGCTGATTTTGCATAGTTAGTTAGAATTTGAAAATTTAGTAAAGTAATTTTTACTATAACTTCCATACCTTTATTTATTCTCCATTTGGAATAGACTAAGTTCCATTTGGTTTTTGTGGCAATACCTTCCAAACTTTAACAGCGTCAAGTCACTCATCGAAATTTTTATCTTTATAAAAAGAAAAAATAAAAATATAAAGAAAATTAATGATTAATTATAACTTGATTTTTTAAGAAAATATAATTTAATTTTAAGTAAATAAAATTTTATTTTGTCGTCCCATATGCAATATACACAATCGAATTTGTACCAAAAACTGATTTCATCTCTTGATTTTCCCTATTGTGTTTTTTCGCTTTGCTTCTATACATCAATAAACCATTTATTTTTAATAAAAGAAAACAACAAAACAAGTTTAAAAGTACTTAAAATTTAGAGTCTCCTATTTATTCTCAATCAACCATTGTTGTCCCCTTCTTCCACATCCTTTGGGCAATATTTGCACTTGACAGAAGATAAAACGTAGATTAGTGATGTTTGCTAGCTAAAAGTACAAAATGGCCACTTCACTCACTCTACTAGAACTTCAGGAAACCATATGATTGTCTACCTCAAAGACTATAAAGGTGTAGTGAACCAAAAAGTATGTGCTAAGGATGTACTTCTTATGCAACTTATTGCAATAAGTAATGAACTAAACAAGTTTCCATAAGCAAATACTATAAATTTATGTCAGACATAAGGACATGTGAATGGAAAATGGTAAAACTTGAATCAATTAGTAGAAAATAGTGACCAAATAATCTACTGCACATCTGCATTTGTAAATAGAGAAATATGTAAAGGAACCAGTCAAGAATCCTGTTTATCCTTTTCACAGTTTCATTTTCTGTAGCATTAGGCTGAAAATCTAGAAAATGGATAGGGATAAAAATAAATTTTATTGTCGTTGCTATAACTTAAATGAGAAGGAAAGTCAATCAAATAAGGGGAATGGCATAATAGATCATAAGCATTACATAGCGTTATTTCTATTTCAATCTGTTATAATGCCACCCCTTAAAAATTATGACAGGAAATGGCTCAAGACACATGGCAGCCGTATGGGATTGGAAGGAGTTAATCTTGGGAAAGATAAAGAAGAAATCACATGTCAATTGTTGCAGTATCTGGATGTTGCCAAAGATTAGGAAATGTGACAACACATGTTCCCACTATGCCCCATCATGTTTTACATGAATTCCATTATTTAAGTTATTTCCTACTTTTTAGCTGATCCTTAGGATTTTCTGTTTGTAGGTAGTATTATCTACATTTCCAGTTAGTTTTGAAAATGGAGCAGAAAAGAATTATTTAGTTTGTAATTGGAGTTTAGTCCACTCCCACGGACTGAGTAATTAAAATAATTTCCCATTATATGCGTGTTTTCCCTTTTTGGTTCTTATTAATTGGCCTCAGAGCTATGGTAGTTTCCACTCGTGCATCAACCTCCAGCAATAACCCACCACCGCTGCTGCTGCCACCACGTAACTTCACTGTTAATCCTACTGATCTTGTTCTACATCAACTAACTTACCTTACATCCAAGTTAGATGCTATGGACCAGATCATCAAGTCGCAAATTTAGGGACAGGTTTCTCCCTTTTCTCAAGAATCATGCATGCCTCACCGTTCCACTTGGGAGAATGATGGCGATGATAATGATCACGGCTTGCCCAACTGGATGAGACACCATTCACAGCCTATAGCCAAGATGGAATTTCCTCGATTTGAGGGGGCAGATCCAAGAGGCTGGATCCTAAAAGCTTAAAAGTATTTTAGGTACTATCAAACTCCCGATGATTCCAAGGTTGATGTCGGTGCAATGCATTTAGAAGGAGACGCACTTGATTTGTATGCTTGGCTCACTAAAAAATGACCTATCTTATTTTGGAACGAATTGATCAAAGCCCTTCAGGAGAGTTATGCGCCAACAGAGTTCCAAAACCTAGACAAATTCATGTGCAATATTAAGCAAACTGGATCGGTACAAGAATATAGAAAGGAGTTTACTAGAAGATCGCCCCCTGTATCAAACTAGTCAGATCGTTGTCTACTTGGAGTTTTTCTTAATAGGCTTAAAGAAGAGTTGAAGGCCAATGTTCGAATCCACAAGCCCAAAACGATCTACCAAGCTATGAGTTTGTCCCTAGAATTTGAGCAGAAATTGGGCTATGTTCATGGTAATAGAATTGCATTGTCAGCAGCTACATCAAGGCCAAATCCTAATATTAGCCAAACCACCCCATTTTCACACACACATCCACAACAACCATCAAATCCCCTTTTTAATAGCAACAACCAGTAGCGCAATTGGGACTTTAAGCGTCATTTGCAAAAGGACTTTGTTTCTGTTGCAATGAGAAGTACACGCCTACTTATAAGTGCAAACCCGCCGCCGTCACCATCATGGAACTAGAACAAGAGGAAAACAAGACACTAGAGTGCGATAAAGTCTCCCCACCCACTATAGAAGAAATCACAAATGAAGCTTGTCATGCTGAAATATCTTTTCAAGCCATACTTGGGAAGAACTCATGTGCTACAATGAAACTTGAAGGCTCCTTACAAGGCCCAAAGGTGCTCATACTAATTGACTGTGGATCCACGCATACCTTTGTTAATCAAAATTTAGTGGAAAAACTGCAAATACTGGTCAAGCAAATTCCAACTTTTGGAGTGCTGATTGGAAACGAACAGATTATTGAATGTAGTAGTTTGTGTGTGGATCTTCGAATACAACTACAGGGGTTAACAATCATTCAAGATTATTATCCTTTCTCTATGGGTGGCGCTATCCTTGTTTTGGGCATCTAGTGTTTGGCTTCTCTCAATACAGTCTAAGAAAACTATTCAGAACTATTCTTTAATGTCAATGGAAAGCAGTATAAACTACAGGGTGTGGCAGCAAAAACTCTTGAGGCATCATTCTAGTTTCTTTTAGGAGAAGTAGAGACATCAAGTAAGTCTATTCCTATAGAGATTCAAAATTTGCTTTTTACATTCAAGACAAATTTTAAAGAACCAACTACTTTACCTCCTTATAGAAACCACACTCACTCTATTCCTCTAATCCAGACTCTAGACCAAAAAATATTTGTCCTTACCGCCATCCTTACTACCAAAAGTCTGAAATTGAAAAACAAATTTCTGATTTACTTACATCTAGCTTCATACGACCCAGCACTAGCCCTTTTGCAAGCCCTATTTTATTAGTCTATAAAAAAGATCAATCTTGGAGCATGTCCATTGACTATTGCCGCCTTAACCAAATCACCATCTCAAACAAATACCCCATCCCAAATGTAGACGAGCTCATGGACGAATTACATGGTGCAACTATTTTTTCTAAAATAGATCTACGTTTGGGATACTACCAAATTCGATTTCATCTGCCCGATATCCATAAAACAACTTTTTGAACTCATTCTGGCCATAGCGAATTCATCGTAATGCCTTTTCGTCTTACAAATGCCCCCTCAACCTTCTAAGCTGCGATGAATGACCTATTTCGACCTTACCTCCGTCAATTTATATTAGTATTTTTTGACGATATCCTCATTTACAGCCAAACACTTAACAAACACCATCAACGCCTGACTCTTGCCCTCCAACTTTTGCATGACCACAATATTATGCCAAACCATCTAAATGTTTGTCTGCACAACCTAAGATGACCTTCCTTTGTCATATTGTCTCAGCTAAAGGCATTGGAGTTGACCATGATAAAATCCATTTTGTAGTCAATTGGCCAATTCCATCCACCGTGAAGGAGTTACGGGGATTGTTGGGTCTCACAGGTTACTACCGGAGATTTGTATAGGGCTATGGTATTATCGCGCGACCACTCACGGATCCCACTAAGAAAAATTCTTTCCATTGGAGTGATGCTTCCACCACTGCATTTAATGCTCTCAAAAAGCCTCTCACTTTGATGCCAGTACTTGGGTTGCCGAACTTTTCAAAACAATTTTTAGTCAAGTGTGATGCTTCTTCTAAAGAAGTGGGTGCCATACTCATGTAATTAGACCATCCTATTACTTATTTCAGCAAAGGATTTTCTTTTTCAAATAGGTACAAGTCGGCATATGAGCGTGAACTCTTAGCTTTGGTACTCGCATTACAAAAATGGAAATACTATTTGTTAGGACGGAAATTTCAGGTTCGAACTGATCATCGCAGCCTGAAATAATTGTTAGAACAACGGCTTCCATTTAATTTCACAATTGTGTACAAGGTAGGTCGAGAAAACGTGGGAGTTGATGCCCTTTTCAGAATGCCATAACATACGAAATTTTTGGCTCTTGCATTACCTATTTCTATAGATTTTTCTAATTGGGCCGAGGTGCTTGATGAAGATCCCTATACAAAGTAGTTGATAGCTCACCAATAGAAAGCATCTTTTTCCCATCCCGATTTTCATCTAGCAAGTAACAACTTATTTTATAAATATCGACTTATGATTCCTGATTCAAATAACATCCGATCGAAGCTCATAGCTGAATGCCATGACACGCCCATGGCTGGACACAGGGGGTACCTAAAAACTCTCAAACGAGTTATAGCTTCTTTCTTTTGGCCACGAATGAAAACCGATGTCAAAAGGTATGTGCAAATTTGTTTAATTTGCCAACAAGTATGAAACATTAGCCCCCGCTGGCCTCCTACAACCGCTGCCTATTTCGGACCGTATATGGGAGGATATCTCGCTAACCTTTATCTCCGAGTTGCCGAAATCTGCAGGATTTGACACCATCTTTGTTGTGGTGGACCACCTAACTAAATAGTCTCACTTCATACCAGTGTCGCACCTCTCTACTGCCAAGACTGTTGCTAAAATATTTTGCAAAGAAATTGTCAGGCTACATAGCATCCCTCGAAGTATTGTCTCAGACGGAGATATTATTTTTCCAAGTAAATTTTGGTAGGAATTGTTCACGTTGAGTCAAACCAAGCTCCGCTTCAGCACCGCATACCATCCCTAAACAGACGATCAAACCGAGGTCGTTAATCACTATTTAGAGACTTACTTAAGATGTTTCGTTCACGAGAAGCTGCGCCTCTGGTCAGTTTTTCTCTCTTAGGCAAAATATTCTTTTAATATAGGCTTCCATACTTCAACCAAATCAACTCCATTTCAGTTGGTCTATGGTCGGGATCCTCCTTATATTTCACCTTTTACACCAGGAGAAACACATCTCGCTAATTTAGAAACCCAATTGGTTGCAAGAGATGAAGCCCTCCACCTCTTAAAAGAACATTTGCAGCGAGCACAAACTAGAATGAAGCAACAGGCCGATGCACATAGAAGGGAACTCAATCTCCTTCCAAGTGATTATGTCTTCCTCAAGCTGCAACCATATCGCCAAAAATCTCTCGCTCACTGCCGGCATGCTAAACTTTCTCTTCGTTTTTTTGGTCCCTATAAGGTGCTAAAACAAGTTGGGAACGTTGCTTATGAGTTAGAGCTCCCAGATGGTGCCAAAATCCATCCCATATTCCATGTTTCTCTCCTCCGCTCTGCACATGGTATGGCTATCCCAACTGTACCAACTCCTCTACCCATCACAGAAGATTGAGAGTTAACATTGACACCTGCAAAAATTCTTAAGCACCGCTGGAGTATACATTCTGGTACTACTTTTTTAGAACTTCTCATTCAATGGCAGAATCGACCCATTAAGAAAGCTAGTTGAGAGCCCTACGACTTCATTGCTGAACACTTTCCTGATTTCGTCTTGAGGACAAGTCAGTTTTCTAAGGTGAGGGTATCGTTACAATGCCACCACTTAAAACTTATTACAAAAAACGACTCAAGACACATGGCAGCCACATGGGATTGGAAGGAAGTTAATCTTGGGAAGGATAAAGAAGAAATCACATGTCAATTGCTCCATTATCTGGATGTTGCGAAAGATTAGGAAGCGTGACAGCACATGTTCCCACTATGCCTCATGATGTTTTGCATGAATTCCATTATTTAAGTTACTTCCTACTTTTTAGCTGGTTGTTAGGATTTTTTGTTTGTAGGCAGTATTATTTATATTTCCAATTAGTTTTGAAAATGGAGCAAAGAAGAATTATTTAGTTTGTAATTAGTTTAGTCCACTCCCCCATGGACTGAGTAATTAAAATAATTTTCCATTATACTCTTGTTTTCCCTTTTTGGTTCTTATTACAGTCCTAGAATAAATATATGACCTCTATAAAAAAAGGACACAAATATACATGAATCTTATCTTTAAGAATTTCTAAATGACTTTAGCTCAAATGTTGACCTAAAATCTAAAAGCGAAAACTTCAATTTAAAAGAATATTGCAAATCCATTTTTGGCAATGCATGCAACCCATGAAAATGACATGACCTGTTACATTCTTTTATGTTAAGACATGAAAATATTCAGTTGCAATTAAAGATTCATTCCTGTTGTAAATGTGACAAGATTAATACAATCACCAATCCACCTCAGATATTAAATAATGTTACATGTTGACGAACATGCTGTGGCACAACTTCTTTTGAAACAAAAAACTTGGCTAGTAGATCATTTCCCTATCTTATTTTTCAATTAAACTTTATAAACTCATGGTAAGTTTCTTGTCTTCTTTTTGAGAAGTTTTGTCTTCGTCCTTTGTTTGCTTTCAAGGGTTTGTTTCGTTATGGAAGAGGATCAGATTTCAGTCGATATGCAAGGCTTGTCCGTTGAGGAGGAGGAGGACGAAGGCCTTAATTATGGTGAGGATGATCTGGTGGTAGAGGATGATAGAAAGTTCTGTTTGGTTGGCCGAGTTTTATCTGATCGTAACATCAATTTTTAGGCAATGCGTCAGACAATTGCTTCCTTGTGGCAACCGTTGGTGGGGATGCAGGTTAAAGAGGTAGATGGTTCACGCTACATTTTTCAGCTCTTTTATGACGTGGATGTTCACAGAATTTTAGACATGAGCCCGTGGACGTTCGATAATTAGTTGCTTCTATTGGATAGGTTTGGTGATTATCCTACCCCTTTGGATGTACCTCTCTTTCACTTTCCAGTTTGGATACAGGTTAAAGGCCCACGTTCTGGTTTTCAACAAGAACATATCTTAAAGGATATTGGTAATAAAATTGGAGTGTTCATTGAGGCTGATCCAGAGAATTTCTCCGCTGCTTGGAATTCCTACATGCGAATGAGAGTTAATTGGGACGTTAGAAGACCTATTTGGTCAGATTTCAAGCTGAAGGTAGGGCAAGGAAATTGGTTCACTATTGATTTCTTGTATGAATGCCTTCCCCCCTTCTGTTATATTTGCGGTTTCTTTGGTCATATAGAACGCTTCTGTCCTAAGCTCCTCGAGTATGAACCAGGGAAAGTTGTTCGTAAATTTTCACCAACCTTGAGAGCTCCTACGAGAAGAGGGTAGAAGGAGATTGGCCAACGTTGGCTTCGTTCGACAGTGGAGGATGGTTGTCCGTCAGCCGTTGGTAGTTTCTCCGGAGGTTTTCGCAGTTCCGAGATTAGAGGGGAGACTGTTGGTGAATCCCGTGATACAAGGAATCACATTATTGAGATTCCGAGAGATAAGGATGAAGTGATTTATTCAAATCCCCTTGCAATTAATATTAATTCAAATTCAAAGGCAGTTGATATGGCAGATCTTCATGATATATAGTTTGTTCTTTAATGATGTTAAGAGAAAACGTGTGGGCCTGGATCGATCTGCAAAGGCCCAAGGTGTTACTCCTTCCCATAGCATGCCTATTGGTCCAATTAATAGTCAATCGGTCGGTTCAAATCAAACCCGCCGCTCGAAATGAGTTGCTTAAACTGGAATTGCCGTGGGCTGGGCAACTCATAGGCAATTGAATTTCTGAAGTTTGTTGTTTTTTAGAAGCGCCCTATTTTTGTTTTTCTTATTGAAACCTTTTGTCTTTCTAATAAAGTGAATGAAATAAAAGATTCGTTAGGTTATGATGACTGTTTATCGGTTGATTGTATTGGTCATAGCAGTGGTTTGGCTTTATTATGGAAATCAGTTTGTTCGGTCCGACCTTTAAATGTTTTTACTCGTTGTATTGATGTAAAAGTAACGATTGATTATTTTGGATCTTGGAGGCTCACTAGTTTTTATGGTAATTCGGATAGATCAAGACATCAAGAATCCTGGACCTTATTACGTAATTTAACTAACTGCAGTAATTTACCCTGGCTCTATGTTGGGGATTTTAATGTTATTTTACATCCTTCAAAAAAATGAGGTGGACGGCCTCACCCTCGTAATCTTATAGAGGGTTTCCGGTCAGCGGTTTCAAATGCGGGTTTAGTGGATTTTAAAATGGGTGGTTACCCATTTACTTGGGAACATGGTAGAAATTCGGGTAACTTAATTGAGTCCAAGTTGGACCGGGTCTTGGTTTCTCCATCTTGGGTCACTTTGTTTCCAGCAGCCTGTACTTATACACTAGACTCATCTTCATCAGATCACCTCCCGGTCATGGTGGAGATTCGGAAACATCTCATACGACAGACTGCTGATCGTTTATGATTTGAAAACTATTGGCTTCAAAACCCAGCTTGTAGGGATGTGGTCATGGGTGCTTGGAATTCGAATGGGTCTTTGGATATAGGGGATCGATTGAAGGTCTGTGGCTCTGAATTGTTTCGTTGGGGTCTTAAGCTACAGAAGGAGGACAAGTTGCTCATTATGGAATGCCGTCGTATTATGAAGGAGCTACGGGGGTCAAGATTGCTTAGAGATGTCAATAGGTTTGTGGAAGCTAAATCTAAATTTCATAATCTTCTCCATGAACAGGAAATTAAATGGAAGCAGAGATCAAGGGTTATTTGGCTCAAAGAAGGGGATAGGAATACGAGATTTTTCCATTCTGCTGCTACTAGCAGATTCAAGAAAAATAATTTTCAGAAATTGAAGAATACAGCTGGGCATTGGGTGGATGATAAGGAGAAGTTGGGTTCTCTTCTTCTTGATCACTTTTCACAATTATTTTTGTCTTCTGCTGGCAGTGTTGAGCCTGTTGTTGAGCAAGTTCCTATGTGTATCTTGAACGAAATGAATGATTGTCTGCTTACTCCTTATACAGCAGAGGAGATCATATTGGCAATTTTTAGCATGCACCCAGATAAAGCTCCAGGTTTGGATGGCTTTAACCCTTCTTCTTTTCAACATTATTGAGATGTTGTTGGTCCTGCGGTTACTGCGGCTTGCATCCAGTACTTGAATACGGGTTGTTTTCCTATTGAATTGAATAAAACTTTGCTTGTGCTTATCCCTAAAAAATCAGTTCCTGAGAGTACTAATGATTTGAGACCTATAGCCCTTTGTAATGTTGTGCACAAAATCATGAGTAAAGCAGTGTCTAATAGATTACGCAGGGTATTGCCAATGGTCTTTCACCCTCGCAGAATGCTTTTGTGGCCAATAGAAGTATACAGGATAACAGTGTTGTTGCTTTTGAACTTATGCACTACTTTCTTAATAAGCGTAGTGGTTTGGATGGTTCTGTTGCTTTGAAAATTGACATTTCGAAAGCTTACGATAAGCTAGAGTGGAATTTTTTTTCTGCTATTCTTGAGAAGATGTGTTTTGCTTGTCTTTGGATTTCTTTGATTTTAAAGTTTGTTACTCTGATAACTATTGGGTGATGTTTGATGGCCAACACCTAGGACCTATTATTCCGTCGAGGGAGATTTGGCAAGGGGATCCTATCTCACCATATCTTTTTATTTTATGTGCTGAAGGTTTATCTAGACTTATTAAGTCCAAAGTGGGTAATGATGCGTGGCATGGTTGCTAGATTGCCAGGGGTGCTCCTTCTATTGACCATTTGTTTTTCGCCGATGATAGCTTGTTGGTTTTCAGGGCAGATCTTGTGAAGGCCGAAGTGGTGAAGGCAGTCATTGAAACTTATGCATCTATGTCAGGAAAGCAAATTAATTTATCCAAGTCTGTGATTTGTTTCTCAAAGAATGTGCCTTTGCATGTTCGTAATAGTGTTTGTTCTGTGTTACACGTTGCCGAGAAGGAAGATTTGGGCTATTATTTGAGTCTTCCTACTCGTATCGGTATGAACAAGAAGGAAATCTTTAGCTTCTTAAAAGACAGATTGTGTAAGAAACTTAATTCTTGGAAGCGACGGTGTCTCTCTAGGGCAGGCAAGGAGGTAATGCTTAAAACTGTTTTGCAAGCTTTACCGATTTATGTGATGAACTTGTTCTTGCTTCCTAAGACCTTCTACCTTGAATTGCAACGAATCATGAGTAATTTCTGGTGGGGGAAAGGACAAAATCATGATAAAGGTATCAATTGGGTTAGCTGGGACCATATGAGTCGTCCGAAAGATTTTGGTGGCTTTGGTTTTAAAAAGTTACATGAATTTAATTTGGCATTGGTGGGTAAACAAACATGGAAGATCATTGTTAACCCAAACTCCTTAGTTTTCCGATTGTTAAAGGCCAAAAATTTTCCCAATACCAGTTTTTTGAATGCCCAGCTTGGTAATAATCCAAGCTTCTTATGGCGCAGTATTTGTGAAAGTAGGGTCGTTATTCAGAAAGGAGGTTGCTGGCGTGTTGGGACTGGTTCTTCTATTTCAATTTGGGAGGATAAATGGCTACCGTCTACGGAGTCTATGAAAGTTATTACTCCACGTCCTGCTTCTACTAATTTTCTGATTGTTTCAAATCTTATTAACAACGGTAAATGAAACATTGAGGCTTTGTCAAATGTGTTTGAAAAGGCTGATAAACAGGCCATTCTGAAAATTCCTATTAGTAGGCGAAGACAAGAGGATAAGTTTTTTGGCGCTTTGATCAGAAAAGTATCTATTATGTTAAAAGTGCTTATAGACATTTGACCGAAGAATCAACTACAGTTCCACATCAAGTTGCCCCTGGCTTATGGCGGAAACTTTGGAATTGCAAAGTACCTCCTAAATGCTTTAACTTTCTTTGGAGATGTTGTTTGAAGGTGCTACCAACCATTGCTGCGTTGCAGCACCATGGTGTTCCTATTTCAAGGTCACGCTATTTCTGCAACAATGAGGAAGAGTCTGATCTACACATGTTAGTAACGTGCCCTTTTGCTAGGAAAGTTTGGACCTTCTCTTCGATTAATATAAAGCAAACAGGTATGTCCTCTTTTTTCAATTGGTTTTTTGGTTGGGTAGAATATACAAGGAGTGAACAGTTACAGAATATTATCATGATATTATGGGCTCTTTGGGAAGCAAGGAATAATATTGTTTGGAGGAATAAGTGGACCAATGCTAGGCAAGTGGTGCGTCGTGTCTACAAACTGTTGAAAGAGTGGGGTGATGCTTTTGCTCCTCCTCAACCTGTTTCCGCACAGCATTCTTCTTCTGTTACGATGCGGAGTAAACCTCCGACTGGCCATTTGAAAGTGAATGTTGATGGTGCTCTTTTTCAAGGGGATTATGGTGGTGTAGGCGTAGTAGTGAGAGATAGTAGTGGTATTTTTATGGGTGCTATGCAGAAATATTTTTTGGGAGATTTAGAACCGCGCATAATTGAAGCTTTGGCTATCCAAGAGGCTCTTAGTTGGATTAAGGAAAAAGGATGGTCTTCTGTACTTATGGAGTCAGATGCTTAACCTTGTGTTCGGGCTATTACTGATTCTAATTATAAGGATTGTTCTGCTTTCGGTTTATTAATTGATGATTGTAAGTCCCTGTTAAATGAAATTCGGGGCACTAATCTTTTGTTTGTGAGACGATCTGCGAATAATACAGCTCATACTTTAGCTCGAGCATGTATTATGTCGACGGATTATGTGGAGTGGCATTAGTAGTTAGAGCTTTTGTGAACATAAAACCCATTCATTCAAAGTGATGTAGACAAGTATAAATCAATTCATGACGGGAGTGCATTATCATTTTCACATATATCAATAAGGTAAGATTAAAGAGGAAGTAGTTTAATAGTTAATAAAATTGAAAAGGATACAACGAGACAAAACTGACCCCAAATTGCTTTGGATGCCAAACGAATCCTTTGAAATAAAAGAAGAAATGAAACTGAAGAATAAGAAGACGGGAGGTATTTACCTTGATTACATTGTCGAGAGTAAAATCTGAACACTAAAAAGTCGAATTTCTGAAGATTGAACAGAAGTGGAAGGATAGGTCGGAGATCGGAGCGATTGGCGACGGAGAAGAATAGAGAGAGGAGAAATTGGGTTTTACTTTTTCGATCGAAAGTAAAGCTATCGACGGGCCAAATATGAGATTCTTCAAGCCTCACTAATTCGTTATTTAAGGTTATACTTGATTATATGGAAGTTTTTTAATAGAATAAAATAGAATGAAATGAAATATAAATGAACGTAATATTAGAAAATTATTGTTTAGTAAGAATAAAAATGTTCATAATATAATATAGTAAAATGTTGTTTAGAAGAAGGTTATATAATATAGTGAAAATTTATTTATCATTTTACATTACATCCTAAATCTTTCAAATCGGAAGTTTATCATTTTTATTGTTTATGATGGATTGAGACGTAATATGAAACTCTTCTCTTCTCTTCTCTTCTATTCCATCATAAACCCTCCTCCTAAATAATGGAATAATATTATATTCTATTTAATTCTATTAATAAACTCCCAACTAAACATAATCTAATGCTCTTCTTGATCTTCATTTTACAATTTCATATCCCCATTTCTCTTTTTCATTATATACATTATACTTTCTATGTATTACTATCCATAGACACAAAATCCAAATCGTTTGGGTCTGAATCCCTATTTGGGTCTCTTATTAAAACTCATCAATCTACTACTTGGAGGCCTCCCAACTAGGGTTGGAAATTAAAGTTCGGCCTGGCCCATTTCAAATTTAACAAACTGATTCTATATCTTTTGGCCTTTGACAAGACTCAAACTTGGATAGTCTGACTAAACTCAACTCAAATGATCTGAATTCTCTCATCAAAATGTGTTGCATTGGTCTATAAATTTAAAAACTTTAGAATTAAAATAACATTATTTTGATCAACAATAAAATGATGTCATTTTATAACGATTGAAAGGATTTGAACCCAATTAAATTTTAAATTGGACTTGAGCTATAAGTAATGAGTTTCAACTTAGCCCACCTTAACCTAACTCCATTCATTCTCAATCCAATTCCTAATTTTAAATTTTTTTAGAGTTTGAACTAGGCTTGATAATAAAACCCAAATCTAGCCTAGAGTCAACGGACCCAACCAAATTTGATCGAAATTTAGGCATACTTGATTTTTTCAATGGTGCCCGAACATGTCTGAAGTCCAAATGTTTTAAGGAAAATAATGTCTTTTAAGTAAAAAAAATAATTAGATTGAGCTCGAACCTAATCGAGCTTCGAACTACACAAATTTGATTAGGCTCAGGTTTGAGTCATATGCCTTAGGCTTGATCAGATTTCAGGTTAGGCTCAGGATCAGAAATTAAATTTCAGGCCTGACTCGGGCCCGACCAAGCTTGATATCATCCCTAGTTTGAATTGCAATTATGTGTTTCATTTAAGAAATATTAGATATCATTAATAAGATACATGCTAACATATTAATATTAATTAATTCAAATTTATTATTAATTTGTTAAATAATGTTTTTGAAATATATAATTTACAAATTATTTACACTATAAAAATAACAATCAAGAGTTATATTATAATAATAAAAATGTACTCTTAAAATTTCAACATTCAATTTCTATAGAGCCATTTTACTTCTTATTAGTTTCTAATATCTGAACTTTTTATACCTTTTGTTCTAATCATTTGAGAAACATTTTTATTTATTTACTTTTAATCATAATTAAGCCCATAAAAATATGCAAATGCTTCCGATCACAAATCTTCTTTATGCTATAAGATTTCACCTTTGAATTAATTTATAGATATATGTGCTTAATTAGTTAAAAATAATATATATGCTTTGCATTTTACTATATTCTTATTCTCGTCAAAACAAATAATTTATTTAATGTGTACTATTTATAATCTTATTTTTAAATTTCTTATTCATCTTTGAAGTTGGTTCTAGTTCCATGTTTTCCATTTATGTATTATTCATAATTTAACATACTACACAAAATATCTTAATGTGGCTGGTTACTATACTCATCAAATTAAGCTATGTATATGCATGTTTTAATAATTACTACCAGAAGTAATATAATTTGAATAGTATAGATAAGTAATTTATTTCCTCTTACCCTTTTCAAATTATTTTACCATTTTAAGTAATAAAAAATAAATTTTATTTTGACAACATCAAAACCTTGACAAGTAGTTTCTAGTTCTTAAAATTCATACAATAATGACAAAATTAATTATCAGAGTGGTTAATTTTAATATATTATTATAACAAGAAATAGTTATCATTAATTTGTTACGTTTATATTGATAATCACCTTTGTAACAAAAAGTTAATGATCAAGTGACAAAAATTTCTTGTCATAAAAATTACGAATAGTAATGACCATAATGATAGTTCCATTTTTGTGACAATATTAATTAAACACTAACTAATTGAATTTTTATTAACAAAAGTTTTCGTCATAAAAAGTAAAATATCGCGTGACGATACATTGTTTCGTCACAGCAAAAGAAAAATATTAGTGACCAAATTATGTTTTGTCATAACAAATTGAAAATATTAGTGACTAACAAATGTTTTGTCACAACAAATAGAAAATATTCATGATCAACATATATTTTGTCACAATTACAATTCCTTCTCACCAAAATTACTTGGCGCCAAATTGCATATGCTTTTGTTAACATAAATTAGTGATAAAAGAAATTTTGACACTATTAATATATTAATAGTGACAATTTAATTGTGAAAGATACTAAATTGCCATAATTACTATTGTATTAGTGACAAAAAAAATAAATCATCATAATTAATTTGACAATGGTGCCAATCAATTATTTTGTCACAAAAAACCTCATATCTGTGGTGAAATGATAGTCATAAAAAAAGTTGTCACTAAATGTCTTAATTCTTGTAGTGAGGGTTTTAAAGGAGATCAGGTGTCTGCCTGAATAAATGGTTACTTGTGCTGTCTCACTATTGCAAGGGGCAGCGAATGATTAATGGAAATTAGTCCTACTGAATCCTCAGTTGGCTAACCTTTTAACTTGGGAGTTCTTTACCTAGGAATTTAAGAAGTATGTCATAGAAGCTTATAAAAAAGCTAAATGAAAGTAAATTATGAATTTGAGACAAACAAACCTATTTATGGCTAAGTATGAAAAGGAGTTTAGCCGGATTGGCAAGTATGCTCCAGAGCCTCTTTTGATAGAAGTATTTCGATGCCAACATTTTGATGATGGATTGAATGATTACATTAAGGAGTACTTAGTGGCAGTAACTTCTCTACAATAGATGAGCTAATATCAGCTAGTTGAAGAAGCTACTAGAGTAGAAAAGCAAGAGGTAGCCAAGAGGGAAAGCGTACAAAGAAGGAATTTCTCTAGAGGTGGTTCATCTTCTGGTAAAAGGACCCAAGACTCTTAGGGTGAGTCCCTAGCAGAGTCAATCTATAGCCCAGCCACCAAAGGGAGACGTCAGGGGCAATCCACAACATTTAATACTGGTAGCGGCTTTTCAACACATATGCATCTAGAGGACAAGGTGGAGACAGAGGTGGACCAGGCCAGCCTAGTGCCACTTCGAGTACAACATTTGAGTTTGTTGCTTTTCCTAAGGCACCAGCCGGTCTAGCACAAGTGTATGCTATGAAGGCTTGTGAGGAACTAGACATACTATAATTTATAGTTGATATTTTCCTTCTCTTTGATCTTGATATATATGTATTGATAGATCTTGGCTCCACTCATTGACATATTTACATTGGAGGAGTGTGTGATTGGATGTTACAAGTAGATAAACTAGCCTATGATATACATGTGACAAGTCCATTGGGTCATAACATATATGTGAATAAAGTGTATAGAGATTGCCCTATTATGATACATGGGAAACAGTTTGTTAACTGGAAAGAATTACCCTTCCATGAATTTGACTTGATCTTGGGTATGGATTGTGTCCAAACACCAAGCTATAGTTGATTGTAGGTTGAAAACAGTTGTACTTAAAGATTCTGACGGTTCAGAAATAGTGGTGCATGGTATTTGATCTAGTCCTTTGAATAATGTAATATCATCTAAGGAAATAAGACGACTTCTTAGAAAAGGTTGTGAGACGTATTTGGCTTTCGTACTTGATTCAAAAAGGGAAAATGTGAACTTACAAGACATATCAGTAGTTGATATGTACTTAATAGTTGATACATTTAACCCTTTACACTTCGTGATTAATGATATGAAAATGCTTAAGATACTCACTATAGTTCTTATATAGTTTTAGGTACAATTTGGATGCAAAAAAGCTAAAGTGAGTCGAAAGTACTATATTTGAGTCGACTTCTTGAGAATCACACCTACTTGTCTTCATGGAGTAAGAACGAGAAGGATTAGAGCAAGAGAAGACAAGAAAATACATAAAATGAAGAGCAAGAAGAGTGTTGAAGCAGCTCACGGCGTGACGTGTTCTCACGGCCTTGACAAAAGGTGTCATAGGCATGACGTATTTGTCAAGCCCATGATTCATTTTACATGTCACACCCATACACATGAGGCTCACAACCATGAGCCTTAACTAAGGTGGCTCATGGGTATGACAATATCATGCACGCCTGTGAGACACTTACAGCTCACCTAAACCCTATGTTTTAATATAAAGGCATCGTTTGTATGACGACCGAAGTTTTTTTCATGAAATGTTCTGAGTTGTTTTAGTCGGGAGAGTTTCAGAAGCCTCGAAAGAGCATATAGAGGGCAACAACCTCTCAACTGTGAGAGACCCATGGAGGGTTAGATGTCTCGACACCAGCTTAGAGGTGAAATTGATGCCAACGACCCTATTAAGCAATTTTTCATTGTTTATTGTTCTTTCTCTAATGGATTGATTATGTTATTCTATGTTTAATGTTTGGGTCTTGTGTAAGAATGATTGAATGCTCTATTTGATTATTTTTATGTAAGAACCCATTACTAAAATTGAATATAATCGTTGTTTTTCTTATTCATTTATAGCAACTAATGGTTCATAATCATTAGGGATAACCTAACTTAAGTTGAATAATCTAAGCTTGTGTGATTATTTCTTAGATTGGTCTGTTTTTCTCATTCAAAAAGTGGTTGTCCCATTAAACTTAGCGTCTACTAGGTTATCCGATAGCTAGCTTAATTAACGAGCTCTTGTAAATTAATTATGACCTAAGAAAAAACTAGGATTAATAGAGCTTGTTGTTAATCTATGACCAATAGTTCAAGGAGAGGTAAAAGAATAACAAATCAATGAAATATGTTTAATTAAAGTTTAGGCTAAGATTAAACCAAAGAACCAAGTCCCTAACGAATTCATCACTATTCATTATTTTTACATGTTTTCTTTTATTTGTTTATGTTAGTCTAGTTTTGTTTTATTTTCTTATTAAACCACCAAAACCTAAACACTGTTTAATTTTATTTCAAAAGCTCGACACACACTCTGTGGGATCGACCTAAACTCACCACTGCTATAGTAGTAGGTCTAGTTTATTTTGACTAGCGTTACGACATGTTACTAATTTTGGCATTGTTGTCGAGAAGTGCGATGCTTTAGTTTTGTTCTTGATTTTAATTAGTTTTTTGTATATATTTTTTTTGTAATTAATTTATTTTAAGTTATTTCTTGATCTTTTCACTTTTGTGTTTGTGAATTATAAAAAGAAAAAGAAAATTTGAAATGGACAAAAATAATTTCTTTATAACTCTTATTCTCAATCCTATAACCAAGGTTGGATTGATCAACTTAACTTTAGTTATGTATGGGATAACCCACAAAATTACTTCCTTGATAGTATGCAGGATGCACAACAATTCCTGTATAGACCAAAAGTTCTTATCATGCTCAGGTACATCTCTGGAAGATTTGCTTAACAATATTACTACTAACAATATTTAACTTCAACAAAGTGTACAATAGTTCTAGCAGGAAGTAAGGCAATTTCTATAAGACACAGGGTCTAGTGTCCCATATTTGGAAAACCAAAAAAACTAAGGTACTTCTTTGGAGGAATTAGTTAATGTTTGTGTTGTTAATACTTTACGATTACAGAAGGAAGAGATGCAATTCCAGCAAGAAGCAAATTTTAGGATCCAAAATTTGGCAAGCCAGATGGGTCAGTTAACGGAAGCTCTCGACCGCCTAGCATAACAAGGCGAAGAAACGTAACTATCTCAACCTGAGGTGTACCCAAGGGACGTTAGCACAGAGGCCTTATAGAGTGATGAGGAGCTTGAGAATCTTGAGTGTAATACTCAAGGAATTGCCTGTGTGGAAGAAGTGGGGGAAGAGCTTGAACCAAAAAAAGCTATAACTTTTAGCTCAGTGGTAGATACTGAGTTCCATTTTGTTGTTGAGAATGACTCTTTATTTTTACCTAGTAAGTTAGAGGAATTAAATGAGAAAGAAAAAGAAGAAGAGACATTCGAGATCTTTCCAGAGTACATGGACTCAGTACAGATTAAGAGCTTGAGGATAAGGAAGATGCTGAATGAGAATGATTATCGAACAAGGCCCTATCTGAAAGAACCTCACATGGAGGAACCATATTTTCCACTAAAAGATCATAATTTTGTCAAGTTAGGAGAAGTATGGAGTCGAGCCAGTGACACTAAACAAAGGCATTTCTTGGGAGACAACCCAAGGGAAGTAAATTTCTTTTCCTTTACTTTTTCGCATTAGTTAGATATGCATATGTGTTTCTATATTGTTTTGTTTCATGCTTGTTTCAAGTTTTCAATTAAAATGAGAGAGAATAAAATGAACAATCAAACAATTTCTTGTTTTCTGTTGCTTCTAGGATTATATAGTCAAGAGTACAGAAAGAATTGACTAGCGAATTTTATGGCAACTTAAGCATGTACTTTTACTTTTGTGATTAGTCGATGTGTATTATCTTTAGGAGAGTAGTGATTAGTGGTAGAAAAATTCAGTGAGATTTTGAGCCTTATTATACTGACACATCCATACCAGTCTCATTGTCATTATTTATGTGTGACTTTCTCGATATGTACATCCTAACTTTGCCTTGATTTTTTATTCAAGACTACATTTTTATCACGTGCATTAACATGAAAATGATTAGGCATTCTTTGCTTTTCTGAAATACATTAGCCAAATAGTCTACCTTATTGACATGATTTCTCCCTTGTTAAGCCCCCTTGAGTTTTATTTACCTTTTCTTTGTGTATTAACCACATTACATGCTCTAACACTAACCAAATGTCTTCCCAAGTCTTAAAGCTAGTGGAACATTTGTTGATTGTTGAGTTTGTGGAGATACAAAGGTATAAGTGTGGGGTTGACATATGTGTGGGTTGGTTATAATGTTGGGATGCTATTTTATATCTTATCATTGAAATTCCCATATTGATGTAGTTTCTTTTAATTTTTATAATAAAAAAAGAGAGAAAAGCAAAAGAAAAGAAAAAGAAAGTGAGAAAATAAGAAAGAAAAATAAAAAAGTTTAAATAAATGTATCTAGGAGGAAGTGCATATGTGTTGAAAAGTTGTTTATGATTGATGCATCCTCCTCAAGTTGTAATGAATGAGTTACTTGAGTATGTTGAATATGAGATATTTATTATATTGGAAGGTTCACTCATTATAGTTTCAATGTAGTGTTATCATCAATATCTATGAGTGATCCCTTTTGATTTGTTATGCTTCATATGGTTTTTGTGTGAGAGATGAATTGAGTTGTGAAAAATCATTGTTGCATTCGTCATAGCTGACAGTACCCAATTTTGTATGAATGTTAACTTGTGCACTGGATAACTCATTAAGTGTTACTTTTGTTTCATGAGCTTTGATGGCTTTCATGCTACTTTAACCAAATACATCTCACCTTACCTTTCCCGCATTACAACCTTAAAAAGTCCTTTGATCAATGATTTTGCATGTGAAACTTAGTGGTGGAGAAACAAAATGATATGCAAAGTTATGGAATGACATGATCATGAATGGTGTTGAGTGTACCCATGAACATATCTTGTTTAAATGCATTTTCTAAGTCTACGATTAGATTGCTTGGTTTTTAAAGGTATCAAATGTTGATTGATCATGAGTAAAATCTTTGAAACTTGAGTTCTTACAATGATTTTTGAAAGTCAATCATCTTTGCTTATGATTATGTATTCTTGGAAAATATGGGAATTTAGTGAATGTTTTGGGTCTATGAGCTTAATTTTGATATTTTATCCGAGGATGGCCAAAAGTTAAATATGGGAGAAATTGATATATGCTTAATTGTTGATACATTTAACCCTTTACACTTAGTGATTAATGATATGAAAATGCTTAAGATACTCATTGTAGTTCTTATATGGTTTTAGGTACAATTTGGATGCGAAAGAGGCAA
This sequence comes from Erythroxylum longipes, assembly GCA_027563885.1. NCBI lineage: Eukaryota > Viridiplantae > Streptophyta > Magnoliopsida > Malpighiales > Erythroxylaceae > Erythroxylum > Erythroxylum longipes. Next base: position 21,595,111 of record JAOQMS010000004.1, on the reverse strand, counting down.
AGTGAGTCGAAAGCACTATATTTGAGTCACCTTCTTGAGAATCAAACTTACTTGTCTTCATAAAGCAAAAACGAGAAGGATTAGAGCAAGAGAAGACAAGAAAATAAATAAAATGAAGATCATAAAGAATGTTAAACCAGCTCACGACCATGTATGATTTGTCATGGTCGTGAGACACATTTCATGGCCATGACAAAAGGTGTCATGGACGTGACACCCATATCATGCCCATGCACATGAGGCTCACAGTCGTGAGCCTCAACTAAGGTGGCTCATGGGTGTAACACTATCATGCACGCCTGTGAGACATTTATAGCTTACCCAAACCCCATTTTTAAATATAAAAACATCGTTTATGTGACGGTCGAATTTTTTTCCATGAAATGTTTCATGAGTGTTTTTATCTAAGAGAGTTTTAGGAGCCTTAGGAGAGCATGAAAAGGGCGACAAGCTCTCAACCGTGAGAGACCTATGGAGGGGTAGACATCCCGATGTCTGTTTGGAGGTACAATTGACACCAATGACTCAGTTAAGCATTCCTTTCATTGTTTTTTGTTCTTTCTCTAATGGATTGATTATGTTAATATATGTTTAATGTTTGGGTCATGTGTAAGAATGATTGAATGCTCTATTTGATTATTTTAATGTAAGAACCAATTGCTAGAGTTGAACACAATACATAATCGTTGTTTTTCCAATTCATTTGTAGCTACTAATGGTTCGTAATCATTAGAGATAACATAACCTAGGTTAAATAATCCGAGCTTATGTGATTATTACTTAAATTGGTCTATTTTTCTCACTTGTAAGGCTACTATCTGATTAAACTTAGTGAGCATCTCCTAAGTTATTCGATAGCTAGGGTTAATTAACGAGCTCTTCTTAATTAACTATGACTTAAGGAAAAATCAGGATTAACAGAACTTGATGTTAATCTACGACCAATAGTTCAGGAAGAGGTAAAAGAACAACAAATCAATGAAATATGTTTAATTAGAGTTTAGGATGAGATTAAACCAAAGAATTATTCTCATCATTTTTCATCACTTTTCATCATTTTTACACATTTTCTTTTATTTGTTTGTGTTAGTCTAGTTTTGTTTTATTTTCTTATTAACCCCCCAAAACCTGAACACCGTTTAATTTCATTTCAAAAGCTTTACAAACACTTTCTGTGGGATCGACCAAGACTTACATTGTTATAGTAGAAGGTCTAGTTTATTTTGATTAGTGTTACAACACGCTACCAGTAGTAAATGCGTTTCCTGACATGTTTCCAGAAGAGTTACCAAGTTTGCCACGCGAGAGGGAGGTGAATTTTCCTATTGAAATTGTACCTAGTATTTCTCCTATTTTAAGGGCATCTTATAGAATGGCTCCTACAGAGTTAAATTAAGTTGAAGACTCAGTTATAGGATTTTTTGGATAAGGGTTTTATTCGACCCAGCATGTCACCACGGGGAGTGCCAGTCCTTTTTGTCCAAAAGAAGGATGACACCTACAAATATGTATAGACTATAGACAGTTGAACAAGGTGACTGTAAATAATAAGTATTCATTTCTTAGAATATAAGATTTTTTTGATCAGTTGAAAGGTATAGGAGTGTTCTCTAAGATTGATTTGCAGTCGGGTTATTACCAGCTTCAGGTAAAAGATGTAGATGTTTCAAAGACTTCATTCAAGATTTGATATGGCCACTGTGAATTCTTAGTGATGCCTTTCCAACTAACTAATACACTAGCTGCTTTCACGGATTTGATGAATAGGGTGTTTCAACCTTACGTAGATCAATTTGTTGTGGTGTTTATAGATGATATATTGGTCTATTCAAAGAATGAAGAGGAACATGCTTAGCATTTGATAAATGTGCTACAAACTTTGAGAGAGAAGCAATTATTTACCAAATTGAGCAAATGTGAATTTTGGCCAAAAGGAAGTTTCTTTCCTCGGGCATATAATCTCTTTAGAAGGTATCAGGGTAAATCCTAGTAAAATTGAGGTGATTTTCAACTGGAAATCACCTCGACATGTGACAAAAGTGAGAAATTTTCTTATCTTAGTTGTTTATTATCAGCGCTTTGTCAAAGGAATTGCTTCTCCAATCACAAAGTTACTTCAGAAAGGTACAAAGTTTGAATGGAATGATAGATGCCAAGCTACTTTTGAGCAATTAAAGAAGATGCTCACTGAAGCTCTAGTGTTGACGCAACCAACTCTAGGCAAAGAGTATGCCATATACAATGATGCTTCTAGGAATGGTCTAGGTTGTGTACTGATGTAAGATGGGAAAATGGTGCTTATTCCTCGAGACAGTTAAAGCCACACGAACAGAACTAGCCTACGTATGATTTAGAATTGGCAGCAGTGGTGTTTGCCTTGAAAATCTGGTGGTACTATTTATATGGGGAAAGATGTAGGGCATACACGGATTACAAGAGTCTTAAGTACCTGCTCATACATAAGTAGTAAAATTTGAGGCAACGACATTGGCTAGAATTGTTTAAAGACTATGATTACATAGTTGACTACCCCCCGAGGAAATCTAATATGGTAGTAGATGCTTTGAGTAGAAAGTTTATTTCATCTTTTTCATTACAATATAGTAGATGGAGATTTGTACAGATGGAGCTTTGATAGCCCTGTTAAAAGTGAGCCTTGACTTAAAACATATGATAGTACATACACAAAAAGATGATGCCAAGTTGCAACAAATTGTACAAGCGGTACAAGAAGGGAAACATACTGATTCTGTAATGAAAGATGATAAAAATCTATACTTTAAAAGTAGACTATATGTACTAGCAGTAAAGGACTTGAGGAAGAAGTTATTACATGAAGCCCATAATAATGTGTTCACCATACATCCTGGGGATAACAAGATGTACTAGGACTTTAAACAACATTATTAGTGTCCAAATTCTTGACTTGTCAACGAGTGAAAGCTGAACATCAAGTTCCATCTAGCCTATTAAATGCCATTCCAATTCTACAGTGGAAATGGGATAATATCACCATGGACTTTGTTACAGGCCTACCTGTTAGACCCCGTTTTCGGAGTCTAACTCCTACTTGCTCTGATACCACAAATGTTGGGCCCTATTTTTGGAGTTCAACTCCTATTCGGAACACTTACATCCTAACCCAACATTTAATCGAAAATATCATAATACTCTCCGATCTTTACTTCATTATAATCTTTAATACATTAATGATGACTAACTTTCATCAATTACATTTCATTGTCCTCAACAAAGGGTTGTACAACGCTATAATGGCCTTTCAAGCCACATT
>JAOQMS010000004.1:21572780-21589967 GCA_027563885.1 Erythroxylum longipes | reverse complement strand
TCTTCTTTCTCTCTTTTTTTCGATTTTCTCCCTTCTTTCCTTCATTCACGTTTTTGGTCTCCTAATTTATAAGACAATACTTTCCTCTTCCCATTTTACCCTTAATGAGTGAGAAAAGTCCACCTTACCCTTCTTTTAATGCCTTAGTGCTTCTAATCTTAAGCAAACCACCCAAAATACCCCTTTATGAAAAAAAATTTTACCTTTAATTCAACTAACTCTCCCAAGAAATAAATTCTACTAAAATAAAATTAATAAAAATTTAACTCTCAAAATTTACTTATCCAAACCTCATAATTATTTAAATTATGCTTAACTTTAAAAAAGAATATGATGGCCAACATTTCTTTTGCATGTTGTCCCCGCTGTTATACAACAATTAGATTTTATTGTAGCTCAACGGTAGTTTTTGGAGTATCTATACCAATTACATGGTGATCAATTTTGCGACTTCCAAATTATTATACTCTACATTACTCAAATTATCTTAATATTTTATAATAGACAAAAATAATTAAGGCAATACTGATCAACCATGATTGAAATCATGATCCTAACGTTTTGATGTGTATCTTCTGTCTCTCTGTTTTTTTACTTGGAAGATTTTACTAAAAAAAAAATTGTTACCATTATTATGCAGTTGATTGTCCGTATACTTTATGCTTACTGCTATGGAAAGCTTTACTTATCGTTAAGTGGCTTGGAGGGTTCTATAATCAAGGTAGCAAGGAGTAAGGGGAATAATCCGTTGAAATCAAACATGGCTTCCCAATCTCTGGTTCAGATTGGTCTTTTGATGGCCTTACCCATGGTTAAGAAAATGGGATTAGAAAGAGGGTTCCAAAGAGCAATAGGTGACATAATCATCATTTGACTTCAGCTTTCTGCAGTCTTTTTCACGTTTTCCCTTGAGACAAGAGCTCATTATTTTGGATGTATCATCTTGCATGGTGGTACAAAATACAAAGTCAAGCGTGATTTTGTGATCCGAAATCAGAAATTTGCAGAGAAAAATAGGATGCACTTAAGGAGCCACTTGTGAAAGGGTTAGAGGTTATGATATTGCTTGTATGTTATTTAGTATATAGTAAAGTAGCTAATAATTCAACATCCTACTTACTTCTCACATTCTCGATGCAGTTCTTGGTGGTTTCTTGGTTGTTTTCTCCTTTTATCTTTAATTGACTGGCAAAAGCTTGTGGATTATTGGGATGATTGGGCCAAATAGATTAACAATAGTGGTGTTATCTGTGTACCGACAAACAAGAGATGAGAGTCATGGTGGGAAAAAGAAATGGAACACTTGCAATACACCGACTTTGTATGACTTTTGTAAGAGTTCATTCTTTCATTTTGTTTCTTTATCTTTCAATACGGGATGGTTTACCGCCAAGGAAAGCAGATTTTGGCAAAAGAAGAAGATAGACTGAAAAGGAAGACGAGAAGGTAGCGTTATAAGATGAGTCCCATATTAAATTTTTTTTAAAAAATCCACATCACTACAAGTTTCGCCACATTGGATAGCTTAATACCATTAGTAGTTAGAGTTCAATTTGAACGCTATCCAAAAGTTATAGTTTCAATTTAAACGTTTTGCAAATGTCAGGATTTATTTTAAACACTCTAAAACATTATGGTCCATTTTAAACATCAGTGTAAGCGTTTGTGTTTAGCTTACCCATTTGGCCTTTGTACATATAGATACAGCTATAACGATCAAGGAACATAGAATGATAGTTGTGGCATCAAGGTCGTACAGATGATACGGTTTTTGTTATATGAAGGGTAAAGGGTGCTAGACGTGGATCGCTGAGGAAAGGAAGACCAGTTCGAGCTCCCAAAGCTCTGCACCCAGCAGCTGCCTGCAAATTTAGTTCCACCTCAAAAAAAAACTAATAATTTTTGTTGGATATATTACCAAGAGTTAGGGGTAAAGAGAGATTCTAAGAATAACTGTGCTTACCACTTGAGCAGCAAATGGCAACATTTTCTCAGCTGGCATTTCGCTGCAAATAGCTAGGACATAACAAGTTACAAGGATGAGTTCAAACTCCATATTAAACATGGCAGAAAACCATAAGAACGTACAGCACAGCAGAATCTCATAAATAAGCTCAAAGCCAGCATGGATCTCCAAAAACAATAGGGATCAAACTCCAGGCTATTTAAAATTATTTCGAGGGAATACATTACTTGGGCAATTGAACTACATGTAACTTGTCTTCAGGCTAATGACATTTTGTTTACCATATGACCAGTCAATGTTATCTCTTTATCCATGCTTTAGACTTAACTACCATACGAGATGTAAACGAGCCAGTTTTGGTTATACTTCATCTCAGGCCATGGCTAACACGGGTCTTTGTCATGGATGTCTCACAGTAAAAATGCACCACAACGTTCATCGTTGGCAATTGTAAAGTTCATAACATTAGATAGCCAATCAGCAATTGAAACTAAAGCAATTGAGTGGTTAACATACCAAAAAGAACTGCTCCAATAAAGGCATCACCAGCACCGGTGGTGTCAATAAGTTCAGTTGGTGGTATCTTCTCAGCTGTTCCTACAAGCAACCTCCCACTCACTGTTCCAATACCACTTGCACTTAACTTTGTGAAATTCTGCAAGGGATAAACAAGAGGACTATCAATTTTAGTTAGCTATGCACCAAACTAGTTGTGGTTGCCTCATTCCATACAAAAAAGGCTTAATGATGCCCATTATCGTCCTATCAAGATTTAATCACGTTAGCTGTCCAGAAAAACTCTACATTTTGAGAAGAATTCTACGACACATGACACGGAGTAAACATTATTGACCATGCTGCAAAGAAAATGATATTCCATGCTTGAAAAGCACAACTGATCCAAGCATGTTTTTATTTTAGATGTATGTCCTATATTTTGATATTGCCAAGTTCCAGAAATTATTCAATCAAACAAGTGGTTCTTCCAGGAGGCCATTACTTTCCCAGGAAAAACTTTAGAATGCCCGTTAAGTTACTAGATCTGTCTTTTATATATGATTGATGGCAACGTCATGGTCAAAATGCATAGGTAAGAAACATGGATCACCTGCAAGCCAAACATTTTTCATAATGTAGATAAAACTTCAAAAGAAACAAATTACTTGCTATAGTGAAATATGTCAACCGATGTGGTTCACTCATCAGTCATGGGAACTTAGAACCGTGCCTATAAAACAGTAACTTCAACCATGACTTTAGAACAGCCACTTCATGCAAAAGTAGTGTAGGATTATCTCCCAAACCCCACAAGAGTCCCACAACCATAAGATCGTAGAAAGGTGCGAGCCTTTTGCCCTTGAATGAAACTTAATATGAAAAGAAACCATTATATTGTTACCGAGGGAATGCATGTTGGTATGGCTGTGCTATCATCCCTTTTCTGCTTCAGTGTTTCAAATAAGCTGTCTACATCTGTTTCTTCTGATGCAGGAACCTCTACCCGGAAAAAAAAGTACAATATAAAACATAAGCCCAAAAGACGAATAAAGCACAAGAAATGCAAGTGAAAACAATATAATATTATCTAGTTCCTCATATCTATTCAAGTCCTTCATGTTTCATCTGTTTCCTCCTCAGATCAAAGGCCTAAACAGTTGTACACTGACCTTCTATGCTTCTCTCAAGCATTAAGCAACCGTCTCCCCCCAAAGTCACAACAACAAATTTCATTTTCGGCAGTCTCAATAAGATGGAAACAAGTGCACTTGCAATAGTTGGTGCCTCTGTCCATGCCTACAAGAAGATTATGCGTTACAGAAATGCAGACTATATATGTGTTCATCATATATGTACTTGTGTACATATTGGCTATCAATAATAGCTTCTAAAAAAATAAGTAAAAAGAAAGCTTGTCAAAGTTCAACAGATGAAATAAGATTAGTCCCTGCATACAGAAAATATATTCCAGAAATCATTTGACAAACATGCTTGCATATCATTAGCGCTTTTGAAGAACAGAAAGGCCAACATAAGCTAGTGCAGCTGAGTAATCCTGCTAATTTATTAACAGAAAAAAGTTGATCATTGATGTCAATTTCCAATAGTGAAATGTCAACTTGCCTGTGGAAATTTCGCAGAGCATACAGCATAACTGGCCAAGTTCAAAAGATCATCCAACCCTTCCCTTTTCCTTTCTGCATCAATCAAAATTGGTATGTCCTTGCGAAATGCCTGTACTGGAAAAAATTAGATAATGTTCATAACAGTTTAGATGATAGCAACGAGATTTCTCCCCACAAAAAGGTTATATGCAAAAAAAAAAAAGGATATGGTGGTAAAACAAGCACAGATTTCTAAACGGGTAAAACATTACCACTAATCCCTTATGAGAACCACTAGCCCAGATTAGTCGGAGCAAACTTAGTTGATTTCCAGTTGGGACATATCAAAGACATGCTTGAATGTCAAAGCCAAAGTATCTAGATGTATTAGCATAACAGATTAACAACGTTAAGCACAGATTTCTAAAGCGAATAATGATTTTGTCAGTGCTCAAGTCACTAAGCAAAAAGAATCACTGAGCAAGTGTTAAAGTTCAACAGACTAGTGTCTTCATCAATTAATTAACTGAGGGTGTTCAGTAAGGGATAATATCACAGTTATTTAAAAAAAGAATTCAATGCCTAAATTTTTTCATTTTATTTGAGCAAGTTTCCAAACTAAAAAACTCACAAATAATTTAAAATATTTTGTAAATTAAAAATTTTGAAAATTCATTTATTTTTAGATATATAAAACATTTTTAAATTAAAAATAAAAGAATTCAATGCCTAAATTTTTTCATTTTATTTGAGTAAGTCCCTAAACTAAAAAACTCACAAATAATTTAAAATATTTTATATATCTAAAATAATTTAATTATATTTACTAAAATAAATATTTAATATTTCATCTATTTAATTTTCAAAAATAAATTTTATTTTTAATTATTTAAATAGATAAATTATTAAATTTTATTATTTATAAAATATAAGTAATTATTAATAATATTATAAAATAAAAACTTAACATTATTACAAATATTTTTAGTATAAAGTATAACCATAAATAATATTAAAACTAGTCCTTAGTATTTGTAAATATTGTCCATATTAAATAAAAATTGGATAATTACTTTCTTTATTAATATAATAGAGAAATTTAATAAAATAAATTATTTTTACAAAAATAAATATCAAATTATATATATGACAAATATAATAATTAATAATAAAATAGTTACTAACAAATAAAAATCAATTATTATTCTAATTAATAAAATTTATTTATGTTAACAATTATTTAGTGTACTTATTATTAGTAGTCACAAAATATAATTATATTGATAACTAACTAAGTTTTTGTTTTCTTAAATAATAAAGACAGAAAACAAAATCATAAAACAAAAGTTAAAAACCACAATAAAAAATAGAAATAAAACAAAACATTTTCTTAGGAATTACAGAGATAAAAGTAAACAGCTCTTTGAGAATTAGGAGATTCAGGAACTCACTCGGTAATTTTTTTAGTTCAGGCAATTATTTAAATAAACGTTGGACAGTAACAATACCACTATTCATTTGAAAGATTAAGGAATTAAAAATTAATATTTTTCCAATCTAACAGTTACATGGGCTGCCATGTAAATAATTAAAAAAAAAGCTTTATGATCGAGTCAGCACTATCGTCCAACTTAACTAACATAAGCACTAACGTTGTGAAATTAGGAAAAAGTTAATCATCTACTTTTTTAAAATATTCCATCAAATAAAGTGACAAAATTTATAACCATTATCCTAGTTCTAAACAAGTAAAACATTGATAACATTAATAATGAGGTGAAAATTAGTTGATTTCCAGTTAGGACACATCAAAGACATGCTTGAATGTCTAGGCCAAAGTATCTAGACATATTAGCAATGATAGATTGATCACATCCTAGTTCATGTTTCAACTACCAACATGATCACCTGTGACAGTATCATCTATGTTATCTCTGCACACCAAAACAAATTGTAAATGAAAAGAGACAAAAGGATTTAGAAGCAGTATATGATGTTACCTCTTGTGCGATAAGTAAAGCAGTTTCTGGTAACCTTCCATCGGAATAGAAAATTCTTGCTCCCTCCAATGCGGATAAAAGGCTTGATTGGGGAAGATCATTTGGTACCATAGGAGGATCTCCCGGCGTGTGGATGCAAGTACGAGTTTTCCTGTAATAGATTATATAATCATCATCACAAGGTAGAGAACTTTGAACATCTCAAGTGAAAATTAGTAACTGGAATAGATTATAAATGATCATTACAAGGTAGAGAACTTTGAACATCTCAAGTGAAAATTAATAACTAACAGCCAATGACGCAACTTTCAGCATAAGAACAATGACAGACTAGACACATAGAAAAAGCAATCTCCTCTATGCAGCAACAGATAATTAATTGTGTTACCAAATTGATGCAACCTTATTCCATGACTCCTCTTGAAGATTGTGCAGAGTTTCCTATTTTTCTAATAATAGAGAAGTAGAGGTATTATTTAGAAATTTCGGATGAATGCATTATCAAATAGTGTACTACCCTACTATTGTAAATGGATGGGCAAACTGCAAACCCTAACCAATAATAAACCTAAGCAGCCTTGTTATATTTATAGCCAAACCACCTTAAATCATTATGTATATTCTTGCCTCTTTTCTATCTTCTCTAGCTTCTTTTCACCTCTACATTCAAACAGTATCAAAGTTAATTTAACAACTTCAAATCATTGTTTCTCTTTGTTTGACCTTTCAGGACTTATCTAACGTTCATTTCTAAAATTACAAAAATAAGATAAATTCAATTATTAGCCATGTCTAAATACAGATCAATTCAAGCAGAGCAAAGCATTAAGGAAAAGTCCCCCACGTTTGGTTGTCAACGATGACATATGTGAAAGGTGAATTGCCTTCCTTGGAAACCTAGAGAAAAAAGAAGGAAAGAGCAAATTAAAAATTAATCAAATAAGAATTATCCAGGCATAGCCAGATCCATATGCAAACAATAAAAATTGAACATATTTCTTTTAATGGATACTTAGTGATCATAAAGAAGAGAGAAAATTGGGCTATCAATTTAAACAAGAAAAATGAAAATGGGTTTTTACTGTTGTGAACTGAAGCATAATAACTACCACAAGAAAAGAAGTATCGACACCATCAGATTCTAGCTCCTCCAAGATACTCCTGCCTTGGCTATCATCGGCAACCTAAATCAGTTTAACAATATATACTCAGCACAACAAACAAACAGCTAATCGATTCTCCAATTAATATCAAGAAAGTACGAAACCTTAGAAATAAATCTGGGGCTTAAGCCGAGTCGAGCAGCACAAGTCAAAGCGTTTCCAGCATTTCCTCCTCCTTGAACCTGGAAATGAATTCGGTTAAAAGACAGAAATAACAAGAAGAAGCAAAGCAAAGTTTTAGTTTGACGGATTACAGAAATGGGAGAGAAGCGAGACCTTCAAGCTAGTGCTTCTGATCTTGTCGTCGGGCTTAGGATAAGAAGCAACGGCTGCCAAGAAATCTACGGAAACTCCTCCACATCCCAGCTGTCAACCAATTTGGTGGTTATACTAAAAACCATGTCGAAATCTGAAGAATTTTCAATAGGACAAAAAGATAGAGAGGAACTTACGATGATGCGGTGCTCAGGGAGTGGAGGAAGGGAATCTGACGACGACATTTTCACACTGTTGGTTAAAGCTCAACAATTAACTTAATTTAACCTCTACCGAGCCGAAACCATAATAAAGGCATTGCAATTGGTTGTCACTTAAAAAAGAAACAAAAAGCGATAGACAGATGTTGTTTGCGACCTGCTGCTACTGCTAGAACTGTAGTTAATAGTAACGACACAATGGCGAAGCAGCCAAGAGTGCCGCGAAGTGGCACTGGGAAGTGTCCACACCTGCACCATTTCTGTCCACCCTTTTCTTCGGGTTCAGATTTCTTTATCCGGTTACGGTATACATTTACGTGAACTCTACGTAAATGTATGCTTGAACAAAAATAACTGAAATACCTTTCTTCTACTTTTGATACTGTTACTATTTGGTTTTGCTTTTTGGATTTGATGGCCCGCACGTAACCTTACATTTTTGACTTGGGCTGAGGGGACGGTATTGGCCTTTTAGTTCTACCAGGAGGATAATATTATGACTCCCACCAGGAAAGGAAAGGAAGGAAAGGAGGCTTTGTTCTTAACATGTGTTAAAATTTTGGAAAACAACCCACTATATCTTGAATTCATTTATAGTATTTCAAATTTGCATAACTTTGGTTTTTAAGTCATCACTAGCATTAGAAAGAGCCATTTTAACTTTAACTTAGGCATTGCATGGGCCATTTACAAAAATATCGTTGTACTGCAACTGAAAGGTAGGCCTGTTGTCAACAATTTGATTTGCAGCTTCTGCAAAGTTTACAGCTACACGTACCTGTCCTCCAATAAAACATTGGACCATAATAAACTATATATGATAATAAATACAAGGAGTATACTATCCAACTTACATCTCCCGACTCTGTATGATAATGAATCAAGATTTTAAAAATCTGATGCAAACCTTGTATCTGTCTCTTCCCATCTTCAGTCTTCACACATGAGCCTAATCTAACGATTAATTGATCACTAGCTTGATAACCCTGCTTTTTTGCAACTGTACACTTTAAGAACACTCTTTTAAACCCAGTAGGGATCATTCCTACCATGCTTGGGAAGAAGCCCACCATGCTCACTCATGCTCCCGCTATATCGGTAACAGTTAGGTTTGCTTCTTACTGTCCTCAGGGGGCCTGATCTGTTTCCATGCCTAATGGGTAAAGACAATCGATCCCCCACCAAACTTGAAGCTGAAAACGGTCTATTTTCCATCTCTTCAAGGGGACCTGAACTATATTCCATCGTTATGAAAGAAGAGGCTTGCCCATAAGTTAACCTAGGTGATAGCCCACCAGCATTCCACCAACTACTATCTGAAGGAGCAAGATCACCTTTAAAATCGGAATCAAGGCCAGAAGACTCCTTCTGACTACAATTCTCCCCACAAGTTTCATCTGTGTCATTGTATATCAACTTAAGTGCCTGCACAACTTCACCCATAAATGGTCTGTTGGTCACCTCTGGGTGAACGCACATAGATGCAATAGCTGCCACCTTAGCCATGTCATCAAAATCATAACTTCCCGTCAAGAAGGGATCAACCAACTGCTCCAACCCTTCTCGACTGGTTAGTAGCGGACGTGCCCAAGTAACCAAATTTTCCTGTCCTGGAGATTGAGACATGTCTACAGGTTTTCTTCCAGTCAAAAGCTCAAGAAGCACGACACCATAACTATAAACGTCACTCTTGACAAGTAGATGCCCTGTCATTGCATATTCAGGTGCTACATACCTGCAAATTATACAGCTCTGGCATAAGTACATACATGTATGATAAATAATTTTACAATGTTATTAAGTTTGATTCAGTATCTTGCTCCGTTAATCAAAAGGTGTGTCACTCTGAGGGAGGAAAGTAGGAAATTTAACATAATTGGCCATGCTTGATGGAAATTCTACAATAACCTAGGCTTCTAGAAGATCTTATCTAAAAGGAGTAATTACCCAAAAGTTCCCATGACCCTCGTAGATATGTGCTGACTTCCTTCAGTTGCTTCCCTTGCCAATCCAAAATCAGATACCTTAGGCGTGAAATCTTCTTCGAGTAGAACATTACTAGCCTTAAAATCTCGATGGATTACACGAGGATTGGAGTCTTCGTGAAGATAAGCCAATCCTCTCGCAGCTCCAAGGGCAATCTTCAAACGTGAATCCCAGTCAAGAGGTCCCTTTTTCCTATCAACACCTGAAAAATCAATAAAGGGGTAGTCCAAGGAAATTCCAGCTTTATCGTATGCTTGTGGGAATAAACAGACATCAACTAGGCCTCCAGTGGATATCATCAAGTTTGTACTGACATCATCATTCAAATAATGCACAATACCCTGAATAATCAAGAAACTGGTATGTCCTATCATGAAAATAAAAAGATCCAGTTAAAGATATCAGAGATCATACCATGCAAATGAGATTCAACACTCCCATTGCGAACAAGCTCATAGACCAAGCAACGGATGTGTCCTTCAATGCATACACCAATCAGTTTGACAAGATTGCGATGGTGCAGCCGACTTAGCATCCCAACTTCAGCAATAAATTCACGGTCTCCATTCTGGTTGTCCCTAGTAAGCAGCTTCACTGCAACTTCAGTTCCATCTTCCATAATGCCCCGATAAACACGACCAAATCCTCCTTCACCCAGAATCCTACTTGAACTGAACTTCTCTGTAGCCCGCTCGAGCTCAATAAATGGAAATGTTCTTACAGAGAGCATACATGCTGCCATGGTGGATGTAATGGAAAGAGTTGATGAGCTCACTATACTGCTTGACAAAAATGTTCCCATACCTGCAATAAGATTTGGTGATGTGATCATTGATTAACTGCTCAAAACTTAATCAAACAATGGAACCTAACAATAATCTTATATCTCTGGACATCATAGAATATAATCCAAGAACAAAAATCTATATCAGAATGGGTATACCTGATCTTTTGTTCATAGAGGATGCAAATGTGGGACCCACAGCACTTGAAGGTCTTCCAAACTTTTTCCATCTTATTAAAATAAAGATTGCTCCAATGAGAACCAATAATAATACAAATGCTGATAAAGAAATGATGGCAATGATCTTAGGATTTATCTTCTGGTTCTTGTTCGTAAAGTTTGCAGTGATGGGGAGACCTCCCACACTTTCACTCGGCCCACTTCCCATGTAACTTGGATATGGTGGTGAAGAAGGAATTCCTGATATTGACATTCAGACCATAAATATGCATAATGGTATAAAGCTGAAGTTGTAAAGGTAAAAGGAGAAGTGACGCCATTACCAGGATAACTAATGTACATAATTTCATAATTGCCAAACAGGGTTGTATTTAGAGGGACTTTCTTATGCCAAAGTCTTTCATATGTTAGCATTGCAGTTGTATTATCAAACTTCTCCCCTAGAGGAACCAAATTGATATCAACTACTGTTTTCCCCTGATTTTGACTATCAGCACTTGCACCCATTATTTTCACTTGACTTTGCTCCAAGTATGTGCCAGATGCAATCTCAATCTCTAGCTGATTCAACACAGGAAAAACAGCAATGGGGACCACATCTAAAAGAAGTCTGACTTTCATAGGATAAACACAGCCACAAGGTGAACCAAAGGGAGTAGCAGTAAGTGGCTCAACACAGATTTGATCACAACCTGCCATGGATCCTCTAGTCAACATCATTAGCTAAAGAGTATCTCACAGACAAGTAAATAGAAAGAAATTAAATATTTCATGATAACTCTCAAATCTTACCTTGTTCTTCTGAAGGGGATGGAGCAACCATAAAAGGTTGCACATGGCGGTGATGATGATGAGGATGATAACGATGATGAACACGGTGTCTATGTGAAGGGGCAGTAATAGGACCATATGCAGGACCTATTACAGATAACGAAACCACCAAATCATTGGAGCAATAGATGAGTGACAAGGTGCTGAGATTTAAATAATGAGAGGTACCTTGATGAACTTGAGAAGCTGCAGGTGCAGGTGAAGGTCCTAGAAAAGGCTTAACAATGTGCAGTTGAGATGGCTGCAATTGGAGAAATGATACAATGCCTGAAACCGACCGTCCTGTGAACAGTACAGCAAGTGCATATGTTAAAAATTGATTGCTAGATGCACAATCATCAAATAAAGTGGAAAATCTAACAAGATAAAATCTTTCATTTTCCCTAGTGATTTGCTTAATAATCATTTTGTGAATACAGGTTACATAATAAAAGGAAGAGGATTTTAACATGGTGCAATGGATTCCAAAATGAGCAAGTGGTATGATATGATAAGATTTTGGGTTGAAACTAATAGGAAAAATTAAAAAAAAAAACTAGATCTCTGAAGATCACTATCTGTCAATTTATTGTGGTATTATTTTCCAAAACTTTGTCATATCTTACAGAGATATTATGTCAATTTGTCCAGGTCATGTCCCAACTTGTCAACAATTAACCTCATCATTGTAAGGATCAGATTGAGCATCTTCTTATGGATAATCATATCTTAAGAATTGAGTGGAGCCTCATATGCCAAGTAATACATGAATCAGAAATCTCGAAGAGACAGCAAGCAATGATTTATAGGAAGTTCACTCCTAGGAAAACTTGCACAAGAAGATAGAAATCGAGCTCACCAAAAGCAGTTCCATAGGCAATGATATAAAATTCAGGCACTTTGGCATGCCATCACATTTTGTGAATTGTTGACACGTAAAAAGTGAAGAGTTGTACATAACTTTTTTTAGTTTACAAGAGTAAAATGGTTTATTGTAGTTGAGTTGGTTGAATATCATAAAATGCAACTGACCTCTTAAATGTTGAAGATGAAAATAATTACAAATTACTTCGATCTAGATAACAAAATTTCAAGAATCCAGATCATCTCTGTAAGGAAAGTTTACATATCAAAGTCCATGTTAAAGTAAAGGCATTAGGAAAAAAAATGAAGAAGTCTTGCAACATATTACCATGATCCACGAGAATCTGTCTCATATATAATGCCTGATTTGGTTTCAGATGAGGAAACTCCAAGTGAAGTAATGGATGACCTGAAAAATGAGGGCAGGAATGCAAATATGTTAGTTGTGAAAGATAGTTTATAATGATCTTGTAATGAAGACCGTAAGAGTGTGCACTGAAAATTAGTTGCTATCTACTCTCACATTGCAATGATATATTTTGACAGAACCACACATATAACAGGAAAAAGGGCTAAAGAAGAAAGGAAATTATGGAAAAGCGTGGTAGAGAATATATTTTACTGCTTTCCTCAAATTAACATGTTAAAAGAATCAAGAGTGGTTTTCCTAAAATACTGAAGAAATCATTATAAAGGCTGCATTCTTCTATATCACCAGCATTGCTCTTGACGCTCCCCAGAAGAAATGTTATTCTTTATCAACATAGTCAATGGTTCAATGCATGCCAACCTGAACACAAAATTCTGTTTCCCAAAAGCTTATATAAATGCTCTAAATGCATTCTAAAAGAGACGCTATTCTTCATTTATAAGGTCACTGATTCAATGCATACCGAACTGAATACATATTTTATTTTTAATAAGTATAAAACAAAACATTCTGGAGATTGTGCAATTTATTTTTTCCCTCTCACATTTTGCAAATTCCAACTTTTGAAACAAAAGTTAGAGTTTAAACAAGGAAGAGAGAACAATGGTCAACTATTTTGACATGAAACATCTTACAACCCTGAACTGCAAAAGGCAAAGATCTTATATGGATCTCAAGAGGCAGAAATATGATAGCAAGCTCAATAAACTATCCCAAGCTTCAAGTTCAACCGAATAAGGGAAAATGAAACTGCTAGAATCTATACTACATATACTCAATAGAGTAGTGCTACGGTTAAGTTCCATAAATTGGTATTCAATGGGTAAATGCAACTAATTAAAGAAAGTATAGATCGCATTCATACAGCTTGCCCCAAGACATTCTTTATGAATAATCTCTAAAATCCTCGGAACGAGTGTAAAGAACTTACCATAGCTTTATCTACGACAAAATGCAGGTTATAATCAATAACTTACCAAGATTTTGGTCACTTTCTATCGCAACCAAAATTTTTGTCGATTGAACTTAAACTGCCACTTAATTAGCGATTTATACTCTCAAATAACTCAATTATAGTTCCTTGTCCTTCTCTGGTCTTCCTAAAGCAAAGAATTTAATCAAGAATTAGAAAGAAAGCACCGGAGGAAACAGTAACATTACCTAAACTACTAAAAGCAACGGAAGCGAAGCAAAGCAGCAGCAACAGCAGAAGCGTCGAGAAGGAACTCATAATCATTATCTGTTAATCCAAATTAGAATACACAAAGAACACTGCCAAGAAACCAAACACCTAGAAAATCAACAGCTTCACCGCCACGAGTTCCAAAGCCACCGGCGGCGCCGGAAACCGTTGCACGCAGCACTCACATTGAGCCACAGTAAAGCAGAAGAGGCCGAAACTGGCGGGAAGAGCAAGGAACCAAAGCTAAAACCCTAGGAGAGAGAGGGAACGGAGACAATGCGAGCGCGGTGGAGCAGCAGATCCATGAAATGCGGCGAGGATCTACACAGACATTCACGATAGGTACAGGAGGATACTTCTAGAGAAAGAGGGAGAGAGAGCGGAGTTTCAACTTTCAAAGGAGAGTAAGAGATTAGGTTACCAGAGAAAGTGCCCCAGAGTTGTTGAAACTTAAGACAGGACAACGTAGAGAGAGAGTGAGAGAGAGTTGGGGGAGTGCTTTTATTGCTTGGTGGTGGAGTAATAGTAGAGAGGAACAGTCCCAGCAAAGTTTTTTTGGCTTTTGGGAAATGATGACGCTGTCCTTTTTGCTGCGTTTCATTTGTTACCTCGAGCGTGGCATAGACGCCAGCACTTGGGAACGATGTCGCTTTTCACTCCTACTATTACTAAACGCACACGCCCGCTTGAGCCTCATTTTCCCAGTCTTCTTAAATTGACCCCACCGACTCGCTCATTGGATATTACAGGTACAAAATAAATAAAAATCTGTTAAAGAAAATAGAGTTATCTTCGATGGGTTGGAGCTGTAGTCGTCGAATGCTCTAAGTTAGGTTACCTGTAGATATGCGGTGCATTGAGTGAAAGTATTTAATCAGTGTAGCTTTTAATTGTAGTAAGATTTTTGAATATGTGGGTAAATAATTAGAGGTCAGCAAAAAGTATGGTGTCACTATAGAAATTAATACGTACAAATCGGTAAATATTTATTATTTCAGTAAGTTGATTTTAGCAAGTAATCAACTTCTATTACTTCTCCAAATCAAACTTTAATTTTAGTACGTAAATAATTTTAATTATTATATAATAAAATCAACAATTTTGATAGAATTTGACTCGTCAAGTCTCTGTTTTAGAGACGAGGAAATGTGCATTATTCAAATCACTTGGTATTATGTTATTGCGTGTAAATAACATAGCAAATTTGAACAAATTGTTAAATTCTTGAGCGACAATCAAGTTTTTGGTCCACTGAAATTTAAATTAGTCTAAAATCTTCAGCTAAGTCCCACGTGCCTCTTTAATGCTCCCATTTGGTAAACAATAAAGAAAAAGATGGTAAGAAAATTTCCTAATTTTTTTCTTATTTTGTTATTAGGAATAAATAAGATAAGGAATGACAACTCTAAAATGAATTTTAAATAATCTTATATTTTTATTTTTAAAAAAGGTGTCAGAATAACTTGGAAACAAATATTAGAAATAACAAATAAGTCGTTACAAGAATTAAAATAAATTGGCCTCTCATGTTTGTTCAACATAACTTCTCTCTTTTTTTCTCTTCTTTTTTGTTTTTCTTCTCAACTAAACCTCTCTATTCTATCTTCCTCTCAACTTGTCTCCCTAGGTTAGTTTTTATGGTTCTAAACTTCTTTTAATCTTTTTGTTTTTCTTTTTCCAATAGATTTCTGTTTGGTATGCTATTGTTTACTTGGATTATTGTATTAGTTATTGTGTGATGATTCAAATTTTTTTTAGTATGAATTACGCAAACCTAATTTCAAGTTCTAGCTCAATTTGATTTTAAAGATTTTAATTGAACCGCACAAATTACTTGAAAGTTTTTATATAGAAATATATTGATACGATTTTATGTAGAAATATGTTGACATGATGAAATTTTGTAAAAGCTAATAACCCTTTCCAGCCATTACCACCCTCTATATAATTTCTAGAAGAAGATACTGCTTCATTGATATGATAACAAGTATTCTGCAATTTTTGTCTTAACAATTTTAATACGCATTCTTTTTAGTTAATTTTGAAATATCTACCATCATATACTAACTAATGTAATCTTAGTTTCTTTCAAAATTCTTCATCTAGTAGGTTGAGTTTGTGAAATGTGATTCTCTGCTTAAATGACTTATACACTGTTGGAGTTATGTAAATATAGTGCCCTAGAAAGCAAGTGTATTTACTTATAACTTAATTTTCTTCCGGTTACTTTTTTAATGAAAATATTTATTATTAATAAACAAAAGAGTTTAGTTTTTTATGAGCATTATATATCTAGTCATAAGGTACTGAGATTCTTTTGTAAGTAATATACATATAAATAGAGATGTATAAGAAATATGTATATTGTAAGAATCTAAAATAATGAATTCACAGTTGAATAATCAAGTTGGTCGCTTGATTATGATTTAGACTGTAGTGTTGCAATTTATCTCCAATAAAAGAGTTTACTTGTTGGCCCTCGAATTTTTTTTGTTGAGTTAAGTATGATTTAAATAAATTATGAGGTCATGATAAAATAATTATTGGAGTTTAATTATTTATTCCAATGTTAGTAAGATTTTATTACATTGGTTAGTTATTAGAGTAGTAAGAGTGTATGAGGGCAAATTTGGCATGTTACTATGTTTAAAAACCATGAAGCATAAAAGGAAGGGAAAAGATGACTTTTTGCAGTCATTAAGGGTAGAATGGGAAGAAGAAAGTGTTGTCTTGCACAATAGAAGGAGAAAAACGAAAATGAAGGAGAAAAGAAGAGAAAAACATAAGAAGGGAGAGAGAGTTGTCCATTAGAGAAGAAAAAACTAAGTTTCATCTTTTCTTAGTCTTCAAGAGTGATTTTGAGGTTGTTCAAGAAGAAAAAAAGAAAGAGAAAGAGAAGAGCTTCCTTTTAAGCTAAAAATCTCAATAATTGGTGAAGATTCAAGGTAAGTTTATGTTTAAACTTTTGAATTTTTGGAATGGTTTTGGTTCATGAAGCTTAAGAAATGCATGGGTTTAAATATTCTAGAATCAATTTTAGTATATATATTTCTTTGAGTTCTCAATTGAAAGTCCTATTGAATTGGGATTTTTGCCAATATTGAAGGAAATCAAGAGAAGAGGCAAGAGGAAAAAGAAGACAGGCATCTTTGAGCAACTGTTAAGAAAGGAATTCAAGGTGGGTTACATTTTTATAATTGAATAATAAGCCATTAATGTTTCTTCCAAATCAAGAAAGTAAAT
>JAOQMS010000004.1:21545920-21564060 GCA_027563885.1 Erythroxylum longipes | reverse complement strand
CCGTATCATGTGTGGCTATGCATGTTGATTTGGATATATTGCTTCCGCTGAAATTTTGATTTCTAAAAAGTTTTGAATCTACCGTTTCTTCTAAATCTATGCATGTTTTATTTTCTGATACAACATACACCTAGTTGTGAACCTATGTCTAAGATTATAATCTTTTTACATTATTAAGTAGTTGTACTTAAAATGGATAACTGTTTATATAAGTACCTTGTCTCTATCCAAATTAACCATTGCTATACCTGATATTGATAGAATTTGAGTTCATATACTCATTTTTCTTCTTGTTATTCAGAAGCATTGTTAGAATGGTTCTCCATCATAACAACTAATAATGTGTCTCAACATTGAAATTTGCCTTGTGGAATGGTGCACCTTGGAATATAGTGACAATAAAAAATCCTAATTTTTTTTCTAAATTTTACAATTCTAGCCCGAACTTTAAAAAGTGACAATAAAATACTTAAAATTTCAATTTTTTGCAACAATAGCCTAACATTAATTTTCCATTAACGTTGTTGACTTGACCTACCATGTCACCTACCATCTTTGCCACATAAATTGAACATGAACTTCATTTTCCATGTCAACAAAATATAAAATATAAATAAAAATAAAATATGAAAATAACTCATATATATATTTCGAGGGAGTGAAACAATATTATATTTATGAATTCCGGGAGTTAACAATAATATTGTGGTTATTATCGGGAGTGGGAAAACAATATGATTGTTTTCTATCCCCTCCCTCAACTCAATCCTTATTATAAGGACTATAAAAACGTGTCAAACGATAAATAGAGATTCTGAGAGGGAAAAAGAAAAGGAAGAGAAAACTTAATGATGCTATTTTATTTTAAGTGAGTTGCATGGTAATTTGATTGATTGCTAAAGTTTAATGAGAACTATTAGGAATAAGCTCCACAAACATTAGCTTATCTAAAAACATCTCCCTATATCGACACTTGTGACTGCAAAATGCCTACTCTCCTCTAGAATATGATTATATCATTAATTCATGATCAAAATGCTTAGTATTAACATCATTAACTGAAAAAGTTAAATAGAAGACATGGCATAGCCAATAGCTTCTTCTTTTTTTTTTTTTATAAACTTGATTCAGTTGGTTATGTTAATAAAAACTTGGAGAACCAAGAAGGAAGAGAACTTTAAAAAGAAATATGTTTGATCAAATACCATAAGATTTTAAGCTAATTCCAAATCCAGAAAGCATTCCAAATTTGTGAGTTTGTAAAAAAAAAACTTTGAAGAAATTGAGGACACTATCATCAATATCGTAAATAATCAAGCCAAGTTTCTTTCAAAAGAAAGTTACTACAACTCAACAAGATCACAAAAATTGAATAAAAGGAATTAGCCTAAAAGGGAAACTTAAGCCAACTTGTACATGTAAATGTCTTTTCTTTGCCCAATATCCTTTTTAAAAGTGTAATAATAACTTGAAAAGCTCTCAAATAAATACCTTGACTCATCATTGAAAAGAAAGGTGTTTTCTTTGAGTAAGACGATCCATTAACACTAGAGCAACTTTCAACAATATAATTAACAAAGATATGGGTAGTTGTTAAGATTGGATCATATGAGATGATATAATTATAGTTCTTAGAGAGCTCCATCTTATATGTAGAGACACAACTGATGAAATTTTGGGTTGATTTTGGCATATTTATACTCAAGTTAGTTGACTCAAATATTGTTTTCTTAGTTGGAGAAGGAGACAGAGCAAAAGAAAAAAGAACCCAATTGAGAGTTTCATGTTTTGATCCCATAATCTCCAAGTCCAAAAGAGTTCAAAGACTCTATTGGTGACAATGATGAGAGAAGCAAAAGAGCTATTTGGATTTTTAGTTGTTTTCCAAACAAAATTGTCCAATTTTGAGGTTTTGACATATTAGACTCATTTTTCCTTCATCAAATTGATGCTAAATTGATATATCAATAGCCATCTTCTGTAATACCATCTTTTTAGTGACATTGGAAGTGTACCAGAGAAGAAAAAGAGAAAATGAGTTATTTTCATAATTCATATTTATTTAAAAAAATATATCTTTAACGTGGAAAATAAATTCCATGTGTTATCTAGTGTCAAAGGTAATAGGTGACATAATATGCCACATCAGCAATATTAACAAAAAAGACAAATGTCAGGTTATTTTTGCAAAAAAATAAAAATTTAATTTTTTTATTATTATATTTCAAGTTTAGGTCATAATTGTAAAATTTAGTAGAATTTAGCATTTATTTTATAATTTTTTTTAAATTTAGTGCTAAACTTTTTTAAAATTTTAATTCAGTGAATTTATTCATACAAATAAAGTCAAACTATTGTTTTTGCTTATGTGATTAATGGATGGACATTTATGTGACATTTGACGGATGAGCCATATAAGTAAAACAAACCTTTTGACTTGATTTATGTAAGTTTTAAAAAGTTAGTTACTAAATTGAAAACTTTAAAAGTTTGACTCTAATTATAAAAAGTTCTAAAAGATTAGGCAATATTTAGTTTGTTATCCCTAAAAAATATCATTAATTAATTTAAAAATATATTCAATTTCTCATTTTTATTTATGCCCTATTTTTTATAAATATTAATAATTAATTTGAATGATTTTCTCTGCTAATAAATTATTAATAATTAATTGAGATAATATATTTATGATTCCAGACAAAATTAGTAAAATAATAAAAATAGGTCGAATTTATTTTGGACAGGTAAAAGAATACCGGTGATATGGTCGTTTCGCACCTTGTCCAGCATCGGATGCATCTTTAATTGTTAACTTCTATTCCGTTTCATGAACAGCATCACTTCCTTGAGAGTTCCGAATCGAATCCTCGTCCTTATCTACCTACAGATCATTACTTCCCCCCATCGAATTCCACTTGGTTGCAATTTTCTCTTTCTGGTATGCTTTCTTTTTTTTTTTCCCCTTCTTTTTGTCTTTTGAAGTGATGATCTTTTTTGTGCTTTTCTTATACAGTGTTCTGTGTAAACCTGTTGTACTGCTCCCTCTTTTGGGCGTCTGGTTGGTCTTGCTGAGTTTTTCTTTTTCTCTCTTTTTAATGTATTGCCTGTTAATTTTCTCAAATTACTGGCTGATGTTGTTGCTGAATTTTGAACAAGGTAGATGTATTTTGACTGGGGCTGTTTATTTTGAGATACAAACATGAGAAGCTGAGTTCTGTTTAACTATTTTTCTGCCTGTTGAAAGAAGAGTGTACATTTTTTTTGGGGGCATTAAGTTTTGCAATTTTAAAAACCGGGCCTGGTTGGTTGGGATCATTTTTGCATTATGTTTTAATATTCATTTCCTTTTGTCTTTTAGTGATGGTTTTATGCTTTTTCTTCGTTATCTGGCGGCTTTCATGCAGTTATCATTTTGGGGTTTGGATTACATGGTAAAGAGGGTATTTGGTTCCTTACGTGAACGTGTCTCCTTGAAAATTGACGTCCATAGAGGCTGGAATTTCTATCCAATTTGTTGCCATTACTGATGGACAATCTGTGAAATGGGAATATCTGATAATAGAAGGCGAGGAAGCTTATCAAAACAGCAAAGAATTTGCTGAAGTTCATTGATGGACGATTCAGCTAAAACAGTTGGTCCAAAAGGTCTGATAAAAACACATGAATTTATTAGAATCATCGTCCAAAGCCTTTATTCATTGGGTTATAGAAAGTCTGCTTTATGTCTGGAATCAGAATCTGGCATCTCGTGCAAATCCATGGATTTGGAGTTGTTGGAATCGCAAGTACCTGAAGGAAATTGGGATGGCTGCATTAATACACTCAGTGCAATGGATGACTTGCCGGGTGAGACTAGAGCTTCAGCTATGTTTCTTGTGTTTAAGCAATGCTTGCTAGAGTATTTGATTTGTGGGGAGGACTCATTGGCACTGACTGTTTTAAGAAAGAGGGTTCCTTTGTTTCGACTTGGCAGGGAAAATATGCATGATCTTGCTTTCAGTATTCTGTGCTGGAAGGATGTGGAAGTAGATAAGAAGGATGATAGTATCCGAGAGATGCGAAAAAGACTATCAACAGAACTGGTAAAATTACTTCCTCCACCAATTGTGCTACCTGAGAAAAGGTTGGAACATCTGGTTGAAACTGCTGTTATCTCACAAATTGAATCTTGTTTGTATCATAATTCAATGGACGCTATTTCACTGTATGAAGATCATTGCTGCACAAGAGATCAGCTTCCTTGTGAGACTGCTCAGGTGTGCTTCTTGCTGATCTTTAAAGCTATTTCGGCACAATGATGCTACATAATTAGTACAATATAATTGTTGTTTTTGATGTGTACCTGAGTGTGTAACAAAGTCAATGAAAATATAACTATAGGTCTTCTGTTGTTATTGTTTAAAGTTGTAATGCAAACTATATGGCAAGAATTTAATTTACTTTAGAACATTCGAATGATTAAATATATTGTCAAATTATTGACTCTTGTTAGTTTCTTTGTTTCCTCTTTTGTGCCTTTTCTATGTAAAATGACAATATTTTTAAAAGAATTGACTAGAAAACAGAGTAAAAAGGTGTTTTGAAACTCAAAGTGGAAAAGTTTTCCACTTTTAGTATTTTAAACATTGTCAAAGAATGGATCATTTAGGATCAGATAGGATTTTTTTTAATGATTCTAGATCATATTTCACAATATTTCAGGCATGGAAGAACTGCGTTGATTTATTCGTTGTGTACTTAATATTTACTGTTTTGTGCTGGGTGCTTAATCTGTTGCATACTATCTGCACCTTATGATTAGAGTATGTTGAAATTGTGCTGGGAGTTCATGGTTATTGTTGCCCTTTTCTAGAACAGCAATATCATTCAAGTACATAGGAGCAGAAATAAATAAAAATCATGAGGCTATGGATAATATGAGTATTGGCTTATGTAGGCTTCCTGCATTCTATCACGTGTTTAAGTCATCCTTGTTCTTTGTTTGTTTTACAGATTTTGACAGAGCATAAAGATGAAGTTTGGTTTGTACAATTCTCTAATAATGGCGAGTACTTAGCATCTTCTTCAAGTGATTGCACTGCCATCATATGGAAGGTACTATACTAATTTCTTTTTTTGGCATGTGGTGAACTTGTTTTCTTCATTTAATAACGCTTCTTGAGATTGAGAATTTACACCTTGATGTATTCTTATTGTCAAGAATCCATTCAATTTTAAAAGCTTTTAGTTGTTCGCTGTGGCTTATGAGAATCAATTATTTTCCTAACATGCTCCTTTACCCAAGTATGGACAATTATCAATAAATTAGAATCCACCGTACTGCAGCGTGGCTTTAGCTTGAGGCCTTCTAGTCATAAGAGCTCTAATACTGGGAAAAAAACAAAATCATTTGACCGCATTTAATCTGTTGGATGATATCCAATGATGGATCAAATATAATTGTAGCTCTTTCATTATATGGCTAGATTCGAGTTCAAATATAACAGCTCTATAACATGTTGGAAGTGCCATTTTGTTGGTGTGAACGGCAGGTTTTCGTCCTCTTCTTGTGTTGACAATGTTTGGAATACTGCCTCCTGATAGGAGGCTTTTGAGCATTAAAGTTAATTGTTCAGTTGAGTTGTCACATTTAAAACTTTACATGGGGTTTGAGATCTCATCTGAATAGCAAATAGATCCATACAGCTCATTTTCAAGCTATTTATAGCTGCAATAGTTCAATAATGAATCTTATCATGATTTCTTTAATTGTTGGAGTTTAGCCGTAGACTGTAAAATTGTTTTCAGTTACCAACGGGGATATATATTTTTTTTCTCAGACATTCAACAGATCACTATTTTGTATTGGTCTGGTAACTCTCTTGAGCCTCAGCTTACAGTAATTGATTATAGAAAATTGGGTCATTTCAACTTGCATTTTGTCAACCTAAATGGATTCGGTATTGGAAAACTAGTGGCTCTGCTAGTTGATTTGATTATAAATAGTCAATTCTATTAATTTGTCCCTAGATAATGTTATCTTATGCTGTTTGGCTGTACATGATTTGCATTTTACTGGGTTTATTTTTTGGTATGCTTTGCTTCTTATGTTTGATGATCTTATCGGTGGGATTCTTATCATTATTGTACCAGTTAACTGAAGGTGGAAGGCTGATTTTTAGACACACACTTAGAAGTCACCAAAAACCAGTATCCTTTGTGTCATGGAGCCCTGATGATAGGAAGTTGCTAACTTGTGGAAATGGAGAAGTACTTAAGCTGTGGGATGTGGAAACAGGTAGATGCAAGCGTACATTTGGAGATAACGGCTTCATTGTGAGCTCCTGTGCTTGGTTTCCCGACTCAAAGCAATTTGTCTGTGGCAGTTGTGATGCGCAAAAGTGCATCTGCATATGGGACTGCGATGGAAATGAGAGAAGAGCTTGGAGAGGCAAGAGGATCCCAAGAGTTTTAGATCTTGCTGTGACAGCAGATGGTAAAAATCTTATAGGCATATCTGATAAAGAAATTGTGATACTAAATTTGGTGACAAATGCTGAAAAAGTCATTCGGGAACAGCACCCAATTACATCTCTTTCAGTTTCCTCTGACAACAAGTCCTTCATAGTCAATCTTAACAGCCAGGAGATCCATTTGTGGGATGTTGCTGGAAAGTGGGAGGAGCCACGGAAATATGTGGGCCACAAGCAACAGAAATACGTGATACGGTCTTGTTTTGGTGGATTGAATAGCTCATTTATAGCCAGTGGCAGTGAAAATTCATTGGTATGCTTCTGTTTTTCCTGCATTTAGATCCTCTCTTAAAACAATTGATAAAATGCCGTAATGCCCCAAGGTGACCATTTGATGTCGGTGGCCAATTATGTTGCTCTGCCTATGCAGGTATATATATGGAATAGGCGAAACTCTAGCCCAATTGAGGTGTTATCTGGCCATTTATTGACTGTAAACTCCGTGAGTTGGAATCCTAGGAGGCATCAAATGCTGGCATCCGCAAGTGATGATCACACAATCCGCATATGGGTACCTAGGAATGTACAGCATGACAAGTTGAGTTGATTAAACCAATTGATGTGTTTCAAAGCCAGTGTACATAGGCTATGTTCTTGTCAGACATGTACTCGAAAAAATTGGTCTTGCCAGTTTTGGACTGCATTTCCCTTCTGTATATTCCCAATCCTTCTAGCTATTCATAATTGCGTATACAGCCCATTTTTAGATGTTCCAATAAAAGGAGACTGGGATTGACTGAATGATTCTTGTTTGTGGCATTATGGTGAGGTCTTAGAGTCTTGACCCTGCTGCGCCCTGGATGCTTTTTCTTGGTTTTGATAACCTGGTTCATGTGAATATGCTTCCCTGGATGGAAATTATTAATACTGGCAGGAATTGCTATAATGTGAATATTCCGCTTTTGCTTAAAATGAACAACTTTATTTCCTGCATTCTCAATTCATGGGTGGTCCTATCTTATCCTTTCTCAACCAGAGTCCCCCCCGCCAACTACAACTACAAACTACAGGAAATTGTATTATTATCTAAATCTTTAAATTTAAAATTTAAAAATATTAATAGGCTTTATTTTATTTTATTTTTACCATATCAAAATCGATAATTCTAATACCGTTTTTGCTTGCAGACGGACTATTGGTCCTCCTAGTTCTGCAAAGGTATGATATGAGGGGTATTTTGGTCGTGAAAATATGAAGTAGGTTCCAACAACATGAGCAATTAATCTGACTCCAGACTTCTACGGCCTTAAGGCTTAGCTCCTTGTTTTTCCCTCAGATCCTCTGGCCCTCTACTCTGCCCTAACCTGTCCCATTGTATCTCAGTCATCCATTCATGTGACGTACGAAGACCAATCCTAATCCAAAATCCAACACCTGTGATGAGCCCTTGCATTTTTTAATTGTACTCCCTTCGATATTTCCATTTTTGTAACCTCAATTCCTTAAAAGAAATGAATTAGGGTTTAATTAACTATTTAATTTCTCTTTCTTTGCAATTGCAAATTTCTTTTGTTTGGCTGCAACATGCTTATGAACGTCAATCGTAAGAACGAAGAGATGACAGGAAATGCCTTGCCGGATGATCGGAATCTGGTTCAGTCTCCGGCTTGCAGTAACCCTCTTCAAAGGTATTTTATTGCATTCACATTAAATTCGGTGACTAGGGACTGAATATGTTCCTTTCGCTTCTTCCTCTTTGTAATTTTTTATCAACCGGCGGGTGGATTTGAGTTGAAAATTTTGGTTGGTCTTAATCAGAATGTCTTATTGTTTGCCTGATATGGATGAGAGCTAGAAGTGAACTTTATTTGATTAATAATTTAATATGTTTAATTGATAGAGCTAGAAGTGAACTTTATTTGATTAATAATTTAATATGTTTAATTGATAGAGCTAGAATTGAACTTTATTTGATTGAGGGGGACTAGAGTTTAGCCTGCTGAAGCTTTGAGATAGGTTTAGTCAATTGGAGTTGAAATGTGGCTAAGTTCTGCAAATATTGAAGTTTTTGTCTGAGTTGAGTTTGATAATTGCGACTCAACTGGATATTGTGTGTCTGTGTGCTATTTTTGTCCTTTTGGGTTATCGAAAGTTTATTGATTCATTATTTTGTTGTGCTTTTGTTTTCAAATTTTTACAGTAGTAGGAATGTGTTGTGCTTGCTAATGCGGAGGGAGATATGCCACAAAATGAAGCACCTGCCAAAAAGGCGGTGGGGAGAAGCATCTCAATTGAATGCTAATCTTTTATCTATGGCTCAAAGTGAACCGTCAAGAGATGCTAGGCGTGGTCTTATTTCTTGGTATTTCAATGATTTCAGTTTTATATTTATGTCTTTTTGGACTTTCTGTTTCAGATTTGCCTTTTTGTTTATTGGCTTTCTGCTATATCTTAGGGTTGAGGCAGAGTCTCTGCGACATCTATCAGCCAAGTATTGTCCTCTGGTGCCTCCTCCTAGATCAACCATTGCAGCAGCATTTAGTCCTGATGGAAGAACACTTGCTTCTACTCAGTAAGTTCTTTTTGCACTCATACCTTTTTATTTGTGATCATGCAAGTTGTGATTGTAATCTTGTCCCCCTTTCTCTCTTGTCACACTATAATAATATTTGCAGTGGTGACCACACTGTGAAGATAATTGATTGCCAGACTGGAAATTGCTTAAAGGTGTTGAGTGGTCATAGAAGGACTCCTTGGGTGGTGAGTTTTAACTTCAAGTTTTTGAGTGCATAGTAGTTGACATTTTTATTTGAATTTTGTTTCCAATTATGACTGATAACTTGAATTCATGGCTGCAGTTCACAGTATGCAAAATAATACTTTTTTTCTCCTGTAAATCTATATTCTTATGTCATGTTGTCCAGTTTACACTGAATTTCTAGCTATACAGGTTAGGTTTCACCCGTTGCATGCTGAAATTCTTGCAAGTGGGAGCTTGGATTATGAGGTTCGCTTGTGGAATGCAAGGACTGCAGAGTGCATAGGGTCACGTGATTTCTGTAATTTAAACTCACGCTCTTGTTATTCTTGATAATTTTTTTAACTATTGTTGATTAATTATTATTGCTTAAGATGAAGTTAACCTTTTGAATTTATTTTCTATTAGATCGTCCCATTGCCTCCATTGCCTTCCATGGTGAAGGAGAGCTATTGGCTGTAGCATCTGGTCACAAGGTGTGGTTTTGGTCCTTTCTTGTAGATCAATGTTCCTTATATTCCTTTCCTATAATTTTGATACCTCGTATCTTAGTTGACATAATGTTACTGTACTTTTTCAGTTATACATATGGCACTACAATAAGAGAGGGGAGGCTTCCTCGCCAACGATTGTGTTGAAAACAAGACGCTCTCTTCGAGCTGTGCACTTTCACCCACATGGTGTTCCATTTCTTCTGACTGCTGAGGTGAATACTTTAAGGAGTGTTTAATTGATATTTTATCCATACCATCCCTTAGATTACATTATTGGACTGATATGCAGGTCAATGATCTTGGCTCTTCAGATTCCTCGATGATTCGAGCGACATCTCCTGGTTACCTGAGATATCCTCCTCCCGCTGTTTTCGTGACAAATGTTCACTCCAGTGATCGAGTTAGTTTGGCTGCTGAAATACCTCTTATGTCATTTCCTTTCTTGTTTGTGCCTTCTTTTTCTGTAGATGATAGCAGAATAGATGTTAATAGATATGGTGGTACAAGTATAATGCAAGTAGATCCTTCTGCACCAACGCAGTTTCAGGCGGATGCAAACACAGTAGAGAACTATAATACATTAGTTTCCCCCATGGAGACATTTCCGGCAATTCCATCTTGCTCGTATCTTGGTACATTAAGTAATGCTTTTCCCAGTGCAATGAGAAATGGTTTTTCTGGAGCCGCAGGAGACACTATGGATATGGATGAAATGAATTCTGTTGGGGAGACCCAGCGTGGGAGATCTGCTAACCTAGATACTTTTGTTGGTGGTGGTGGTGGCAATAGTGCCTTGGATGGAGTATCTAGACATGTCCCTCCTGTTCAACAACATGCAAACTTTAGCCAAATTCATCAACTTTTACCGCCTAGAGATCCAACTTGGTGGGAACTACCCTTCTTGCAAGGATGGCTGATTGGTCAAAGCCAGGCTAGTGTTTCCTCAGCATCTCCTCCCAGTAGTGGTGATCATGAGCATTCAGCTCAGTATACAAGTCCTACTCATTATGTGGAAGCTGCAGTGGCTTCTTTAGCAATGCCTGGAAACACCAGCCTGTCAGGGAGTTCCAGTAGATTGGGATTGCAACATCGCAGTTCACGGTCTCGCTTTTCTGCAACTGAATCTGGTGAATTTTTGGCTCCTATCAATACACAACAGAATGACACTGATAGTCAGCCCACATTTAACAGAATCCACTCTGAAATCGCCACATCACTGGCAGCTGCAGCTGCTGCAGAGTTACCTTGCACTGTAAAGCTCAGAGTTTGGTCACATGATATAGAGCATCCTTGTGCACCCCTCAGTGCTGAAAAATGTCGTTTAACTATACCGCATGCTGTCCTTTGTAGGTTAGTAAAATTCTTTTGATGAATTCCTTGATATCAATATGGTAGTGTTATCTACTGCTTCTGTTGTTATCTGTTGGTTTCTACCATACCTTGATTCTTTCAACCAGTTTTTATATCTTTATTGTCACATTTCTCTTACTTTTTATTATAAAAATGACCTTGCAGTGAAATGGGCGCCCATTTTTCTCCGTGTGGCAGATATTTAGCTGCATGTGTTGCATGCATGCTCCCTTATATGGAAGCTGATCCTGGACTACCTAATGTGGTTCATCAAGATGCTGGTACTGCAACTTCTCCCACTCGACACCCCATTTCAGCTCATCAAGTTTTGTATGAACTTCGCATATATTCTCTGGAGGAAGCAACGTATAACTCTAATCCAACTCCTTGGAATTGACTCTTTATTTCCCTTTAATCTGAAGAACAGTTGTGTTTTTCTAAAATTTTGTTGTTTCTACTCAGATTTGGGTTGGTGCTTGCATCTCGAGCAATTAGAGCTGCTCACTGTTTGACATCAATCCAGGTCAGTGTCTTCTGATAGGTGTAAGGGATTTGTGTGTATATATATACACACACACACACACACTCATATTATTGTGTGGGTATCCTGGTATGCTTTGACAATAGGCCTTCCTCCATAATTAATATTTTTGATTATCATTTTATAGTTCCACGGTATCCTCATAGGAAGTGAAACCCTGCTGTGGAATTTTACCACTTTTAGCTTGATGAGATTAGATATGTCATTGTTTTCGGCCTTTCTTCATCTTAATTGAATTAGTTTCATTGAGCTATGGCTACTTGTTAGTTGGCCTATGGTTCTGAAGTTTTTGGCTAGACTCTGAGCAACTTGACACAGCGGTGGTGTTACAACAATTTGTATGGTCCGCGTAAAGAATTTTGGCATAAGTTTCTTCCATGATACTAGACTTATGTGTGATAACGTGGACCATCTTTAAATTGTTTTTTTGCGTGCCTGCAGTCAAACTGGTTGTTTGGAGATGCACTTGAATGAGATTCAGTTATTATATTACTGATATTTTGACATGTAAAATTTACTTAATGCTACTGTGAAATTTCTAATATTACTGTTAGATGTGCTTGATGTTTTCTATACAGTTCTCACCTACTTCTGAACATATATTATTGGCTTATGGTCGACGTCATGGGTCCCTTCTTAAAAGTATCGTTATTGATGGAGAAACAACAACACCAATTTACACGGTTCTGGAGGTAAAGAGTTCATATTCCTGTCAATGTTCATTGTTTATTTCCTCATGGTACTGTATTCTTATGATAATTTCCATGCGAGTGACATAATTGATGCTGAACTTTTCCTCTGATATTTAAATGCCAATGACGGAAGACTATTAAACATTAATAGAAACTTCAATGAAAAAGATTCAGTTAGTGATAAAGTGAGAAGTTGATGGAATTCTTTAGTGTGGATATGATGAAATCAGCTTTCTTGTAGAATTAATCTTTGGGTTGTCGCTAAGATGAAATCTATTTACTAATAGAATCAATCCTTGGATGTTAGATATGATGAAATTTGGGGGGCTTGTGTGAGCAATAAATGAAAACATGGAAATTGTGATGCCATGGTGGATACTTGAAAACAATTATTGTTGGAGTTAAACTGCTGTCATTTTACTTCGAATATTTGCATACTTGGGTTACATGTGCACTTTGGTTCAGGCATGCACAATTTCATATATTTTTTAGGATGCTTCTTCTTGTTCCTTTTATTTAAAGTGACAACCTTTCAGTGTAACCATGTATTTCTGTTATTTAGGTTTACAGAGTTTCAGATATGGAGCTAGTGAGAGTACTTCCCAGTGCAGAGGATGAAGTGAATGTTGCTTGCTTTCATCCTTTTGCTGGTGGAGGCCTTGTTTATGGAACCAAGGTATGCATTGTCCGATGATATTCACATAGTTTTAGTGTTCATTGTTGAACTTTGCAACTTTTTTGCAGGAAGGGAAACTTAGAATACTCAGGTTTGATGGTGCTCAAGGTGTGAATTGCACAAGGAGAAATTATTTTCCTGAGGATAACGTGACAAGGGTATAATAATGTCTGAAACTTGCCTCATGTTTCTGGCCTACTAACTGATTTTCGTGAGATTTCAAATTGTTCTCATTAGGATTTCGTCATCTGGGTGTAGTAATTAGAATGTTTGTATATCTATGTAGTACAGGTTTTGTTTGCATACCATTAAGATAACGTTCTTATCATTTGTATTGGGTTTCACTTCGATCTGCAGTGGATCTTGCATCTTGTGTGTGTAGTTGATTGACTGCGTTGCCTTACCAAAGTAAAGCAATCTTTAATAAGTTTTCCAAGTGAACTTCAACGTTTCGGTTTCAACTTTTCTGAAATGATGTG
The DNA here is from genome assembly GCA_027563885.1 of Erythroxylum longipes. NCBI lineage: Eukaryota > Viridiplantae > Streptophyta > Magnoliopsida > Malpighiales > Erythroxylaceae > Erythroxylum > Erythroxylum longipes. Next base: position 21,550,618 of record JAOQMS010000004.1, on the reverse strand, counting down.
TACATAACGAATCATTCTCTTTATGTTTTCTTATCGATTGTAGGTCCAGACATATGCTGTAGAGGGTTAGGGATCCCACGGTTTAAGTTACTGCAAGGCGAAGACACGTAGACCTTGCCGTGGACATTGTATGGTTATGTCCTTATCTTATGTTTCATGATGATTTAGCATTATAAAGGCATGGCAATTTGAATTTCGTCCCGTTGTGGTTGCTCGTAAACAAAAGCGCTAGGCATAGGTTGTCATGAGTTATATAAGCTTTAATTATATGCGGTTATCTGCAGGAACCTCGGAGCGAGCCTCACTTGAAGGTGCAACTAATGGTTATCTGCAGGAACCTCGGAGCGAGCCTCACTTGAAGATGCAATTAACTGCTGGAGTTCTTCACTTGCTGATTTCACACCATGTATTCTAATTCGTGTACTAAAATGTAAAGGATTCGTGTACAAATTCTTTATTAATACAAGTTTTTATTTTTCTTCAACCAATGACAAGCAGACAATCTTTTTCACGACGTGAATTGACCCGTCATAACTATCAAATGTTAATTGATTCGAAATAAGAGCGATTCTCTTAGACCAAACTTATCAATCTATGCAACAAATAATTGATCTATTTAAAGATGCCACGTATGCCTAAATTTTGGCAGTTCTTGACATAGATTGATAGGCCATGTTGAAGAAGCAGAAAAAGCTTTGGATGGGTTATTGTTAAAGCCTATCCACAAAGCAAAACACCTATAAAATCCAACCCATATAAAATATTCAGGAATTTTCATGAAAACAGAACTACACATTCTGTTATAATTATTCACCCTTGGATCATAGCCACCTGTATCCAACAGCTATTATTTATCTATTGTTTGTACATATATACAGATTATAATGAATAATATTCATCAAGTTTACACAAACAATACGCGGCAAAATTTTACATGATATTAGGCCTCTTCAACTAACGCACTCAGTTCCATGGATTCCACCAACTCTGTTACCCATTTCCCTCCTTCCTCCACCTCCAGCCTTGATTTCTCAACCCTTGCCAAAACCCTCAACTTTAACCTCCCCCTTAAACTTGATCAACGCAATTACCTCAACTGGAAACCCGAAGTTCTCGCTGCTATACTAGATCTGGAGCATTTCCTCTTAGATCATGCTCCTCCTCAATTTCTTCCTTCCTCTCGTTCCAGCAGTGACACATCTTCTCCTGCTGAAAACCCAGTTTACAAATGCTGGTTCCGCGTAGACCAGCTCCTCTTATGCTAGTTACTAACCACCACTGGAGATCAATTAATTGGATAGGTCAATCATGCCTCCTCTTCCAAAGAACTCTGATTGATCCTCGTCAATCTCTTCGAGCAGACTTCCCTTGTCAAAGTCTTACAACTGAAGCAACAACTAGCTACCATACAAAAAGGAGCTCTCTCTATACCTGAATACATCCAGAAAATCAAAATTATCGGTGACTCTCATCGGGTTGCTGGACATCTCATTTTTGAGAAAAAAACTAGTTCTCAGCACTCTCAGTGGCCTAGGCACAGACTATGATGTTGCTGTCTATGTTCGCTCCTATACTATTGCTTCTGCTACACTTCAAGAGGTGCAATACTACCTAATGATGCATGAAACTCACCTAGAACAACAACTTGCTCACTCTCACCTATCCCAACCCACTGCTTCAGCTCACACCGCCAACTACACCCGAGACTCTCGCTCTCCACCTGGTGGCCACCAAACCCATCGAGGCTTAAAGGGTGGTCGTGGTCGAGGGGGTAGACATAACAGACTCTACTGTCAAATCTGTCACAAACCTGGCCATGACGCTTTTAAATGCCATACGCTTTTCTTGCTCACAAATCTATTAATGTATGGCATGCCCGACTTGGACATCCTAATTCTGTTGTACTACGTCATATTATGCAATCAATGAAATCAAAGTTCAATCCTACTAATCTTAGTTTTTGTGATGCTTGCAAAATGGGCAAACACAACCAATTTCCCTTCCAATCCCATGCAATAACGACCACACAACCCCTACAAATAATCCACACTGACCTTTGGGGACCCAGTCCCACCCCATCCACTTCTGGACATCGATACTACATCATTTTTGTTGACTCCTAAACCAGATTCACCTGGATTTATCCTCTTAAACTCAAATCTGACACTCTACTAGTTTTTATTCAATTCAAATATCTCGTTGAAAATTAACTAAATCTCAAAATCAAGGCAGTCTATAGTGATATGGGTGGTGAATTACAAGCTCTCCTACCCTTTCTTGCCTCCCATGGCATTCAATCTCGTTTTAGCTACCTGCATACTCACCAGCAAAATGGCATTCCTGAAAGGAAGCATTGCCACATCACTGAAACCGGTCTCACCTTACTCTCTCATGCTCACCTTCCCCTAAACTACTGGCTTGAAGCTTTCACTACCGCCACCTACCTCATCAATACCCTTCCCACCCCTACCCTCAATAACCAAAGTCCATTTCAGAAACTCTATCACAAACCCCCCATTATGACCATCTCTGGATTTTTGGCTACTCTTGCTTCCCTTATTTACGCCACTATAACAAACACAAATTGGATTTTCACACTACCAAATGCATCTTCCTAGGCTACAGTCTCCTTCATAAAGGTTACAAATGCCTTCATCCTAATGGTACCATATACATCTCTCGCCATGTTGAGTTCAATGAATATGAGTTTCCTTATCTACAACTCTTTCCTCCTAATTCCCAATCTCCCCAACCCTATCTTGGTCTTCCTCTCTCCACTTTAACAGACACCATAAACTTTCAGCAATCCCACCTGACCATTTCCAGGCTGTCCCCTGTAGCAGACTCTTTTCCTCGACCAAGTCCTTTGCTCACATCAAGACAGGTAACTATTTCTACCCTTCCCTCTCCTCAACCTTCTTCCCCCATTCCATCCCTCCCTCAACCCATAAACACTCACTCCATGACCACTAGATCAAAATCTGGTATTTTCAAGCCAAAACTATACGCCACCTCTCTATCACCCACCCCTACCACATTACCTACATCACCTCTCAATGGTCTCCTGGACCCTATCTGGAAGAATACTATGCAGGAAGAATTCAATGCCCTCACCCAGAATAAGACTTGGCACCTTGTTCCCTACCACCCCTCTATGAAATTACTAGGCACAAAATAGGTCTTTCGAATTAAACATAATGCTGATGCATCCATCTCTAAACACAAAGCATGGTTTGTGGTGAAAGGATTCAATCAAACTCCTGGACTTGACTTCATAAACACCTACAGTCTAGTGATTAAGTCTTCAACAATTCAGTGACCTTATCTTTAGCCGTCTCTAAAGGGTGGGACATTCAACAAATTGACATCAACAACGCATTTCTCAATGGCTCCCTCACTGAATCAGTATGTATCAAACAACCTCAAGGTTTTGAAGATTCAAATTTCAGAACTCATGTCTGCAAACTTGACAAAGCCCTCTATGGCCTCAAGTAAGCTCCTAGAGCTTGGTACATTACTCTCCAATCTACCCTACTTACTTGGGGCTTCACTAACTCTATTTGTGATTCTTCTCTATTCTACAGACATGACAAGGATTCGGTTCTCTTAATCCTGATCTATGTCGATGACATTCTCATCATAGGCAGTTCACAATCACAAATTCACAACATTATACGACAGCTTAATCATCAGTTTGCTCTAAAAATCCTAGGAAGCATTCATCATTTTCTGGGTTTTGAAGCTTACCATGATTTGTATATATCCCAGCATCAGCACACCCTTGACCTCCTTGCCTGAGCCAACATATCACACTACAAACCTTGCGCCACTCCCTTGGCTCTTGGCACCAAACTCTCCGCTACTTCTGGAACGCTCTTCTCTGATCCCACTCTTTATCGCAGTATCATCGGTGCCCTCTAGTACCTGTGTCACATAAGACCCGACATCACCTTTTTGTCAACAAGCTCAGTCAGTTTCTCTCTAACCCTCTCGATCCTCATTGGCATGCTTGTAAATGAATATTACGATATCTTAAAGGCACAAGTTCACTCACCTTGGTATTTCGTCCATCGCTACAACCTCTGTCACTCTAAGGGTACAGTGACTCCGATTGGGCCAGATCTCCAGACGATAGGAAGTCCACCACCAATGATTGTGTCCTCCTAGGGGGTAATCTGGTCTTCTAGAGCTTCAAAAAGCATACCACTGTCGCTCGCTCCAGCATCGAAGCCAAGTATTGTAACGCTCCCTTACCGAAGGGTATACACCGGCACGCCCGGAGGTCATTCTGGCACATAACCTAGGATAAGGGCACGCTACGTTCACTTACTATATTTACTTCACATGGTATGGTATCATAATTCACTTATAAAGTATCATAAGAAAACCACAATATTTTAAAACCAACTTTTTCCTCATTTCATTTCATAAAAACCCGATTGTTTACATTGTGACTTTCAACAATTTCCGTATGTACATCATTAAAACCTAATACAATAGTACTACATGAATGAGGAAAATATGTACAATCTAGCTAATCTGTCTAAAAATCCCAGTTGACCGACCTTTGAGCCATGACTTCTCTTGCCAATCATAATTTACACGGCTGGTAGAGCCTCTAAGTAGCTAGAGTCGTCTCTCGGTCTTGAAAAGACAACGTTGCAATTTTGGTGAGTTTTGCGAACTCAATGAGGTAAC
>JAOQMS010000004.1:21535412-21545820 GCA_027563885.1 Erythroxylum longipes | reverse complement strand
GCATGAACATAAAAATGCATCTCTTGCCTCTCACTGAACACTCCTATTTACTATTCTAACCTTCCCATAGGTAATGGTATGTTACAAGTATCGTGCCCTAGCTCATATATCAATAGAGTTACTTTAGGTTCACTCTCTCATAAAAGAACTCAACTTTACTCTTCCTCACACTCCCATCCTATGGTGCGACAACAACGGTGCCTGCTCTCTCGCTCAAAACCCAGTCTTCCACGCTCACACGAAACACACCAAAATAAACCTACATTTCATATATGACGAGGTTAAAACTGGGCAAATAGACGTGCGCTATGTTAGCTCTGAAGATCAACTAGCTGATTTACTCACAAAGCCACTCACCAAGACGCGATCTGCATATCTTCTCAACAAGCTTCATCTCTGTTTAAGACCAGAGCTTTGCTTGAGAGGGACTGTTGGAGAAGAAGAAAAAGCTTCAGATGGGTTATTGTTAAAGCCCGTCAACAAAACAAAACACCTATAAAATCTAACCCATATAAAATATTCAAGAACCTTCATGACATGTGTAAACAAAACAGAACTACACATTCTGTTATAATTATTCACCCTTGGATCATAACCACCTGTATCCAACAACTAGCATTTATCTATTTTTTGTACATATATATAGATTACAATGAATAATATTCATCAAGTTTACATAAACAATACACGATAAAATTTTACAGGCCATAACCATATATGTTTCTATTTAGGTGGTATATGTCCCTTTATATTCTTTTTTTATTTATTATTTTTAAAAGTTAACAAAACTTTGAGATTGATAAAAAGTGAGGACTATTATGGAGCCATGTGAAATTGGTAAACTATGCCCATATAGTTGTTCAACTCTATATATTTTTTTATTTTTTATCCCTTCTCCTTGCTAATAATAGCATGGCATTTCAAATTCGATATAAATTTTTTTAACATTAGATTATGTAACATACTAACCTAAATAGGGTTATTATTTTGTAACATGGATTGAAATTTAACTATATATATTTATAATTTGATTCTATAATTTAAAAATTATTTAAAATGGTATTTGATATTGCATCGTATCAAAACTAAAATTAATACCAATTTTGATTCAGTATTTATAGCTTTTACTTTTCCTCTTCACGAATGAAATGTAGCATACTACCATTGAAGTAACAAAATAATAAGAAAACAAAGAAAAATTATTGATTTCCCTTCTTGCTCTAAATTGATGATGATATATACTATTAAAGATGATAATAAGTTAAGTCGGATTCAGAGGAAACTAAAAAGCTTTTAAAGTCTACAACTCATTCGAGCTTGAAAATTATTACCAATATAAATCAAAACTAATAATTCAAATATGCTTTTTTTTATTTCTTATTACTATAAGCTATTTCATTATCAAGCATTAGATTATATTAAGAGGATGTATTATACAATTCATAACTAGAATAGAGGTATTAGACATTGGAAAAAAACAAAATGTTGAAGACGACTATCTAAAGTAAAGGAGAATAAGAAATATTTAAGAGAAAGAAATATAGTGGCATTGAATTTATATAAGAAACAAGAAGCATCAAATGATCAAACATAAGCATATTAAATTTCACCATCTAATCTTTTGTTCTTCCAGATCTATAGATTCATCAACTACATGAGCTAAACAACGCCATAAAACATGCAATATATGAGTTATAATCAGTAAATGTTGTGGAGTAATTGCATTATCTCAAACATCAACTACCATTATAGAAGATGTGGAAGCAAGTATTGATAGATGAATGGGACAACATAAAAGATATGCATGTTATTTGTACAACGATTGTTAATATGTTATCAAAGATAAATAATAGTTGGCAAATAACACACCATTTTATGATATACAAAAAGTAAATTTTTTAAAACATAATTGATTTTGTTGTCTATAATGATTATTTTTGTTAAAAGACTTTTGACCATAAGTGGCAAATTCTACTCAAGTATTAGCTTAGCTTAACTTTTATGGAAGGTCTAAATTAAATTTTTTACCTTAAGTTCAAAACTTCTTGATCTATTCCTTGTTTTCCAAATGCAACTTCAACATTACTTAATAACTATATAATATTACTACCTATATTGCTAAAATGCATATGGAAGAAAAGTTTACTTATATTTACATATTTTGTTAAAGGCCATACCACCACTTACAATTTATCCACTAGTTTTTGCTATAGTCAAATTCATCAGCATTTCACACCACTTCCTCTATATTAAAAAATCATTATCTAAATCATATCCAATAATGCAATAAACTGATTAAATTAATATATGATTAGTATCAAATAGACATAAATTCATTATGGGACATTTTTGAAACTTCTAAAATGATGAATGACCTTCTCTATTTTCACATTTTATGTATGTCACATATTTCTTTAAATAAAATTTTAGAAGGATGAATGACCTCTATATTAACATTATTTGTGCTTGTCAACATGAATTGAGGCCTAGTAATAATACAACTATTGAAAATAATATTCAACGGTAGTAAGCTTGTATCTTGGATCTAAAACAATAGTAATGATTGTTATATTACTAATCATATTTCAATAACCGTCAAATTTTCTTATCATCTTATTTGCCATTGTTTGAATCACCTCATTAGAAGAAATTACCTACTCATATAATGTTAACTTGATCTCACATATGTTAGGTAAACAAGGTCAAGGTGCAAATTTTCCTATAATGTTTCACAAAAGTTTTATGTTAACGCCTGCCATTATCACTGGTACAACCTTACACCTTAATGTTTGCAAAATGATACTATTTTTTTTACCCCAAATCCTAAATTTTTTAAGTTTATGTTAGTTGTGCCTAATTAGGCCATTAACCCATCCAATATGGTATGGTAGTTTGGCAATATGGACTCACTGGATGTTGAAGTGACTTTTTTTTGTAATTTTAAAAAATAAAAATATTTTTCTCAATTTTATAATAATTTTAATTATTAAAATAATTAAAAATTTTAATTAATGATTTTTAATTAGGTAAAAATCAACTATCATGTTAAAAAAAGAAAATTGAACACAAAACAAAAGAAGTCCTCCTTTCTTTAAAATTTTTAAACCCTAACTCCAATCTTTGAAATTTGTCTTCAATTACTAATATAACCTGCTTGAATAACATCCTATTTCTAAGACTTCAACCCACATCTTATAGTTCGTTAGGGTTCATAGCCATAAGAGAAGAATCTAAAGTGGTTATCTAGAATCCAATGATATGAGAGGAACCCAAAGTGGTTGCCAAAAATCATGATAACAAGGGAGGAACTCAAAGTAATTATCTAAAATCATAATAATAGGAGAGTTTCCCTTATTGGTTGTCTATAATCATGGTAATATAGAAACTATAGTGATTTCAATGACAATATGGTCCCTCCTTACCTAAATAGGTTGGGTAATTATCCTCAAATACGTATTTGTGTTTTTTGATTTTATCTTAAAATGGAATGAACATTTTTTTCTAATCTAAAGGAGCACATTGTTTCCAATATTTCAACATCAAGTTTGCTATATTACTGGTCCCTATGTGTTAGGTTGCCTAATTATTAGGGTAAATGTTTTCTTTTATTAAGTTTTAAATTGCTTTTGGTTGTATGTGGTGACTTTTTGTCTTACAAGTCAGATGCATACTATTGATATTACCTTAACCTATTCAATTTATAATTGAGATTTAATACCATCCATTTTTAGGTTGTTTATGCCAAGTCAGATGCAGTAAACCAAATAGCCTCCTATTTTTCTACCAGGACATCATTTCCTTTGTATCAAAATTAACTTGAAGTTGACTTTACTTAAACCTCAAAATGTTTCTTGTTTATGTAATTGAATGGGTAGTTGTTAGTAATAGTTGAACAAAAGTAATTTAATGCAATAGAATTATGCTCTTTCTTCTCTAGCTCTAATTTCATAGGTTTTACATTCAACGTAATACCTATATATATCTTAACCCTAATATATATTTAGCCCTTTTTAATAACACATGCTTGCACCATATTAGCACTTACATGTATAAAAATTAAATTAATTTAAAATTTCCATTATGTAGACTTTACTCTAACTCTTTTAACTCTTTTGTCAATTATGTAAGTTTTTGTTAGATTGCTTTGTCTTCGTTTTGCTTCACATGATGATAGTAAATGGAAAGGTTAGTTAAGGTTATTTAGTGTTGGACACTTCATTCAGTGAGTTATTATGAAGTAAGAAGATAAGGAGATTATGTTAACTTAAGAGAGGTATATGAAATGGAGGCTCAGTTAGGATAAATAAAATATTGCCATAGTGCATTTATTCTAATTCTTAGGAAGGTTTTAGTTGATGGTAGAGATTAAATTCCAATCGGAGTGCATTTAAATTAAGTAAATATGATTAAATTATTAAAGGTATATGGTACAATTGATATAAATTTGGAACATATTGATGAACCGATATCATTCATCTCTATATTAATGAGGGAGATGAAAATGGAGAATATATAGGTGTTATGAAGAAAAATATGGATGTTGATAAAGCTTAGGTCGCTAAAACATGCATAACATGCTTTATAGGTGATGGTTGAAGCTTGATTGGATGAAAACATAAATGCAATGGCTATTATAAGTGATGTTAAATTAGGTGCACATATAGATGAAAATGTTGGATCAGATGCTAATGATATTGAAAACGAGAAGGAAGTAAATGTGGGGAAAAAATGAAAATAATTATAACTTAGAATTTGACATTATTATTAATGAAGGTTATGATATCATATACATTAAGTCTTTATTTCTTGGGAGTTTCTTGGATATTGATGAATATCACAATATTGAAGAATTAGATGTAGCTTTAAGGTGACCTCTAGATATATTATTAGTTTTGTAGCCATTAAGGATGATATTAACAATAAAACACTTTAAAGAGGTAATAGTTGACAAAACATATAGATGTTGGAAATTTCAGTCAACAAGTACCTAACGTTATACATGAGCCACAGAAGATGCCTTTTGACCAATAGCTACATAAACACATATTACATGTTGCCATTGTTGATTAAGAACCGTATCTGTGGCTACAATATTTTTACCAGTTTTTCTGTCCCCAATAATTAATTCTCGCTGACCACATCCTATATGGATCATTAAATCAATAGCAATAAGTACTATTTGAAAAGGCTCGCATACGGAACATCTCAAAATAATACCTGGGCTGGGAGATTCAATTAACCTAGAATCAGAAGTGAAAATTTAACCTCGACCGTTAATAGGTTTAGCTAGGGCATTTATAACTTGACCCAAATAAGCCTCACTCATTGGTATCTGAGCAATTCTTCCTGTTGCTTTTACAGAACTTCCCTCATTTATGGTTTATCATTTGAGTTGAAGAAAGAATAGAAATATTGTTGATATTTGCAATAACCAATATTAGTAACTAATCAAAATTTTGTTATTAAACCCTGTATTTGATTCACTAAATGCTTGTATTTAATTTATTCGGAGTTATTAGAGGGATCCACTTTTTGGGGAATATGAGTCAAAGCAAAAACAAGAATATTTCTAGTGGAACATCTTTCACAATCCCTGGAGAGATAGTTCACTAACAGACCAAGGGATAAGTAATTTGGCTCATTCACATCTAGATCATGAATGTTTGGAATCAATATTATGCAAGGAGTTGGACCAAAACAAAAATAAAATAAAGATTGAATTTTTTGAGTGATCTGATTGTACGAACCATGCCATACTCCTAGGAAAAGCTCGAATGACCTTCAACAAAAGGGTACCTATACCTAACACTTACATAGGTGGCTAGGTAGAGAATACCTAGGGGCACGAGACAACTCTCTCTAAGGAACTTGACAAAATAGCCCCGTAACTTCACGAGAAGGGGTGCTTCCTCACAAAGGGGGTCGCAGTGACTAGGCCTGGGTGACTATTTACTAAATACACAGGTCTCCCAAAGTCGTAAGACCGTGTATGGGGGTTGATGCCTGCCTAATGTCGGAAGGTCAAGAAAGTTGGTATAGGTACCCAAAGATTCATAGTGAACTTCAATGGGAACTTCTCTTAAAGTAATAATGTGTTGATCTAGTTGCCACCAGAGCCACAAAAGACTATCTAAATAGATTCTTTTCTACCGATACGCTCCAATTACATCATAGGAATTACAAAAACAGGGTTCTTTCTTATACTTATCGTTATTATCGTCAATTCTTTCATTTTGATGATTTTTGTTCAACATAGTGTGAATGAAACTTAACAAAGACGTAGTTTCTGCTACACTTCTTTTAAGGGGATTAATTATCTATATCCAACTTATTTTAGTTGGGTGAAGTACGGTTAGATCTAATTTTGTATATAATGAATGTAATTTTTGGATTTTGGACCTTCGTTATGAATTGTCCAATGATTTGATATGTATGCATTCTACTACATTTCAATGAAAACAACTATAAAATTATAAGGAATTTCTTTACAGTGTGTGATCTTTGTTGCCAAATTTGGTAATTGGTAATGGAATTGTTTTAGTTCCTTTTTTGTTTATAGGTAATAAAAGGTTGGAGGCACGAAATGTGTTTATAATAGATGAATACCATAAGTAGCGCATTGATCAATCATAAGATTATGTTCATGTTGCTTGTGCATGAAAATTACTAGAAATTAATAGATGAAATTGATTTATAGAAATGTGTTATTCTGAAAATATGTTTTTGTTACTTGTCTATGGAAATTATTGCTAGAAATCCCAAAAGTTAAAAATGTGTTTATGTTTTTTTTTGAAATTTGAAGAAATTATCATTAATAATGGTGTAAAATATTTACAACATTTCAATGAAGACTGCCGTGAGACCATTGACAAAATATTACATTAGTAAATCAAAAATAAAATATGCATACAATAATCAAAAGGATGAATTTATAAGTTCCATCTACTTCACAAAGCAGTTGACAAGTCATGGTGTGCTTCATTTACTATGAGGAGATTTTGGATGTCATTGATGATGTTTGCAGCCAAATGATATTTTTTTGTTGTCACTTGATTGTAAAGTTTGCGATTTCTTTTCCATCCAAATATAGTAGATTGTGATAATAAGTGTTGTTGCATGAAGTATTCCATCCTTCTTTTAGAGCTGAGGACTACAAGTAAACAAGGTCAAAGTGTCATCCCAATTATAAGACATGGGTAAAGTTCGAATTTGTGCAGCATTCGACTCCATACCGCTTTGAAGTAAGTAAAAGTGAAAAAGAGGTGATTGTGATCTTCAACTGATAGCTTGCAAAGCTCACATATCGAATAATAATTACCATGCCAACGTTCTTTAGTACTTAGATGATTTTTGATGACTAGCCAAGTAATCATCGAGGCTCTCGGGCTGAGGGAGTTCTTCTTGACGAGCTTGTACCAAAGAACCTACGACTGTTTGTTGTGCCAAAATAAGTTCTAAAATTACCTAAGCTATCCTGCTCGTAAGTATATAAGGTAGTTGTAGATGATTACCTAGGGTTATCTCCCACGGAGGTGAAATTGGTCCACTCAAATTAATCTTGAATAATAAAATAATGAAAACAAATGCAATCATAAACATTCTATCATGATTTGTTAAGTAAAGGCTTTAAAGAAAATCACACAATTAGACTAAAAAGTGGAATTATTTCACTGAAAGCGAAAAAATTGGTTAATCGATATGGAAACTCTTCAGAATTAACTTCGCTTATTTAATCTCCTATATATGAAGAAGGTGAATTAATCGGATAATTGTCTTGCTAAAATTACCAATTGGGTTCTAAAATCAATTCAAATAACAAACTAATCTAACTTTCGTATTCAACAAGTTTATCATCCTAATTAATTATTAAACCCAACTAATAATTACCCACAACTTATGCATCCATAGTTTCTCATTCTATATTAAACTTCTTCTCTCAATCCTTTGTTTAATACCAAAATGATGTAAATTTTATTCATGCTATTACATACAATAAACTCAAAAACTACAACAATTAATAAGACAATAAAATAGCCCCTTCATCATGCATAATCAATTAAATTAGCCAAATTAATCCTCAAGAACATTTAGCCCATTATAGAATAAACACGATTCATCATCTTCAAATACTTCAATCCCATATTCAACAATAACAGAGAAATATCAAAGTAATAAAATAGTGAGTAAACCTAAATGGGCTATCAGACTTTAACAAAGAAAACAAGTTCAATAAAGAAGTCTCAATGTAATATAGAAGTAAATCAACAAATATGAAATAGAGTAAGCAAACAAAGGGTGTTCAGATGAGAGATTTGATGTTAGGTATCCTGCCAATCTTAAACTCTCTGCATCAGCTCTTACCTTCTACCTCCACTTGGTTCTCACCCAGACGATCGAATGCTCACACTGAATTTCACGTCTACTTCCTTTCTCTGCTCTTTCTTTCTTCTTTCTTCATAGATGAAGCTCTCTACTTCTCCACCTCCACACCTTCTCTTTGTTCTTTTTGCTCTAACCTATCAGTTTAGCCTCGTCTAGCTGACTTTCCTTTTCCTATTTAGAGCTTGAGTCTAGGTTTAGGGTTGTTACTCTGTCATCACATGTCTAATTTAAAAATAAGTGCAAAATAAGTTGTCACGCCCATGCCCGTGACTCATTTATATGAATGTTTTTAATTAATTCATGTTGCAAGCATAATTTATGTCCAAGTTCATTCTTTCATGTATAATTTTTCTTATTTCCATGCAATATTCACAAGATAATCTAATTAACATTCATGCAATATTCACACCATTTTCACTCAGTTCATATCAAATTTGAATTAAATTGTAAGAATTTGTAACCAAAATCAAGATATGAATGCAAGAAAAATTTAATAGAATTAGACTTAACACTGTTCTATACAGAAAATCTTATTGCAAGATTTATTTGTATATATACAAGTGGGGCTTAATTTCTAAAGTATTTTGTCTTTATTAGAGCTTTTTATGATCATCGGAATATATTGAGACAATTGACTAAAGGCTCAGAAGTTTTCAGACCATCTATCTACTAATATAAGAGAGGAGACTTTGGTATTTGGAGGGAAAAGTCGATGGAGGTGGGGGAGCTCATCTTTGTGTATTAAAAGACTGAAATCAGTTCAATTAAGGTATCAGAACCAAATGGAGTCCTCTTTTCCCAGTTTATGGAAGATCCAAGGGTGGATATTCTCTCTTGTGTGAAGCATTTTTGTAAATATCCACGAGCAGCTCGTAAATGATTGTAATTGTCAGAAGTTTTGAGTATGGAGGTAGTTTTCATGTATCCACTGAATCCAAAGAGCCTTTTTATCAACATAAAGTCTCCAAATTTTCTTGCATAGGAGTAACTTTTGCATAAAGGTGGTAGATGGAATGCCTAAGCCCCCATGGCTTTTGGGGATGGTGACCTCCTCCCATTTCACTTTAGCCTTCTTTGTATTCTCCAAGAAACTCGACCAAAGAAATGTTTTGATTGTTCTATCTATCTCCTTAATCAATTTTTTGGAGGAACAAGGTGATTGATCTAATGGATGTGTAGGTTGCTTAATACCAAAATGATAAGGGTAACTCGAGCTACCATGGAAAGGAATCGGTTTTGCCAGGGTAAGATTTAGCTTTATATTTCTTTATAAGAGGAATGTAGTCCCTATAAGTGAGTTTAGCATGGGATATAGGGACGCCAAGATATTTGAATGGATTAGAGTGTAGCTGCATTCCTAATATACTATCAAGAATCAAAGAGTTATGAACATTTAAGGAGAAATAGAAGCTGCTCTTATGAATATTGTTTTGCAAACCGAGTCAGCTAGAGAAACGTTGAAAAATATCATGGAGAATAGTAACAGAGGTCTTATATGCTCTTGATAGTAATAGAAGGTCATCAACAAACATTAAGTGAGTAAGGTGTAGGGACCGACAATTATGGTGATAGAACAAATCTACCGTTGGCTAGTGTTATCTTCTCAAGCATGTGAGATAGACTGTAACATCCCGTTTCCATATAACAGGTTGGAACATGGAAACGGGTACACGAGAGATCAATCGGAGAAAATAGGAAAAACACATCTCATGCCCATGCATTTGTAAATAGTGATTTTTGCACATGAAAAATATTTGTACATGCATTCATGACATTTTCCCGGTTTAATTGTGAATTACTGAGAATTTTGGAAAATGTGCTTTGTGTGATTTATGAAAAGAGTGTTTTAGTGTAAATTTTGAAATGGAGAGGATTATTAGGGTTTTCAAATTTTTAGAGAATTATAGGAATTTTTCGGGAATTTTTTGGAATTGTTTCCGGACCCGGAAAATTTTCAAGTGACAAAATAGGGGTCTTCCGGTAGGGAAATTACTGTCCAATGGCACTGAAAATTTAGACATATGAA
>JAOQMS010000004.1:21524203-21535312 GCA_027563885.1 Erythroxylum longipes | reverse complement strand
ACCACCCTCGCGGGGCACGGATTCGGATATCACCGTCGATATCGGGTTCGGGTCCTGCGGGAGTGGGGTGTTACATAGACCTTCCATGACTAGTGTGAATATATATGGGGAGAGGGGGTTTCCCTTTCAGATTACTCACGCACACCTCAGGGGCTTGGTGGGAATACCATTCATTAGAATGCTCACAGAGGAGGTTTGAAGGCACATCATGATCCATTGTTTGAATATAATAAGAAAGTCCAGAGCATCAAGGAAAGTTAGGACAAATGGCCAACTGATAGTTTCAAAGGCTTTACAAAAGTCA
Source organism: Erythroxylum longipes (assembly GCA_027563885.1). Taxonomy (NCBI): domain Eukaryota; kingdom Viridiplantae; phylum Streptophyta; class Magnoliopsida; order Malpighiales; family Erythroxylaceae; genus Erythroxylum; species Erythroxylum longipes. The sequence continues at coordinate 21,535,008 of JAOQMS010000004.1, read as the reverse complement.
ATTTTCCATAAGTAGCTTTGAAGCATTTTGCCTGATTGATAATCTTTCATTATACTACAAGAAAAATGTTGTTTTGCAATAGAAATTACCGACGGAAAACCTAAACATTCTATCTGTAAGTCAACTTAGCGACGGACTTTACTGACAGATAAAGGCATCGTTAAAACGACCGTAGCTAATAATTCCCGACAAAGAATAGAATGTCCATCGGTAACTTTACTGATGGACCACTAATGTATTGTTCGTAAATATACTGACGGTTTCTTGTGTGGTTGATCATTGGTACATTTACCGACGGATAATATTATTCTGTCAGAATATTTACCGATGGTTTGTTCTTTTTTTCCGGTAAGTTTATTAAAACATTACCAATGGTTACGTTGGTTCCATCGGTGAGTGTACTGATGGTTATTTTTCGTCAGTAAATTTGACAACAGAATTGGTTATTACGTTAGTGATTAACGACGGTTAGTAGGCTTCCGTCAGTAAATGGTTCTGATTTTACCGAAGGAACCATAAATTTCTGTCGGTGAAATCAGAACCATTTACCGACGAAAGCCTACTAAACGTTGGTAGTTCTGTCGGTAAATCAACCAGAATTTTTTTTAAACATATACCATCAATAAATTTTAGTCGATAATGTTATGGTTGATGCATAATTTAAACAATTATGAATTTAATGGTATACATTTAATTTGTTTAAACATAAAGTTATTTGATGATATAAAGTTAAAAAATATCTTAATTGATAATAAAAATGTTAAATTGTACATAATAAGTATTTGTAATTCAAATGAAATGAACAAAAGTACACTATTGATTTGGTGATGGTGGATGCTATGATTGGTGTGATGAGGTGCTACTCCCACCCTCAACTCATCCACCTTATTACGGAGCTAAGCTATGTACTCCATCAATGTTTGCATTGTGCTCCGAAACTCTTGGATTTCATTGGTTGCGGACTGCTTACTAGATGATGCTGTACTGGATGTGGGGGATTGCGAATAACATGTATTTGCAAATGAACCTAAGCCGAATATCCTTCCACGACGATCCCCACCACCCATTGCATGAAAATAGGTTTGAGTATCATCAACATCTTCAGACTGCTGAGACTGTCGTTGAATGCTTTCTTGTATTTGGTCCTATTAGAAGGCAATGTTTATATTAGTAAGTGATAATTATTAAGTTTTAATATTAAACCATAAATTTCACATACATTTAGTTCTCTACAACGATTGTTGACGAAGGTCACACCGTTATGCTTTTTAGTGTGAGTGTACAAAAGAGCTAATGGGGTGTAGGCCTTATGCCCATAGACTTTTCCTGCATAAGAATAAAATGTTATAAGTGAACTAGAATTTATAAAAATTTCAGCAGAGTTTCCTCTATTTTAATGATATTTACCCCTATTGAACAAAGAAAACAAGTTAACAACACAGCCATATATGGCACCAGACATTTATAACATTATCATTCTCCATAATACACATATTTTCATTCCAAAATTCTCACATCAAATTGAATTGAAACACAACAAAGTAAAGAAATCAGAATATAAATGTAAAGTGTAGATACTTACAAGTCCCTTAGCATGCTCGTGGTGGGTAATAGATCCTCCTATACGTACAAGAAGACTCTCTCTCCTTGTCCTCCACGTCTGTTTGTAGAATTACGCTCTAAAACCATCATTGCCTCAGGTGATGTCCAAGACTGTTGTCAATGACTCCATATTTGTTCAAAAATATAAGGCGATCCTACACTAGCCCTATGTATTGCAGCAACAAAGCCCCGATAATATGTACATGCTCGTCTCTCCCATACTTTATAAATGATCGCGTCAAATTCAGAATCCTAAAAAATTCTTTCTGAAACAAAAGGAAAAAAATTTGATAAATATTTATAATGTAATAATATTTAACTAATTCATGTATAAAAATTAATTAAAAAATAATTTTTATTGTACCTCAAATTCCTGATAGTAAAATTTCTTTATGGCCTGAGAACTTACATAATGAATAAAAACTTCAACTCCCTCAACAAACTCAGGATTAATGAAACCATTAGGTGTTAATTGTCTATACATCCAAGATCTATCAACATTACTCATTTCTGCAAAACTGTTAATTTGAAACAGTGATTCCATAGTTAGTATCCTTCATGTTCTCTAAAGTTTACAGAACATCTAAACTTTACACAACATCCCCTAAGTATTAACCAATTGAATTAATCACCTACAATTGATTTCAAAACTATGGTACGTGGCATTGTTTATACCGGTGAATCAAGAAAACAAGTTCTCGCTTGACTCCTAGGCTCGTGAAATTTTTCATGACAGGAGCTGCATCATGGGTTTCTAGTCTATACACCATCCTAGGGGTTTATTATGGAAAGAAATGTCTTATCTATGAAATGTATTAATTCCTTATGTTAATACTAAGTTTGCATTAATCACAACGAAGTTAAAGTATTAATCGATCGAATTAATCACCTACAATTGATTTTAAAACTATGGTATGTGGCATTGTTTACACTTGTGAATCAAGAAAACAAGTTCTTGCTATGACTCCTAGGCTCATGTAATTTTTCACCGATAAGCCTCACGTGAGTTGCATCACGAGTTTCCAGCCTATATACCGTCCTAGGGGTTTATTAATGCCTTAAATCATCCATAACATCTTAAACTCATTCCACATATAGTAAATAATTAGACTATTAAAGAAGAACATAAAAACTCCATGATTATAAGAATATTCTAAATAACAACACAAATTCAAGACCTCCTTTACATTCACACAAAATCCAACGGTATCAGAATTGTATTATTAAAGCAATACATATGGTAAACATTAGTTGGATGACTAACCTAGATGGATGAATAACTTCAGACTATAACGAAGAAAGATGAGCGACGCTCTTTAACACAATATAGGGCCTACGAAAAAGAATATGAAATATTAAATATAATACACCTGTTCTAATATTTGTTAAGAAAATAAGATCAATTGCACTAGTTAAATTTGATGGCGTTTCTTTATCCTTTAATAAAGTTAGCTTTTGGTTTTACTACTTTAAGTTCATAATTGAACTAAATCCCTTCATGTTTGGTGTTAATTGAGGTGATGATTGTATTTTTGTCCTTTTTAATTCTTCTAATATTAATGTCTATAACATTGCATGCGTTATTGGCTATTGTATCAAGTTCTTCAACCTCGAGCTTTAAGATATACATACTATTATTGTTTGCATATAAATCCAACTTATATATCTTAATTAGAATAAATTATAAAAAGACTAGGAGTTTAAAATGACATCCACACTTAATTTATAACTAACTAGAACAGAATAAAAAACTTAGCAATTGACATATTAAATAGTTTTCTTGACTCATATTAAATATCATAGAGATGTGTCTAAGTTTGTTAATTCCATCAGAATTAGCCAAGTACAAGTAGAATTAATTCTAGCATATCTTCATTAGGATTTCAGAACCTGAATAAAAATACATCATCACTATTAATACGTACATCCTACAATCCATAAACCTTCTAGTTACACATCATCACTATTTAAACCTTCAAAGAATGTTGAAAAGTACAAAAAAAAACTTCCAACAATTAACCACAATACATTCAAGAAGATTACGATAAGGAAAACCTAAATCATCAATAATTGACCAAATGAAATATATTTGACCAAATGCCTCTAAGCCTGCAGTAGAATAGATTTATTATTGATATGCCATGAAGCTACTTGCAATACTTTCTTTACACTATTAGGATTTCAGAACCTAAATAAAAATACATCATCACTATTAATACGTACATCCTAAAATGTATGAACCTTCTAGTTATACATCATCACAATTTAAACTTTCAAAGAATGCTGAAAAGTACAAAAACAAAAACTTCCAACAATCAACCATAATTCATTCAAGAAGAATACGATAAGGAAAACCCAAATCATCAATAATTGACCAAATGAAATATATTTGACCAAATGCCTCTAAGCCTGCAGTAGAATAGATTTATTATTGACATGCCATGAAGCTACTTGTAATACCTTCTTTACACCATTAGGATTTCAGAACCTAAATAAAAATACATCATCACTATTAATACGTACATCCTAAAATGTATGAACCTTCTAGTTATACATCATCACAATTTAAACTTTCAAAGAATGCTGAAAAGTACAAAAACAAAAACTTCCAACAATCAACCATAATTCATTCAAGAAGAATACGATAAGAAAAACACAAATCATACACTACTTACAATAAACCAAGCTTGCAATTAATAACATCACAAAACAAAGAAAAATTTCAAGAACCTAACAATAAGGTGATGACAAGAACCACAATAATAACTAGTACACAAATTCTAAAAAAAAAACATACAAACTCTTAAATGAAAGCCAAAAAGAATTAAGTGTCTAAAAAAATCTCATATTAATAAAAAATGCATCCTTGAAAAGATTCAAGCATATCATAAAAACAAGGGGATCAAATCCCATAATTATTGCGAATGTTCCAATAACATAAGGAAAAAGTTTAGATGTACCAAAAGTAGACAAAGTTCAAGATTTAAAATGCAAATACCTATTCTAAAAGCTTGTGCATATGGACTATAAAGTTGTTGTATTAGAACTATTAATAAAATATTTAAATTTTGTCACTTAACACCACTTAGATGTAAAGGTTACTTCACATCTTCTTCAAATGCTTCCATTGCAAGTTATTTGCGTTAACAACATCATGTTATATGTTGAATATGTACATAACATAAACATATTAACCTACCATAATCTATGATCAAAGTGCCTAATCTATATGCCAAAATTCTAAGGCACTTTATAGGTAAATCCCATAGTCATCATTTTTTACACTTAGTGAAGTTAATCAACATATAATTCAAACTCTAAAAGTGAACTTAACAACAATTTGTATTCAAACTAAGGATTACAAATTGTTACAAATTGTATTCTTACTTGTTCTTTTGCTTTAGAAATTATCTTCTATAAGAGATAAAAAATGAGGACTAAAAAACTATAATATTGCCTTACAAACTATATGACATCATTACCTACCACAAACTATATGCTTATAGCCACAATAAGAATTTTTGTCAGGTTGTAAGAAAATTCAATAGGTTCTTATCTTATCATAAATATTGCAAACACCAAATTGTAAGGAAAGAAAACATAGCCAAAAGTGATATTTGTTGTACTGACAATCAAGATTAACATTCTTACTGCTTATAATAATCCAAATTGGAGAATATCATAAAAGCTAAAATCACTATTGAAACTATCTCATGATAAATACTTCCATAATCAATATAGGTTAAATGGGTTCATACTTATATAATACACTAACAATGCTTCTGGGTCATCAAGGTAAGCCAATCTTTTCCTTGGTCCTTTAATCAGATTCTAAAGTTAAGAAAGGATATGAATTATGCTATTAAAATCATGGTATGGAATAGAAAGAAAAATTAGTTTCGATATGACTTTTGGAATGAACAAGGTTTGTTCTCATAAGATATCACTCATTTACACAAGTGTTTGAAATTTGAGTGATATATTCTCATCATCTTCTTATGAAAGTGAATTTAACATAAGTTTGAAAATCATCTAATCTCCACTACTTAAATAGATATATACAAGATAAATTAAAACGACTTTGAATAGGGTTATAATGAGGCCAAATGGCTAAGTAGGCTAACCAAAAAAGGGAATAGGAAAAATATAAATAGTATAACAATAACAAATAAAATAAGAGTAACATTAATTCTCACTCTACTATCTCCTCATATTCTTACAACCACCGTTCTTTCTTCATTCTTCTAAAAAACAAGAATCTATGCTAATCAAATTTTAAAACTTTATTTCATCTTTTTTCACATTTTTCTACACCTTTGGATTAATATAAAATTGTCCTTTTTATGCCACCATTACACATTTTATCTTCTCCCTTACATTAATCTTATTGCATCCTATTACCAAAGACATCACAATATAAGTAAAAGCTCCACTAATCATGAATAAAGAAGTAAATAATTTGTTTTTCTTTTAGACTCAAGGTATTTTTTAAGAAAGGATAACAAAGAAAAAGGATATAATTTTTAATTAAGCTCAAAGGGGATTACTGATAGATTAATGTATTAAAAGGTAGGCAATTTAGCTCAAACTCAAATCCTAGGTGTCTTTATCATTTTAATGCTTATACATATCTTACATCTAATCTTGAAAAAATGATATTCAAGTTCTAAAAATTTAAAATTAAAGAAGATATCCATATAAGAAATAAAAATGTTACATAAAGGCCAAAGTTTCTCACATGATCATTCAAGTCAAATCAAAGCATAATTAATTAACAAATTTAATTTTCTAGAATTCACAAAGTCAAATTTTGTAGAGTATTCACAAAGTCAAATTATGCACTAAATTTTTAATCAATTTCAACTAAGAATCATGCATAAACTCATGTTCCAATTAATGAGAACCTAAACACATAATTTAAAAAAAACTAAAAAGAATGATACGAACTGCATAATTAACTAGACTTGAAAGAAACACATCATTGATTGAAAAAGATCATTTAGAAAACTGGACAACATGTGGGGCTTTCTTTGGTACCCATTTGCCAGTTAAAATGTACATCTAGACCTAAAATAGATCATATCTATAAATTTTTAAAAAAAATGCTAGAATGAATTCTTTTAAAGGGGGTTTACAGATTTGTTAAGTTGATGGTTAAATTAAAGGTTTTCAAAATGTTGATATTCTTTTTAAAATGCTTGGACTCAAATTGAATTTTTTTGAAAATGTTAAAATATAATTTGATAAAGAAGTACTTCTATTATTTTAAAATTTGATATACTTAGAACAAGTCATGAATATTAAGAATTATATTTACCACTTTACAGTGTTCTTTAGTTATCAATATAGAAGATGACATATAAATCATCAAATTATAAAAAGTAGCATGAATGCAAAAAGGATATAAATTATATATAAATAAATAAATTATAAAAATAGTAATATAAAAAATGTACAAGTTACGTGGGCATTGATTCAAAATTATCATAATCGATATTTATATAAGATAATTAATTGTATAATCTGTGAAAAGTTTTCAGCTATACCTTTGACTAAGAGCATTCTTTTCACTTATCTAATGAAGACCACATTTATCTTAATTTTACAAACAAATTCAACCAACACAAAACCCAGTAAATAACAAAAACCACTTACCTTAACTGACACGTGGAAGAAATCATTGAAGTATGTGAAGGAAGAAGATGACGTGGGTGAGTGATGGCGATGAGTGCGGAGAGGAAGGAGAGGAGCAATGACTAAATGAGGAGAAAAAATAGTGAAAGAATAGAGGAGAAAACGAGGAGGAATATTCGGGGTGAGTTTAACCCCGAACCAAAACGATGTCATTTGGTATTAAACCAAACGACGTCGTTTTCGATTTTTAGAACGACTAATCTGAAGCTAACGACGGAGTATCTGGACCATCGAAAAATCACCAATGGAATACATTACCATCAGTAAAAACTGAAGTGATTATTGATCCAATCATTTTTGTGTAAATTTATCGACGGCGTGACCGTAAAAAATTTATTGATAGAAAATATATCCATTGGTAAATCCCCGATGCTAATTTATTGCGAGAACCATGCTTGCTTAATTTATCAATAGGTATGACGTTTTCGTTGCTATATTCTGTTAGAAAATTTGTCGGGATATTTTCCCTCCACCTTTACCGAAGAAAATTTTTTCTGTCATAAAATTGATTTTTTCACAAAAGTTTTACCGACGGAGATTGATTTTCATCTCTAATTAGCTACGGTATTTGTTCCGTCGGTAATGTTCTGTTGCTAATTTATGGTTTTCTTGTAGTGTTAGTTCTTACATGAGGAGTGTATTGTCTCCGATGGAAGGACCTTTAAGGAAAGCTCATTTAGTCGATTTAATAATCTTAAGTAAGGTTGACTTCATCCTGTTAGCTAGCAACTTGGTGATGACCTTGTAAATGGTAGTACAACATGAAATAGGTCTATAATTAAGCAGTGAGGCGGGATTTAGCTTTTTGGGAATCAGACATATAAATGCATGATTGATGGCCTTAATCATTTTACAAGAAGCCAAAATTTCATAGACAACTTGGGTGAATAAGTCTCCAGTAATGTCCTATGAATTTTGGAAAAAATAAGAAGTAAATCTGTCCAGACCAGGAGATTTTGAGGGATTCGTGTTGAAGAGAACTTGTTTTATATCATTGTTTGAGAAAGGGGCGATTAAGGACTCTTTGGTAGTCTGGTTCAGAGAGTAGTTAAAATATCTTTGTATGTTGATTGGTTGAGTAAGCAAGTTGGCTGTGCCCAAAAGTTATTCGAAGAATCCCTTAGTTATGGATTAGGTCAGGTCGAGAGGAGTGGAAATTACCAGCTGCATCTTGGAGTTCCATTATTTTATTGGAGTTTCTTCTAGCTAGAATAGAAGCGTGGAAAATTTTGTGTTTTGATCCCCATCTTTTAACCATGCGATTCTGGCTTTTTGTTTTAGGATGGATTGAGCTGTAAGGAGTCGTGATTTGCATTCTTTGATTTGACATACGTGTGTCGAGTTGTAGCATTTGAGAGCAATCTTCACCCTCTTCAATTTTTGCATCAATTGGAAGGATTTAAATCCCATAATGTGTTGCTGCTATCATTCTCTCATAATATCTAAGAACTCAAGTTGTTTTGTAAGTCCATTAAAGAACCAAAATGGAGTTCCTCATAAGATTGAGTTAAACACCTATTGAATGTGTATATATGAGTGGTCTAATAGGAGGTTATCCCCAAAATGGGTGTATGAATGTGGGAAGATAGATAACTAAGATTAATTTACTGGTGCTTGATCAAGTTCTCTGTGACTAAGATATTGGCCTTGTTACTTGTTAGACTAAGTGAGGAAACGCTCATTAAACCACAAGTCATTAAGTTATATATTTTGCAAGAAATTTTCAAGTTCTCTTCCTGTGGTAGAGAGAATTCCTTGGCCTCCCTCAGATTTCAATATGTTTTTGACACAATTAAAGTCACCTATAATGATCCAAGGCTTTGTGATAGTGGCCTCAAGTAGCTACAATTTGGACCATAATATAGCTCTTTGAAATTGGAAATTGGAAGCGTAAATGAGGGAAACAACAAACCTAGTATTAAAGTTATGATGGAGACAAGATAGTTGTAAATGTTGCTCACTTTCTTCGTTCATAAGGACTAAAACATGCTTGGTATGGTAAAAACATAAGATTCTACCATTGAAGTGAGAGAACAAGTTTGTATGCATAGCCCAATCCGCACCCAAAAAACCCAAAAAAGTGGAAGCTAGTAGTGCGTCGTAACACTACAAAAAATAAACTACTCCTACTATTATAGCAGTGGTGAGTCTAGATCAATCCCACAGAGAGTGTGTGTAAAGCTTTGGAAATGATAAGTGGTGTTTAGGTTATGGGGGGTTGGTTAATCGAACAAGAAAAAATGAAACTAAACTAGTAAAGACAAATTAAAGAAAACATGCAAAAATGATGAAAATTGATGAATGCATTAGGGCCCCAGTTCTTTGGTTCAATCTCAAACTATACCCAATTAAACATATTTCATTGAATTGTTTTCTTTACATCTCTCTTTGAACTATTGGTCATAGATTAACAACAAGCTCTGTTAATCCCGATTTTTCCTTAGATCATAATTAATTAACAAAAGCTTGTTAATTAATCCTATAGGATAACTGTTGGGACCTCGCTCTTGCGAGTCACGTACCCGACATCTTAAGTGACATCTGGATGTGCATCCCACAAGGGTGGCCTGCCCACACCAGGAAATTATAAAAAAGAACTCACTTTTCCTATTTCCGAATAGATTTTGGGAAAACTTAAATTGGAATTTCAATTGGACCCCTTCAGAACATTTGTTCCCCATTGTCTTAAGTCTCTAATGACACTAAAATCATTCAATTTGGTTCAAAAATCTGAAAGTTATAGCCTAAACATTTTTGGACTATTTTTGAACTGAAACAATACATTATACCCAACTTCACTCCAGAAATTGAAAGTCTTGGGGACTGAATTAAAATTAGATTCCTTCAAATAATTTTTAGCTCTATGTCTCTATCTTATTTAGAAACAATAATCATCTCATTTGGAGCTCTAAGGGTTAAGATATCATCAAATTACTGAAGCATGTTCAGTAAAAATATCCAACTCACACTCTACCAACCGATCCCCTCACTTTGATTCAATCAATCTTTTTCAAATTAATACCAAAAGCTATAAATGTTTTTGGAAAGATATTTGTTAAAAAACCAATGCTTCAAAAATCAGGTCATTTGGAAGTCGGACGACAAAGTTATGATCAAAAGAGTGAGAGGTGTTCAGATCTGGGAACACTAGCAAAGTCGCGATCGCGACTCTGCGCAAAAGACAGCAAAATCGCGATCGCGACGCGACTTGCTTCTTCCTCCTTTGCTTTTCTTCCTCATACCTGTGTTAGAAAAAAAAATATAACTTTCAATACAAGTATCATATTAAGGTCATTCAAATACCATTGGAAAGAAGACTTCTGGATCTACAACTTCTATGAAGACCTAAAAAACAAAATTCGCCTGTAAATAGGTCAGAAGTTCAAACCAAAGCAGCTGTCCCGAAAGTCCATCCTAGGCAACATCCTAAATTTCTAATAATCATATCTCTCAACTCCAATGTCCAAAAATTTCATACTATATATAATTGGAAAGCTAGAAAAATAATC
>JAOQMS010000004.1:21477059-21510543 GCA_027563885.1 Erythroxylum longipes | reverse complement strand
TCTAATTCATAAATTCTAATTTATTTCCATGCTTGATAATCTAATAAAATAATTAAAATAAAATAAAAATATAAAAATCCTAAAAGCGGGATCCAACAATTTTAGAGAAATATAGATCAAGAAGCTAATCAAGGATGGTAGTAAAGTACCCTCATGGACTTTACGAGGTTAGGGTTCAACACATCGAACCAATGAGTGGCTAGGCCACTCGTTAAGTGGCCTCATTTGAGATTAAGCTAGCCCTTCTGAACATACTTCAGCAGAACGTCAAATTTTACGGATTGGCAAATGAGGATCCTAACGCGCACATCGCGAACTTCCTCGAGATTTGTGATACTTTTTGGTATCACCAGATGTCAGAGGACGCTGTTAGGATTAGGTTGTTCCCATTCACACTTAGAGATAGAGCAAAGGCTTGGTATCATTCACTGAGCCCCGCCAACATCACAACGTGGGAGTAGCTTATGCGTGCCTTTTTAGACAAGTACTTCGTGCTGACAAAGACCATAAAGATAATAAAGGAAATAACCAATTTTCAACAAGGTGACGGGGACTCAATTTATGAAGCATGGGAGGGATACAAGGATCTGTACAGGAAGTGCCCACATCACAACCTACCGAAGGAGTTCCTTTTGCGGACATTCTACAATGGAGTGAGCCTACCTACTAGAGGCACGATCGATGTAGTGTCAGGAGGATCTTTGATGCGGAAGACGATTGATGAAGCTGAGGATTTGATTGAGGAGATGGCTAGCAACAGCTGCTTATGGACGAGCAAAAGAGGTAGGCAACCTACTACTTTTAAAGAGCGAAAGGGAATCATCACCATAGATCAGATGATAGAGATGCAAGCGAAGATCGACAATTTGACGTGACAACTAAGCAACATGAAGGTATCATCATCAGCCCAATGAAGGCTGTACAAGTGAAATGAGAGCTCTGTGGTCAGATAGACCATGATACTGTGGACTGCTATTTGATGAGAGAGGATAATTAGGAGCAAGTGAACTATATGGGAGCACAATTTAAACGAAGAGTGGGAAACAATCCCTACTCTAACACTTACAACCCCAGGTGAAAGAATCACTTGAACTTCTCCTGGTCAAATAACAATAGAGGACAGTTCAGGCCTTAGGGGTAATCGAGCTTTCAACAAGATAAAACAAGCTCGATGGAGTCAAAGTTAGACAGAATTTGGGATAAGATTGTAGGCTTGTAGGAAGCACATAGGAGGCTCGAGAGCAAATTCGAGCAAATAACGAAGAACCATGCCTCATCTATACATAATTTAAAAGTCCAAGTAGGCCAGTTAGGAGAGGCAATGTTGACTCAGAATGCTAAAACTCTTCCAAGCAACATCGAGTCTAACCCGAAAGAACGTATCATGGTTATCAGTAAGACCTAGAATGAGGAGCTAGAAAAGGTGAAGGATCAAGAAGAAGGTTAAGTGATTAAAGAAGACCCTTCGAGTAAGCCCATGATTGAGTCACTTAACGCAACTTGACGTGTATTTCCATTCCCTATTACGCAGCAGTGAGAGTTATATGCAAAGAGGGAAGCAGAAAAATTACGGGAGATTGAAAAAAATAAGGTCGAGTTAGTAACGGAACAAATACAAACAAAGCTTAAATTACAGGAGTCTATCAAGAAAAAGGTTAAGGAATGACCACTGGAAGATGACCCTAGCATAGCTACAAATAAAGAGGACCCAGGGGACATTTTCATCCCTTGGAGTATCTACAGGATCATCATATTACAGGGAATTCGCAAATTTAGGCGCGAGCATAAATATAATGCCTTACACCTTCAGTCTAAAATTAGGGTTAAGAGAGTTAGTACTCACTAAAGTTTTGGTTAAGATGGCTGATAGAACATCACATAGACCGATGGGAATTATACAAGATATGCCTATAAAGGTTGGTAAATTTATCTTTCCCACATTTTGAACATCAGCGAAGATGAGGACACCCCGATAATTCTTAGATGACCATTCTTGGCCACTGCATGCTCAATTATTGATATTGCTGGGGTTGAATTAACTCTGCGAATAGGAAAGGTGACTTTGACCTTCAAGGTTTCCAATAAAGAGTACAGAGCTCCTTCACCTCCAGTGGATCTCAAAGAACCCGAACCTTAAGGCGAATGGGAGGACATAGAAAATCCTAGGAATGCTTTCAGGAAGAAGCGCTCGCGAAGGAGAAGGCGAGAAAAGGAAAATTACACAGAAGATAGGGAATGTAGCATGGTAGCTCGAGCTTACACTTTGGGACTAATAAAGATGCTATCATCAAACTATTCATTCCAACTACTGTGAGCTTAAAGGAGCATCGAGCTACTGACATTAAAAGAAGTACTACATGGGAGGCAACCCATGGAAAAGTAGTTCTTTGTTAATTTTGTTCGAACATTTGAAATTTTTAAGTTAGGTTCATTTTGTTGAATAAAATCGAAATAGGAGTAGGAATTTGGAATTATGTGGATGATCGTGCAAGCATGAAAGTAGAGATGAAAAAGGGCCACAAAAAAATCAAGTAATGGAAGTGAAACAAATTGGAAAAAGGAACAAAAAAAGAAATTTAGAGTGAGTGTATAGCTGCCGACCACGACCGTGGCCTAGTAGGTCATGATCGTGGCCTGAGATTGAGCGTGCGTTAGGTGGTAAGCTTCATGCCATGATCGTGGCTTGTGACTAGGAAGAAAAGGGGCAGGACGCATTTCTTAAAAAGATCTTTTACCATTTAATCCTTTTTACCACTTATATATTTGATTCTAACTTTACTTTCGCTTTCACTTTCATTTTTAGTTTATCTCTTTAGAAATCAAGCATCCAAACACTCTTACATCTCTCTAGAATTTTTCAACCTCTAAATTCTTCCCAATTTCTACCCAATCATGTCACGTATTAAACAATCAGACTGTCAGGAACCATATGGATGACAATAAGTTGCGGGATGAGTATGAAGAAATCGAGCAGTGGATTTCGGAGCACCCTTTCCAATTTACACCGAGGAGGAAGGTACTCATTTTCGTTCCCTTCGTTCTAAACAAATTGTAGCTCCCAAGTATTTTGACTTTGACACACTAAATAGGCTAGGTTTGTGTGAGCTGGTAGAGAACCTAGTTGAGAGGATCCAGTGAGCTCAATTTATTCGATCTCAATTCCCTGTTTATAAGGAGCTTACATTATAATTTTTCACTTCCTTTACTTTTGAGCCCAAGAATACAAAAGAATTGTGGTTTGGATTAGGAGGACAAGCATATGAATTAAATATCGAAATCATGTGCGAGATGTGCAGATTCCCTGAGTCCACCATCGTCGATCAACATGATGACTTCCGTCCTTCCTAATATTGGCATGAACTTACTGGAATTAAGAAATTCTATGCAAAGAATGCTCACAACAACATCATATGATCCCATGAACACTTATTGCTACATAAATTTATGTGTTAGCTAGTCTTTGACAAGACCCAAACCAACAAGTGTTCTAATAAGGAATTCTTTATACTATGGTGCATGGGCCATAGTATTCCAGTATGTGCGTCCACCCATATACTGAATGCCATTGCTGCAGCTCCGCACAAGCAGAGCAACCATCTCGGAATGGGATACATATTGTATATCGTTGCAAAACATTTTGGTGTGGAACAGAGGGGGTTAACAGTTCACCTCCCTAGCTTCCTCAACCATCATCAATTATTTCAAGCAGAGAGCATCCATTCCACAAACATGGAACTTAGGGATATTAGCCAAAAGACACATGTTCGGATCAGGATAATTCAGGCGAGTTCAAGCTCAGTGCCACCTTGGCAGGCACAAGAGGAATCCATTAGTGAAGACTCTGAGGAAGAAGAACAAGGTTGGAAGAAGGTTTTGGACGCAATCACCGAGACTAACAAGACACTTGCGGAGATGGCACGCACACAACGATGCCAGAGTCGAGATATCCAACGGATCCATCGGTATTTCGAGTCTTAAGGTATTCAATTGCCACCTCCGACACCATCACCACCTTCATCTCCATAGGATTTATACTTAAACCAATCTTTTAGAACAAAATTTTTTCTTTTCCAAATTAGCCTTCAGTTCTATTTTGTTTTTATGTTTATTTTTATTTATTTTCTATCACTTTAATTTATGTTTTATCTTTACTTATCTTATGTGATGTGTGCTTCCTTCTCACATTGAGGACAATGTGTTGTTCAAGTGTGGGGAGGGATTCTGTGTTTTTGCTCTTGAATGTGATTTTGCATACCGTATGATAGTTATTAGGTTACATTGTGCGAATTGGTTGAATGTGTCAATGGCTTGGATGAGTGAAATTTGTTTAATTTTGAATATAGTCTAGTAGATTATAAATGATCATTAGCTCGCAAAATTAGTGAATTAGGGTTCTTTGGACAAATGTACAGCTTAGTTAGTACTTAGTGTAAATTTAGTACCCTCTAGGTTATCACATTTATTCATAATTTGAGACCCTTTAACTTAAGTAGCTTAACTAGTATTTTTCATGAAAACAAATAGCTAAAAACAACAAGGTAGGTGTAAAAAATGTTTTGTTGATAAATCACTATTTTGCTGACCTTTAGGTTATGAATAGATCCAGTAGCTAGTTAAAAACGTGATAATAGTTGAGCAACCAGATTGACATGCATGATAAATGTGTGCCTTCGCGTCAAAAGGCTATAATGACGTTTCAACCAAGCTGTTAACAAATGACTGAGTCGAGCAATCGGATCGACATTCATCACCAATGTTTGCCTCTAAGTAAAAGACTAAGTTTGTGTTTAAACTTATAAAAAAAAGTGTGTTCTTAATAAAAAACCTACCAAACTTGTAATAAGCTTGAATTTTCACAGAAGTGTACTTAGGAGCAGTTACAAAGTATGAAGGACCAAAGAATTATTAATGTATTTGTACAATTGAAAAGGGCCATTGAGTTAGCACTTAGATCCCGATTAACTTGTATATTAGTTCAAAGCCCTTAAAAATAGATTTTGCAGGTTAATGATTATATATAACTTGTCAAATTGTGATTAAAATTAAATTTATTTCATGAAGTTGCAACCATTGTCTCATTTTTGCATTGTGTGCTTCGTGTTTGTTTTGTTTGTTATGTTTGTTATTTTGTTTGCTTGAGTACAAGCAAATGTTTAAGTTTGGGGATATTGATAGTTTTGTTTTTTATCGTGTTTTAGGATGTAATTTGTCAGGCATTTAGTGTGAATTTGAGTATTGAGTGTGTATTTATGGTTTGATTGTATTAGTTTATGTATTTAAGTGTTTTTATGGGTTAGTATGAGTCTTTGAGCTTAATTGTTATATTTTTGAGGTACCTTGATTTTTTTGTTAGTGTTTCAGGGTAAACAGCGAAGAATGGAGAAGTTACGAAGAGTTTCGGGCCAAAAACATAGGCCACGTTCGTGACAGGGAGGGACGAGCCAGAGCAACCAGGCCACGATCGTGCACTTTGGGGCACGATCGTGACAAAGTGCACGATCGTGACAGAAAGCTTACAATCAGGCCACGATCGTGCACATTGGCCCACGATCATGACAGAAAGGTCAGTTTGAAGCAAAAACTCGAATTTCACAAGATTTTTTAGACCATATCGATCCTGACTTTAACCTAAAGCGTCCAAAGTATAAATACATCATTTTGAGACAGGTGCAAGGAGTCTGAAAAAGAGAGCATTCATGTCGGCCACATTCCGAGAAAAACCTAGAGTGTTATCGAGAGATTAAGGAAGGACACGAAGGAAGAGAGTCACGGAGACGAAGCTTGACGTGACGTACTTCCCGGAACAGGTGGTTTCCCGCAGTCGCTGCCTCCACGAATCCCTTCTGACAGTATTTCTATTTTATTTCAATTTTATGAATATATGAAATTGGGATGATTATTAAGATTAATTGTTATCGAGTGTTGATTTATGTTTAAACTCACCTTCGAGTTTTTGTTCCTTAAGATTAATAAAGTTTGATTGATTGTGTTTTCATTTAATTGTGATTTAATTATGCTCTTAATAACTTGACAATAGACTAAGAGGGTGAGCCGAGTAAAAATAATCAAATTAAGCTAACGAGAGTTAGGTGATTTGATAGGTAAAGAATTAAATCAAACTGGTAGAATCATGTAACGAGAGATCGAGCATAGGTTCCTTGTAGGTTATTAGACAACTTAGAACTAATTTAGGTTTTGGGTCAATTGTGAATCGAGAGATCACAAGTTTATAATTTAAATTAGGAATTATCAATTAGGGTTAAGACTTATAACTTGAGAGAGAGTAATTCACCCTAGGACCGTCTAGACCCATTAATTCGATAATTGCACAGTTGATTAGGTTTTGTTAATTTCGTATTAAAACCCCCTTTCTCTCACTTGATAGTTTCTAGGTTGGTTTTGGGATTGGTTTGTGTCACTTGTTTTCTTGTTTAGATTTTTGCAATTAAATTCTTGAAATTAATTATTTGATTTGTTTATTTTCTGCATTAGTTATTCATTTTGAATTATTGTAGTTTAGTACGACCTTAGATTTTAGGACTAGACTTCCCTCCTCGTGAGATCGATACTTTAGGTACTACGCGAATGACCCTTGTGCTTGCAGAATTTACCAAGGTTAATAAATATTAAAACTTAGCGTGTGTAACTTTATGAACAATAGATAAAATGAAACTCAACTATACATATGGTGCATCTAGTAGCTTGCTAAGAAATACAAAATTCATTACCTTCTAATTTGCGTATTGTAGTAGTCATTGATTTCATTTCCTACATTTGCACGTCCAAGAGATTCACAAATTCCTGAAAGTATCTCTTCTTTGAAATCGGAAGATATAAAACATCAACAATTCTAAATCTAATTACCAATAACATATTATATCGCAATCAAATAAGAGAACAACAACTTATGATCATGGAAGAATGAAAAAATATTTGTTCATTCACCTTGATTTTTTGAATCCAACAATTCCTAACTTGCTTTTGCAACATCACCAGCTATAGCTGCAGCTGACTTTGTAGCAACAACTACTTCTTCTGCTAAACTGCACTTTGCAATAGATTTCTTGACAACATCATCCTCTTCTTCCAACACAACGTTGCATATCTAAGATTTCAACCTCGGTATAATAGTATACTAAAAAAAGAGATGTATGATCTTTTATGTCCTAAGTTTAGGGCGTCAATTCATAATATTAGAAAGAACCCCAAAGAGTCAAACATGTGGCTATCATACTACCTAACTCAATCCATCAGTTCATAGACATTTCAAGATCCTACTTGATTTAAACACAAATTTTTTCATGTCCTCTTTAAGATATCACAACAATCTTTTCCTACTCGAATCAAAAAATTTCTCTGAAAAAGTTTTTAGCTTGCTCATTCCAAGAAATCAAGAACGATTAAGTATTGCTCATTTGAAAATTTATAAAGAAATGGAAATAGATAAGACTGTAATAGGATAAAGTTATACTGAACAGAGAATAACAGCACACAATTAAAGAAAACAATAAAGAGAAGCAAAACCAAACCTGGGTTTTTGGGTTTATCATCGTCAAAACTGGTAGGAGGTGAAGTCAGAGTTGTCATACCAAACCTTCGTTGAGTGAATTCCGAAACCAAAAAGCACTCACCAACAATTAAAAGAAAATAAGAAAACCCAACTAAAACATAAAGAGAAAGACGAAAGATGATGGAATAAAGCAAAGCAATTACTAAAATGGGAAATAAAGCTGGTGATGAACAAATACAGGACGATGACTAAATGAAGATGATGTGAGAAGGAATAGTCGTCAGAGCTACTTTTGTATTTAGAAGTAGGTAATGTATTTTTCTTCGATTAGAGGCCTAAGAAATAACGATAATAATAAGCTAAACAAAAGACTCGCACAAATACAGGGAAGAGACGGGAAGTAGATAAATTCCAAAACAAAAACTTGGTCAAGTTGATTGGAAGAGACGGGAAGGACAAATAAGCATCACAAAAGCTAATTGGATGAAGAGGTAAGCCAAACAACCACAGTGATAGCAAAAAATAAAAACAAATTAGCGCTTGCAGATAAATGTTGGAGAAAAGACAAGAGTGTGAAGAGCGAGAGAGATGAGAGCTTGAAGATGAGAGTAAGGGAGACGAGAGCGTGAAAACTCTGTAGGGATATTTCGGTCCTCAACGCATAATGTTTATTCTGACATGTGCAGAATAGGTAAAGACAAGGGGAAGATGTCTTTAGTTATTCCCCAAGTTTTAGGAATAATTAAACCTAAGAATAACTATTCTAACTCTTTTTGTTCTAACCAAACAAAGGAATAAGTAATTGCCAAGAATATACCAGGAATATAATATTTATTCCATTGAACCAAATAGGCCATTAGTATTTTGTTCTAATGAAAAGGATATGAGGCAAAAGTTTACAAGTAATGAGTAGGTCTCATCTTAATATGCTAAGTTTAATGTTAGAGTGGAGGTTTCTAGAATTATACTTGAAGATCATCAATTTTAGTCTCAATGTCAATTTGCCATTCAAGTTTGTGAGCCTTTAATAAGAGTACTTCATCTAATTGATAGTGATGAGAAGGCAATATTTATGATACCATAAAGAGGACAAAAGAAGAAATCAAGACCAATTTAAAAAATAGGTCTTCTTTGTATACATCTTATTTTGCAGTCATCAATAAGAGATGGGAAAGTCAACTTTACTCTTCGTTGTTTGTAGCTAAGACATTTTCAAATACTAATGTCTATTTTAGACCAAATTTTACAAAAAAAATTGAAGTTAATGGAAGAATGTTATTAACTATTATAACAATTGCTGCCCACAAAATAATGCAAGATGTCTAAAGCTCATAAATGGAGGTTTAGAAGAATGCTTTTGATGATTTTGGGATGTTAATTGTTATTCATTA
The DNA here is from genome assembly GCA_027563885.1 of Erythroxylum longipes. Taxonomy (NCBI): domain Eukaryota; kingdom Viridiplantae; phylum Streptophyta; class Magnoliopsida; order Malpighiales; family Erythroxylaceae; genus Erythroxylum; species Erythroxylum longipes. The sequence continues at coordinate 21,501,642 of JAOQMS010000004.1, read as the reverse complement.
AAAGACAAACTTAATTCAGTTTTTCACTTTTGTTACTTGTTATAAATTAATCATCATTTTGTTTTGTTTGTAAAGTCACTTTTGTTGTCTTATAGTTGCTTAATGTGATCAATTTGGAAGTGGTGTTCTAAAATTACAAAGATTAAATTTTTAATCCTGAGTCAATGTATGAGTGTAACAGGTTATGAAAGGGATTAGAGCATAATAGAATAACTACTTCTATAGATCCAATTTGCCTTAACTATATCGATCTTTTAGTGAATTGAATTCTTGAGAAACCAAGTTTAATAGATGAGAGTTACTTGAAAGATAATCTTGGATGGAAAAATATTAACATATCATTTAGTACAATGAATTTGAATGAGAGTAATGATGAGGATTTTATACTAAATAAAAATTAGAGCCAATGTGATTTAAGCAGATATTTGATTATATGAAGTTACATGTTTTTTTTTTAATTTCTTCTCTTCTTTTAATTTCACTTGTATTTATGCATATGTTGAATTCCTATATGCAATATAAATATAAAATTTTTAATTGTAAATATTTTGTTTCAAGTTTCGCTTCTACTTGGTTGTGTTCCTCGGCACAAACTCTTGTTGTAATACTTATAGAATCATAAGACTTTATTATTCTTTCAATTTGATGTTTTGATATAATTATTCTTTATTACATTACGAAATTGTAATATTTTAAGTGCTTTTATTATCCTTAGTTTTATATATCTATGGTGAATAAATAATTTTTTATATTAATTGTAGCTATTATTTATGTGTAAAATATGTGAAAAATAATATTAATAGAAATAAAAAATAGTTGTTATTTCAAATTTTATTATTATAATTTTTAGAGATATGGTTGATGTAAAATTAAAATTTATATTCACAATATATTGAGGGAATATTTTTATAAAATGAAAAAATTTAAGAACTACTATCTAATTTTAAAAAGTATCCAAAATGTACTTAGTACTAATAGGTACTAATATTGTACCGTTACATAACTAAACCCAGTATCAATATCAGTACAATATTCATAACATTAATTTGAACAAATATTCATACAATATTTCATGAATAAAAGACACCTGCTTAAAAATAAAAAGGAATTAATATCATAATACATATATTATGTTATAGTATACCTTTACGACTAAAAGATGCAATGTTTTATTGCAACTGCTAACGACACTTAAGGATTTGAACTTTAATTTAAAATGATCATTTCAATTTCTAAAAGATTATGTAATGATTATTGTGTGAAGATTAAATAAAAAATATTTTCAAACAAGTTGGTATACTTTCTGCAAAATTATACTATTATTCTACTTGGGGAAATAAGAAACTCATCCCAAGTGATGTGATACATATCTGATTCTTGAGATATGATATATATCCAATTCTTAATTTAGTAGTGCAAGTTGTGTATATGCATCTTATATGTTTATCTATTGTTTCTGAAAATTTTTGGGAATATGGTACATATCCGATTCTTGATTTAATTTCAGAGCAAGTTCTGCATCTTTCTTAATACACATAAAACTAATTTTTAGCCATCTTTCTGTGGAACTTCAAAATATTTTCCCTTCCTATTTTGATTCTCTTTCTCTGCTTAAAACGGTTAAGAGTTCGTCATCACAAAGCATAACAGCAAAGACCACCCCTCATATCTAGGAATTGAATAGAAACAATGGTTTGCAAATGAATCCAGTTCACTGCCAAGAATTAAAACAAAATATTTCAGGCACAAAACACCATCATTACTTACTAGTTAATCTATTTATCTTCCTGTTCTTCAAAGAACTTGAGTTGAAAGTAGATGTTCCCAGAAAAAACATTAACCGAGAAACAATCTGTTGAAAATCTAGGGAAATATTGTTCTCGAAAGTCTAAGGAAATATTGTTCTTTAGGCCACAGAAAACGAAACCCCATCTATTGCCGTCGATGAGCAGTGTCTTCGACACAAAACTCTTCTGCAGGCGAAGAGCACCGGAGAGTGATGGTGACCCTCTCTGTCTCTGTGTTTGATTGGAAAGAGGGACACTGCACCTGCTTCTCCTCGTGGCTTCATTCTACCGCTGCAGGAGCAAGGCACTTGCCGCTATTTTGGATGCACAACGAAGCGTGTACGTGGTGCGAAACAAAGGAGAATAGTTAGGCTATGGGCAAATACAAATGGGCCAATCTTTTTTGACCTAGCATCAAAGAAGTACGCCTATAGGCTAGCAAATACGGGCCAAGTTTTTGACATCTTGTATTGCAAACATTTAGGCTTAGAGGGTTGGATAAGTGAGCATACATTTTGGGCTTATTAGACACGTAAAATTTATTAAAAAACACATTTCCAAATTTACATTAATTATGAATAAAAATGAATTTAATAATATTTTTAAATAATTTTTTAAAAGATTGACTAATTCAATCATAACTGTAAATAATTTTTAAGTTAATTGTAAAAAAATCACAAATTTTACATAATACTAAATTGAATTTTAAAAAATAACACTAAAATATTTTAATTTTTCTAAAAATAAATTCTCATTTAGATTATTATTTTGTCACTTAATTTTCATATATTATGTATGAAATTTATTTTTTAAAAATAAAATATATTAAATTAATAAAGACGTAATTAGCCCTAAATCTCGTCTCTCTACCTTGGTTTCCTTCTCCTCTCCATTGGTTTTCTTCTCTTTTTTTTTTTATCTCCCCTCTCTATTGGTTTCCTCGTGTAGCTCTGATGGCTTCCTCTTTTGCCAATATGTCTTTGCTTATAGGTGTTTCAATATGCAGTCTTTCTTCTCAGCTTCGGTGCACGCTATGGTGGTTGATGCAATAATGGTATTAAAAGTAGGAGATGAGGTGGGCTGGAAAGAGCCTCCAAATAATGACTCAGCCATGAACAATTTCAGATTTCTTATTCATTTTCTTGAATACTAATCTCTATTTGTCAAGAATTCAAACCCCTTTTTCTATATTTCTTAACAAGTGTAGTAGAGTAAAGGATTTAGGTTATGTTTCATTGTACGTAAGATTTTTAATAGAATATAATGATTTATAATAGAATCGAAAGTAAATGGATATAATACTAAAAAATTATTATTTGAGAGCAATGAAATGGTTCATAATGTAATATAATAAAATGGTTTTCGGAAGAAAAGTTCATAATGTAATATAATAAAATGTTATTTACCGTTTTACATTCCATCTTAGAGCTATGTTTGGTTAAAGGTTAATTAATGAAATGAGATGGGATGTAATATTATTTATCGTTTGAGAAGACGGTTTATAATGAAATAAAATAGAATGAGATGTAATATTATTCCATCGTTTGAGATGACGGTTTATAATGGAATAAATGGAATGAGATTAAAGAGGAGTGTTCATATTACATCTCATTCCATCCTAAATAGTAAAAATGAAAAACCTCTGATTTGAAGAGTTTGGGATGGAATATAAAATGATAAATATATACTACCTAATATACCCTCAATATTTTTTCATAATACCAATTATACCCTACCTTACCCTAATAACAAGTAAGACAATAATCAAATTGTGTTGGGCATCGGTAGTCACTGTAGCAGGGGAAGAGCAACGTCACCGGCCAGTAGTGGAGGAGTGTCATCGCCGGTCAAGTAACAGGCACATCAACCATGGGATTTTACGTATTGTGTTATTAGTAGTCTTTAATAAAGTTTGGAACTTTGGTCAGAGGAAAACAACAACAGCTTCTTTGATTCTTCGATCCCCTTATTCCTACAAACTATGTGATGCTTTTAGCTATATATATAATAACTATATGCTATGAAGTTTGGTGAAATTTACTGCTCTGCATTTACGTCTATGTTTTGTTCATATTTTTTACTTCTACTCTACATTTTCAACATCTCGTTTGAAAGTTTGCAATTTCCACATAATTCGGCAATCTTATTCTTGGTGAAGTAAGTGTTGCTCATGCTAAGGTAAAACTTAATACTATTAAGTAAAATCAGGTGAAATTCATTACCAATAAACAAAAATGTCGCACTCTATTGGTATCAAAATGTTTATTCTTTTTCTTTGTTCCCTTTAACCGTAATCCCTTTTTGAGTTGTTTCCTATACAACACATGCTAATTATCTCTTCAAGTAGGAGAAACAATGATTTGTTCCCCTAAATTCTTGGTAGAGCAATCTATCAACATAAAATATGCAACCATAACAGTACTTCTAAAATAAAATAAGCTAAATGATACCTTAATGGTATATACAATTTGTAATTACTACATTATATGCAAATTGATAAATTTGAGATTTCTCTAATTAATTTTCAATTAACATCATTCAATCAAACGTTGGGTATAAAACATGGCAAATTTATGTTGATTATACTTTTCTTGGTTTTATCTTGAGATTAGATTGGAATAATGAGGGTATAATATACTTTAAAGATCTTGACAACAACCCTTTTCTTTTTCATGGTTATTTTTTATCATCACAATTTACAGTTTTAATACTAGGGGTTAAAAAAACTGCATTGGAATAACAAGGAACTGATATAATTTACTAATCTTGACAGCAACTCTTTTCTTTGTCATGGTTCATTTTTACCATCATAATTTACAGTTTTAATACTGGGGGTTAAAAAAACTATCGAGGAAATGAGGGTTGACTTTGTCCCCTAGGAATCAACAGTGAAGAAAAGATTACTAAAATAAAGAAGTTAAAAGGGTATTTTAACTTCTTTATGCTAACATAGTATGGATCAACATTTCATTCATTCTATTGTCTATGCTTACTGTATCTCCCTGTCTATTATCCATATCTCACTCATTTTATATGTTGCGTGTTGTCTATATTTGGGGTGTTTTTTAAATCCATCTCTTTGTCTTCTTTGTTTTTACTTTGCTATAACTTTCCTTAAAATTTTAGTGTGGGAATGATTCAGATTTCCCTTGATTTGAAGTTTCCTTTTAAGGTTGCTTGTTGTTGTTTTTATAACATCATATATAAATGGACATATCTATGTCATATTTGTTTTATTTTGATTTTCACAATCTAAAAACTACTCATAATTTTGTTTTTTAGACATGAGCAGTGAAGGTAATCGAGTGAATAATCAAATTAGCAAATTGATTCATATACATCAATTAACGCTTATTCATGTTACTTGTCTTATGGTCTATTGGTGGGTGTTAAGAAAGAGAAGTGCGAAAGACAAACTTCAAATGCTTACACCATCAGAGAGATCACAATCAAGGGAGAGTATCATGTGAAGAATTTTATTTCATTCCAATGGGAGAAATATAATTAGAATGCAGCCTAAACCATTTATTGAATTATGTGATTTTTTAGTTGGAAAAGGTGTGCTTCGAGCCATTGTGAACGCAAATGTTGAAGAACAAGTAGCGAAGTTTCTATACATATTAGGGCATAATGTTACTAGTCAGGTAATTGCGATCTTTTAAAGTCGATATGGGAAAACTGTAAGTCGTCATTTTCATAGCATTTTGAAAGCAGTTATAGAGCTAGAAGACGTCGTTCAAAGACAACCTGACGGATTAAAAACCCCATCAAAAATATTGAATAGTAGTAGATTTTACCCATTTTAAAGGTGATTTTCTTTTCTTAACTTAGTATAATTATATTAAACACACATAATGTTTGATAATAATATAGTTCAATGTTAGGCTTGTGTTGGTGCAATAGATGGTACACATATCCGTGTCAAAGAACTTACTTGAGATGCTCCTAGGTTTTATGGGAGAAAGCTTATGCAACACAAAATGTGTTGTGAGCTTGTTCTTTTGATATGAAGTTCACATATGTATTGGCTGGATGGGAAGGAACAACATTTGATTCATAGATTATGAAAGTGCACTAACCAAGCAGTACTCGCTTAAAAATTCCCCAAGGTAAAAATAAGGCTCAAATCTTATTAATTAATAAATGTCATAAATTACATTTTGACATAATTTTATTTATCATAGAAAAATACTATCTTGTTGATGCTGGATTCATATTGAGAAGTGAACTTATTACACCGTATAGAGGAGAATGATATCACTTGAAAGAATATTCAAGGAATCCTCTACGAAATGCTCGTGAATTATTTAATCATCGACATTCATTGTTGCGTAACATTATTGAAAAGGTATTTGGTGTGCTGAAAAAACAGTTCCTTATTATAGCATCCATCATAGAACCAACATATAGCATTCAGATATAAAAAAAAAATTATTATAGCTTGTGTCATTTTGCACAATTTCTGAATTGGTGCAAATCCAAATGATCCATTCCTTAATGAAGAGTACGATGGAAGGGAAAATGATAACCAAGATGGCTATGGAAATGATGCACACAGTGGGGAAATCATAAGAGATAGCATCGTTGCTCATGTGTGGGCTTATTACACTTTAGGATAGATATTGCCGCATCACAATAAATTTATGTGTTCCATTATTTTTTTATTCCTTTAAAAACATTTAATGGCTACTTTTATTTAAACATGACATTGTTTATTAGTGTTAATGTTTTCACACACAATTGTCTCTTTGTAATGCTTGTAATGCTTATTCATTATTTTCACTAATTTTTTTACTGTTTTGGCCTTTTATATTATTTGGAAATATTTGAAGCTTCAATATTGTGTATGATTTAGATATAAATTTCAACTTTTGTAGTTGAATTTGTAACATACAGAATGTCACCCCAAAGAGAGTCATGCATTTGGAATCAAGATATGGATGATGCCTTGGTTGATGCATACTTGCATCAGCATTGACAAGGTAATCGAGTTGGTGAGACTTTCACAACACATGCACTTGACACAATTGAAGCTGAACTAAAGGAAAAATATCCTGAAAAAGGAATCGATAAGGAAAAAAATTGCAACAAGAATATCAAGAGCAAATGGAGTAAGTGTGATTTATTCTCAAATGGAGGTAGTGGATTTGCATGGAGTCCTATAACAAATGTGTGGGTGTTGAGCCAGAAGTGTGAGAGAGCTTGATCTAGGTAAACTTGTCTATTATTTTGTTGGAAGAAAATATGATATATTTTATGATTTGGTTGATTCATGAACTTGTTTTTGTAACAAGATAAACCAGAAGTTGCTAAGTGGGGAGAGAAGCCTATTCATAACTATGAGAAGTTGGTGGAGATTTATGGTTGTGATAGAGCAACTGGGGAGCATGCTGAAATAGAACATTAGATAAGAAATAGGCGCACCATTTTTGTCGAAAGTAGATTTTAGAGCACTATGGATGACAATGATGAAATGTTGTTGTTTCACAATGAGTTAACTTTTGGAGATAATGTAATGATGGATGGTGATCATATTAAATCTCCAATGGGAATTCCAGCTCAGTCTCAAAATGCAAACCCTAGTACATCTAGGAAAAGGAAAAATAGGGCATCCTCTGATGACGATAAAGATGTCATCAAAGATGGACTTAACACAGTTGCTGAAGCCATTATAAAATCCACTTCACTATTGGTTAAACCACTTCTAATTCTAGAAGAAAAACTATACAATCATTTGGTAGAATTGGGAGTGGAAGGCTCAAAATTGTATAATAGTTATATTTTCTTGTTTGTAGGCTTGATGAGGTGAGGGCGTTACTTGGTGCACTAGTTAATATACGTAAGAATATGTTGGAGTTTATGATATCTTCTAAGGAATAGTAGATGATACTGTCATTGTTACTATATATTAGGAGTATGTCGATGACTTGGTATCTTTTGGATACTGGAGTTTAGTATGTCTAGTCCCTTGTCCCTCTCCTATATTTTGGTCTCATATTTCGTGGATGGAATTGATAGTCATTGTTGCTATTTTTGCAATTTGTTTTTGATATATGTATCTCAATTGATGATTGACTAGCGACTAAATGAAGACTCAACTTTTCTTTATTCGTTGCTTTGATGTTGTTTATTCTAACCTTGATCATTTATAATATTTTCAATGTACATGATGAATATTTTGATGTTGTCTTGCATGTTTTGGTTCACAAATGCATGTTAGTTTTATTTGCAGCTAATGGTGATGGTACTGATTTTTCCATCTTTGGAAATACACAGCAACAGTTGGTAATGGAAGAGTTGGATTTGCACCGGTGCCTATCCCTAGTCCTGAACAAAGTCCGATATTTTTGTAACAATAAATCCATGAAAGATCCAGGCGTAATTGTATTGGAGAAAAAATGGCTCAAAAGCGTTTAACTGTCATGTAATTACAGAGCTTATTGCAAAACATAAGACTTTTGCTTCGATTTCAACTGATACATCTCAATGTGGGCAAGTTAACTTTGAAACAATTACGTAGACTAAGAATAAAGATCCAAACACAGCAACCATTTATCTTCCAGGAAAGGAAATCATGGTGGAATTATTACAAAGATATATTTTGGCTCTTCACGGCCTTCAATTCTAATTAATGAGTAAAACAGCACCATGGTGCATATTTTTCAAGGCAAAGCACAGCATTGAGCCATGATTCTATTGGATCAGTAGAAGCATATGTAATGGGTTCACTAAGCTCTATCTCTTTATAAAGGCGACCTGCATAGAACAAAAGTAACGAGTGTTAGAAAAAACAGAGCATGTATTGATTGATTTTGTCGTATGTTATGATGTATATAAAACTATGAGCTGCATCATATAGCAGGGACAAATGCTTTATCTTTTGTCGCTTAGCCTTAACATATTACTTGCCTGCGGATGTTCTTCCTACCTTGAAAGTCCAGTCCAGCTGTGCATTATTGAAAATCATAGGAAAATGAGAGGCCAATTCATGAATTATGTCAAAAAGGAAAGAATCATGAGTTCATATATGTTTTCTTTCAGGTTTATGCAATGGACCACTCAAAGTTGCATTACCACAAACTACATCTACTCTAGTCTAGATCTTCTATAGTGATGAACGTGTACTGAAGGGTACTGGTCATTATTGTTGAAAATTATCTCACCAGCAGCAGATTTTATTCACTTTACGTTTTTATTAATTGCTAAAAACTAATTGTTCATAACTAGGATCATGTCATCATGTTCAAATTTTCAAGGCTAGGTGCGGTTATATTCAAGAACATCGAAACTCTTGCAGATGAATTCAAACAAGGTTTTCAAATTTTCAAGGTTCATTGTGGGTATAAAAATATTTGAATATCTCAAAATATTTGAATACCTACAAAAAGATCTCACCAGAATAAAAACGTGTGTGGTAAAGGCAATGGAATATAGATGTGTGATAAAAGAAGAGGAAACGTAGATAGCAATGTATAGTCTCATAACAACTATGGTAAAATGTTTCAAAACAGAAAATGAGAGATTTAGCGTATACATTACCCAGCTGCAATAGCTCCAGCAACTGCCAAACCAAGCGCAGCTGATTTTCCACGATCACGTGCAGCAAGCAAAGCAACTGTGCTACGTAAGGTCTTATCTAGAATTGCATCGACAAATGTGATGACTGCTTTTCCCTGTTGCAGTATGGAATTTTAAACTTCTACCAATAAAAGCATTTTAAATTCAAACTAGTCGCTCAACAAAACTCTGTTCGTTGATGGCATTCTCTACCTGATCTAGTGTGCAACACTTACTTATCAAAGAACCGAAAGGAGAATCATCTGTAGTTGTTCTTTCAGATCCTTTAGGTCCCTTTCAGCTTCTGAAAGCCCTTCAGCATCTTATAATTGACAGAAACAAGGAAAATAACTCTTAGAACTGCATATACATGACAAATTATGTAGCAATCATTTAAATAAAAAAGTTGCAATGGGAAACACCCCGGTGAAACAAGCTGCATGTAATAAAAGAAGATAGATTAACAAATACACCATTATGTTAGAAAATGAAATCAGTAAATTGTTAAATAGATAAGCAGTGAAAAAGCAAGTTAACAGAATAAAATCTTGAAGAACATCAAAAAGTTGTACGTACCTCCCCAAGTTGAACTTGGGTAATTGACCTTATGTGAGATGAAATTTGTAAAATATTCATTTCATCATCCATAACAACGCATGCTTTGCATGATGAAAGTGATAATAAGAAACGCTCATTGAATCTCCCAGTAGCCTCATAATGGTATTCAGTACGAAACCTCTCATGAACATCCAACCATCAAGCTTTCTATAAAGTTATAGCTAATAGTCTCAGCACAATAAAATATTTTTAAAAGCTTCCTTCCGCAAGTATTATCGTGACATAACATTGAATATAGAAGGGCTCTATAGGTAGCAAAACTTCTAGGAAAATTTTAGAAATTGTTAATGCTTACTGTTATTATTAACTTTTTTAATTCAAACCTAACCAATAAACATTCAGCATAATGAGGGTGACATTGACAAATAATCTAGAGCTTATAATTAGAGAAATAAACTTAATAATAGGAAAACTACAATACCATCAAACCACCAGACACCAGTTAGGAGTCAAGTTGGAACAACCTTAGGCTAGGTTCCAAAAGCAAAGTACCAAATTTTGACTTTTCATTTCTGGAGGAAGGCTAACGCTAAAAGCTTTTTTGTGCCAATTAAACAAATCTTAGGCTAGGTTCCAAAAGTATTGCCAAGAATTCGTTTAGAATCCTTGTATAAGCAGTATGTCAATCCTCCAGTTTCGACAAAGAGTTGGAAAGGGTCAACTTTCTCAAGATGTAATAGTCCCCTCTGCATCTACATTAGTTTTTTTTTTAATTTGCTTTGCACGTTTCATCTTATGACTGCAGAGCAATGGTTGCATCATTGTAAGTTAAGAAACCAATCCAAGCAACAAATAGAATTATTACAAGAAGAGTAATACACAAATAACCTAAGATCAAGGGTATAAATAAAGGGCACTCCAAGCGTTTAATGAAAAGACACTAAATCCAAAGGTAAAGCTGGAAACCAGCTAAGTTCAAGTTTATCCTCATAGCACCATAAAACAGTTGGCCTGGACTTGGTATGACTGCCTTGCTAAGTGATACAAAGATCATCTTGGGATTCGAACTTTCACCGAAGTTGATCGCTAACACCCTTTGCATAGTAGTTTCACTTAGGTCCGCTTAAGCAAGACTTCAGCCTTCGACGACCCTCGAAGTGTTTACCTTGCACACTCAAAGAAACAATGCTACGGAAGAAAAAAGAAAATAAAGGCAACAAGTAAACAAGAGAGATACGGTAAAACCAACCTTTATATTATTTTTTCTCAAAAAATTACAAGGAATACTCTCTCTATCTGAATGAATGAGGAGAGCAAAGCTCGAATGAGCTATATATAGGTACTCTAACTTGGAAGCTAAGTTACATTTAGAATCTCACTCAAACGGAACTACCTAAGATTGCGCTAAGATCACGTCTATCTCTATTAGATTACATCACGTGGACATACTAGATGACACCCCATTCAAATAGGACTGTAACTGATAAGTTAGAATCTACAAGATAACAAAAAGATAGAGTTTACATTCAAATAGGAAACTAGCATCCTTATCCTCGAAGATCTCTACTATCTTCAAATGTTGAGTCCTACTACAACTCTAACTTTTAGTTGTTGCCACATCATCCAAGATCTTCCCACGATCTCTATCCGCTGATGATGCAATGTGATCTTGCTGAAGCCCACATAACACACTGGCCTGATCCAATACTTCCCACAATAAGTCCACTAGTCGTGGTCCATTCATCCAAGTATGGGCCAAGTCCTTAGTCCATCAAGTCCTTAGCCTGGGTCGAGTCAATCTCCATAAGGTCCGAGACTCTACCAAAATTCATACCAAGTCCAATCTCACTCGCCCATGTTTGCCTTAGTGTTTTCACATGCCTCCCTCATGTGTGTAATCTAGCTAACCTTCCTAAGGCACATCATAAAGGTAGCTGAGAAGTGCTCCGAAATTTAGGAGTCTAATAAACCATCCCTACCAGATGGATTCGACACTCTCGTCAAATTAGTCTGTTGGTACTCCTCCACCAATGGTTTCTTCGAAGACTCCTTAGTTAGCTCTTGAAGACAATAGACAGCCTTCATATCGATTGGCACTTCACCCACCTACCATTTTCCTAATCTATTGGGGTTGTCTTTGCTTCCACTTGGACTTGCCTTCTCAAGGCTCACCGTGCCCACCAAATACATATTGAGAAGAGATCCATCCATTGAGCTTTCCTTGTCACCTTGATCCTCCACGATCTTGGAAATGATATGCTCCTTACCCGCCTTTTGTTTCAGGCTTTCTCGAGCATAGTTTAGCGCCTTTTTAATGATCATAGCTGACATTTGTGCTACTGGTGTTGTAGTCCCCTTTGTCCCATGTCTACAACAATTAACAAAGAAGTAATTTTCATCATGCATAACCATCATACCTCCCAAACTTGGGTACAACACCATCTTTGCTGCCTTAAGGAAGTCGATCCCCAATATCATTTTGAAATACTCAAGTGGCACAACCACGCAATTCATCTTAGCATACCAACTCCCTATGCTCATTGGAACGTTGTAAGCAGCTCCTATCACCGCTTGTGCCTTACCCGTAGGGGTTCTTAACTTTATCGGGGTCTTGGGCACTCTAAGACCCAACTTACGCACCATCCTTTCTGCCACGAAGGAATGTGACGCACCCGTACCTACCATCGCGTTCATCTCTATCCCATTAGCCTATATTCTCACATACATTCGATAATTGTAGGGATTAGGTTCTTTACTAACCGAATTCAACAACAAAATCGGATTTAACGCCGCATCATCTAAAGATTCTCCCTCTTCTTCAGCTATCAGGGCGTTTAGCTTCTCTTTCCTTAGGCATTCTCTTGCATAATGTGATCCACCTCACAGATAACAAGCAATCTTGCCCTTTTTGGAGGACGTCTCCCCACTCTCGGAGCCACCATTCTACTTGCTTTTCTCCTTGAAGTCTCCCTTCTTGGAATCCTTCTTCTTTGTCCCCTCAGTATTCTCCTGTTGAGCATGGCCTTTTCCCTTCGCAGAATTAGAGGAGCTTGCCTTAGTTTCCTTCATCGCTCGAAAGTCTACCAAGGCATCAGCGGCTGTGATTGCACTAGCCATGTCCTTCACATTTTGCCTCTGTAACTCCATTTGCACTCACGATTGTAACCGGGACAAAAAATTGAAGAGCTTGTCCTTGTCTGACATATTCTTAATATCCAACATTAGAGAACTAAATGATTTGACATAGTCTCTTACCAATCCATCATGCTTGAGCCTCTTGAAGGTATCTCTCGCGAGCCAAGAAGTATTTATGGGAAAGAATTGATCCTTGAACTCCTTCATTTACACCCAAGTTTCCACGGGAGTTCTACCTGTATTGATCTCCGCAGAGGTCCTCGTCCTCTACCAGAGCTTGGCATCCCAATCTAAGTACATAGTCGTCACATTGACCTTCTCAGTATCAAATACCCTAGCAGTCGCAAAGTACTGCTCCATATCCCACAAGAAATTCTCCAACACCTTAGCATTCCGTACACCTTTGAACACCCTACGTTCACGTACCTTCACAGATGAAAGTTATGGTGTGCATCGACATCTAGCATTGTAACAACATGCCTCAGCATAGTGATCTCGAACTGGGCCCCCTCTTATGCCTTTAATAAATCCGCTATCTATTGTTGCAATTGTTGGATTCGTGCCTCAAACATCTCGAATCGAGTATTGTGAGATGTAACCTCTTCCTCCCCTTCAATAATTGGCCCAACGAATGCCTCCACCCTAGTCACTTGTTCTGTAAAGTTGCCTACTACCATCCTGATATTTAACTCTGATACCAGTTGATACAAAGGTCAACTTGGGACTCGAACTTTCACCAAAGTTGATCGCCAACACCTTTTGTATGGTAATCTCACTTAGATCTGCTTAAGCAAGACTTCAGCCTTCAACGACTTTCGAAGAGTTTACCTCACACACTTGAAGAAACAATGTTATAGAAGCAATAAGAAAATAAAAGCAACAAGGAAACAAGAGAGATACGGTAAAACTAACCTTTATATTACTTTCCCTCAAAAGAATACAAGGGATACTCTCTCTAACTAAATGAATGAGGAGAGCAAAGCTCAAATGAGCTATATATAGGCACTCTAACTTGGAAGCCAAGTTACATTCAAAATCTCACTCAAACTGAACTGCCTAAAATCGTGCCAAAATCACATCTATTAGATTACATCACGTTGATCAATTGGATGACACCCCCATCTAAGTAGGAGTACTCTAGCTGATAAGATAGAATCTACAAGATAACAGAAAGATAAAGTTTACATTCAAATAGGAAACTAGCATCCTTATCCTAGAAGATCTCCCCTATCTTAAGATGTTGAGTCCCACTGCAACTCTAACTCTTAATTGTTGCCACATAATCCAAGATCTCCCCACGATCTTTTTCCAGTCGATACGAATTCTATAAATATAAGAAACAAGTATAACTGTTTAATAACACAAATTAAAGAAAAAAAGAGTAGCTTTTCAATTTCTAACCAAATATACTCAAAACAGCGGGAGCAAGCTACAATGCATAAACAAAAGGAAAACATGGAAGTAACTAAAAGAAGAAATTATGTAGGTGTGGGACGGAGGACGCAGAGACTCAGACTCAAGCCGAAGAAAAGGAAAAGAGGGGGAAAACAACATCTATACTATAGCCTATAGGTCGAGGGGATTCTGAACCATGTCGTGCCCTATGTTATATTATTAAGCTTATAACTTCCCTACTCGAGAATGCTTACCCTTCACAAAAAGGTCCAGAGTTTCAAGTTTCAAGATCATTTCAGGTACTGAAGCAAAGACTAGCCAAGTTAAAAAAGACAAGATCACAAATTCGTACCTTTATCAAGAGGTGTATAGATTGAAGCTGGATAAGGTAGAGTCTTCTGCATTAGGGATTAGAATTTATTACCTTTATCACTTTAAAAATGAACAATTTAGTCTAACAATAGGACAAAATTACAAGGCAATAAAAGAGCCGGTGGACTGGTGCCATTGACCTTCTACTGGAAAAATTTTGGTCGTCTTGTCTGAGTCGTATTTTCTCCAACTGTTTAAAATATAACTCGTTAGGTACTAAAAGCCTCTTTATCTATTAATATATGTTTCGATCTATTAACAATATGTTTAATTCTATAAGGGCATAATAGTCATTCATTATTATTATACATATATGACATTCTATTACATTCATCTTTCAAGTAATATTTTATTGTATTATATTATGAACTCTTACATTCCTCTCAAATAACTATTTTTTAATATTAAATCCATTTACATTCCATTCCATTATAAATCATTCCATTGCATTCCATTCTATTCCATTCCGTTAAAAACTTTACGTCCAACCAAACAAAGCCTAAAGCCTCCAAATCAATGGTAACTTATTTTTATTGTTTAGGATGGAACAAGATGTAATGTCAAGCCCTCCCCTTCCGTCCTATTCCATTACATTCCATTATAAACACTCCTCCCAAATGATGGAATAATATTACATTCCATTCCATTAATAACAATCCAACCAAAAATAGCCTTGGAGGAGAGAGAGTTTGCTTGACTAAAGGAGATTTAGTTGTATTAGAGATTTAGAACCTCTAAGAAATGATTTTTGGTAAAGAAAAGGAAGTAATGACCTCAAGAACTATCACTAAAGACATCATAGAAGTTTTGCAGCGATTATTAGTAAACTCTTTAGATTCTGATGCTCCTAATATTTGGTGCATTTATGCCTTTCTTTGATTTGATTATATTTTTCTTCATTGGGTTTCTAGGGATTCTTTAAGCTACTGACAAGTTTTGTTCTTTTGATTAAACATGTATCAAGTTATACAGCGAACAAGTCCTTTTTTTTGTGAACTTTAGAGTCTATCTTATTGTTGATCTTGTATTGTGCTTAGCGGATCTTGAAAGGAAAATTGATTGGTATTTTTATTCTTGTTTTACACTTTTAATTTAAAATATGTTATTTTATTAAATAACAAATTTTATATGGAGCACCACTATCTGAAAAAATAATACTATGTTATAAATATTAACAAAAAACTTAAATTTGGGTTACTTTTGTAAAAAAGTGAAAGTTGAGCATTTTATGATCACTTTTTAAAGTTCTAGCTAGTATTGTAAAATTGAGTAAATTTTATAATTTTTTTTACGATTAACCTTAATTTTTATTTCAATTTATATTGTTAAGTTCATAAGTTTAATTTAATTTAGAAATGAGTTTCTAATTAAGTTTTAAAAAAACATAATTCAATTTGATTAATTCAAAAAAACATAATTATAAATAAGTTTCTAAGTAAATTGAAATTATTAGTTTATAAATAATTAGAAACAAGTTTTTAATTTCATAATTTGATTTGATTGGTTCCATAATAATTAAAAATAGGTTTTTAATTAAAAATGAAATAATTATATCTTAATATGGTCAATTTAATAATAATTGAAATTATAATTTTGAATTAAATGACAATAATCATAATTTCATTATAAGCATAAGTTTATTATTGTGTTAATCAAATCAAATTTTATGATTTTTGAATTTTGTGAGTAGTTCTAATTCCCAAAATTTTGTTTTTTAGGAAAATGCCCATAAGATAGGGTACCCAGATTTTTATAGAATGTGGTACAGATTAGACAAGTCATCATCATGTCAGTGTAGATACTTTTGATGCAATACCTACATGGATAGTATCTAATACCTACATACTATTATTGTTAATGTAAGAGTCGTATTTTAAAGGTTGTCTAGCTTTTATAGAGGCTAAAGTGAAGTACATAGCATTGCTCTTAACATTGCCACAACCATCAAGTGAACTGTTAAGCATGGTCTGGAATTTGGGTTAACCTAATATATAAACATATAAATGGTTGATGATAATGTTTATGAGAGAAGTTCAAAGAAAAGAATTGATTAAGACTCTATATCTATTGGTCTTCTGATTGAAATAATTAGAAAAATTATAAATTGAGCTGTAAAGGCTTTATCATTTGAATTGATTAACTCTATTTCATGTAGGGTTTGTTATATTTAGGCAATGCTTATTTTATATAATCATTATGTAGTGAACTAAGTCATGCTAAACTATATGAAATATGTTTATTTATGTATGCCAAACTTGATATTGTTCAATATATCATAACATAAGTTATACTTGAAAAATTCCACTTAGAGTATGATAATCAATATTCAAGTGTCACGTGAATGATGATTGAGAACATACATGCTCTTTAATTTTTGTAGACAATTGAAATATGGTTATTCATTATATGTATGTAGGATATGACATTAACATGCGTGTATGTTATTTCTTTCTTCTTGTAGAAACTTTGTGTTTCAATTATGGCCACTACAACAAGGAATATTATTAATTAACTCAACAAGAGAGAGGAAAATGTTGACAATTATGAAATATGGAACATGAAAATTCAATATATACTAGTGGAGTAAGAGACTTTTGAACCATTAAATATAACCATAGATATTCCTGAGGAAGGCGATATGACCATAAAAGGAACAGTGATGCATATGAAATATGGAGAAAAAAGAACTCATTAGCTGACATTACGTTGCTGAGTATAATGGGTAATGATATGTTGTATCAATTCCAAAAATATAAAATTGCTAAGAACATGTGGTTCATTTTAGATGCACATTTTAGAGACACCTCATTGACCAAAGTGACTCTCCATCAAGTTTGATACATATAAGAAATGATCGGATGACACAATACAAAAGATTTGAGGTACATGTCAAACATGATAAGTGAATTACGAGATGTTGTTCATGAAATATTAGATGATAAACAAGTATAAGTTATCATTCATTTGTTATCTCAAAGTTGGGAGCATATGAAGATGCATTTAACTCATAACAAGAGTATCAATATGATGGAATATGCTATGAGGCATCTTATATTAGAAAAAAATGTCTTGAAGCCTCTAAAATGTCCTCTAAGTTATATGTAGTTAGTTCTAACTTATATGGAATTATAAACCAAAAGTATAAGCATCATGGTGAGCTTAAATGGAAAAAGGGTAAGAAAAACACCCACTATATTCAAAACTCAAAAAAAGACAAAGTAGAACCTACATAAAGAAAGAAAACATCCTTTGAAAAAGCATAATATAAAAAAAATTGAAAATTTTAATTATGATAATAAGAATCACTTTGTTCACGATTACAATGAGTCCAAAAAGGTACAACCTTATTGTATTGTTCTATTTTTCTAACTAAATCACATCATTTATGGATTGCAGACTCGAGGAAACCAACCATGTAGTGAAAGATAAAGAAGCCTTTGTGGAATAAATGCTATATAGAAATGATGGATTTATATAAGAGACAACTCGAGGGTCATTGTATAAGGAATTGAAACTTGTAAATTAGATATGCATGGTTCTCGATCCATAATCCTAAGGTTTGCTTTAAAGACTTGACATAATCTCATTTCTCTATTAGTATTTATTAGTCTTTATTTTGATGTACATTTCTACAATGGTGGTATATAGTTATATCTTGGAACCATTTATTATAGCCATGTTTTTATGTTGGATGGTTTTTATTATTCTAGATGTTGTTAAATTAAATAAAAATGCAATTTATTCCCTGTTTAAATCATCTAGTGAGTCTAGTAACGATGCAGATTTGTGACATACTAAACTATGTCACATTGTTCAAAATTGAACTAATTAATTAGCCAAAGAAGGCCTCTTAGGTGATTTACATCAAATAAATTTACCTATTTATGAATATTATCTAGCAGGTAATATAGCAAAAAAATCATTTGGAAAGGGAACACGAGCAACATACCTATTATAAGTAATTCATTTTGACATCTATGATCTAATGGAAATAAGGGCATGAAGTGGGGTTATATATTTTATCACTTTTATAAATGATTGTACTCAGTATAGTCACATCTATTTGAATCCTCATAAATTGAAAGCATTAAATTGTTTCATAAAGTATATAAATTTAGTGGATAATCAATTAGGAAAGAAAATAAAAATATTAAGAACTGATCAAAGACAAGAATGTTTGTCTAATAAGTTCATGATGTTGTATGATGAAAAACAAATAGAGAGACAGTTAACTATTCCTCGAACCTCTCAACAAAATGCATTACGAAAAGATGTGACAAAACACTACTAGAAATGACTACGTCTATAAGGTCACTAGTAAATCTATCAATCACCTATTGAGGCAATGTCTTACTTATAATCACTTATGTACTTATTTGATTATCTATAGAATCAATTTCAAACACTTCATATAAGTTATAGACAGGAGAAAACCTGATATGAATATCTAAACTAAATGGGTGTACTGCCTATGTTTATGATCTCTCTCACAAATATGGGAAACTAGGCCTAAAAAGGAATAATAGTATCTTTATTAGGTATGGTGAAGACTCAAAAGGATATTTTTCCATAGTTAAATGAGTTAATGAAGGTGTAACTTAATTTAAATTATGGGATGTCACATTTTTAGGAAATGACTATCCAAAGTAGAGTGAAACAGGAAAAGACTTATTTCTATATAAGATTCTTAATCATAATGATTCTATTATAAGCAATCATAAAGAGGGACTTTATCTAAGTGAGAGTAACCTAGAACTTGAAGAAATACCTCAAGGATAAGTAAAGTTACAACCCACTAAAAGTTTACCTATCGTATCTAATCTGAGTAGGAGTAATAAAAACATTCATGAATTTGTTTCTTATAAACCATATTTAAATTGAAGTAATTATTGCATGATTCTTTGATGTTGTTTTGAAATAAAAATGGAAATTACATGATTATCCCATAAGAAAATGATGAGCCAAGAAATACACATGAGGCTTTTACTAGTCTTGCTAAAGATGAATGGATGAAAACAATGAAAGAAGAAATGGCTTATTTAAGCTCAAATCAAGTATAAGACTTGGTTGACCTCCTTAATGGGAAAAAAGATATTGGGAACAAATAGGTTATAAAAAAATAAAATGATGATGGCAGTATCGAAAGATAAAAGGCATGCCTCGTAGCAAGAAGTATATACACAATAAGAAGAAATTGATTACAACGAGAAATTTTTACCTCTTATGAGGTTTGCTTCAAATTTTATAATATTTGTTATAATAGCCATTTTGGATCATAAATTATATTAAATGGATGGTAAGAATGTCTTTCTAAATTCAGAATTAAAAGAAGAAATATTTATGGAACAACCTGCAGGTTTTATTAAGATAGGCCAATAATATAAACTACATCAATTATTAAAATGGAATTATGGTCTGAAGCAGTCCTTAAGGCAATGGTACATTAGTTATCATAATGTAATCATTTCATATGCTTAATGAAGATCACTGTGTATATACTAAAAGATCAAAAGATAAATTTGTGATTTTGTCCTTATATGTGGATGACATTGTGATTGCATGTAATGACTATGAGTTTGTCAAGCAAATTAAAGATTAGTTGTCATTCAAATTTGAGAAGAAAGATATGGGTTAACTATATCTATATTCTTGGAGTTAACATTTTAAGAGACCATTTAAAAATATTATTGTCACTTTCCTTAACTAACTTATATTCAAAATATTTTATAACGATTTCATATGCAATATTGCAAACTAATTGATAATCCTACTGGTAAAAACAAAGGTCTCAACAAAACATTTTCCCATCTACATCACAAGAAAGGAAATAAATAAATAAAGTTCTTTATTCTAGTGCAATTAGAAGTCTCATATATGTTATAATGTGTACAAGGCTAGATATTTGTTATATTGTTAAAATGGTAAGTCGATATCAATCAAACCCAAGATATGCACATTAGAAAACAATAAACATAATATTGAGATATATAAAAGGTATGTCAGAAAAATAAAAGATTGGTTTCACACAGGCAATCACCTATAGTATTTGATATAATTAGAGATAAAGTAGGTTTTAAAGTTTTTTATCAAGATGATAGTTGAGAGAAAGATCAAGAAACTTAAACTACGAATATCGAGTTAGAAGATAGGTCAAGAGGAAATTGTTTTAGAGTGATCATATATTCACCATATTTGTGTGAAATTGCTAGATGAGAATTTAGAATGACGAATTTAATGGTAGACAAGTGAATTTAGGTTAAACATTAAATATGTTTGAACCAACATCTATATGGTATTGCATTTATAAAAGAGATATGCTTTAAATGAATAGGAGTTAATATCATAACATATGACTCTTACCATGTGTGTAAATGTGATTATAAAAAGAATATTCAACTTAAACCATATAAGACCTTAGAGGTTAACTGAGCCTCCTAGAATACCCTTAGGACTCTTGTCTAAAATGAGCTTCCTAGTATACCCTTAGGACTCTTGTCTAATTCTTAAAAACTAAATTTAAGGTTTGCTACTGCAAAATGTCACTAGAATATTATGTTTCAAGTCTATCTAACTACCAAGTTAGTTGATTCTTTTGAAAATCATATCTTAGTTTTTAAATTATCATATATAAGATATGATCTTCAAGAATTAAGCTAGTCTTTTTTATTTTGAAGTTAAAATAAGAAGGATTATGCATTGAAGATTGTGTTTAACCTATAAAAAAATGATTATGCATTGAAGATTGTGTTTAACCTATAAAAAAAATTATGTAAGTGATTTGTTATCAATTATGCATATAAATGATGCTCATGTAATTCGATATATTTAAAAAAAATTCAAATAAGAAGATAAAAATGAAATTTGAGTTTCATACTAAATATAAAATTATCCAAATGATGTAATTTAAGATAAAAGGTATAATTGATATTATGAAAATTTTATATAAGGTATGAAATTCATAAAATTATGAATATATATTAATTCATCCTTAGTTTAGAAAGACATTCAAATTTCATAACGAGCATTAATTTATAGGACATATATACATTTTAATATTTAGGAATTTCTAAAAACAATAAAATTGTTTATAGGTAGCTTAATCTTTCATCTTATAAGAAAAAAAAGGTAAACAACAAACAATTTTACTTTCATTGTAGAAATTTCAAATTTAAACTCTTAATTTCTTTTTCAATGTAAATAAACAATAAGTCTTAAATTAAATTTTGTTTTAAATTGTAATGAAATTTTAATTTGATTATCAATCGTAAAATTGTTTACCATTTTAATTTTAATGTAAACAACAATCTAAAGTGATTGTTTTTATTAGCTTTTGATTGGGTGGTTTGGTTGTGTGTAAGTTTTAATTATTAACCATCGATAATCTGCAAGCACACAGTTTGTTAACGTAGTACCAAAGGTGTTGATTCCACGAGGAGGGAACTAATCTAATCCTAAAATCTAAGGCCAGAACAAATAACAGAAATTTAAGATGCAATGAAATTAATAAGATCTCTCTTCACATAAATTACTGATCTGATTTAATTCTAATTTCCATTAAATCACAACTCTCATTAGTCCAATTTAATCGTTTTTCATTCGATTCACCCTTTCAGTTTATTATCGAATTATGCAATCACATAATCAAACCACAACAATATCCAATAAACACATAAACAAACAAATTTTCATTAATTCAAGAATAAAATTTCGAAGATGAGTTTAGAACGTCCTCAACATTCTAGATCCTATCATTATAAGTTCAATCTAATTCTATACAATGATAAAACTGAAAATAATAGGAAATACAATCTAAACGGATGACAGGAGGCAACGATGTTGAGAAACCTCCTGATTTGGGAAGTACTCCGAGTCAGCTTCTTCTCCTCTTCTCTCTTTCTTCTTCTCTTCCTCTATCTCTCGATGATTTCTCTCTAGGGTTTATTAAGATAGCTGATGCAAAAGCTCCTCCTCTGCCTCTCTTATTGTTCTTTAAATATCCTCTTGTGTTCTGAACAGCCCTAGGGTTATTCCAGGGTCCCAAAAAAATCCCTCAAAACTTGACATTCTTGAGTGTTTGCGTGTGTACCCGATGCAGGCCACAACTGTGGCCTGCAGGCTACGATCGTGGGCCATTATTTAGGCCCAAATGTCTCTGAAACTCCTCCGTTCTTTGATGTTGACCCTGAAACACTAGCAAGCATACCTCAAAAACATAATATTTAAGCTCAAAGACTTGTTCTTACCTCAAAACACTTAAAACATAAATATTTAACAAACTAACACAATTCTAACCTAAACATATACAAAATGATTGAATTAACAACTAAACACACATCAAACTATACCCTAAAACACGATGAAATTTACACTTATAAGCTTTGGATAACTTAAGAATGCAAATGACCATAATGCAATAAAGCTCTTAAATCTTCATCCTTTAATGTTACCATCAACTTTCTCTAACCTTAAGATCAGGTTAGAAGATTTGGGCCCTATCCCAAAACCTATGTTTTGGGATATTGTTCCTTAAAAACTGTAAATATAATAAGCATTGTTAGATATGACCTAATATCATACTAATTATTGAGTGCTAAGTTTTAATCTAATTCAAACTCTCAACTACAACAAGTGCACAGCCGTGAATTGTAGTAAAAGAGGGGTCGATCCCATGAGGAGATGTAAACTAATCTAATCCTAAGTTCTCTAAGGCTTAGAAAAATTAACAAAATGAAAATAAAAATAGAACAAAAAAGTAAACACAATGATATGATTGTCAGAAAATTAACTGGTAAAAATAACGCAAAACAAAATTGAAGTTGAGCAACACAAATGTTGCAATTGAAAATCTACCAAGAGAATAAACCAATTATGAAGGAAGTGATTTATCCTATCATCAATTCTAATCTAGTCACTTATATGTTATATAGTGTCAATTCCAGACTATCGAGGGGTGGATTACTCTCTCTCGAGTTATAATCACTAAGACCTAATTGATAATCCCTAATTAGGTCGAGTAGTTGAAAATATAATATCTCAATTATCTCAATTAACGATCAGCCCACAACCTAATTAGTTCTTAAGTTTTATAATGAACAACAGGGTCCTCACATGGGATCTCTCTCTGTACAAATTACCAATTTGATTAATCATGTGGTCTATTAAGCCACTTAACTCTCATTAATCCAACCTAATCATTTTTATTCGATTCAACCTCTCAGTTTATTATCAAAATATGCAAGCATCGCAATTAATCACAACACCCAATCAATTAACAGAAAAGATAACTAGATTAACATTGAATAAAGTTAGAACATCATTAACAATCGAAAACCCATAATCATCATTCTTATATTCATCTTAACATTTAAAGTAAAAGAATACAAAGATGAAAAGAAAAGATCACTTGGAAGGGATCGGACGACTCAAGAAAGGCAACAGCTACGAAGACTCGCTTCCTCTCTCCTCCTCTTCCTTTTCTCTCTTCTTCCTCCTCTCTCTTAGAGTCTTCCAAATGTGGAAGAATGTGAAGCTACTTTAGGGTCACATCATTATGCCTTATATGGTCTTTTCCATTTAGGATAACCCTAAGGTTTTTTGGGGTCCCAAAAGTCCCTCGAAAATTTAAAATAGGAAGGGTATCTATTGTAACATCCCCTCACCTATGGGAAGGGTAAATTGGTAATTTGGAACGGGTTAGGAATATTTAATAGTGTATTGATATGTTCATGCATTCATTTATGCACATGAATAGTGAATAGTGAATTTTTGCACATGTAAAT
>JAOQMS010000004.1:21447091-21476959 GCA_027563885.1 Erythroxylum longipes | reverse complement strand
CTTCATGAAAGTTGTAGATTATCTTTCTAGCTTTCCAATGATATAAAGTATGAAATTTTTGGAAGTTGGGATTGGGAAATAATTGAATGTTTAAGGAGGGACATTGCAATAGAGGAAGTGAAATTGGGAATATTATTACTGAAAATGATGTTAGAGTGAATGTAAGGATCGTCTTAGTCTGAATCATCTTAGTCTAGATGGTCTTAGTCTCGATAATCTTAGTCTGAATCATCTTAGTTTAGATCATCTTAGTCTGAATCGTCTTAGACTGATTCGTCTGATCCATTTCAGACCTAATTACTTCCTCTGAGACAAAGTTGTCTTATTTTGACCCTCTAATGATGAAATCCCTCTTCAAGGTCTGCATAAAAGTTGTAGATCTCGAATTTCTATTCAAAACCATCCTAAAACGACCAAAATCAAATAGCTCTAGTGAAAGTTATGCCAATTTTCCCAAGATAGGTACAATATGATTGAGGACATAATCAGGTTTGACTTTTTTGGTCATAACTTCATCACCCGATCTCCAAATGAAGTGATTATTGAACTAATAGATTCCTAACATATTTATATACCTATTAATAAAATTTTGGTATCCATTGGGGTTGATTAAAAAAATATTTATGGAGAGAAAGTGAGGGAAACGACCGAAAGAGCATGAATTGATTGTTTTACCGTACATACTTCGGTATTTTAATCATATCTTGACTTGTAGAGCTCCGAATGAGACGATTATTATTTCAAAATAAACTAGAGACATGGAGCTACAATTTTCCTGAAGAAGTCAATTTGTGATTCCACTTTTGGGACTAGTTTTGGCTGGAGAGATCCCATGGAAATAACCTTATAAGATAATACGTTCACATCTTTTGATATTCCAGATAGTTAGGCTCCAGAAACGGGGTCCAACACGACAATGTCATAAGTAAGATGATTTCACATTATCTCATTTTTATCTTTTATTGTTATTGATATTTAAAACTGGATTGGACATATCTAATATGTATATCCCATTGCATAATGTACCCATAGAATAAATCATTCCATTCAAACTAATAGAACAACCATTGTTACTAAAATTTAAATGGAAACTAACTTTATTAAGATTAAAAACTGAAATAATATTCTTAGTAAATACAGTTACATAAAAATAATCATCCAATTTTAGTACAAGCCTACTAGGGAGTGTCAGTACATAAGTTCCTACAGCTAATGCAACAACTCTTGCTCTATTGCCCACACGGAAGTCCGACTCTCCCTTGTCGAGTTGTCTATCATTCTTGAGGCTTTGTATATCAGTACATATATGTGAACTACATCTAGTATCCAAGACCCATATGTTATTATTATAAATAGTATTAATATCAATAACAAACATACTTGAAGTAGATGGGGCATTTGATGCCTTATTCTACTTTAGTGACTTCAGATAGGTATTACAGTTCCTCTTCCAATGGCCATCCTTGCCACAGTGGAAGCATGTTCCCTTAGGGGCAGTCTCCTTAGCTTTCTTTTTGGCCACAAATACCTTAAGCCATGTGGACTTCTTACTTTTTCGATTCTTCTTCTTTAAAACAAAAGAGTCTACCAGCATCACAACCTTACTGTCCTTCTTGACAAATGGCTCGACTATTTTGAGCAAGTTAATCTATTCAGGAATCGTGGTGGATATCTAGTTCATCTTATAGTTAAGCACAAATTGTTAATAACTATTAGTCAAACTAGTTAGAATTAAGTCTATACTTAATTCATGATTCATCAGGAAACCTAAGGAGGCTAACCTCTCAATATAGCCATTCATCTTCAGTGCATATTGCACTGGAGATGTCCCTTAAGCTATCTTGGAGCAGAAGAGCAATATCGAGGTCTCGAACCTTTTATACCTTGTTTGCTCATCAAATAGCTCCCTCAGATGATATACTATGGTATGAGCATTCATAGCCTTATGTTGCTTTTACAAATCTGGTGACATAGTTGCCAGTATGATGCAACAAGCCATCTTAATATCGTCGAGATGCTTTTCATATGCCTTCTGATCCCTATCAACAGCATCAGTAGTAGGGGGATTGAGAAGTGGTTCGTCTAAGATGTATAATAGTTTTTCTAATTTAAGAAATATTTGTAAATTCCTAATTCAATCTAAGAAATTTGGCCCAGTCAACTTATTGGCTTCCATTAGTAAGCATTGTTGATTGTGAAATAGTCTACTCATTTCATGCTCAAAATCTCAAGTATACAGGTTGTAACTTATAGTAATAAGAAGATATCGATCCCACAAGGATTATGCTTAAGCACCACTTAACTCAGATTAATCTTTGTTTAAGAAAAAAAAATTTAATGGAAGTAATATGGAAAATCTAATTAAATTAAACAACTTAACAAAACACAAATACTAACTCAAAAATGCAGAAACTTGGAATTCAAGATTTTCACAACTAAAGATCACTTTTTCATTATCTTGTCTCTCTCCTATTTTGTTAATTGAATTGTGTTTCACCTAAGATGTCCCAAGGTATCAACTACCCTCTCACAAGCTGTAATTAATTATCCCTAGCCAAATTAAATAGATATAACTAAGCAATCTCTTAATCTACAAAAACACTCTACCAATTCAACTAGTTATTAAGTTATCCTATGGATGATCAATTAAATTAGCCAAGATCTCTCTTTTAACTAATTAATTAACTTGATGAATGTAGGTCTATAGAAAGCCAACTCTCTTTGTACAATCATACACAAATTACCTAACTCAATCTCTCAATATATTGCAAGGTATATATATTCAACATTCATAAAAAACATCTAACATTCAATTCAACAAAATAGGAATTTAACAAGAAGTTCAAAAGTAATCTCTACAATTAAACTAGCCACTCTTAATGTCCATAACATCCCTAACATTCAAACAATCCATCATACAAGTGTTAAAAGAGAAAGAACGAAAGAAATCGAAATAAATCAAACTCGTCCTTTTCTTATCCAGAATCTGGACAATCTGGTGTTGCTATGCTCTTTTCCTAATTGTGAATGAACAAACTTGAACCTCTTCCTCTCTTGAAGCTATAAAATTGTGTTTTTACTTAAGGAGGCAAGTCCCACACGAATCTCTCACATCCATAGGGGTTTATTACCTTATATATTCATGAAAACCTAAAAAATAAGTGAAACCCCGTGTATCTTCAGATTAAACTGATAGTTGTCAATTGGATAATGTTTTAAGGTTTAATTTATGATGTATTTAGTGTGAATTTGAGTGTTAAGTATGCATTTAGGGTTTAATTATGTTAGTTTGAGTGTTTTAGTGTTTTTATGGGTTAGTATGAGTCTTTGAGCTTAATTGTTATATTTTTGAGGTACCTTGATAGGTTTGCTGGTGTTTCAAAGTAAACGGTGAAGAATGGAGAAGATTCGAGGAGTTTTTGGGCCAAAAGCATAGGTCATGATCGTGGCACAATAGGCCACGATCGTGACAGAACGGAAGAGCCAGAGTAGCGAGGCCACGATCATGCTCATGAGGGCACGATTATGATAGAGAGCATACATCTAGGCCACGATCATGAATATTAAGCCATAATTGTGACATAAAGGTTAAAGAGTGCCTGCATCAGGCTGACAAAAAAACTCAAGTTTTGCAAGATTTCTTGGACCATTTTGACCCCAACTTTGACCTAAAGCCTCAAAAGTATAAATAGAACATCACAAGTCAGAATGAGGAGTCTGGGAAGAGAGCCTTGGAAAAAATTTGAGCAGCAACCCAACGAAACCCTAAAAGAGACCTTGAGAGATCGAGAAAGAGACAAAGGAAGAGAGAAGAGGAAGACGACGCAGACATGACGTGCTTCCCGAATTAAGAAGCTTTTCGAAGCTGCGGCCTCCCATCATCCCGTCATAGTTTTGGTTCCTATGTATTTCAATTTTATTTAATTATAGAATTGATATAGATAGTTGATTATAGACTGCATTGTGGTTGATGTTCTATACTCACCTTTGAATTATTATTTTTTACTTAATGAAATCTGATCGTTTTATGTGTTCATTGAATTAATTGTGATTTATTCTATGCTTAATATCTCGATAATAAACTGAGATGGTGAATCGAGAGAAAACAATTAAATTGGGCTAACGAGAGTTAGGCAGATTAATAGACCTGGAATTAAATCAAGTTAGTAAATCTTGTGTAGAGAGATCATATTAGGTTTCCAATTGTTTATTAGAGAACTTAAGAACTAATTAGGTTTTGGATAAGTTGGTAATTGAGAGATTACAACCTCCCATAATCTGATTAGAGTTTATACTTTAGGGTTTAATTATAATTTGAGAGAACATCGTTGACCCTGGGATCTTATAGAACCATTAATTTAATAAATCGTAATTGGTTAGGCTGTCATTAAAGATAGGTAATTTTCCCTTTCTCTTTTTCAGTAAATTCATTAGGTGGAACTTAGGTGTGTGATCATTATTCATTATTAGCTAAATTCCATTACTATTTAATTTCATTTTTAATTTGTTTATTATCATCGTGATTGTTTTTAATTCCATGGTAATCTTTATTTTTGTCGATTAATTTGGTTTATTTGGTCTAGTTAATTCTTGTGTTTTAAGTTATTGTTTGTTAATTATTGTTTAGTAGTGCTTCTGACCTTAGATTTAGGACTAGTGAGCCCTCCTCATTGGATCGATACCTTAGGTATTACGTGAACAACTCGTGCGCTTGCAGAATTTACCAAGGTTATAAATAGTAAAACTTAACGCGTGTAACCTTGCAACTAAGTTTTTGGTGTCGTTACCGGGGAAGGCAATTTAGTTCTCTAGTTTAAGGCATTAGAACAGTTAATAATTTTTATTTTTTATTTCATTCATTTTACTTAGGAATCGTGCTTTTGCATGAACATAAGAGTCACGATGGGTTCGAGTCATGCAATTGAGACATTAGATTTAGACATCACATGATTAGAATGAACCCTTAGGAAAGCTCGATGAGAGGAAGAAGAAGAGATAGAAACTTTAACAATGGCTGAACCTTTATGGACTTTGTGAGGCTAGGGTTTAACCCAACGAATGAAGGAGTGGCTAGACCCGATTCAAGCAGTCTCATTCGAAATAAAGCCAACCTCCTGAATATGCTTCAATAAAATGTCCAATTTTATGGATTGGCGAATGAAGATTCTAATGCACACATCGTCAGTTTCCTCGAGATTTATGATACTTTCCGATATTACTAGATGTCGAAGGATGCTGTTAGGATTAGGTTGTTCTCTTTTTCACTTAGAGATAGAGCGAAGACTTGGTACCATTCACTGAGCCCCGCTAACATTACAACATGGGAGCAACTCCTGTGTGCTTTTCTAGAGAAATACTTCCTGTTAACGAAGACTACAAAGATCATAAAGGAAATTACTAATTTCCAAGAAGGTGATTGGGAGTCAATTTATGAAGTGTGGGAGCGTTATAAAGACCTGCAAAGGAGATGCCCACACCACAACCTACCAAAGGAGTTCTTTCTACAGAAATTTTGCAATCGAGTAAACCCACCTAAGAGAGGCACAATTGATACGGCGTCAGGAAGATCTTTGATGCGAAAGACGGTTAATGAAGTAGAAGAGTTGATCGAAAAGATGGCCAGTAACAACTGCCTATGGGTGAGTGAGAGAAGTAGGCAACCTATTACCTTTAGAGAGTAGAAGGGAGTTGTCGCAGTCGATCAGATGACGAAGATGCAAGTTAAGATCGACAATTTGACTCGACAACTCAGCAATATGAACGAGTCATCTTTAGCTCAAGTAAAGGCCACGTAGTTGAAGTGTGAGTTATGTGGTCAAGTAAATCATGCTACTGTGGACTTCTACCTGATGAGAGAGGATAACTAGGAGCAAGTAAACTATATGATGGTACAATATGGATGAGGAGGGGGAAACAATCCCTACTCAAACACCTACAATCCCAGGTGGAAGAAGCACCCCAACTTTTCTTGGTCAAATAATAATAATGGAGGGCAGTTCAGACTTCAGGGGCAATCGAGCTTCCTACAAGATAAAGCAAGCTCGATGGAAGCCAAGTTGGACAAAATTTTAGATAAGCTTGGAACTTTAGATAATGCACAAAAGAAGTTGGAAGAGAAATTTGAGCGAGTCACTAAAGTTCATGCTTTGTCCATTCGTAACTTAGAAGCCCAAGTAAGTCAACTGACAAATGCCTTTTCTATGTAGAATCTTGGAAATGTTCTTAGCATTTCAGGAACAAAATCAAGGGAGCAATTAAAGGCTATCACACTTTAAAGTGGGAAGGAAATTGAACTACCCACAAGAACAATAGAGGAACCTGTCAAGCCAGTTGAGAAGAATTAAGAAAAGGAGAAAGAAGTGGATATGAGTGAATACCCTTCTTATGTTGCTCCTCCATTGTACCAACCCAAGATTCCTTTCCCTTAATGCCTACAAAAGAAGAAGTTAGAGGGATAATTTGCAAAGTTCATTGAGAAGGTAAGGACACTATAGATAAATCTCTCGTTTGTTGAGGCATTAGAACATATGCCTAAATATGCAAAATTTTTAAAGGACATATTATCAAAGAAGCGTACTTGGGATGATAATCAAATGGTAACCCTAACTGGTACATGTAGCTCTATAGTCACTAGTCAAATGCCTTCAAAATTAAAAGATCCAGGAAGTTTCACAATACCTTGTTTGGTTGGTGAATTGGAATTTACGAAGTTTTTGTGTGATTTGGGAGCTAAAATTAATCTTATGCCTTTATCGATATTCAGGAAGTTAGGACTGGGAGAGGTCAAGCCTACATCAATGTTAATTCAATTGGCTGATCAATCCATTAAGAGGCCATTGGGAATAGTGGAGGATGTTTTTATGCCAGTAGATAAGTTCATTATTCCATTGGATTTTGTGGTTTTGGATTTTGAAGAGGATAAAAGTTATCCACTGATCTTAGGTTGACCATTTATAAACACCAGAAAGGCTATAATCGATGTTCACGAAGGTAAATTGACACTTCAAATAGTTGAAGATCAAGTTGATTTCAATATGAATAAAGCATTAAAGAATTCGACAACAAGTAGCGCATATATGAAAGTTGAAATCATGCATCAAAGTTTGCAAGAACAAGTTGAGAGCTACATAGCAGAAGTGCAATCATTGGAAATAGAAGCTGACAATGAACATCGAATTCCTGAATCTAAAGAAGATGATAAGATGAAGGAGGCAGATGTTCCAGTACATCAAGACAAATTAGTTCGGACCGAATCACCAATGCCACCATTTTTAGAGAAACCTCCGACATTAGAGCTCAAGCCTTTAAATGCACACCTCAGGTATACCTTTCTTGGTGAATGTCAAACTCTACTAATAATAATTTCCAACCAATTGAGTGAAAAAAAAGAAAGTAAGGTGGTGGAAGTTGTTAAAAAGCGGATGAAAGCCATCAGATGGAAAATTGTTAATATTTGAGGAATAAGCCCAATTGTCTGCATATATAGAATAAACTTAGAGGAAGGATGTAGAACAGTACGAGAGCGTTAACGGAGACTAAACCCTAACATGAAGGAGGTGGTCAAGAAGGAGATCATGAAACTCCTAGATGCAAGGATAATTTATCCCATCTCTGATAGTGAATGGGTCAGCCCAGTGTAATGCGTACCCAAGAAGGGAGGAATGACGGTGATAGAGAGTGAAAATGGAGAAGTAATTTCAAGTAGAACAGTCATGATGCGGAGAGTATGTATAGACTATCGTAAACTTAACTCAGTGACTAAGAAAGATCACTTCCCTCTTCTGTTTATAGACCAAATGATAGAAAGGGTAGCTGGCCATTCATTTTATTGTTTTTTTAGATGGATACTCAGGTTATAATTAGATTTTCATCTACCCTGATGATAAGAAGAAAACCACATTCACTTGCCCCTATGGAACCTTCGCATACAAACAGATGTCTTTTAGGATTTGCAACACTCCATCAACATTTCAGAGGTGCATGAGGTCAATTTTCACTGACATGATAGAAGATATAATCGAGGTGTTCATGGATCACTTTTTAGTCTTTGGAGATTCCTTTGATTCGTGTCTAACCAATTTGGATAAAGTTCCTCAAAGATGTGAAGAATCACACTTAGTGCTGAATTGGGAGAAATGTCACTTCATGGTGCGAGGAGGGATTGTTCTTGGATATAAGGTCTCATATCAAAGATTTGAAGTTGACAGAGCGAAAACGGAGGTAATATAAAAAAATTCCACCCTCAAGCAATGTCAAAGGGGTGCGAGGATTTTTAGGCCATGCAGGACTCTACCGACGATCCATTAAGGACTTTTTGCAAGTTACACAAACTTTAACGAACCTATTAGTTAAGGATGTGCCTTTTGTGTTTGATGATAAGTGTAGATACATTCAACACTTTAAAAGAGGCATTAATATCAGCACCTATCACCACCAGACTGTACACTTCCATTCGAAGTTATGTGCGATCTGAGTGACCAAGCCATAGGTTGCGTGTTGGGCCAAAAGAAAGATAAAAAATTGCATGCAATCTACTATGCCAGTAAAACTCTTATAGGACCCAACCAAACTACACCACTACAGAAAAAGAATTACTCGCAATGGTGTACGCGGGTGATAAATTTCGACAGTACCTTTTAGTTTCAAAGGTAATTGCATTCACCGACCACGCAGCATTAAAATACCTTTTCAACAAGAAGGATGCAAAACCAAGGCTCATTAGATGGGTGTTACTTTTGCAAGAATTTCATTTAGAAGTGAGAGATTGAAAGGGAGTAGAAAATGTGGTTGCAGACCACTTATCCAAACTTGAGGGAGGGGAATGCAAGCCAAGTAAGGACATTAGCGAAAATTTTCCCGATGAAACTCTGATGCTACTCGAAAGCTTAACTATACCATAGTTTGCGAATATCGCTAATTATATTGTCAGTGGCAAATTTCCATCAGATCTCTCGTACCAATAAAGGAAGAAATTTTTGCATGATTGCAATTGATACATATTGTGTGAGTCGATCTTATATAGAGTCTATGAAGATGGATTAATGCGACGTTATGTTCCAGATGAGGAAATATTAGACATCCTTAAGCAATGTCATGAAGGGTAGTATGCTAGGCATTATGGGGCCAATAAAATGATAGCTTGGATACTAGAAAGTGGATTTTACTAGCCGCAGTTGTTTAAGGACGCACAGACCTACGTGGCACAATGTGATCGATTTCAGATGATAGGTAACATCTCCAAGAGAGATGAAATGCCTTTATCCAACATTCAAGAGGTATAGGTCTTCGATGTCTGGGGCATTGATTTTATGGGCCCATTCCCATCGTCAATAGGGAACATGTACATTCTGGTGGGAGTCAATTATGTTTCTCGTTGGGACGAAGTGATAGCATCTCCAACCAATGATGGGAAAGTAGTGCAAAAGTTCATTAAATGGCTATTTAATCGGTTTGGACTGCCACGTATAATAAGTGATGGAGGCGCACATTTTTGCAACAAATCTTTTGATGCTCTCTTAAGAAGATATGGAGTGCATTGCTGAGTTGCTACACCTTACCATTCGCAAACTAATGGCCAAGTGGAAGTTGTTAACTAAGAGCTTAAATTAATTTTGGAAAAGACAGTGAACAATTCTTGGAAATATTGGGTAGCTAAGTTAGATGATGCTTTATGGGCCTATAGGAAGGCATTTAAAACTCCCATTGGAATAACTCCTTATAGACTCATGTACGGGAAAGCTTGTCATTTGCTAGTTGAATTAGAACATAAAGCATACTAGCGATTAAAGCATTAAATTTTAACTGGAAGCAAGCTAGCGAAAAGATACTTCTAGAACTAGATGAGCTTGAAGAATTTTGTTTTAATGTTTATAAGAATGCCAAACTTTACAAGGAAAAGGTTAAGAAATGGCATGATGCTTGTCTCAAGAAAAAGGAATTAAAAGTAAGAGACACTGTTCTACTATATAACTCCTAGTTGAGCTTATTTCCAAGAAAGTTGAAGTCTAAATGGAGTGGACCATTTATGATCATTCAAGTTTTTAATCATGGAGCTCTCAAATTAGAAAATGCTAACAAGGAGACTTTTAAGGTCAATGGACATCGGTGCAAGCTATATCTTAGAGGAGCAATTCCAAAAGATAAGGAATTGATTTCCTTGTCTCTGAATAATTGAAAATGCCTTACTGGACGAAAGGTTAAGCTAAGGACCATAAACCAGTAAATTTAGATTTTGTTGAAAAAGTTAGGGATAGTTAGATTTAGTTTCAATAAAGCATAAGCAAGGTATGTGAACTCTCACCTTCGACACTATCACCACCTCCGTCTCCCTAGGATTTCATGTCTAACCCAAAATTTTTCTTATCCAAATTAGTCTTCAATACTATTTTGTTTCTATTTGTATTTTTTATTTTACTCCTATTTTATTATTCATTTTGTCTGTTCTTTGTTACATTATTTTATTGTCTTTACCTTTCGTGTATATGTTTGTGCGTGCTTCCTTCTCACATTGAGGATAATGTGTTATTCAAGTGTGGGGAGGGATTAGGTGTTTTATTTTTGAATGTGATTTTGCATACTATATGATAATTATTAGGTTACACTGTGTGAAGTGTGTGAATGTGTCAATGGCTTAGATTAAGTGAAATTCATTTAATTTTGGACATAGTCTATTAGATTGTGAACGAAGTTAGTGAATAAGGGGGTCTTTGGATAAATATACAACCTAATTAAGACTTAGTGTAAATTTAACACCCTCTAAATTGGCACATTCAATCATAATTTGAGGTCTTTTAACTTAAGTAACTTAAATAGTATTTTTCATGAAAACGAATAGCCAAAAGCAACAAGGTAGGTAATAGGAAAAAAGTTTTGTTAATAAATTACCATTCCACTTACCTTCGGGTTATGAATAGAGCTAGTAACCAGTTGAAAACGTGATAATAGCTGAGTAACCAGATCAACACGCATCACAAATGTGTGCCTTCGTGTAAAAAGGCTATAATGACGTTTCAACCAAGCTGTTTAGTAAAGTGACTTAGTTGAGTAACCGGATCGACATTCATAAAAAATGTTTTCCTCTGAGTAAAAGACTAAGTCCGGGTTTAAATAATAAATAATAAACAATAACAAAAAATGTTTTCTTAATAAAAACCTACCGAACTTGTAATAAGCTTGAATTTTCATGAAAATATACTTAGGAATAGTTGCAAAGTCCGAGGGACTGAAAAATTATTAATATATGTGTACAATTGAACAGGGTAAATAATTTAACACTTAGGTCTCGATTAAGTTGTATATTTAGTTCAAAGCCCCTAGACCCATATTTTACATGTTAATGATCTGACATAATTGAATGATTGTGTTCAAGGTCAAAGCCATTGCCTCATTATTGAATTGTGTGTTTTGTGTTTGTTGGTGTTGTTGTTTTGTTTGCTTGAGGACAAGCAAATGTTTAAGTGTGGGGATGTTGATAGTTGTCAATTGCATGATATTTTAGGGTTTAATTTGTGATGTATTTAGTGTGAATTTGAGTGTTGAGTATGCATTTAGGGTTTAATTATGTTAGTTTGAGTGTTTGAGTGTTTTTATGGGTTATTATGAGTCTTTGAGCTTAATTGTTATATTTTTGAGGTACCTTGATGGGTTTGTTAGTGTTTCAGGATAAACGGTGAAGAACGGAGAAGATTCGAGGAGCTTTTGGGCCAAAAGCATAGGTCATAATCGTGGCATAACAGCCTACAATCGTGACAGAAAGGAAGAGCTAGAGTAGCCAGGCCACGATCGTGTGCTTGAGGGCACGATTGTGATAGAGAGCATACATCCAAGCCACGATCATGCACAGCAGGCCACGATCGTGCCCTGCATCGGGCTGCAAAAAAACTCAAGTTTCACAAGATTTCTTGTAGCGTTTCGACCTCGACTTTGACATAGAGCCTCAAAAGTATAAATAAAACATCACAAGTCAGAATAAGGAGTCTGGAGATAGAGCCTTGTAAGAAATTTAAGAAGCCACCCAACGAAACCCTAAAAGAGACCTTGAGAGATTGAGAAAGAGATGAAGGAAGAGAGAAGAGGAAGGCGACGCAGACACGACATGCTTCCCCGATTAAGAAGCTTTCTGAAGTCGCGGCCTCCCATCATCCTATCGTAGTTTTGGTTCTTAAGTATTTCAATTTTATTTAATTATAGAATTGATATAGATAGTTGATTATAGACTGCATTGTGGTTGATGTTCTATACTCACCTTTGGATTATTATTTTTGACTTATGAAATCTGATAATTTTATGTGTTCATTGAATTAATTGCGATTTATTCTGTGCTTAATATCTTGATAATAAACTGAGAGGGTGAAGCGAGAGAAAACGATTAATTTGGGCTAATGAGAGTTAGGCAGATTAATAGATCTAGAATTAAATCAAGTTGGTAAATCTTGTGTAGAGAGATCACATTAGGTTTCCAATTGTTTATTAGAGAACTTAAGGACTAATTAGGTTTTGGATAAGTTGGTAATTGAGAGATTAGAACCTCCTATAATTTGATTAGAGTTTATACTTTAGGGTTTAATTATAACTTGAGAAAGTGTATTTGACTCTAGGATCTTCTAAAACCGTTCATTCAATAAATCGTAATTGGTTAGGCTGTCATTAAAGATAGGTAATTTTCCCTTTCTTTCTTTCGATAAACTCATTAGGTGGAACTTGGGTGTGTGATCATTGTTCGTTAATTGGTTAAATTTCATTATATTCAATTTTTTATTTAATTTTTTATTGTCATCGTGATTGTTTTTAATTCCGTGATAATCGTCAATTGTTATTTTTATCGATTGATTTGTTTATTTAGTTTGGTTAATTCTTGTGTTTTAAGTTATTGTTTGTTAATTATTGTTTAGCAGTGTTTTCGACCCTAGATTTAGGACTAGTTAGCCCTCCTTGTGGGATCGATACCTTAGGTAGTACGTGAACGACCCCTGTGCTTGTGGAATTTACCAAGGTTATAAATAGTGAAACTTAGCGCATGTAACCTTGCGACCAAGGTTTTGGCTCCATTGCCGGGGAAGGAAATTTACTTATCTAGTTTAAGGCATTAGAATAGTTTATGATTTTTATTTTTATTTCGTTCATTTTACTTAGGAATCGTGCTCTTGCATGAACACAAGAGTTATGAGGGGTTTGATTCATGCAACTGAGACATTAGATTTAGACATCATGCGATTAGAATGAACCCTTAGGAAAGCTCAGTGAGAGGAAGAAGAAGACATAAAAAAGTCAACAATGGCTGAGGAATTTCAGAGAAATATGGATAAGGAAGTTAACCTGGAAGGCAACAATAGAGGACCACCCTCATGGACTTTATGAGGCTAGGGTTTAAGCCAGTGAACCAAGGAGTAGCTAGACCACCTGTTCAAGCGGTCTCATTCGAAATCAAGCCAACCCTCCTAAATATTCTTCAGCAGAATGTCCCATTTTATGGACTAGTGAATGAAGATCTGAATGAACACATCGTCAGTTTCTTTGAGATCTGTGATACTTTTCGGTATCACTAGATGTCAGAGGATGCTGTTAGGCTTAGGTTGTTCCCTTTTACACTTAAAGATAGAGCAAAGTCTTGGTACCATTTACTGAGCCCCGCTAACATTATAACGTGGGAGCAGCTCGTGCGTGCTTTTCTAGATAAGTACTTCCCATTAACAAAGACTACAAAGATCATAAAGGAAATTACTAATCTCCAACAAGGTAATGAGGAGTCAATTTATGAAACATAGGAGTGTTATAAAGAACTGAAGAGGAGATGCCCACACCACAACCTACCGAACAGTTCATTCTGCAGATTTTTACCTACTAGAGGCACGATCAATGTAGTGTCAGGAGGATCTTTGATGCGAAAGACAGTTGATGAAGTAGAGGAGTTGATCGAAGAGATGGCCAGTAATAGTTGTCTATAGGCGAGTGAGAGAATTAGGCAACCTACTACCTTTAGAGAGCAGAAGGGAGTTGTGGAACATATCATGACTATTTTTTGTTAGTGTACATAAACAAACTCAACATATAACACCATCAATCAAAGATAAGTATAGATGTAAAATGAATCTTCCTCACAATTTCACTCATTTCTCTCAAGTGTTTGATGGTTAGTGTTTCGTTCAAGCACCCTATAGGGAACTACACTACCATAGGCTTACTAATACACGAATTCCCCTCTACAATGATTGCATGCATAAATAGATCAAAAGGACTTGCTTAGGTTTGTAATGTGGTGAAGGTTAATGTGGGTAAAAAGGGTAAAGGGTTTAACACAAAAATTCATAAAGTAATAAGTGGAAAAAGGGATAACAAAACATAATTTTCAGATAAATAAGTGTAAATATACTACTACTCCACACTTATTGATGCTACTAAAATGTTCTTCAGTTTTTCTTTTCTTTTCTTTTCTTTTTTATTTTTATTTTCAAATGGAAGAAACAATGAACAAAATAGCAACTAAATACATGTGATTCAAAAGCTGGAGTATCACTCAACTCATCTCGAAAAAGAAATTGTAGCAAAAATCCTAACTAATGCATTACTTAATACTCTACTAAGCTTGTGAATAGGTAGGTTAATGGGGTTTCAGGTTTTAATATTTGGGGTATTTTCAAGAAACAATATGGTTAAGGCTCAATAGGGGTAGAAAGGGATAATAAAGGGTAAGTCATTTAAGCCAAGGTTAACATAAAAAGAGCCTTAATCATCTCTATTAAGCATGCATCTAGTAGACTCAAATCGATTCAAAGAAAGTTTTAAAGGTAATAATCTAAAGAAGCATCACATAATAAAGAAATAAAATGACTGTAGATGGAGTCATATAGGTTCAATCCTCACATTGGCTCAAATGAAAATTCATTATGCATCTCTACACTACCTCATTACTTAAGTTTCAAATTGTGAGTAAGCTCATGAAACCAACTACTTTTCATCACTAAATATAGTTCACTCTCTCTTCAAGTAGCCTTATTTGAGTTCAAGCATGCATTCAATCTCATTCGAACTAGCATGACAGAATCTTATGGCAAAAAAAATCAAAATGATTCAAGTGTGGTTCCATCGCTAAACACAAAACAACATTGTGTGCCTAAAACATACATCCTAATTAACAAAATGAAAACAATAACTAAAACAATGCAATTGACAAAGTAAGTGTCACCTCTCCACACTTAAAGAACACATTCTCCTCAATGTGACAAGGCAACCATAAAATAAGGTAGAATGACATCAACTAAACAAAAGACATCAAACCAAACAAAAGAAATCAAACCAAATAAATGACATCAAACCAAACAAAAGACATCAAACTAAAAAAAGACAAAACAAATAACAATATAATTGACATAATTTAAAAAGTTTAGAGTAAGAAGGCTTATGGAGATTGTGGTGGCAACAGTGTTGGCAAAGGGACTTCAATATTATTCCTCTAGATGAACTTGAGGAATTTCTTCTTCATGTACCGCTGCTCTTTGTGCACATGTCTCATCTGGGTGTCGAGCTCATCAATTTACATCATCATTTGTTGATGGTTAGAGGCCATCTGGTTGAGTATTCGCTAGAATCTATCAACCTTTGCTATTGCAGTTGATTCCTCTTCCACTGCTTCTTTTTATGGCTCTGGGGGTGTCTGAGATGTGGATGGTCGAGAAGTGGCTACATCCTTACCCTTCCTATTCTTAATGGCTATACGCGTCAGAGGGTTTCGGAGCTCTATAGAATGGGGATCTAAAATTTCAGAGCGTCTTATATAAGGAACATCAAAAACATCATATTTAGTCGTACGCACACTTTTCACATCAACATTGTAAAATAAAGCCAAAGCAGTAACAATATATGACATGACCAAATAAGAGCTCTTTTTATTTACACAACTGACAGTAGATGGAAAAATCCAATAAGGTGTATTTATTTTTATTTTTCGATCCATGTACCAAAGGAAGAAAAGTTCCTTAGCTGAGCACTTATTACTTTTATTTTTATTAAGAACCATTAAATTTATGAAGAAGTAAGTGCTCCGTGATATGAATTAAAGTATTTGGTGCATTTCTAGAGTCAAAACTGGTTTCACTTGTTAGAATTTTCTAGTAATTATCTGCATAAAAGTCATCATGATCATCTAAAACTTTTTTGTTCAATAAATCAAAAAGTGCACGAATGACATTATGATCAAGTTTATAAACATTGCCACCTATCCTAAACCAGAATATATCCATTTTAGAATTAAAATTGGCATATCACAATGAATTAACCTACTCCAACTAGTATTTGCAGCTAATCTCTCATTTTTTCGCCGTAATCCAAGATTTTCTAGCAGTTCAAAATCAAATTATCTAGGAGGCAATAAATCTCCATTTTAAAGTCTCGAAATTGCATACCTTTGTCTTCTGAATAAATAAGTAATGGGGCACGAAAAGTGGCTGCTATATTGGGTTTACCTTCTTCGGAGACTTGAAGGCATAGTTCATCAATTGGTTTTCGTGCATCTTGCTTCTTTGGAGCCATTGGATGATAGAAATCTACAAAAATAAAGAAGAGAGAGATGAGCTCATTTTTTTAGAGAGAACAAGAAAAAATCTTACCAAATCATTTGATTCTTGAGTGATTATTGTGAAATAAGTGTAAAGGATTGAAAGATTGATGGAAGAAGTGAATAAAATACCAAGATTTTAGTGTAAGATGAAGGATTGGAGAAGTTGAGATAGTGGGTTTCGTGATTTTAGAGAGAGAGGTTTTTTGCTTAAGGTTACACGCTCTAAGTTTTATTAATTTTTAACCTTGGTAATTACCACAAGCGCACGGGTCGTTCGCATAGTACCTAAGGTATCGATCCTACGAGGAAGGGAACTAGTCCTAAAAACTAAAGGCAACTAAGTTCACAAAACCTAATTAAATAACTACTGCAAAAATTAAAATTAATCAAGAATCAAATATGAGAATTTAAATCACCAAAAGAACAAACAAAAGCAAACTCACACAAATAATCCGAAAGTCAACCTAGAAGTGACCAATTGAGACAAAGGTGTAATTTATTCGAAACTAAAGAAAATCTATCCAATTATGAAATTTCCGATTTAACTAGCCTAGACGGTCCTAGGGTGAATTACTCTCTCTCGAGTTATAATTCTTAACCCTAATTAATATTTACTAATTCAAATTATGGAAATTACGATCTCTTGATCCAAAATTTGTCCAAAATCTAAATTAGTTCTAATGCTGTCTATTAACTTACCGGGAATCTATGCTCGATCTCTTGTTAAGCGACTCTACCAGTTTGATTCAATTCACTACCTATCGATTTACCTAACTCTCATTAACTTAAATCGATGTTTTTCACCTGTTCACCCTCTCAATTTATTGCCCAATTATAAAGAATCAAACTAAATCATAATAAATCTAAATATAACACATTCAAATAAATCTTATTAATCTAAAAA
Source organism: Erythroxylum longipes (assembly GCA_027563885.1). Taxonomy (NCBI): domain Eukaryota; kingdom Viridiplantae; phylum Streptophyta; class Magnoliopsida; order Malpighiales; family Erythroxylaceae; genus Erythroxylum; species Erythroxylum longipes. The sequence continues at coordinate 21,459,503 of JAOQMS010000004.1, read as the reverse complement.
ATAAATAAACCCAAAGGTGAGTTTAGACAAAAGCATCAACATTCAACAACAAATGTCTCTAATCAATCTCAAGATTCCATACATCAATGAAATCAAAATGACAAATAGAATATACTTTCAGAATGGATCTCAGAGTCACGACTGCGAGAAACCACCTGTTCCGGGAAGTACGTCGCATCAAGCGTGTCTTTGTGCCTTTCTTCCTTCGTCTCCTTCCTTGATCGATTGATCTCTAACTAGGTTTTTCCTCAGATTTTTGGTAGTCTCTCTCTTTTTGTAGCTCTTGGCTCTCTAATCTCTCCTAGTGGCTACTAGGTATTGTTCTATTTATTCAGTAGCAGCTCTAAGTCAAACTCGAGGTCGAAACGGTTCAAAAAATCATCGAAAAATTGAGTTTTCGTGTCAGCCTAACGTATGGCACGATTATGGCCTTGCCTGCCATAATCATGGCTGACACTTTTTCCTTTCTGTCATGATCGTGGCCTGAAGTGCACGATCGTGGCTTGACTTGACGCTTTATGTCACGATCGTGGCTCCTGGTGCACGATCGTGGCCTGTGTCTTTTAGCCTGAAACTCTTTAAATCATTATTATTCTTCCCTGTTTACCCTGCAACACTAGCACACACATCAAGGTACCTCAAAAATATACAATTTAAGCTCAAAGATTCAAACTAACTAATAAAAACACTTAAACACAAAAACTAATATAATTAAGCCCTAAATGCATACTCAACACTCAATTTAACACAAAATTCATAACAAATTAAACCCTAAAACATCATACAAAACACTGCTATCAACATCCCCACACTTAAATGCTGCTTGTCCTCAAGCAAACAAAACAACACCACCTAACAAAACAAATACACCATGCAATAATGTGACAATGTCTCTAATCTTCATAAACTAAATTTAATCTTGGACACACTCATTCGAATTACGTTAAATCATTAGCATGCAAAATATGCATCTAAGGGCTTTGAAACAAATATACAACTAAATCAAGACTAAGTGTTAACCTATTTACCCTTTTCAATTATGCACACACATTAATAATTTTTCGGTCCCTCAGACTTAGTAACTGTTCTTAGGTATAATTCCATGAAACTTTAAGCCTATTATAACTCCAGTAGGTTTTTATTTAAACACACAATTTTTATTTATTTATAATAATAATAATAATAATAATAATAATAATAATAATAATAATAATAATAATAATAATAATAATATTTATATTTATATTTATATTTACTGAGGACTTAGCCTTTTACTCGAAGGCAAACATTTGTGATGAATGTCGATCCAGTTACTCAGCTAAGTCGTTTATTAACAGCTTGGTTGAAACGTCATTATACCCTTTTTATGTGAAGGCACACATTTGTGATGCGTGTCGATCCTGTTACTCAGTTGCATAACGTTTTCAACTGGCCACTAGCTCTATTTATAACCTGAAGGTTAGTAGAATAGTGATTATTAAACACTCATTAAACCTTTTTTTTGCCTACCTTATTGCTTTTGGCTATTTGTTTCCATAAAAATACTAGTTAAGCTACTTAACCTAAAAGGCCTCAAATTTTGAATGAATGTGATAATCTATAGGGTGCTAAATTTACACTAAGTCCTAAGTAGGCTGTATATTTATCCCAAAAGCCCCTTAATTCACTAATTTCGCAAGCTAATGATTATTCACAACATAATAGACCATGTCCAAAATTAAAAAGATTCACTCAATCTAAGCCATTGACATATTGACACACTTCACGCCATGCAACCTAATACTATCTTACAGTATGCAAAATTCACATACAAAAGAAAAACACAGAATCCCTCCTCACACAAGAACAACACATTGTCCCCGATATGAGAAGAGAGCACACACATTAGCGGAAATAAACACAATATAGAAAAAACATAAGAAGAAAATACTAACAGAAAATGAAACGAAAAGGGTTACAACATGAAATCATTTATGGTGAAAAAGGTGGTGATGGCTATAGTGTTGAGACCAAATCAACTTGATATCGAAAATGTTTCCCTATTTTATAAATGAGTCAAGAGAAAAAAAGAATTAGCACTCCAAACCGTTCCAACATATTGACAACTTATTTAAGAATTAAAAATAACCTAACTACACAACAATTTCTACCTACTACTAAACGTGCTAATTTATGGTCATTAACTGAACCGTTATCCTTTAAAACTCCTTTATCCTTTAAAACTCAACCAGGATCAATTATAAGTGACTTGCTTCCACCCTTTTCGTTCAAAATCAATTTTGTAGTCCGTGAGTAAGCTATAAATTGCACGATAAGCAAAAGGACAATGATAAATGTATGAAAACCAATTAATTTCAGTAGTGTCCTTTTCACTAATAGACTGCCAATAAAATAGGAAATAACAAAACTCCCTGAATCTTCCATCGAATCTAACAGTTTGTCCTATACGAAGGTGAATTGCTTTCCTTCTTTCTTCATCACCTTCGTCTCCTTTGCTTTTTCGACTTCATGAACAAATACCGTTATCGCTTCTTCAAACTCGATGTCTGTTGTCGTCTGTTCATCGTCCTCTTGTCCATCATAAGATTCGAACACATCAACTATCCTGAATGAGCTACTAACTTACGGATTCTTAATTACATCATTCATGTTGAATGTCATTTCATCATGATCAATCCAAAGGACAGGGTTCTTTGAATGGAAATTTACCCAAGAATTTTTTATTTTCACACGTGGTATATCCAGGACTAGTGAATCATAGAGAGGGTTGGAATTCTTTTCCTTATACACTTCCATCATCTTTTGGTTGCCAATGAATTGGGGTTCGACGTGGTCTTCCTTTGGTTCTTCTATCTCTACCCCATTCCTAAGTGTGATAGCCTCGTATTGCTCTAATTATTGTAATTACATTTTTCTTAAAAAATCTTCCACACTTCTTTTACAAAATTCTCAAGAAAGCTGTCTTACTTGAATCTCTAAGTTATGAATAGAAGTGGTATGATTTTCTATCACTTGATCAATTTGCTCTTCTAGTCTCTCTGCCCTTCTTCCATGTCTGTGAGCTTATCTAAGATCTTGTCCAATTTAGATTCCCATGAACTAGATTCGTCATGTTGAAATTAAAATAGATCTTAGTGTCCCATGTGAGTACTTGCATTATTGGACCAATAGAAATCTGGGTGGTTTTACCACCCCGAAGTGTATATGGTCTACTAAGGGTTGTTATTTCTCCAACCAACTATGATTCATTATAATTCTCAAAATTTCCTTGCTCCCTATAATATCTATCTTCCATCATTGTTCAGCATTCAACTCTTTAAATATCTCATTCTAAGATGTCTCGATATGTCTTTACTTTACGCCCCAATATTTTTTGTTTAGTGGAAAAGCCTTAGACTAAAGAACTAAATTGCCTTCCCCGGTAACGGTGCCATAAACTTGTTCGCTCAAGGTTACATGCTCTAAGTTTTACTAATTTTTAACTTTGGTAATTACCATAAACGCGAGTCATTTGTATAGTACCTAAGGTGTCGATCCAATAAGGGAACTAGTCCTAAAATTCTAAAGGCAGCTAAGTTTGCAAAACCTAATTAAAAAACTACTGTAGAAATTAAAATTAATCAAGAATCAAATATGAGAATTTAAATCACCAAAAGAACAAACAGAAGCAAACTCACACAAATAATCCGAAATTCAACCTAGAAGTGACCAATTGAGAGAAAGGGGGAATTTATTTGAAACTAAAGAAAATCTATCCAATTATGAAATTTTTGATTTAATGGGCCTAGACAGTTCTAGGGTGAATTACTCTCTGTCGAGTTATAATTCTTAACCTTAATTAATATTCCCTAATTCAAATTATGGAAATTGCGATCTCTCGATACGCAATTTGTCCAAAACTTAAATTAGTTCTAATGTTGTCTATTAACTTATCGGGAATCTGTGCTCGATCTCTCGTTACACGACTATACCGGTTTGATTAAATTCTTTACCTATAGATTTAACTAACTCTCGTTAACCTAAATCAATGATTTTCACCAACTTACTCTCTCAGTTTATTGCCCAGTTATGAAGAATCAAATTAAATCACAATAAATTGAAATACAACACAATCAAATCAATCTTATTAAACTCAGGAATAAAAAAACCCGAAGGTGAGTTTAGACAAAAGCATTAACATTCAACGACAAATATCTCTAAGCAATCTCAAGATTCCATACATCAATGAAATTGAAATGACATCTAGAGTATACTTTCAGAATGGATCTTAGAGTCACAACTGTGAGAAATCACCTATTTCGGGAAGTATGTCATGTCAAGCATGTCTCCGTGCCACTCTTCCTTTGTCTTCCTTCCTCGATCAATTGATCTCTAACTAGGTTTTCCCTCATATTTCGGTAGAGTCTTTCTTTTTATAGCTCTTGGCTCTCTAATCTCTCCTAGTGGCTGCTAGGTATTATTCTATTTATTCAGTAGCAACTCTAGGTCAAACTCAGGGTCAAAACGGTCAAAAAAATCACCCAAAAATTAAGTTTTCATATCATCCCGACGTAGGGCACGATCTTAGCCAGTGGCAGACACTTTTTCCTTTCTGTCACGATCGTGACCAGACTTGACACTCTCTGTCATGATCGTGGCCTAGCTGCCTCTGGCTCTTCCTCTTTTGTCACGATCGTGGCCTGTGTCTTTTAGCCTGAAAGTCTTTAAATCATCACCATTCTTCCCTATTTACCCTGCAACACTAGCACACACATAAAGGTACCTCAAAAATATACAATTTAAGCTCAAAGATTCAAACTAACCCATAAAAACACTTAAACACAAAAACTAATCTAATTAAACCCTAAATGCATACTCAACACTCAATTTAACACAAAATGCATAACAAATTAAACCCTAAAATATCATACAAAACATTACTATTAGAGGTTGTGAAAATTTTGAAGAATGAAGAAAGAAGAAGAAGAGAGGTAAATTTAAAATTTTCTCAGATGAGGCTTCCCACGATCGTGGGAATCACCCTCATTCCCACAATCATGGGTTAACTCTCTAGAAACTTTCTGGAGAGTCTTCCCACGGTTGTGGGAAACACCCTCATTCCCACGATCGTGGGTTACTCCAACTTTTCAGCTTCTTAACTCTCTTCCAAGCTTAGCATGCATTCTCAATAGTCCTGCAACCTACAAACACCTCCAAATCATCTAACCAACCAGAAATTCGAAGAGAAAACAAGTTAAAACTTAACCAAAATCCAAATAAATACCAAGTAAAATGAAATCAAACATAATCACAACTAAATAATTCAAAGAAACAAGTAAACCAGAAACAATAAGAGGAAACTAAAATTCCATGGGTTCCCTCCCATGCAGCACTTTCTTTTAACGTCGGTAGCTCAACGCTCTCCTTGTACTTATGGTGGTTCAAATGAACGGTGCAGTCACTAATCTCAAAATTTGTAAACGAGCTACCCTATTATGGATTCCACATTCCTTGTGGTTCTCCTTCCTTTTCCTTCTCCTACACAATCGTTTCTTTCTGAATGCATTGTGAGGATCCTGAATCTCTTTCCATTGTCCTCGAGGTTTGGTTTCCTTTATATTAGTTGAAAGTAGAGGAGAATTGTCGTCTTTATTTGACACTTTGAAAGTTATTTGCTGATTTCCTACCCTTAGAGTTAGTTCACCCCTTGCCAATTATCGAGTGAGAAGTAGCCAGGAATGGTCATCTAGGGACCATAGGGGTTTCCACATCTTCTCCAATATCTAATAAATAGAAATCTACGGGGAAGATAAATTTATCAATTTGTACTTGCATGTTCTTAATAATCCCCTTCAGTTGATGAACTGTTTTGTTAGCTATTTTTACTATTATCTTTGTGGACTCTAACTTTCCTAACCCCAACTTCTAAATAAAGGTGTAGGGCATCATCTTGATGCTTGCTCCAAAATCTATGAATGCCCTGTCTATGTCGACTCCATTGATACTGCAAGGAATGTGAAAATCCCCTGGGATCTTTCTTCTCTACTATGTTAGGGTTCCTCTTGCTATGTGCTCCCTTACATTCTTCTTGACTGGTTCTTTTAACATGATCCTTGTTTATAGTTGATTCGTTATATCCTCAATCTTGTTTGATTCAACCTCCTTAAAATTCCTCATTGCTCAACTTAATCTTGACTTCCACTGAGCTAGAATGGGGTATGGAATTTTAGGTTGAGGCTCCTTGATTGGCTCAATTATGAGCTCACTTGGAAGGACTTCCACAGTTATTTGTCCTTCTCTCTTGTCTCCATCTTCCTTCACATTTCAATTTTCTTTTCTTGAGTCTGAGTGATGGCCATGATCCGTTCCTTCAGGTTAGACTCGGTATTACTTGGTAGACTACCTACACTTCTAGAAGACAAAGCATTAGTAAGTTGACCTACCTGAACCTCCAAGTTGTGGATAGATGAGGCATGGTTCTTCACAATCTGATCAAACTTCGCCTCCATCCTCTTTTTGACTTTTTTCGTGGCTGGCAAACAATCTCTTTTGGTTCTCTTCTTGAGTTGCCAGTTTGGACCCCAAAACATTCATCAACTTCTCCATTTTGCTCTCCATTGATCCAATTGGATCTTATTGAAATCCAGGAGGTCCTTGTGGTATTGCTTGGCCACCTGTATTGTTAGTACTCCAATAAAAATTCATATGGTTTTTCACCCTAAATTATAAGTGTTCGAGTAAGGTTATTGCCTCTTTATATCTGGCCCAAGTAATTTACCTATTTTGTACCACTGGATTTTAATAAGAAACATTCAACTGAGCCATGGTTGTCCTGCCCACATAGCTCACACTATACTTGCATCGCTTTTACCTTAAATGAAGATGCTCCTTGCATGTTGCTCAATTGCTTGGTAAGGATTGTGATTTGTGTTTGCAAAGCTGTAAAATAGTCAACTGGAATCATACCTTTTTGCTCCTTTGTCCCTTTTGACTCCTCTCGCTTGACCACATGTAACTATTGCTCGCTAATTCTTCCAAAAGGTCATAAGCCACATCAATAGTCTTCCTCATCAAAGAACCTCTAGCAGCTACATCTATAGTTCCTCTCGTGCTTTGATTTACACCGTTGTAAAATGACTGCAACAGGAACTCCCTCGGAAGTTTTTTGTGAATCTCTCTTAGGCTTCATATAGAGATTTCCCATCACTCTGCTAAAAATTTGTGATCTCCTTTATAATCCTCATCTTCTTGGTCAACAAAAAATATTTTGTGAGGAATGCTTAGGCTAACTGCTCCCAAATAGTGATCTGTTCTAAATTTAATGAGTTGTAGCATGCATTTGCCATATCTTTCAAAGTGAAAGAAAATAATCGTGGATTTACAACATCGTCAGACATCCCGTTAAATCAGAAGGTGTCGTAAATGTCCAAAAACTTTGCAATATAGGCATTTAGATATTCATTAGAAAGCCCATAAAATTGCTCACTATTCTACAATATATTGAGGAGTGCTGACTTAGTCTCGAAACTGTTAGCTTGAATTGGTGGCTTCGCAACTCCTTGAGGACTAAATCCTGGCTTTATGAAGTCCATCAGTGTCCTCTCATTTCCTCCTTGTTTTACTTCTTTAGCCATATGTCTTTGTGTAAGATTTGGACACTTCGCTCTTCTTAACTCTCGTTCGTGTCTTATGATATCGGATAACTCTTCTTTACTAATTTTTGTCGATCTTTGTGTGCTCTGTGTGTTCATGCACCTACAAATACATAAGGAAATGTATCAAAAACTCTTAAACTAAAGTAATCTAAACTAAACAAGATGCTAAACAAACAAACCCATGCAATGGTGCCAAAAACTTGTTGATTGTGAAACAATCTAATTGTTTTATGCTCAAAACTGCAAGTATACGAGTTGTGACTTGTAGTAATAAGCAGATATGATTCCCACAAGGATTGTGCTTAAGCACCACTTAATTTAGATTAATCTTTGTTTAAGAACCAAATTCTGAATAGAGGTAATCTGGAAAATTAAATTAAAATAAACAACTTAACCTAACACAAATAATAATTTAAAAATGCAGAAACTTCGAATTCAATATTTTCACAACTAGAGATCACTTTTTTACTATCTTGTCTCCCTCCTATTTTGTTAATTGAATTGTGTTTCACCTAAGATGTCCTAAGGTATCAACTACCCTCTCTTAAGGTGTAATTAATTGTCCCTGGCTAAATTAAATTGAGATGATTAAGTAATCTCTTAATCCACAAAATCAATCCACCAATTCAACTAGTTATTAAGTTATATTATGGTTGATCAATTAAATTAGCCAAGATCTCTCTTTTAACTAATCAATTAACTTGATGAATGTAGGTATATAGAATGCCAAGTCTCGTTGTACAATCATACACAAATTACCTAACTCAATACATATTCAACATTCATCAAAAACATCTATCATTCAATTCAGCAAAATAGGAATTTAACAAGAAGTTCAAAAGTAATCTCTACAATTAAACTAGCCACTCATGATGCCCATAACATCCCAACATTCAAATAATCCATCACACAAGTGTTAGAAGAGAAAGAACGAAAGAAATCTAAATAAATCAGACTCCTCCTCTTCTTGGCCGGAATTTGGACAATCTGGCATTAGTATGCTCTTTTCCTACTTGTGAATGAACAAACTTAAATCTCTACCTCTCCTGAAGCTCTAAACTTGTGTTTTTGCTCAATGAGGCAAGTCCCACATGAAGGTCTCACATCCATATGGTTTTATTACCTTATATATTTATAAAAACCTTAAAAAATAAGTGAACCCTACGTGTGTCCTCGAATTAAACATCCCACGATCGTGGGAATCGTGGGAATTAGCATGACCTCCATTCCTACATGAAAATGATCAATTCTTACCCTAAATCAACTTCAAACATAAAAGAACATGATGAAGATTAAACTAAACAAAACATACAAAATAAATCATAAAACATAACAATAATAATCTATTATGCAAGAAACATATGCCAAATACACACACTATTGCACAACTATCAAACGTAAGTTAACACTAGTTGTCATGGTGTCGATTCTGGCAAACTAAATGTCAAATACAGATGGTGTTAGACTGTATGTAAATGCATGTCAATTAGGACTTAACTAACACATATTATGGCTCTCTCTATTTTCTCGCGAATCCATAGCCCTCAATATGAAGCTGAGAGAACTTCTATAGAAGCTCTCTTAGTGGTTCGATATCTAATATGTAACAACCCACTACCATAAAGTATATACCAGAACATCTAGAGGAAATTTAAGTACATATCCTATGATAATGGCATGTTAGAGCAGTCATGTTCTCTTATGTGGCATCATAAGGAATAACATAATACTTAAAAACAACTACCACTCCTCATTTCATTACAAACATGATTTACACTGTAGTCATTAAAACAAATATTTACATTACCAAAACATTTGAAAGTTTACAAGCTTTTATACAAAAGTTCTATATGACATAAGAAAACTACATAAAATAGTCTACTATTTCTCAAATGTCAGCTGACAAACCTTTGAGCCATTTCTTAATCCAAAATTGTTCTTTTAGAGTAACTTAGGAATTAAATCTCCTCACGTACTTGAAAAGCTACACTGCAATTTTGATGAGTTTTGTGAACTTAGTGAGCTAACCATCATCGATGGACTCACTTACATCAATTACACAAATATGTCACATATAACCAAATTCACAACATTCATCATCTCAATAAGATATAATGAATGTCACACAATCTATATACTCTTTCAGATCTAATATATCCCAATCAATCACATTAACATCAATTACTCAAATGTAACATATCACTTTAACATCATAATTTTAGAAATGGATTCTTAATCATATAATTTATAATCATAAATATACAAATGCAGATGCATATGAGACCCCAATTTCATTATTATTTGTTGTGACTGAGCGCCTATCAGATATAGATATTGATATTGTCCCATATAGGGCTTATTCAGATACAGAAATCACAGAGTTAGGCTCTACGTGCAGAATTCTGAGCCTAAAGCTTTTTCAAACTGGTCACTCTGGTTACAATGCCTTTATCTAATCATGCATTTACTGTAATGCATCGGATCATAGAATATGCTATGAATAACATTTACTTATGATGCATAGACAAAATCTCATATTCATCGGACCTAAGTCTGACATTCAACAATTATGTTGAGTATTCAAATATCTTTTAGAATTCAGAAGCAAACAGAACACTTCCAATACATTCCCAAATATCAGTGTCCTCGGACTATTAGTGTCTGGAATTATCATAATCACAATTAGATCATTAACAGTTCAATAATTGGAAGTTAAACAGAAATAAATCAATCCTAACATCTAGGTTACTCACAGTACGCTCCAGTACATGCTATTGCCTAGATTATCTGGCAATGTCTTGTTGATGGTGTTCGACTTGAGCGTCTAAATACACATACTTTGTACACATTACTAAAGTGATCAAACAAATACATATTTAATTATGCACATATATATGTTCCATGTTCAATAAATGCTTAATGACTTTCCCAAGTATGTTTCCTTAATCTCAATTCATAATCATTCATACATCATAGCTTATACATACCTTGTTTGCAATTACGTTAATACCTTAAGTACACTTGATCATGCTCAATTCATTAACCATAAATTTACTAACTCTTTTCTGGCATTACAAGTATTCTTATAATTCCCAATTCTTATTCATTCATTCCTTTTGCATTATTTATAACCTTTGGAATACATTTGCATTCATATGAACATCTTCTTTCCTTTTACACTCGTTCATTTCAAACTTAGATACTGTTAATGGACATTTTATATTGAATTTAGATATATAATTTGCTAAAATCATGTTCATTTAATGTTCAAATTGTACTAATAAAGAGTTATTTGTTTTAATTTTAGTGGCTTTGGAACATTTAAAAGTATAAAGTAAGAAAGCCCTTAAAGGAAGCAAAGATACAAAAAAAAACGTTAACGTTTTTAACCACCCAAAAACGTTAACGTTTTGACATAATAGCAGCCACAATTATTGTATGAAGAAGAGGCTAAAACATAAAAAAAAGAAGGATTTTGGTTATGCGTGAAGCAAAGTTTGACATTCAATACACATCAAACCAAAAAGAAGTTGGCTGGTGGCGTAGATAGAAGAACAAGAAGAAATCATCTATGCGTAAAAGGTGGAAAAAAATCTCTTAAAATCACGTAGAAAGCTGGTGGCGTGAACACTGAATAGTGAGAAGAAAACAAAGAAAGCAGTGGCATTGAATCTTGGACTGGTGAATAACGTGAGCTGGTGACTTAAAAAAAACGAAAAGAACAAAAAGCTGGGGAGAGAGGAGACGCTAGCAGCAGGTGAAGAAAAGCAACGTGAAAGATGGTGGCACTCATACAAGAATGACGCAAGTGGGAAAAAATAATAAAGAAACAAAGGAGTAGGAGGTGGCGTTAAAAAAAGAGCAGCAGGTGACGTGAAAAGGAATGGTGCGTAAATTCCATTGGAGGAGATTAAAAACCCAAAACGTTGGAAAGGAGAGAAAAAAAAGGACACTCACGCACAGCCTCCATAGACAAAAAGAGACCAAAGAACGCAATCTTACACGGAATCACTCACGTTACAGCCCTCTCTCAAGACTCTCCACACACAACGCTGCAGCCCCTACTAAAACCTATACTCTCCACTCACACATGAAACAGCTGGTGGCACAGAAACAGAAGGTTGAAGCAGCTACGTGGAGATGATATAAAAGGATGAAGACACGTCGGAGTTGGTGGCTAAAAGCATGTTGAAGATAGCAGAAGGGAGACATTGGTAGCTGTGGTAAGAGGGACTCACGCACACTACTCACATACACTCTCCATTAACACGTCAACAGCTGGGAAAAAAGTACTGAACAAGGAGAACAAAGCCAACAGTGCGGAGGACCTACAACACCAAATAGGAGAAGCTTGCGTAGAGAGACCAGAGGGCCTTAGCCAAGACGTACTACAGCTAGTGATGCGACAAAAATACAACTGCGAGAATATTGGCGTTTTTTAATTTTTTATTCCGTATTTATTTTAATTGTGTGATTTAATCAATGCAAACATATTTTATAACCATGATTTATGTTACATTGATATATATGTGTGAGTAAGTTTTTCTTTCTGGTTAAGGTTAAAATTGATATTGGATTAGGACAATTTTTGTGGTATTGATTTTTGCTTGATTGAATGCATATTTATTCCTAATTTAGCTTGATCACTTAGATTAAGATTTTAGATGATAAAATGCCACAACCAATGGGATTTAATTTTTAGGAAAATTAATCAAGCGACATACTTGAGACTAAAGTGTAGACCAACCTTAGGATCTTGTGTGAGGATACCTAGAATT
>JAOQMS010000004.1:21435954-21446991 GCA_027563885.1 Erythroxylum longipes | reverse complement strand
CAAGCAAATAATCATCTCATTTGGATAACTAGAAAAAAGTTATGGCTACTAGACCGAAGCACACTCAGTGAACATTTCCCAGATCACTACCACTTTTGTTTCTAAATCTTTCCTTATCATAGTCTCTCACTACCAAAATCACCAAAGCAAAACATGAATCTATCCACACTTCTCATGTACTGCTCGAAATTTTCTAAGAAAAGTTTCAGGGTCTAACAATTAATGATGATGAGGAGACATTCAACATGAACGATGTATTTAAGAATCCAAAAGTTAGTAGCTCAGTCAGGATAATTGATATGTTTGAATCTTCTGAAGAACAAGAGGACGAAGAATAGATGACAACAGACATCGAGTTTGAAGAAAGTATGGAAGTCTCTATTTAGGAAGCAAAAGAAGCTGAGGAAACGAAGGTGATTAAGGAAGAAGGAGAGTAATTCATCTTCATATAGGACAAACTGTTAGATTTGATGGAAGATTCAGGGAGTTTTATTCCCTATTTTATTAACAGTTTGTTAATGAGAAGGACATTGATGAAATTAATTGGTTTTCTTGACCTTATCAACATTGTCTTTTTGATCATTTTGCAATTTATAGCTTACTCACAGGCTACAAAAATGATGTTGAGCGAGAACGGTGGAAGTAAGCTGCTCATAATTGATCCTGGTTGAGTTTTAAAGGATGAAGGTCAAGTTAATGACTATAAATTAGCATGTTTAGTAATTAAATTTAAATTTTTGTGTGGTTAGGTTTGTTTTAAATTCTTAAATAAGTTTTAATGATTTGGAACGGTTTGGATTGCTAATTCTTTTGCTATCTTGAATCATTTATAAGATAGGAAAACACTCTCGATATCAAGCGGATTTGGTCTCAACATTATCGCCATCACCACTTATATCACCATAAACGGTTTCGTATTCTAAGCCTTTTCTTTTCATTTTTGTTAATATTTTATTCTTATGTTTTTCGTATATTGTGTTTTATTTCCCCCTAGTGTGTTTGTGTACCCTTCTCACATTGAGGACAATGTGTTGTTCAAGTGTGGGGATGGTTGTGTGTTTTTACCTTCAATATGATTTTGCATATGGTATAATAGTGTTAGGTTGCATTTTGTGAATTGTATGAATGTGTTAATGGCTTAGATTGAGTGAAATTTATTTAATTTTGAACATAGTCTATTAGGTTGTAAATAATCATTAGCTCGCAAAATTAGTGAATTAGGAGTCTTTGGATAAATATACAACTTAATTAGGATTTAGTGTAAATTTAGCACCCTATAGGTTGTCACATTCATTCATAATTTAAGTCTTTTTAACTTAAGTAGCTTAACTAGTATTTTTCATGGAAATGAGTAGCCTAAACAACAAGGTAGGTAATAAAAAAGAAAGTATTTTTGTTGTTAAATAAATCATTATTATGCTGGCCTTCGGGTTATGAACAGAGCTAGTAGCTAGTTGAAAACATGATATAGCTGAGTAACCGGATCGACAGGCATCACAAATGTGTGCTTTCGCGTCAAAAAGCTATAATGACGTTTTAACCAAGCTATTTAATAAAAACATGACTTAGTTGAGTAACCAGATCGACATTCATTACTAATGTTTGCCTCCTCGTAAAAAGACTAAGCGTATGTTTAATAGAAAAAAAAGAGTGTTTCTTTAATAAAACCGACCGAACTTATAATAAGCTTGACTTTTCATGAAAATATTCTTAGGAATAGTTACAGGGTCTGAAGGACCAAAGAATTATTAATGTGTATATGCAAATTGAAAAGGGTAAATAAATTAACACTTAGATCTCGATTAAATTGCATATTTAGTTCAAAGCCCCTAGACATAGATTTTGCATGTTAATGATTAGATATAACTTATATGATTGTGTTTAAGATTAAATTTATTCCATGAAGTCAAAGCCATTGCCTCGTTATTGTATTGTGTGTTGTGTATTTGTTGTTTTGTTTGCTTAAGGACAAGTAAACGTTTAAATGTGGGGATGTTGATAGTTGTGATTTGCATGATGTTTTAGGGCTCAATTTGCTAGGTATTTAGTGTTAATTTGAGTGTTTAGTGTGTATTTAGGTTTCATTTGTGTTAATTTATGTGTTTAATTGTTTTTATGGGTTAGTATGAGTCTTTGAGCTTAAATGTTATATTTTTTAGGTATCTTAATGTTTTTGTTAGTGTTTCAGGGTAAACGGAGAAGAACGGAGAAGTTTCGAAGAGTTTTAGGCACAAAACATAACCCACGATCGTGGCACAACATGCCAAGATTGTGACAGAAAGAGACAAGTTAATAGGACCCAAGCCACGATCCTGTACTTTAGGCCACGATTGTGCACTTTAGGCCATAATCGTCACAGAGAACTTTGTTCCAGGCCACGATCGTGCAACATTAGGCTGACACAAAAACTCAAGTTTCGTAAGACTTCTCCGACCGTTTCGACCCTGAATCACCCCTAGGGCTTCCAAAGTATAAATACATCATTAAGGGACAGATAAAGCAATTTGAAAAGAGCTTTCACATTAGCCAAAATTCAGAAACCCTAGAGAGCTATTGAGTGATTTGAGGAAGGAGACAAAGGAAGAGAGACACAGAAACGAAGCTTGACACGAAGTACTTCCCAGAACAAATGGTTTCCCGCCGTCATTGCCTCCATTAATCCATTCTGAGTGTATTTTCCAATTTATTTCGATTTTATTGATGTATGAAATTGAGATAATTTTTTAGAATATGTTTTGTTGAATGTCGATTTTTGTCTAAACTCACCTTCGAGATATTGATTCTTAAGATTAATAAAGTTTTATTTATTGTGTTTTATTTGGGTTATTTGTGATTTAATATCTAATCTTAATACTTCGGCAATAAACTGAGAGGGTGAGCCGAGTAAATATCATCAAATTGAGCTAAGGAGAGTTAGGTAATTTGATAGATAAGAATTGAATCAAACTGGTGAAATCGTGTAATGAGAGATCAAGCATAGGTTTCCGGTAGGTTATTATACAATTTTAGAACTAATTTAGGTTTTGGGTAAATTGTGAATCAAGAGATGACAATTCTATAATTTAAATTAAGGATTATAAATTAGGGTTAAAGATTATAACTTGAGATAGAGTAATCCACCCTAGGATTGTCTAGACCCAATAATTCGATAAATGCATAATTGATTAGATTTTCATTAACTTTGGATTAAAACCCCCTTTCTCCCAATTGGTAGTTATAGGTTATTTTGGATTGGGTCGTGTGATTTGCTATTTTGTTTATATTTCTAAAATTTAATTCTCATAATTTATTGTTGATTGATTAATTTTCTGCATTGATTGTTTATTTTAGATTGTTAAGATTTAGTTTCGACCTTAGGTTTTAGGACTAGATTTAGCTTCCTCGTGGGATCGATACCTTAGGTACTATACAAACGACCCATGCGCTTGCGATATTATCTAGGTTAAAATAGTAAAACTTAACATATGTAAACTCGTGATCAATCACTATAACTATTTTCATGCACTGCTCTGAGTCACCTCAAGATTTCAGCTATGGGAGCTATGACTAAAAAGATATTTAACAAGTCATAGATCAATTCTTACACCATCTCCAAGCATATAATACATAAATGCTTAATAATATCATTGGTCATAGCAATCACATTATCGACCTTGCACTCACAATAACAAATCAACTTAACCTTAAGAACTCCTATATAAATCACTATCATTTTTCGCATCTTCCAAAATATCATTTATTTTGTCATACATATGTAAGTTCTCAATCAATTCAAAATTATTGAAGCATCACTATCATGAAATTCTAATCTTAATTCCACTGACATATTATTATGTTAAGTATTTTTATCCCATAAATCAAATAACCATTTCAATTCGAAGTTTAACTTCTCAAGGTCATAATAAATTTGGTTTTCTTTCAACTTTATTTGTACACTTTAATTCTTGTCATTTACACTTATATCTCTACTTTTCTCAATCAATCCACAACAATGTATTCATATCTATTTCACATTCAAGGATATACCATCACAATACAATACTGATGTCATATTCGATGATACATGCATAAATACAAATGTAGTGAATCTTTATCTATCATATCAAACCATATACTATTTCTGATTTCTAGATATCCACAAGCTTTCATTTTCTTACATTCTGATAGATCATTATTCTTCTCATTGCTTCTAACAGTTTAGTTCTTCACGAATGCTCATACGTGTGACTCGTGTATATACGACTCAGACTGGGGATCTGTTGCCACTGCATGCAATGACACGTCTAAAATGCATGTATCTTGACATATATTTTGAAAATTGCCCATGTAAGACACTAAGCCTGGGTCTGATACCAACTCTATAGCACCCCACTCTTATAGGGCATGTTCCCTAACATACTGACAGTATTTGAGAATACACTCTACGAGGGTGGTGTGCTAGGACAGTCAATCAAACTCAATACAAAATTTTCAACTCATCACATGCATCCAAAAACATCATTTCAATTTTCAACTCAATACAAATTTTTCAACTCAATCAGTCAATTTATTTCACTTTACACATTCACTTTCACATGTCATCAAACCTAAGTCCGACATTCAACAGTTATGTTGAGAATCACTTATTCCTTACTCATTCACATTTAATGAAGCACTTCCAACATGTTCACATTTATTAAACTCCTCAGACTATTAATGTCCAAAATTAAAACATTCATATTCACATCAATAATAATTCAGTACAGATGCTTAAAAAACAATTAATTAAAAGGAGATGTAGCACCCCACTCCCATCCGACACGTACACGTATGCGCTTTAGACATTCGTGCATGTGCCCGACGAAAATGGTGTGCTAACTTTATCACTTTCACATATCGCATGGCATCATAAATTAAAACATAAATATTACAATGTCTAAAACCCAAAATTTCCTCATTTCATTTCATAAGCCATGATTTACAATGTAGCATTACATACAACTTTCATGTTTATACAATGACAACCTATCAGAGTTCACAACTCTGTCTACAAAGTATGCTACATACATGAGGAATTAACAAAAAATTAACTAAATCCTTCAATCCTAACTGACCGACCTTTGAGCCATGATCTCTATCCAAAAGCTGTACTAGATCTCCTCTAAGCAGTCTTAAAAGCTAAGTCGTCACTCTCATACTTGAAAAGTTAACGTTGCAATTTTGATGAGTTTTGCAAACTTAGTTAAGTAACCATCCTTGATAGTTCACTTATATTATACATATCATGTCAACACATACAATCACATAATTCACAACATTTAATTTGTCATATATCATCATAAAACACTTTGTACATATATGTTCACATTTTTCATTCAATTCAATTCCACATTGCAATCATTCAAATCATATAATTCATGTGTATATGCAATATTCATAAGACTCACATTCGTTTATTACATTGTTGTGACCGAGTGCCTTTTTCACTATCCCATATCCGTTGTGGATACCAAGCTCATTAATATTGTCCCTTATCTGTTGGGGATACATAGCTCATTATACATAGTGAGCCAAAGACTCTTACCATAGTCGAGCTTTAAGCTCTTTTTCACTGGCAACTCTAGTCACAACTACCTTTATGTTTCATGCATTCATGTAATTAAATGCACCGTGTGTTTTCAATCATTATGCTCATTTTGTCACATTCACATTCTTTTTCATTCACATTTGTCATCGGAATTTGGTCCGGCATTTAACATACTAGTTGAGAATCATTTAGCCAATCACATTCACATTCAAGTAGCACTTCCAATGTTTTATTCATGCGTCAAATGCCTCGGACATTGGATGTTCGGAATTTAGTATATACACATCACAATAATTCAGTACATAATTTAACAAACAAACATTCAAGGTGAGACCATCTTAAGTTACTCACAATTGCTCCCTTTAGCTTATTGCCTTGAAGTCCCAGCAATATCTAGAAGCGGTCGCTCAACGTGCTCTTCTATATGGAATCACATACATTTTCACATTACTACACTGCACATTCAAATGAATAAGCACATTTATAAATGTATCATGTATTATGCATGTTCAATCACAAATTCTTAAGTATGTAATTTTATTCACAAATCTAAATCATTAACACATCATGACTTGTACTTCATTTAGTTTGCAATTAGGTTTTTGCCATAAGAAACCTAATCACTTTCCATTCATCTTTCATAAATTCATTAATCTTTTCTTAGTATTTATACATTCACCAAAAATTTTCCAGCAACATAAACTCATACATTCACCCAATTCTCATTCATAAATACCCTTTATTCTTCAATACTCATTCATCCATACCTTATACACATTATTCATGTCCTAAAGATCATATTTGGATTAAAAGAACTCATTTATTCCTTTAACAAACCAGAATTTCCAGATTTGAACTCTACACATCAAAACAGTCCCTTCTTTAAGTTTTGACTTCAAATAACTACATAAACTTATCAAGGTATCTTTTGGCCAAACTGTTACACAGAAGCATTAATAAGACATCAATAATCATTTTTTATGTTTTATAATTTGATTAATTAGAGCTCTAAAGTCCCCAAAAATAAGGAAATAATATAAGGTTCCTACATGGGGGTCTGTCACAGGTAGTATTAAGGAAATAAGCATAAATCAAGATCTAGTCACTATTTAATCACTCCACTTTAACAGAGGTTAAGATAACACATATATCTACAACTTTAATTCTTTGAGTTTCTTCAAATTCATGCCCTAAAGATATGTAAAATAGGCCAAATGATACAGGTCTAATTTTCCAGTTTTTTTTAAGACAGATTTTCGGGTCTGTTTTGCATGGCCCATTTGACATTAAAAAAATGAGGTATTTAGGCAATACATTCTCTAAAAAAAATGTTCCTATATGTCTTAATCTTCTAAAGCCACCAAGTTCATGCAGTTTGGTTCGGTATTCTGCAATTTATACCCAAATTACTACAGACTGTTCTCATACTGCGACAACACACAATACTCAACTTCAAGCCAAATTTAGAAATCGTTAAGAACATAATTCAAATTTAGTTCCTTCATGAAAATTGTATTCATATGTCTCTAGTTTAATATAAATTAAAAATAATCTCATTTGGATATCTAAAAATTAATATATGGACAAAATACTAATGTCTGTTTAGTAAAAACACTCCATCTAACATCCAGCACACTTCATCATCATTTTCATGCTAGTTCATCTCTTTTGCTTAGTCTATCTTTTCTAACTTAATACACCATCATTTCCTCTTCATTCATAACTCCATTTCAGCTCAATATTATACACACAAATCAAAATCCATTATTGATCAAAAACACCAAAACAGAATATATTCTTATACACTTTCAACTCCAAATTTCTGCACATATTCAACTCCAATTCTCATTCTTTATTTCACTTCTAAATATCATCTTAATTCATCTAAATTCAAGACATCATCATATTTCAAACTTCTTTTTTCAAAATCAAACATCTCATAACTCATTATCATAATTGATTCATTTATCAAACAATTCATGAATACATTAACTCACTACAATTTAGAGCATGATCTCTTTATTATTACACTACACCCACGTTAAAACACATATATATAAGAACTCATAATCAATCATTAAAATCTCAATTCATACTTCATCTTAGTTTCATTAAACACTACCCATAAAGGTCAAAGTATAACTTACTTGATTTATCTTCAACAACCTTCAAACCCATCAAGATCCCACTTAACCCAAGCTCTCAATATAACCCACGTTCATCATCATCCAAGAGTGATAAGGTTGGGTCTTTAGTGAGAATGAAAGAGAGAGCAAGTTGAGAGTAGTAAGTGAAAGATAAGAGGGTTAGGTTCAACATGTATGGAATTTCGAGAAGCAAAATCGTGAAGAAAAAGAGAAGAAGAAGAAGGTGATGAAGCTTACAAAGAGAGGGAGAGAAAAGCAAGATGAAAAACACTGAAATTGGTCTTTCAATTAAAGACTGAATAATCGTGAGTGAGGGATGAGTGGCAAGTGGTGGTGACACTTGTCACTTCCACTTGTCACCTTTCTATGGTCCCATTTGGACCCCTTTTAAAAATTAGTGCATTTAACTCCAATTTCTAACTAAATTTTCTCCCAGATTTCAATGACACTTGTCAATAAATCCTAAAGTTATTTATAAAAATTTACACTATTTGATTCTTATTTCTACTACCATAAATTAATTGTCCTGCCATTTGGCATTTTTTTTAGTCCAAAAACACCCAAAGTTTTAGAAATTTCCCAAATTTCACTAAATTTCCTGAATCAACATTTATACACTCCATAACAATTTTCAATACATATAAACCCTAATTCACATCAAAAATCATATTTATAAATCAATTATACCCAGAAATGTCAATGAATGCATGTATAATCATTTTAATGTGCAAAAATTAATATTCACATATGTGTGTGTATGTCATACTATGCATGAGTATGAAATGAACTTTCTAACCTCTCAGCAATCTCTCATGCACAATATTCTAAAGTCCTAACCCTTGACATGGGATAACGGGATGTTACAGGAGACCATCTAGGTCTACTCAGAGTATGCTCCAGATTAGCATTAGCTTCCATGATCCGAAAACATCTAGATGCTGACGTTCAGTCTTGTGTATCAGCTTCATGCAATACACACATTGTACACACATTACTAATTTTCCCAATCACATAAACATTCAATGATACACATATGTATATGTGTGATGTATAATGCATGCTCAATTTGACTATTTCAAGTATGTTTCCTTAATCATATAACTTGATCATTAACGATATCATTTGTGTATGTCAAGCTTACACTTGGGTTTATACCTTAAAGAATTTGGTCATTGTAATATCATAATTTGATCATTCTTCATTTCTTTTCTAGCATTATATGTTTACATAATATTCACGTTCTCATTCATTCTTACTCAATACATATCATTCATTTCATTTGAATCACATTAGCCATATAAGATTCCTTTTCATTTCTATAACGTCTCTAAACTTCCAGAATTTGTGTCATTGATATCAATCATCTTGGCTTAAGTTATAACCTTGATTATCACCCTAAACATATCACACATTTAACCACTTCATCCATCATCAAACTGGGTTCAATTCAAGCCGAAATGCATCATATGAAAGCACCTAACCATTTATTATTTCAAACCACACATAAAAAGAGAACATCTCACGTTTAGGCCAATCCAGACCCTGCCCATGATCGTGTTATTCTTCCCCACGATCGTGACAGAAACATTTCCTTCTACCCACGATCCCCATGATTGTGACAGAAACAATTCCTTTTGCCACGATCGTGGCCTACCCTATTTTTCTGCACTTTTCTAGATTCCTCACTCTTTCATACTATGCTCAACACCTCTTATATATACTCTATCTTTTATACTTCATTTCCCTTTCATTCTCATCTCATTTATATCTCAATATCGTTCACAAAACAAGTCATACAAAATTATTGATCATAATCATAAAAACAGGACATCAAACATATCTATACATTCATCAATGTTTCAACACACATTCATCTTCTTCATCAACTTCACTTTATCTCTAAACTATCATTTTATTTCTTCTCATTTCAAGACCATACATTAGCCTTTTCTTTGGCTTTAAACTCATTCTAGTTTATCACCATAATAACTTATAACTTATGGTCTTCATACTCTAAAAAAAATAGAACATAACTTATATGCATTCATCCATCAATTTATTGCACTTATCCTATACACAAAATTAGGTCATATACTCATCCCTTATTTTTTCAATTATCAACTCTCATTCAAACACCAATTTAACTATTAAACATCCATAAAACAACAAATAATCTATTATTGATCATTTGTATGAAAACAGAACATATGCACATATATTTATTCTTCAATTCTCATTACTTAATCATCAACATTTTTACATACTCTCATACACCATTTATTCTATCAATCAAACATTATAACATTCCATATTCCAATACTCATCATAAACACAAAAGCAAGACATGGATATGTCCATTATTCATCCACATTACACATATATTTTTAACATCTTTTTCATGATCATACCTCCTCTTAAACTATCATCAAATATGCTTCATTTAACAAAGACATGAAGATTAATATATTACTTACTTAATTTACCCAAACCTTCTTCAAGAGTATCCAAGAAACCCTAACTCCTTATGATACACGATCATCATTATGGAGGGTGGAGTAGGTTAGATTTCGTCAACAAAGAGAGAGCAAGGACATTGAAGTAGGTAGTGACAGAAGATGCTAGCTAAGATCAATGTGGAGTGGTGAGAAGAGAGTGTCGTAGATGGAGAAGAAAATGAAGAAAGCAACAAAGAATATGAGAGCATGAATTAAAATGAAAGACAAGCAAAAGATGGTTTTTCACCCTAACCATCGTGAGTTAAAGTAAGTGGCAGTGATCTCCATTTGGTTCTTTTAACTACTAGTCCATTTGTTTCCCCATTTCTAATCCAATTATCTCACGATTTTCTATGACACTTGTTATTAAATCCTAATGTCTCTTATCAATAATTTATACTGCCATTTGACATTTAGTTTTACTACCATTCATCAATTATTCTGCCACTTGACATTTTTCTAGTCTAAAATTACTCATAAATATCATAATTTTCCTAAACTTTCACCAAAATCTCTAAGTCAACAATTTTACACACCAAATCAATTTTCAAGACATTTCATTCACTATTCACATTTTAATCTTTTTAATTAAAAATCATTTATACCCTAGAATATGTCAAATGAGTGCATAAATAGTCATTGTAATGTGTTTAAAAACAATCAAATTCACGTATGTGTATGCTAATGTAACACCCCATTACCCTAGGGTACGCACCGGGACGCCCGTAGGTCATTCCGATACGAATCCTAAGATAAGGGAGCACTACGTGCGATCACTACAGAACTCCACATGGCATCATATCAATTTAAATAATTAAAACTGTAATTG
>JAOQMS010000004.1:21401035-21418878 GCA_027563885.1 Erythroxylum longipes | reverse complement strand
ATGAGATGCGTTTTCCTAATTTCTCACGTGCACCCGTTTCTATAATTCAACCCGTTATTGGGAAACGGGATGTTACATTTAAAGCTCATTGGTTATTTTAGGAACTCACAAAACGTCTGCCTAACATTTTTTAACTATATGAAGTCCTTAAACAGTCTTTCAAGCCACACCAATATTGAAGACCTAATAAAAATTATAGTTAGTTAAAGATCTAAAACATGATGGCTCTAATCTTAACTACTGAATCGGAATCTATAAGCTAGTGTTTCAAATTTTAGGTTAAGTTTCAAGAGTTGAGTGATGGGTCAAAGTGGGAAGGACTTAGGGATAAGTTAGATTTTAAGAACTGGGTGACAATGTGTAAAGGGAAAGATTTGGGATTTAGAGATTATTTGTTACGGATTTTGAGATTAGATGAGAAGAGAATTGAATGGAGATTTTGAAATTTTGGGATTAGATTTTTTACCTAATTAAAAATCATCAATATGATATTTTAAAAATAATTTAAGAATTAAAACTATTATAAAATTAAGAAAATTTTAATTTATTTTTAAATTATTAAAAAGCCACCTTAGCAACTAATGGCTCTATATTGCTAAGTTATCATACTATATCAAATGGGTTAATGGTCAAATTATGCATAATCAACGTATTGTTTTGAACTATGAAAGTTATTTGCATTACTTGAAAGTTTGAAACTTGAAATTTAAAAGGTCTAATATTTTTTTAATTGTTTTGTATATATATATATATATACATCAAAAAAATTTGCGAGCATATAAAAAATTTGTACCAATGGATTTATAATAAAAGGACTTGTAGATTGTAAACATGTTTCTTATAATGTTTCCTTTGTAAATTTCCTTCGATTTTATCACACTTTTATTACGCCAATCATAACATGCCTATGCTCCATTACAACTTTATAAAAAAATTTAATTTTTATTTCTAATTTACTTATAAGTGGTGGAAATGTGATAATATTGTAAGCCTATGGTAAGAATTCAACTATGCATTGATTTGAGAGTTGATATTTTTTACCCTAAACACTTGAGTGCATCAAGTGAAAACTTGGTGAGGATGTAATGATTTGTGCTTTTTATTTTAATAATACTATTAACGTGATTATTATTAATATTGATTTATGAAGTTAATTTTAGGATAACTTGATTCTACTTATATGTTAATTTGATTAACATGACATGATGATTTAGAGTATAGATGGATAAGTTGAGATTAAAAAAGGATGAATATGTTAAAGTTGATAATTTAAATTATGATTTGCTTGAGGACAAGTAAAAAGCTTAAGTGTGGGGATGTTTAATTGATGTTTATTTGACTATAATTATACACACATATTCGATATATTTTGCTTAATATTTTATATTTTGTTGTATTTTTGGTACTTAATTTTCTCCAAGTGCATTTATAGGTCATATTTGCCTTTATGGACCAAAAGAAGAGGAATTCGAATGAAATCGTGACATAAAATGAAGGTTTGAAGCAATTGGGAGATACATGGTCATCTATGTGGTCATGTAAGTCTTAGTGAACGTGTAAAATCACAATTTTAGGGGTTTTTAGACCTACACGGTCACTTATATAGTTGTATAAGTGATCGTGTATGTCCCAGTAACCCTGGTTTTCACTATAAAAGGACGTGAACGAAGGCAAAATAAAGGGAGCCAAATTGTAAAGTAGATTTAGGTCATGGGCATTATTTAAAGGTGACAATTTTGATCAATTGGTGAGGAAAATATGAAATTAACATGAAGGAGAATTGGTAAAAGGTTACATCAAATCCAAACTTGCAAGAAGATCTAGGAGAAGAGAAAGGAAGATTTAGAATTATGAACTATTTATTTTCTATGAGTTTTTCTGCATGTTTATTTTTATTTCATTTTCTATAAGTAATTAAATGTGTTTAGGGTCTAAGTGTGATGAACCCTAGTTTATGATAACAATATGTTTTGATCTTTTATTTAATGCAATTATATTGATTGATTATTGTTCAATTATACGTTTTATGCTTGTTCTAATATATCTGGAATTTTAGTACATGATTTGATTTCATATGACTGAGATTGAGAAGTCTTTTTATACTAATAAATTTACCATAATTGAAAGGAGTTGATTGTAAACCTAAAGATAGGTTAACATAAATCCTCCAGATTAGGGTAAAACCTAATAGCGAAATTCATAAATCGATAATGGAATCCTAGTTGTTTTAACTAGAAAGATTTTTGTTAATCAATTAATGGATTAGACGTCAATAGCCTCAAAATAGTTATTAATATAAGATAAGAATTGCATAATAAAAGGTTAGTTACTTAATGATTCTTAAGGGGATTCATCAACTGGAACCTAATATTTGATATTGATTTTCCTAAGTATTTCCTCTATCCTGCGTTCATTGTTGTTTTCAAATTATAGTTTGTTTATTTAGCTTTACTTTTTAATTAAAAACTAAAAAAAATCAAATTCGTAGAATAAATAATAGCAAAAGGTAACTATTAGTAACTCCCATCTTTGTGGGATTAACCCGTACTTGCTTGTGCTAGCTACAACTGCATTGTGCAGTTACGAATAATATTAATTGATATAAAGAAAAATATCAATTAGCCATTAACACTTTTATCACATCAATACAAGCTAAAAGAAGTAACCCCTAATTGAATATAATATAAAGAGTTCCTTAATTTACTTACTTTAACACTCAATGTGATCTAATCAATGTATAATGAATGCTTACTGCTGTAAATTATCAAAAATCTCTCACAAATGTGCTCTTATATCATAAAAATATAATATTTTCAATGTTAAGTATTTATGACCAACAAACACTCAAATAGTCATTATTTTCTCAAACTGGTTGTTATAATGGATAGTTTTTAAAGTCATTTAGTCAACTTGATCATTTTTATTGATTTTTGTAGTATATAATCAACTTATCTGTCAATCGATGTGCCACCTAAATATTGAGAATTTAAAACCCTTATATGTAACTTTAAAAATAAGGATTTAGTCAATCAGTGGTCCAAATGATGGTGAAAAAAAAACAGTTGAGCTTTCCTGAACTCTTTGTTTAAGGGCTTAGTTGACATACACCCTCCATTATCAATTTAAAGAGTCAAAATGTTAACATAGGTTAACATAACACCTATGTAGGTTGACCTAAATCACTGAAACTTAGTTTTTTTTGAAAGTATTCCAATTTCTTACTTTAAAAGATAAAAGACAACTCTTTTGATAAAGACATCATAATTATTTCAAAAGTTTATCAAAGGGGGCATTTATAATCTCCGTCGATTTAACACCAACTAGTTAAATTAAAAAAAAGGCTTATTATCATAAAGAGATAGCATATACTACAAATAAAACTATAGAAGTTATTAAGGATTTATTAAAAATTTGGCATACTTAAACTAGTTAGCTAATATAGTAATGATTAAAAGAAAATTATGAAGTGAAAAATGTGCATTGATTTTATAATCATGAATAAGAAATTTGAAAGACAATTTTTTGCTCCCAAAATTAGTCAACTTATAAATTTTACATCAAGCCATAAACTGTAATGATTTATAGATACATACTTGAGTTAGCTTTTAAATTGAAAATTGTTAGTGTCACGTATTAGAGACATTGTTGCTCACCTACCTAAACTATTTATTTTATTCTTTTTCACCTATCTAGACTATTGGTATTATTTTTGGACATATGTATTCCATATGAGTTATCTAACTTTAACGGGGAAATCAATTCACCTTATAGGATTAATTGCCTCACCGAACAAGACCAATTATATCACTTTTGGGTGTTTGTGTTTCTGGTCAGTTGCTCCAACTTTCATCAGAACAGTTGTTTTGCCTCAAAGGCCCAATTATCTCACCGACCTAAATTGGTTGCATTATTCTTTAGTATTTGTGTTTTAAGTGAGGTGTCTCATTCTAATAGGATAGTTGTCTCACCTTAAAGACACTTTTACCTCACTTAACTATACCAATTGTATCACTCTTGAAATAGATATAATACTTAACAAGTTACCTAATTTCAAAACTACATTTGTCTCACTTCAAAAGCATAATTGCATCTTTTATATATATATAAGTGACAAATAGAGAAAGAGAGAGGAAGAAAGGAAGAGAGTGAGAAGAAAAGAAAAATTTTAAAAATTAGAAAAAAAAGAGATAAAAAAAGAAAGTGAAACAAAAAGAGAGTTAAAAAAACGACAAAAGAAAAAATGATTATAAATAATAAGTTAAGTATATTACAAGTAATTTTGTGCTTATAAGTGAGCCACTTTATTTAATATCTCAAGTGAAAGTTAAAATTCTTATTTGCAATTGCCTGAAAAGAAAAGCGCACCTATTCGGCAGAGGTAAAAAGATACCAATTGGTAATTGTTCCCAAAGCAAAATGAGAATGATGAACAGAGGTGATAGGAACCTACCACACATAATAAAGCAATTATCTGAATTTAAAAAAATCTAAATCCAAGTATTCAAAGAGCCCTTATGGCTTATGCCATGGATCAATGGATCACAAGTAAACATTAGGCTGGTGCGCTCTCGATGCAATATGGTATTGGACTGCCCACTTCAACTCCCACCCATTATGATCCGATAAATCCATGATTCAACGGCCTATGCGACAAGCATTATCATACATCATTTAATAGAACCTACCATTAGACTTGTTAAGTTCTTTTCAAAGAAGGCCGTCACACATGCTCCTATCTCTCCAAGCAGATGGAATGCCACAAAGCAAATAAAGGCAAGTTCATTAAATTAATTATTGATGAAACAAAGGTCATTTAGATGGATCCCAGAATTTATTATTTCCACTATATTGTAATAGTTGAAAGGTCATGGCGGCCAGACCAGACATTGTATTAAAAACAGAGGCCCATAGAAAACCCAAGTATTCAATCCTAAACCACGCGTTGCCCTGTCACTTAATAATTTTGATTTTCTATTGTTTTACAGACTGAAGAATAGACTTAAAATTAGATCCATTCCTAGCCTCAGAGTCAAACAACTAATTCGTATGCATATGTTTTACAACAAAAGCTTTTCAACTTTAGCACATGCAAAAGTATTTCGAACATTTCAAGCATACAATGCTACAAGTCAACTCATAATTAAATAATTCTACATCATTCATATTGTTTTTATTGTATCTCAAAATTTTTTAGTGGTGTGACAAAGAAAATTATGAAAAATAAAGGCTCTTTGATACTAACTGGATAATGCCATGAATTAGTAAAAGGATAGCTGATCACGTGTAGCATTTGACACTGCCAAATCACTTAGATTTGAATATACTCAGTATTACCTAAAAGTTAATAGAAAAACTTATACATGGTGATGCTAAATTTTTGTCCCACACCCACTTCAGAGTTGGCAAAATTATTTATGTGGTGGAGATAATTATCCCTTACAACTATGAAGCAAAAGACATTTAGATAAAAGAAGCACACAACACAGTTTTCGAATTCGATACAAAGACAATATAATTTGGAAAAAGAAAAAAAAGAAATATTGTACGGTATGCAACGGGAAATTAAAATAACAATAGGTCGGTTTAGGTGATGATGACATGGCATGATGTGATAGGTCAAGGTTAATAATGAGGTGTACATAAGTATTCCCCCAATCAAATTCAAACCCCTTTTTGCTTATCCCTATAAATTATATTTACAAAGCCCACCTTATCCTTCTACATCACATGTTTAAAACAGATATTTCCCCCTTTTCTTTATATGCTTAAGCAGAATGCTTTTATATGCGATATATAATCTCGCTACAAGTTTTGGAAATTTATTCCACCTTTAACCTTTCCCCTTCTCTTCCTCTTCCCTTTTCACCTTCTTTGTTTTCTTGCATACATAATTGATGGCTGAAAACCCAAGGATCACAGTTGAAAAGAACCCATCACAGTCCAAACTTCATGAATTGAACATCAAGTGCTGGCCCAAGTTAGTATTCTTCTTCTTCTCCTCCTTTCACATATTGTGTTAATGCACGCCTAAGTGGATATTTTTTTTAATTATAATTATACCAAAAGCTTAAGGGATATTTTTGTTTGTTCTCTGCGAAAAATTAAGGTGGGGCTGCTCTCCAGGAAAATACCAGCTGAAGTATGACGCAGAGGAGACATGCTATCTGGTGAAGGGGAGAGTGAAAGTGTATCCAAAGGGATCATCTTCAGAAGAAGAGTGTGTGGAGTTCGGAGCAGGAGATCTTGTGACTATACCAAAAGGACTCAGCTGCACTTGGGATGTTTCTATTGCTGTTGACAAATACTACAAGTTTGAGTCATCAACTTATTTTTCATCTGCACCGTCACCTCCTCCTCCTCCTCCTCCTCCTCCTCCTTCTTCTTCTTAGTTACAAGGTGCTCTTAGTTTTCTGATATTAAATATTAACTTCTATTCATCGTTTATTCTTTTCATTTTACAAGTTTCCCTTTTCCCTTTTCCCTTGGTGGGGGGTTCTTATGTTGTATAATTGATTCACATTCATAACAAGAAAGGAGGGGCGAGAGAGGGAAGAGAAGAGTGAAATCTATGTTTAGTCAAAGAATGGGAAAACAAGTAGTCAATGCATATCCCATTCAAACTAATCTGCTTTTTACGTCTTTATGTATAAAAGCTTTTAATGTGCCCTTTTGACCGGTCAACAGCCACGCTTGCTATGTTTTTACTTTTTATTATAATATTTCCGTTTCTTTCTTTATATGGGGATGAGATGACAGGAAAGAAAAACATACCTTCTTTTGTTTTTATAGAAACCCCCGTCTTTATTATATGAATTGGATTGTTTCACTGTAAAGACGTCGTTACCCTACATTTCCTTATATTTTAGGTCTTCTTGTTTGTTTTGGGTAGATAAAAGAAAAATAAAGATATTATGATGATGTGAGAACCCATAAATGTAGACGTTGGGTTGTTGATGTCCTTGCTTCCAACCTGTTCCTCTTCCTTTTGCATTGCCTCGCTTTCCACACTTCATTTATTTTCCGGCTTAGATGCGTCCTAATACGAGTGCCTGTCAATCGGCTGGGACCTCTTAAATTTAATTTTTTAAAATAAATTTAAGCAATCTACTTATTCAAATTTTATGAAAATTAGAAAATGAAATCTAAGTATTTATTTATTTGATCCCGCATAAATATAATTTAAACAAATTCAATTAAAATTTTGTTTTTATATTAAAAATTTAGAAAGAAAATAAAAATGTGTTGATTTTATTAAGTACTGACAGAAAAACAATATTTGGTTCTCTTCCATTGAAATTGGATGTATATAATTCAGAGATAGAAGGTAGTATAGTGATGAAATAAAATAAAAACAATTTGTAGAAGAAATGTATGCATTGTTTTTATAATTTTGTGATTAAAAGCAAAGGTATGCTTCTCATCTTGCCAAGCATCACGAAGATCAACTGTAACTGGCTACTTGAAATATCCCAATTGCCCGAGACAAATGGGCCAGCCCGAACTTTTAACCTAAGCAACTGTATTTAACCTAACTTTTATCAACTATCTCCTGCAATGCGTGCCCACCTATTATTGAAAAGTACATGTCACTTCCTTCCCTATCAATTGCTTGAACTTGCCCGAATCCACCCTCCTAAACAATAAAATATGACTCACTTTTATTTGAGGAGCTACCTAAAGGAATATATATTGGATGTCTTAAAAGTTGAAAGCATCCATGTAAAGAAATAGAAAAAGTTGACAGCAGTCATGCAGTACTTGCACAAGAATTATGGACAAAAAGCTAAGAGCAAAATAGTGTCTAATGACTCTGTTTGACAATCAGCTGATTGTATTAGCTGTTAGTTGATAGTTGATTAATATCAGCTGATTTAATCAACGGATTGCATTAGCTGTTTGTTAAAGATGTTTGGTAAAATTAATTGTTTAGTATTAATTATTTATGTGTAAAATGACTTATGAGAATATGACTTTAATAAATTTAGTTTTCAATTTTTCAGATTGATTTAGTTTAATAATTTTTATTATTAAAAACTGATCAATTTATTAATTAATTGGTCAATTTTAGTAAACTAATCAATTTTATAAATTAAAATAAATCCATTAATTTTCATTTTACTTCTTCTTTTTTAATTAAAATTTAATTTTTTATAAATAAAGAATTTTTTAAATTCTTCAATTTTATTCAATCTTTAACCAAATTTTATACCAATCAAATATTAACCTTTTAACATCAAACTTTTACCAACTTGTGTACATACACTGTAACATCAAACATTGAAGCTCATGCGTTTCCAGAGATGGATTTAGCTAACTATCAAATCCCAGAATGAGGTTTCTGTTTAGAGGGGTAATGACTTCCAATGGGAACGAGTCATTCGAGGTCTGTATATGTATGCTTTAGTAACTAAAGAAGCCAATTAATTTCCAAAAAGAGAAAAAACGAAATAAGGTAATTTTTAATTCAGCATAGACCACTTGAAACAATTAGTATTGTGATAATTGGGAATATAGCATATGGCCACATTCTTGGAAAGCCATTGAATTCTGCCACATTTACTTGGAACTTCTCATCCCACATTATCGCCTCACAAGCTGCAAAAATTTCACTTTATAGCTGAAATTGTTAGTTCTTAGAGTCGTGTTTGTCCGCAATTCTGGTTCAACAGAAAGATGCCATATGAAAATTCAGATTGAGTTCAACGTAAGGGTCAGAAACCAGAAAATGCAAAACAATGATAAGTCGAATTCATTTCTCTGATTCTCTCAGAGGTAATAACACTTTTAGTATACCATTCACTGATGTTGCCCCTGAATAAACACCAAACCATGGTTTTAAGTATTATCAGCATACAGACACCTGCAAATGGGATTTAGCTCACATGGTTTCACATTATTAATGCAAGACTACAACACACGCATTGCAGAAACAAAAAAGAACAACATGCATAGCATTCATGCTGCAGTGTTAACTTTAGTAAGAACCAATCTAGAAGCTATAGGTTGGATTTAATTTCATTTTGCACAATTGGCAGTGGCATGGAGGGTAAGGGTGGGTGAGAGGCTCGGGAAGTTGTTGGAGTTGAGCTTTATTTGTAATAGACCTCAATTGACCCAATATTTGTAGCACCAATTGCCAACATGGCAACGAAACCTTCTTGCCAGAGTCCTTCAAGCACAACCTGGCAAAAACCAAATGGAAAAGGTTAAACTATATGGACCTCACATGCATGAACAAAGAGAAATGACAGTTAAACTAAGCACATTCCACTGTAATTAGCTTTTTACAAATGAAATACCATGTAAGCACATACAAAAACTACAGTTCCTTTTATCAATTCAGCTAAATTTGCAGTTTATCTGGGATGTTACAGAAGCGTAAAATTAGCCAAAAAACAAAGCCTGCGTAGCTGAATGTAAGAAGCTTGCCAAATAAGAAGTTAAAGCAAGCATGTAGCTGAATGTAAGAAGCCTGCCAAATAAGAAGTTAAAACAAGCATCTTAGGAATAGACCTGTACATGGGTTTGACAGTGTCGAATTTAACTAAAAGAAAGCATCAGCTCATATTAAAAGAAACAAAAGGGAGAAGAAGAAAGTGAAGAACGATCCAAGATCTTTAAACAGAAGAACACAGAACTTACCATACAAAACAATAAAGGGAATAGAGAATGTGACTTTGACAAGAATGCAAGTAACGACCAACACCACCATTTCCTTGCATCACCGCCACCACCACTCTCTACCTCACCACCATCTCCACCGATACCTCCGCTGGGCATGTCACAGCAAGAAACTCTAATATCTCCTTCCCAATGATGGTGGGTGGTATGGCGATTGGGTCGTGGATAAGGAGGCGGCAATGGCAACGGATTTGTGCCGCTACAGTTTGATGCGGTTGAGAGAGTACGAATTTAGTAGGCAGGATTGAGAAATTGGAGGAGGATTTACGGAGCTCGACTACAATAATTAGAGTTATGTCGAGACAACTTGAGAGTAAAGAGTAAAGAGTGCAAAATCGGCATTAAAGAAAAAACTATCAGCCAATTCGATAAAACGCTTCTCCATAGTAGTGGTTGGTTGAATAATCCAATCCAACCAGCTAATAACCAAACAACTTAAATAACTTTTTTATAAAGTCAATCAGTTGATTGAGGTCAATCAGCTATTTTTTAACTGATCAGCCAACAACATAGCTTAGTCAAAATTAATAGTTGTAAATGGAAGAGGCTTTTAACATTTAATTTCTTTCAAGTTTGCTATTTTAACTTTCAATTTAATGTTAGCTTTTTTTTTTCTTTCAAGGAGTTTTAACGTTACCATTTTTGTTCTTTCAAGGAGTTTTAACATTAACTTTTTATGTTAATCTATTTATAAATTTATTTCAAGCATTTAGTTGTAGTTCTTGCTTTCTAGCCTTTTTATTTCCATTAGCACTTAAATCTAAAATACCTTAACCTAAGAATTGATAGCAAAAGATTTTCATGGTTGATATGTGCTTAATTGATTGTTTAATTATTTCATAACACTTAGCAATTAATAACATTAAATTACTTAAGATACTCACTTTGACTCATATGTGATTTTAGGCACAATTCGAAAGCAAAGAAGATAAAGTGAGCCGAAAGCATAATATTTGGGTCATGTTTCAAAGACAAATACTCGCTTGTCTTCATAGAGCATGAAGAAGAAAATTAAAAGACAAGAAGAAGACAAGAAATTGGAAAAATAAAGAAGTAGAAAACTTGCACAACTGTGCATGTTTTTCCATGGGCACATAGAACAAGAATTTCATAGAAGATAAAGGAGTAGAAGGTGGCAGATGGTAAAGATGAAGCATGAAACTACATACAGTTGATAGACAAAGGCACGACAAAACGAAATGTAGCAGGTGGATAGCCAAAGAATCAATATGGCAGCAACAAATGTACAAAACGCGCCAATAAGTGGAAGCATAAGGAAGAAACGCCAAGATAAAATGCAGCGTAGATGCACAGCCAAGGACCAATCGAAACAACAATGTAGGAGAGGAAAGTAGGTGAAACACAGACGTCTTTCACTCAGACGACCTGCGTAAATGCAGACAATGTCTGTGAAACGTAGACATTTTCAAGAGGTAGGAGCATAAGTTTTAAAGACGTGTACTATAGATAGACCATTAATTAATTCATAAAATCAAATAGAACAGTAGCGTGGAAAAGAACATAACAGCAGTGAGGGTTTTAGGGGTTTTGGCTAGGGTTATTTGAACGAGGCTAATGCATATTTTTGGAAGATATCTATGAAGGGCTAAACGTCTTGACGCCGGTTCGGAGGTGACTTCAACTCCGACAACTTGGGTTAAGTGTTTTTCTTTATTTTAGTTGTTTCTTTCTCTCATTAGAAATTGATTATGTTATCCTATGTTAATTGATTTGGATTTTATGTATGGGTAATCGTATTCTCATTGTTGTTCGGTTATTTGTGTATGAACCCATTTGGTATTGTGAAAAGATGAATTTGATGCATTCATCTAATCATTTATTTGTAAATCCATCGCTAGAATTTTGATATACTCCAAAATTGCTATGTTGAAATTCATGTGTAGCGACTAATAATTCGTAATCATTAGGGATAACATGACTTAGGTTAAATGACACTTAGTATGTGGTTGTTACCTTGATTAATTGGTTTTCCTAATTAGTAATGCTACTACTTAATTGAATCTAGAGATCGTATCCTAGGTTATTCAGTAGTTAGGTTTAATTAACAATCGTATCTTGATTAAACACTACTTAAGGGAAAAATCGGGTTAATTATTAACCCATGATTAATAGTTGCTAGGAGAGTCTTAAGAACAACAAATCAATGAAATATGTTTAATTAGGATGTAGGCTCAGATTAAATAACCAGGTCCTTACCGAATTCCCCACTTTTATCATTTTTTACATGTTTTCCTTAATTTGTTTTTATTAGTCTAGTTTCATTTTATTTTCTTACTTCCAAAATCCAAAACCCTCTTAACCTAAACAATGATTAATTTTATTTCAATAACTTTACACACACTCTCTGTGGGATCGACCTAGACTCACCACCGCTATAGTAGCAGTCTAGTTTCTATTTTGACCAGCATTACGAAGCGCTGTCAATTTTGGCGTCATTGTTGGGAAGTGCAACATTTTAGTTTTTGTTTGTGATTTAATTGTTGTTTTGTATATATTTGTTCATAATTTGTTTCTTTTCAGTTATTTTATGATCCTTCCTTTATTCTATTTTGTGTTTATGATTTATTAAAAAATCATGGATGGAAGTAACTTTTTTCTTTAACTCTTATTCTCAATCTTATAACTAAGGTGAGACTAATCAAGCTAACTTGGTTATGGATGAGATAACCATCATAATTACTTCTATGGTAGTTTGTAGGACAAACAGCAATTCCCGTGTGGACCAGAAGCTTCTTATCACAACTCAGGTATGCCTCTAGATGACTATAACAAGACATGTAATGCTGTCCATATTCAATTTCAACATGGTATGTAGTAACTTCAAGAGAGTATGCAACAACTTTAACAGAATACCCTACAATTCCAGCAGGATGACAGGCAATCTTAGTTTAGTTTCTAAGATGTGGAAAGCCAACAAAACTCAGGTACATCTCTGGAAGAATTGATGAATGTTTTGATTGCTAAAAATCTCCAATTTAAACAGATCCTACAATAACAATTGCTACAGTTCCAGCAGAAGATAAGGCATATAATGTCTAGAAACCAAAACGTGATAAGCCAAATGGGTGAGATGCTAGTGAGGATTGACTAACTAGAATCATAAATGGAAGAGGAGCAGCCATATTAACCCGAAGTATACCAAGTAGACATTAGTGCGAAAACCTTACAAAGTGATGAGGAGCTTGAGAATTTTGAGAGCAACACTCAAGGAATTGCTTGTGAAGAAGAAGTTGAGGAGAAGCTCGAAGTAGAATATGATACATCATTTAGCTCGAAGGTGAGTACTGAGTCCGTGGTTATTTTTGACACCAACTCTTTACCTTTACCTAGCATTTTAGAGAAACCAAATAGAGAAGAAAAAGGTGAAGAGACATTCAAGATCTTTCAAGAAAGCATGGACTTAGTAGAGATCGAAAGTCTAAGGATAGGGAGGAAGCTGGATGAGAATGATGATAGACTAAAGCCATATCTGGAAGAACCTCACATTGAGGAATTGCATGTACCACCAAAAGATCATAATTTTGTCACATGAGGAGAAAAAGGAGTCGAGCCAACAACACTAAACAAAGGCACTTGTTGGGAGGCAACCTAAGGGAAGTTTACTTCTTTTCTTTAAATTTTTGCATTACTTTTTTTTATGCATGTATGTTGTTAGTTTGTTTCTTGCTTGTTTTAAGTTTTCAATCAAAATGGGAGAAAGAATAAAACAAATGAAACAAAAATTTTCTTGTTTTCTACTGCTCCTAATACTATATAGTCATGATTAAAAATTGAATTGACTAAAGAATTTTGTAGCAACTTTAGCATGTACTTCTACTATTGTGATTAGTTGATATGCATTATCTTTAGAAGAGTAGCGACCAGCGGTAGACAAATACGGGAGCCTTATTTGACTAACACATTCATATCAGTCTCATTGTCTTTCGATAATGTGTAACCTTCATGACATGTACATCTTGATTTTTCCTTGAATTTCTATTCAAGACCAAATTTTTATCACATGCATTAACATGGATATGATTGGGCATTCTTTGCTTTTCCGAACTTCATTAGCCAAATAGCTTACCCATTATATGATTTTCCTTTTTGATAAGGCCTCTTAAGCTTTATTTGTCGTTCCTTTGTGTATTAGCCACATTACATGCTTTAAGCTAACCAAATATCATTCCAAGCCTTGAAGCTAATGGAACATTTGTTGATTTTTGAGTTTGTGGAAGTACAAAATTCTAAGTATGGGGGTATGCATATGTGTGGGTTGGTTATAATGTTGGGATGTTATTTTATGTATTATTATTGAAACTGCCATGTTGATTTAGTTTATTTTAATTTTTATAAGAGAAAAGAAAAGAAAGAAAAAGAAAGAAAGAAAAGAGAAAAGCAAAAGAAAAAGAGAAAAGAACAAGAAAAAGAAAAAGAAAAAATGTTTAAATAAATTAATCAAGGAGGAATTGCATATGTGTTGAAAAGTTGTTTATGATTAATGAATCCTCCTAAAGTTATAATGAATGTGTTATTAGAGTTTGTTGAATAAGAGGTAGACGTTGGCTTAGAAGGTTAACTCTTCTATAGTTTCCATGTATTGTCATCAATTATATGAGTGATTCCTTCGGATTTGTATATGCTTTATGTGGTTTATGTGTGAGAGCTGAATTGGGTTTTGAAATATAAATGTTGCATTCGTCATTTCTGACGGTACGCAGTTTTTGATGAGTGTTAACTTGTGCACTTGATGTCACATTGAGTGTTGCTTTGTTTCATTAGCTTAATGGCTTTCAGGTTACTTGACCCAAATACATCTCACCTTACCTTTACCCACATAACAACCTTGAAAAGTCCTTTGATCCATAATTTTGCACGTGAACATTAGTGGTGGGGAAATGAAACGATATGCAAAGTTGTGGAATGACATGATCATAAATGATATTGAGTGTACCTGTGGATATATTTTAGTTAAACACATTTTCCAATTCTACCATTAGATTGCTCTGTTTTTGAAGATGATGAATGTTGATTGATCATAAGTAAAAGCTTCTAATGTTGACTTCTTGCTATGATTTTTGAAAGTCATTTATCTTGGTTTATGATTATGTATTCTTGGAACATATGGAAAACGAGTAAATGTTTTGGGTCGATGAGCTTAATTTTGATGTTTTTCTCGAGGACGGTCAAAAGCTAAGTGTGGGGGAAATTGATATGTGCTTAATTGATTGTTTAATTATTTCATAACACTTAGTGATTAATGACGTTAAATTGCTTAAGATACTCACTTTGACTCATATGTGATTTTAGGCACAATTCAGAAGTAAAGAAGTTAAAGTGAGTTGAAAGCATAATATTTGAGCCATTTTTTGAAGACTAATACTCACTTTATTTCATAGATCATGAAGAAGAAAATTAAAAGACAAGAAGAAGACAAGAAAAATGGAAAAATAAAGAAGTAGAAAACTTGCACAACTGTGCTTTTTTTTGCATGGGCACACAGAACATGAATATCATGGACAATAAAGGAATAGAAGGTAGAAGTTGGGAAAAGATGAAGTATGAAACTACATGTAGCTAGTGGACAAAGGCATGGAAAAACAACGTGCAGTAGGTGGATAGTCAAAGCATCAATATGGTAACAACAAATTGCACAAACATGCTAGCAGGTGGAAGCATAAGGAGGAAACGCCAAGACAAAATATACTATAGATGCACAACCAAGGACCAACCGAAACGACAACGCAGGAGCGGAAAGCTACTGAAACACAGATGTCTTTCACGCAGACAACTTATGTAAACATAGATAACGTCTGTGAAACACATACATTTTCAAAAGGTAGGAGCGCAAGTTTTAAAGACTTGTACTATAGATGGACTAAGAATTAATTCATAAAATCAAAGATAACAGTAGCGTGGAAAAGAAGAAGATAATAGTAGCGAGGGTTTTAAGGTTTTGGCTGGGGTAATTTTAGTAGGCCCAATGCATATTTTTAGGAGATACCCATGAAGGCCTAGACGTCTCAACGTCGGTTTAGAGGTGGCATCAACACCAAGGACTCGGGTTAAGTGTTTTTCTTTATTTTAGTTGTTTCTTTCTCTCATTAAAAATTGCTTGTGTTGTCCTATGTTAATTGATTTGAGTTTTGTGTATGGATAATCATATTCTTGTTATTGTTTGATTATTTATGTATAAACCCATTGGGTATTTTGAAAAGATGATTTTAATGCATTCATTGAATTGTTTATTTGTAAACCCATTTCTAGAATTTTGATATCTGTAATTGTCATTTTGAAATTCATGTGTAGCAACTAATAATTCGTAATCATTAAGGATAACATCACCTAGGTTAAATGACGCATTGTATATGGTTGTTGCCTTGACTAATTGGTTTTCCTAATTCGTAATGCTACTACCCAATTGAATATAGAGATCGTATCCTATGTTATTCAATAGTTAGGTTTAATTAACGATCATATCTTGATTAAACACTACCTAAGGGAAAACCTGAGTTAATTATTAACACACGATTAATAGTTGCTAGGAGAGGTTTAAGAATAACAAATCAATGAAATATGTTTAATCAGGTTGTAGGCCAAGGTTGAACCAAAGAACCGGGTCCCTATTGAATTTCCCACTTTTTTCATTTTTTGCATGTTTTCCTTAATTTGTTTTTATTAGTATAGTTTTATTTTATTTTCTTATTTTTAAAATCCAAACTTAACCTAAATACCAATTAATTTCATTTTAACAACTTTACACACATTCTCTGTGGGATCGACCTCGACTCATCACTGCTGTAGTAGTAGTCTAGTTTTTATT
This sequence comes from Erythroxylum longipes, assembly GCA_027563885.1. Taxonomy (NCBI): domain Eukaryota; kingdom Viridiplantae; phylum Streptophyta; class Magnoliopsida; order Malpighiales; family Erythroxylaceae; genus Erythroxylum; species Erythroxylum longipes. The sequence goes on along the minus strand of JAOQMS010000004.1, from coordinate 21,402,374 downwards.
TTGACTAATGTTACGGCGTGCTGTCAATTTTGGTGCTGTTGCTAAGGAGTGCGGTGTTTTAGTTTTAGTTTTAGTTTTTGATTTAATTGGTGTTTTGTATATATTTGTTTGTAATTGGTTTCTTTTTCGGTTATTTTATGACCCTTTCTTTATTATGTTTCGTGTTTGTGATTTTAAAAAAAATTTATGGATGGAAATAATTTTTTCTTTTACTCTTATTCTCAATCCTATAACTAAGGTTGGACTAATCAACCTAACTTTGGTTATGGATGGGATAACCATCAGAATTACTTCTATGATAGTTTGGAGGAGACACACCAATTCCCGTATGGACCAGAAGCTTCTTGTCACAACTCAGGTATGCCTCTGGATGACTATATCAAAACCTGTAATGCTGGCCATCTTCAACTTCAACAGGGTATGTAGTAGCTTTAAGAGAGTATGCAACAACTTCAACAGAATACCTTGCAATTCCAGCAGGATGAAAGGCAATCTTGGTCTAGTTTCCAAAATGTGGAGAGCCAACAAAACTCAGATACATCTCTAGAAGAATTGATGAATGTTGTGATTGCTAACAATCTCCAATTTCAACAGAGCCTACAACAGCATTTGCAATAGTTCCAGCAGGAAATGAGGCATATAACTTCTAGAAACCATAACTTGGCAAGCCAAATGGGTGAGATGGTAGCAAACATTTGGGTTTATACCTTGAATATCAGAAATCTGCCAACCGATGGCTTTCATTAATTTTCTCATAATTGCTACCACCTTACTTTATTGTTTCTCATTTAATTGATTTGAGATGATTACCGGTAACGTTAAACCTTCACCTAAAAAGGTATATTTGAGATGTGTGGGTAAAGGTTTAAGCTCTAATGTAGGTAATTTTTTTATGGATGGTGGTGTGGGTGCTTCAGTTTAGATTAATTTATCTTGATGCATTTGAACATTCGACTCCTCCATCTCATCATCTCCTTTAGACTTAAGTTTCTCATATCCATTATTTGTCTCTATTGCCACTTAATGTACTTCTACAGTGCAACTCTCAACTTTTTCTTGCAAATTTTGATCTATAATTTTAACCTTCATACATGCACTACTTGTTAGTAGTGTGCCCTAGGCCAATGGTCATATGTGGGCTTTGTACTGACATTCTGACTTATTAATAATATATTATGAGGTATTCTTTTAAATTTGCAAGTATATTGTTTATGTAATGTGATTTACATTCCATGAATAGTATTAGGCTTATGTCATCAAGTATCACTACAAGAAAATAGTGAATTACATACGGCCATTACCGACGGAAAAAACCAATATACCGTCGGTAAATAACATT
>JAOQMS010000004.1:21322993-21386555 GCA_027563885.1 Erythroxylum longipes | reverse complement strand
ATATTTAAAAATAATTTATTTATATAGAAATATATACAAACAATTAAAGAATAATTTTTTATATATTTTTATTTTCAATAATAAAAATTTTATTAAATTTATTAATTTTTTGTTAATTATATACAATTTATTACTAATTATATAAAAATATTTTTATTAATTATTTAATAAATTATATTTTATTTTATTTTATTCTGTAATTTATATATAAAAATAATTTATTTTTATTTTTATTTATAAAGAAATATATATAAACAATTAAAGAATAATTTTTTATATATTTTCTATTTTTATTAATAAAATTTTTATTAATTTTTTATTTTATAATTAATTATATACAATTTATAATTAATTATATAAAATATTATTTTTAATTATTTAATATATTTTATTTTATTTTATTTTATATATTAATTCTATTTAATATAATATTATGACTTGGTCGCAGTTGGTATTACGAAAAATTATTAAGGGTATATTAGGTAGTATACATTTATTAGTTTACGTTCCATTCTAAACCCTCCGAATCGGAGGTTTCTTATTTTCAGTGTTTAGGATGGAATGGAATGTAACATGAAACCCTCCGCTTCCATCTCATTCTATTCTATTTCATTATGAAATCTTCGACCAAATGATAGAAGCGTATTACGTTTCATCCCCTTCTATCTTCAACCCTTCAATCAAACAGAACCTTAAGTGAAGCTGTTCACTGTTGGGCGTTGGCGTATAATCATTAAGATGCAGTAGTCCAAAGCCCACACTCCGTCATGATGAAAGCAACAAAGCCCACGTTGCTTATTTGTATATAACAAAGATAAGAAGACTGTGTTATTGATTTGGTCCTCCGCCCAAACCAAATACAAAGCAAAGGCAAGTGAGGAGGGGTCAGTGAGTTAATGACACGACGTGACCTGACACACATGTTGTTATTAAATGCGATTGTGACATTTGTTTGTTAAGCCCCAAGACAATGCAACTAGCCTAGCCTAATTAGATCCGAGTTTCCATGCAAACTTAAAATTAACAAAAATAGGTGTAAATTGATCGGAATAGATTAAAGTAAAGCAAGCGGACAAAAAAGGCAGCTGTTCAATGTTTAAGACTGCTGGGGTTGGATGGAGATGGTTAAGACTTAAGAAACAAGGTTTTTGTCATTATTGTTATTATCTTTTTTTAAAAAAGAAAATTGAAGCCAACCCAAAGCAGCACTTTATGAATTGATGCTTCTAATAGAAAGTTTAAGCAAACTGACAACACATTCCACGTGCCACGCATTCCCTACAGTTAGGTTTAATTTTTTTTTTAAAAAAAGAATAATTAAATATTAACCAAATCTACAATTAAGCTTATAACTCTATACTCGATTCTTAAACGGGGATTGAAATTTACTTTTGTTTTCAGGCTTTTGTTGGTTTAACCTAATTTTTCTCTCCCCGACCCCAACAGAAAACAAAAAAAAAAGGCTTTTGAATACTTTTCTTTCGTTGTTATGGGATATTGGTAACGAGGTTGGGACATTGGAAGGGCTCGCCGGTTAAAGACATTCACATTCTTGGTGTAGAGAGACATCACATTATGGGGTTGATATCATATATCACTGTTCCTATTATTTTGTATTTATTCTAATTCATAAAAATTTATCTATTCGATAAATAAGGCTTACAAAAAATGAATAGTGGGAATGAGTTGATCTGTTCCCTATTTCTAGTTACCCCAGAATAATTACTGAGAGTTTGAGTATGGGAAAGAAACCTCAATTACGTGGAAGAACAGAATTGTAACAGAAATATCACAAACATTAAAAACTGTATGCTTTGTTCCCTTTTGCAAACAAAAAGAGCACATATACATATATATATATATATTGGTTTTGGATTCAAATTAGCGATTATTATAATAATAATTATTTGGCTGTTATCTAAAGACTGTGTTTATTGAAGAAAGAAAGGTTGAGAAGACACATGCAGAAATGGCGGAGAATCAAACAAAAAGTCTGGTCAGTGTTTTCCCTGAAAACAAAATCCAAAAGGTGCTTTGATAAGTGGGGCTGCGCTGCGCCTGGGCCTGGCAGGCAGGTGATATGTAAGGGCAATGCTAATGCTGACGCGACTACAAAGAAAAATGCCCATTTCATTTCACTCCACTCCACTCCACTTCCACTATCCACCGCCGACGTCACCAACATCAAGGTGGTGAAAATCTATTCGTTTTAGAATAAAATGAAAACACATCTCATCTCATCTCATCTCATCACAATTCGCAAATGCTAATGAATATTCTTTTATTTCTCGCACCCTTTCCCTTGCTCTCTCTCACTTTGCTCTATAAGTAGTTACTGTGGAACATGTATGCCCAAATTAGATCACCCATCTGTCTTGACTTGTATTCACACTCCCCTCTGTTCTGTCCTCCATTCCTTTGATAACAACACACGTACACACACATTTACAACACGCCAACTACTTGTTTGCTTCAATCCAACTAGTTAACAAATACTCCACCGTCACTTTTCTTTTTGTGTTTTTTAGCAAGGGGAGATCTCTCTCTCTCTCTCCCCAATTTGCTGCTCTGCTCACCATCTTTCGATTAGCTAACTAAGTGTTCGTAGCTTCTTATTATTCTCTGGTTCTTCTTGTTTATGTATCAAGAAGGAGCTGAGATTTAAAAAAAAGAAAAGAAAAAGAAAGAGATTCATTGTCTATCACAGGCTTGCCTCGGAAATCACCATCCGCTCCAGCAAAAACGAATTTCAAGGTCAGGTTTCTCGGTGTTTTGTTCAGATTTTGAAATTTCACGTCTCTCACGATTTGTCTCCTTCTGTTTCCATTTAAGATAACATAGAGATAGATAGAGTTTAGAGAGGGATACCCGCACAGCTATAGTGTAGAAACCCAAAAGCAAGACGACTCTCTTGTTTACCTCTTTTCGGTTTACGCGCTGACGAATATCTGTTTGTTTTTTTGTGCAATGTGTCTGCAGATTCTTTCTCCAAGCACCTACAACACTCCATTCATTACCCAGATGGTGAAATGCTCTTCTATACACGTTTTGATTTCTTCTTTCGTCTTTGCTGCTCATTAAGAACATCACCAAAACCGACGCTTTCTTACCCTTTCCAGTCTTCTTGTCACCTTTTTTGATGATGGGTATCGGTTTTCTGCTTGATAACAACGTTCTGAATTGGAAAGTTGGCAAAATTCATGGCTTACCCATTCTCGAGTTGGCTTCAATTTGTGTCAATTTAACACTTTTCATTGTCTTGCTCTTCATCATATCTGCGAGGCAGATATTTGTTTGTGTTGGTCGTATTAGACTCCTTAAGGACGATAGTTCGGTTGCCAATTCAAGCTCAGTTAGACCTTCTAGTGTTGAAGGGGAGATTCGTGATGTCGTTGTCGGTATAGGCTTTAAGTTGTCCCTGCTTTGTTGCTTCTATGTCCTGGTTTTGCAGTTTGGTATATTGGGGTATGATGGGGTTGGTTTGATCAGAGAAGTTGTAAATGGGAAAACTGTGAATTGGTCAATAATTTGTTTGCCTGCTGCACAGGGTTTAGCTTGGTTTGTGTTAAGCTTCTCTGCCCTTCATTGTAAATTTAAGGCCTCTGAGAAATTTCCACTTTTGTTGAGGGTATGGTGGTTTTTCTCATTTGTGATTTGTTTGTGTAGTTTGTACGTAGATGGTAGAAGTTTTCTAGTAGAAGGATCAGAGCATTTGAATTCTCATGTTGTGGAGAATCTGGCTTCAACTCCAGCCCTTGCTTTTCTCTGTTTTGTTGCAATTACAGGTGTTACTGGTATACAGCTCTCTAGAAACTCCGATCTTCAAGAGCCATTGCTACCTGAAGAAGAGGCAGCCTGTCTTAAGGTCACTCCTTACTGTGAGGCTGGCTTGTTTAGTTTGGCCACGCTTTCGTGGTTAAATCCACTTCTTTCAATTGGTGCAAAGAGACCGCTTGAGCTCAAGGACATTCCTCTTCTTGCACCAAAAGATCGAGCCAAAACCAATTATAAAATTTTAAATTCAAATTGGGAGAAATTGAAAGCTGAGGATCCTTCAAAGCAGCCTTCTTTGGTGTGGACTGTTCTCAAATCATTTTGGAAGGAAGCGGCATGCAATGCTGTTTTTGCATTGGTGAACACTCTCGTCTCATATGTTGGTCCCTACATGATTAGCTACTTTGTTGAATATCTTGGGGGAAAGGAGACTTTTCCTCATGAGGGCTATATTCTAGCTGGGATATTCTTCTCAGCCAAGCTTGTAGAGACCGTAACTACCAGGCAGTGGTATCTCGGAGTTGACATTTTGGGCATGCATGTGAGATCGGCTCTAACGGCAATGGTGTACAGAAAGGGGCTAAGGCTGTCAAGTTTGGCCAAGCAAAGTCACACTAGTGGAGAAATTGTTAATTACATGGCAGTGGATGTTCAGAGAGTAGGGGATTACTCTTGGTACCTCCATGATATATGGATGCTCCCTCTGCAAATCATCCTTGCCCTTGCAATTTTGTATAAAAATGTTGGTATTGCTTCTGTTGCAACTTTGATAGCCACCATCTTTTCTATCATTGTCACTATTCCTTTAGCTAAGATACAAGAAGATTTTCAAGATAAATTAATGGCTGCCAAGGATGAAAGGATGAGGAAAACTTCTGAATGTCTGAGGAATATGAGAATTCTGAAGCTGCAAGCTTGGGAGGATAGGTACCGAGTGAAATTGGAAGAGATGCGAGGTGTAGAGTTCAAATATCTTCGTAAAGCCCTTTACTCACAAGCATTCATTACATTCATATTCTGGAGTTCCCCAATATTTGTTTCAGCTGTTACGTTTGGTACTTCAATATTGTTGGGTGGTCAACTAACAGCTGGAGGAGTCCTTTCTGCTCTGGCCACTTTCAGAATCTTACAAGAACCTCTCAGAAACTTCCCAGACTTGGTATCAATGATGGCGCAGACAAAAGTTTCTCTTGATCGAATATCAGGATTCCTGCAGGAGGATGACTTACAGGAAGATGCAACTATTGTTCTGCCCCGAGGCATGACAAATCTGTCTGTAGAGATTCAAGACGGAGACTTCTGCTGGGACCATTCTTCTTCAAGACCCACGTTGTCAGGTATACAGATGAAGGTGCAGAGAGGAATGCGGGTAGCTGTTTGTGGCATGGTTGGCTCCGGCAAGTCAAGCTTTCTCTCTTGCATCCTTGGGGAAATTCCTAAAATCTCTGGCGAAGTAAGTCAGTCTACATTGATCTTTATTTTTCTATAGTTTCTGACTAACATGTTTATCTTTATTTTTCTATAGTTTCTGACTAACATGTTTTCTGTTGATTATAGTGATTTCTACTTTTGCCTTACTGAATGTTTCGTATTTTAATTTTAATAATAATTCAGGTGAGAATATGTGGAACTGCTGCTTATGTCTCCCAATCAGCATGGATTCAGTCTGGAAATATTGAGGAAAATATTCTTTTTGGAAGCCCAATGGATAAAGCCAAATACAAGAGCGTTATCCATGCGTGTTCACTGAAAAAGGATTTGGAGCTTTTCTCTCATGGTGACCAGACCATCATTGGTGAAAGAGGTATAAATTTGAGTGGTGGTCAGAAACAGCGTGTGCAGCTTGCAAGGGCACTGTATCAAGATGCAGATATTTACTTACTTGATGATCCTTTTAGTGCTGTTGATGCACAAACTGGTTCAGAGTTGTTCAAGGTAAGGTTTTCCTGTGTTCCTTATTACTTCTTTTCATATTAATGCAAATGTTTTAAACGTATGGCATGGAAATGCAGGAATATATATTGACAGCACTAGGAAGCAAGACAGTGATTTTTGTGACCCATCAAGTTGAATTTCTTCCCGCTGCTGATTTAATACTGGTATGGTATTGTTTTATGCTTCACTTTGAATATTCCCGCGACAGGAATTCTGTGGCTTACATCTGATTGGTTAGTCTTTCCTTATTTTTAGCAACCATGGATTTATTCTGTTGTTTGTCTGCTGACCAGCTTTATGATTGCGTGCGTATTCATTTGCATGGACAAATGAATATTTAAAATTGTGATTCACTACTTTTTCCATTCCTTTTCTATCTTGTCGGCTTTTGCACCGACCATTTGTTTTTATCGTTAGTTTTATCGATGATACATGTTGCACATTATTCTTTTCATATATTTATCCGTTCAGTCATACTTACAAAACTGTTGTTGCCCGATTTTACAGGTTCATAAGTGTATCCATGTAATCGGAAAATAACATTGACATATGAGAAAAAAGAACTGGAAGCCGTTACTTCTCAATGAGTAGGTTAAGATTAGGCTAGTGATTGACCAGAATCAAGGCATGTTATTTGAAACAATGGCTATCATCTCAAATACAACAATACACCTAATAATTAAAAGGCAGCATGACAAAAGTTACCTCATAAGTACCAACAAGGAATAAAAGGACACGAATATTAATGATGTAAGAAACTTTAATACACAAATAGTGCCTCATTACTTAGCATAAATGCTCATATGTAGAAGTCTTGAAGTTTTGCAGTTGACTTTTATGGGACATTCTTGACTTATGTTAAGCTGTTAAGCTCTTGTTATTTTTAATGATCAGTTTTGCTTTAAATTGTTTCTCATTTTGAGCTTCAACTAATGTTTGCATAAACATTTGACAATTCTATTTTGGAAATATCATTTGATACGAAGTTTTTCTCTAATATTAGTTGATGGTGGAAAAAATCATTTGGTAGCTCAGATAGCAGGTTGACGTGTCAGTCAATTGACCTTACTTACATAATTTTCTACTGATTTTGATCTAAATCCAGGCACGTTACTTTGCAGCGTTGTTTTTAGAAAGATATCAAATCATGCTTCAGTAGTAATAATGAGTGATCTTATGCAAGTTTTAGAAGCCCACACAATCTACTTTTGTTTAATTTTTTGGTGGACACCACCTAGGTACTGAAAAGCATCAGTCTGAGTCTCATCTATAGATTTCTTATGCTACTTTTTACTGAAACAATGCTTGTCTTCTGTTGTCAGGTTCTAAGAGAAGGTCGCATCATACAGGCTGGCAAATATGATGATCTTTTACAGGCAGGAACTGATTTTAAGACTTTAGTATCAGCTCATGAAGAGGCAATTGGAGCTATGGACATTCCAAATCTCTCTTCAGAAGATTCAGATGAGACTTTATCATTGGAAGGGCCACTTCAAATGAACAAAAAGTGTGATATGGTTGTATGTATTGACAGTTTTACAAAGGATGTGCAAGAGAGTGTATCAACTTCAGACCAGAAAGCAATCAAAGAGAAAAAGAAAGTGAAACGCTCACGGAAAAAGCAGCTGGTTCAGGAGGAAGAAAGGGTGAGAGGGCGAGTCAGCATGAAGGTTTACTTATCTTATATGGCTGCAGCATACAAAGGCTTATTGATTCCATTTATAATCATTGCGCAAGCACTATTTCAGTTTCTTCAAATAGCTAGTAATTGGTGGATGGCTTGGGCAAATCCCCAAACAGAAGGGGGTCAACCTAGAGTGAATCCTATGGTCCTTCTTGGTGTTTATATGGCACTTGCTTTTGGAAGCTCGTGGTTTATATTTGTGAGGGCTGTCCTTGTTGCTACATTTGGTTTGGCAGCTGCTCAGAAATTGTTTTTGAGAATGCTTAATAGTGTGTTTCGAGCACCCATGTCTTTTTTTGACTCAACTCCAGCTGGACGTATCTTGAATCGTGTAAGTTCATAGTGCTCTGTTGCATAGTACATTATCCAATCCTGCTACAGTTGACCAATGTTTACTTTCAATTTCTATTGCTCCATTCTTGGCTTTGTCTTTCATTTTGGGTTACATTAATTATCCAAGACCCTGCAGGTTTCTATCGATCAAAGTGTCGTGGATCTTGATATTCCTTTCAGACTTGGTGGTTTTGCTTCAACAACAATACAACTTCTTGGAATTGTTGGTGTAATGACCAAAGTGACTTGGCAGGTTTTGCTTCTTGTAGTTCCAATGGCAGTTGCTTGCTTGTGGATGCAGGTAATTAATTGACAAGGAACTTACAGTCTTCAGTTCTATGGGTTCAATCTATAAACATAGAAAAATTAAATATCATTGTTGTATATCATGTGAGTTGTTTCAGTTACTCATACATGCTGTACGTACTTGTCGTTATTAGCTTAGTGTTTCCTTGTGCCTCTTTTGAGGAAAATCATGCAAGTGTAATGATCTTGTGGTTCAGTTATCTTCCTAATTTTGTGTCACATTTAATTTTCCAAGTACCCTAGAAATCTGTGGCGCTCCGATGTTCAATTGGGGCACCTCTACAGCTTGTACTCATTTAAGGATAATCTTTTGTTGTGGTTAAAGCTGTAGTCACCTTTGGAAGCTTATATACACCAGTCAGTTCCTCTTCCCCTCCTTCCCACTGACAGTGTATTGATTATCAATCCTTTGATGAATTTGATTCAAGATTCCACTACCAGTTAAGCGTAAAATCTAAGAAGAATTTTAGATTTTTCTTCAATTCATTAAGAGCATGCTCTTAATATAGTATGCTGAATGCAGAAATATTACATGGCTTCATCAAGGGAACTGGTTCGCATTGTTAGCATTCAAAAATCTCCTATTATTCATCTTTTTGGAGAGTCAATAGCTGGAGCAGCCACTATCAGAGGCTTTGGCCAAGAGAAAAGGTTCATGAAGAGGAATCTTTATCTTCTAGATTGTTTCGCTCGTCCATTCTTCTGTAGCCTTGCAGCTATTGAATGGCTCTGCCTACGCATGGAATTGCTCTCAACAATCGTTTTTGCTTTCTGCATGATTTTACTTGTAAGCTTTCCTCACGGAACTATTGATCCAAGTAAGCATATCAATTCTGCTCGCCCAAAATATCTGTAATTTGGTTGAGTATTGGTTCTGAAATTCAAATATACTTTAAAAACTTTGGAAATTGACTTGAGATGAAATAATGAAATCAATTTTTGTGTTTTACTCTTCCACTAATCACATGTATGTTTGGTATAGGCATGGCGGGCCTTGCTGTCACCTATGGCCTTAATTTAAATGCACGTCTATCAAGGTGGATACTTAGCTTTTGCAAACTTGAAAACAAAATTATCTCCATAGAAAGGATCTATCAATACAGCCGAATTCCAGGTGAAGCTCCTCCGGTTATTGAGGATTGTCGCCCTCCACCCTCATGGCCAGAGAATGGGACAATTGATCTGATTGATTTGAAGGTATGTGATATCTTTTCTGCCTTGAATGACTACTCAATCTACCTTGATAAACTATCAAAATTCTTTGACTTCATTCTTGTCTATGCCATTGGTTTGTTCTAGTTTTCAGCTGCTGATTTCTAGAAAATGTTTGGATTACGGTATATGTTTTTGGTGAAAAACAAACATAAAATTAAAATGTTTCTGTGGAAGTTTGGGACATTTTTGTGTTATTTGGGAAATGATGCATCAAAGGGTACCTCAAAGAAGATAGAAAAAAAATATAGGAAAGAATCATGCTCTGGGAGTAAATTTCTGTTCTCTTTTGAATGTGATCAAAATGTTTAGTGCTTGTTTCTGTTGTTACAGTGCTTGCTGTCTTAGGTTTTCTTTCTGTATTTATGCTTGGTAAATAAATAGAATACAGTTTGGTGGCTACTAACTGCAACAATCTTTTAGAGGAATGCTGATTCTTATTTTACCTATGAAGGTTCGCTATGCTGATAATCTTCCAACTGTGCTTCATGGGATATCATGCACCTTCCCTGGTGGAAAGAAGATTGGAATTGTTGGTCGAACTGGGAGTGGCAAGTCCACATTGATCCAAGCATTGTTCAGGTTAATTGAGCCAGCTTGTGGAAGAATCATTATAGACAACATTGATGTCACAAAAATTGGTCTTCATGATCTCCGTAGCCGCTTGAGTATCATACCTCAAGATCCTACCTTGTTTGAAGGGACAATCAGAGGCAATCTTGATCCCCTTGAAGAGCACTTGGATCAAGAAATTTGGCAGGTGGATCCAAACTTCCTTACCCATTACATTCTGTTTCTATATACTGGACTTTGCGTACTCCCGAAGGAGAGGAGAGTGTTTAAAATAAACCATCATATCCGTAATAAAATTTCAGAGTTGTTCAAACTAGCCAAATAAGCAAGCTCCTCCTGCCTATTGATAGGAATGGACTCTGTCATGTTCTATTTCTGAGTTAAGAGTTCTGTAAATTGTCCTTTTCAACTTGGTATTAGTATTTTTGGTATTAGGAACTTCATTTTATCTTTGGGGCTAATATTGTCAAATTTTATTAGCAATGTTGGATACTTGAAGTTGTTTTAATTTAAAGTCTGAATAATCTTGAAAGCAGCTTAGTAAATTAATGTTGCAATATATCAAAGGGATCATATAGGAAATGATACTCTGGTAAATTAAGAATTTTCTTTCTGGAACAGGCTCTCGATAAATCTCAGCTTGGGGAGATAGTCAGACAAAAGGATCAGAAGCTTGATACCCGAGGTATGTAGCAGCAGACTTCAAATAGCATCAGCTTTTTCAGTTGATGTATGACCAGGAAGTTTAGGTTACGTGTGACCAATAGATTTGTGATAATGAGATGTAACTATTTGTAGTGCTTGAAAATGGAGATAACTGGAGTGTAGGACAACGGCAACTTGTTTCTCTGGGACGGGCTTTACTTAAGCAGGCAAGAATACTGGTACTGGATGAGGCAACGGCGTCAGTTGATACTGCTACTGATAATCTCATTCAGAAGATTATCCGGACAGAGTTTAAAGACTGCACTGTTTGTACAATTGCGCATCGGATCCCAACAGTTATTGACAGTGACCTTGTTTTGGTACTCAGTGACGGTGCGTACCTCTTTTCAAACTAGGTATCCAGTGTATTACATAATACAGTTGCAGATCCACAATACATCAATCCTATTGTTTTACTTTTTATTGCTGAACTCTTTGCAGACTCAGTTTTCTCCTTAGCCTGACAAATATGTTGAAAGGAAAGTAGAGAAAGTGGTGTTAGTAATTGTGCGGTGGTTCCATGATTCATTGTTCTTCTAAATTAGGCATATTAGATGATAATTTGAACTTTTATCTCATTTTACAGGACGGGCACCATGATTCATTGTTCTCCTAAGTTAGGCATATTAGATGATAATTTGAACTTTTATCTCATTTTACAGGACGGGTAGCAGAGTTTGACACTCCGACACGGTTGTTAGAAGATAAATCATCTATGTTTCTGAAGCTGGTGAGTGAGTACTCGTCAAGGTCAAGCGGCATACCAGATTTTTAAATTTCGAACGTATGCCAACCAACCTCCAGATGAGAGACAGAGAGGCTAATTTGAAGTGGCTGTGGGTACTGCCTACCGCTGTACTGGGCAAAAGCGAAGCTGGGCATTCAAGTGTGTGTCTGCTGCAAATCCGTAAATGCAGGGTTGTTGAAGGTTTTGAAATATAAGCTGGTTGTATTGCAACAGATGGTAATAGAAGAATAAGGTGGTGATTTGGCGAGATCAATAAGGAAATTTTTTGTTGGGATGGATGGAGGCCTATATCGGTTGGAACTCAACTGATGTGCAATAAAAATGTAGTGTACAGACACAGACAGAGAGACAGACATTAGATGGATGGATGGATTTAGGTAGGCCTTGTTTTCCTTTTAAGCTTTTTGCAGAAATCTAATCTGTAGAGCAGTACGCTACTTGTTAAACTATATCTCTATATACACACGTGCTGCTAATCCTCTAGCTAGTCTTCTTCTGTGCCATGCCATCTCCAAATTGGGTTTAAGTAACAGCCATGTTCATAACACTACTAGTTCTTTTAAATTACTACCGCTGCTACTTTTTACCCTTAAAATAAGCCCACAAAGCTGTGCAATTGCCTGCCTTGTTCAAGACCCTTAAAAAAAGGGGAAAAAAATAAGATTATATTTGTAAAATAAACAAATTTATCCTTAAAATACCCTTTGGCGTTGGTATGGATTCCTCGCCGACAGCAGGGGATTACTTGCAGTGTGGTTTTTGAACAAGCATCGGAAAATGTGGCTATAAATTTTCTGGCGTGGCGTTCCACTTCTCTTCAGTGTGGTTTTTCAACAAGCAATGGAAAATGCAATGTGGTTGTAAATTATATAGAGGGGCCTTCACACATATCTGTACTTCCCGAAATATGTACAATGGTGGGGCAAGTTTCTGTTTCTCCGTCTTTGCATTATCTTGTTATGGTACTTTATTGGTGCCAATCTTTTGTTTTATATATTTTTTATCATCTTATTAGCTGGTTGATGATTCGTACCATAGATGTAGAGGTGGTGATTGATCTGTTTCTACTACATTTGATTTTCTTGTTTTGTCTTATGCTTACTCTTGTTTTAAGTATATTGGGTTTCTTTCTCTGCACAAATCACACATCTTCTTCAGATTCCACACCTCATTTTCCTTGGATAAACTACACATCAACTGAGAGGCAATTTGCCGTTATGACAAAGAGAAAAGGTTGAAATGAAAGAGACTAATTATACTTATGAGTTCGAAATACAATAATTATAACTACGAGACTAACTAAAAAAAGTAGAAAATAGTCACATAGATAGGTCAATAAAGGCAAAATCGAATATTAAAAACATTTTAATTTCCAAGTGTGGTTTTGTAAAGTGGAAAATTTTGAAAACTTCGTCATTAAGATAGGAAGAGCAGTATGGGAAAGAAAGAAGGAGATAGCCTATATACCGAACAATGATAGTCTATTATATTATAAATCTAGATTGAGATTGAGAATGAGATTGACTTTAAGTTCGAAATTTGAAGTTCTTTTATAAATTTTAACTTGATTTAGAATCTGTTCAATAGAACTGAATCGAGTTATTTTTACTATCCCTACTCATGAGGCAAGTAAAGAATGAGATTAGGGGGAAAAAAAGGTGCCAATATATATAAACTCTATATCATTCAGAATTCGTTTGATTTTACCGTTGTAATTTTTAATTTTTGTTTTTTGATTTTGGCTTCTATTTTTAAACAATAATTAAATTTTGTTTAGTTGTTAATATCATTATAATTATTTTATTAATGATAAAATTAAATAAAATTAATTATTACAAATTAAGTAAACAATTAAATTTTAATCTCTTATTCAATTAGTAAATTTTCATTAATTTTATTAAAATAAATGATCAAAATAACAAGAAATTGTGTATAAAATAATACATATTTTTAATATACATTTTAACTACAAAATTAATTTTATTTAAAATTTATTCATTTCAAAGATATTTTAAATTTAATATATATTTATTAAATAATTATCATATTTAAATATATTTTATTTTAAAATAATTTTAAATTTAAATTAATTATAAAATTAAAACAAATTAAATAATTAAATAATGCTAGTTATAATTTTTATTAACAATTAATATTAAAATTATATATATGTTGGTCCCCAGTGAAAATCAAGAGAGGAAGAGGATTAGGTATCAGTGAATTTTAAAAAACTTTTTGCAACTTAACGAAGAATCTTGATTGAGTTTAAATTGAATGATGAAATGTAATGAAAATTTAATTAAAGTCAATTGATCAACCAAGAAGAAGGTAAGAGTGTAAAAAAGAGACATTGCAAACCTATTTTATAATGCTTTGGCAAATAAAACTTGCATACGACCACCCTAAGTCTTTTTTGAAATTTCACTAATCTCTTCTTTAAACTAGGTGAAAAGAAACTTTATTACAACAATATTTATTTAGGTAAACATAAACCTTTGCAAAATATTTATTGAAGGTAAACAACAGCGTTAATACTCCTTGAATCAACTCAATACATGAAAAAAATTAGCCCCAAATGATGTTTACAACATGTATAAACCTTGCTTACTCACTTTAATGCTTAAGGGCCCTTAATCAATAAACAACCAATAAATGAATATTTGAAAATGCTTAAATAACTCTTGTAAATGTGTTATTATAACCCTCAAACATCATAAATATGTTCAATAATTGAATACTAAGTATATGTATCCAAACTAGCTCTAAAATGTTGTTAGACCAAATACTAGTTGTTATAACTTTTAGTAGAGAATATTGGGCGACCAATGTTTCATATTTATTAACAAATGTATCAACCAAACTGATATACAAACTTATCTTACACAATTTTTTTAAAACTCCTAACATTTTGGTAAACCAAATTTGGATATTGGGCGACCAATATGGCTAGAAATAACTTATTGGTTGACCACAACGATATGTTAGAAATAACACATTTGTTTGACTAGAATATTTAAAACAATACATTAGTTGATTATAAATCTATATTGATCAACTAGTATATTCGAAAACATGCTTTCAAAGATGGTTCAAGTACTTTCAAAGATACAATCGACATTTTTTTTATTGAAGTTTGATTCAAAATCATTTCAAATGTTTCCAAAGAGTGTTTAAAGATCAATAGATTCTTAAAAATAAAAACTTAATTCTTCCTGATAATGGAAAATATTCATGCATTAATTTCAAAACATAATATGCTTATACATGAAAAGCCCCTAAATCATAAAAATAACTAAGTGGGAGATATAAGAAAGATTACAAATAAATTTGTAGACTTGTTATGCCTTGGCATTCTTTGATCTTGGCCTTATTCTTAACTTGAATGTATTTGGCTCTGTAAAACATTTCTTAAGTTCATTTCAAGTTGCATTCTTTTAAAATATCAAATAATAAATCTTTAGTAGTAACTATAGTTTGTTATCATTAAAACATGGATTGTAACATCCTTTAGTTCCATAATCTCTCTCTTTTTTATGATAATGAAATATGTTGTGATATTAGAAACCCAATAATGAAATTAAACATTTAGGTATATAGAATCTCTCACTATCAAAGCAACATGAATATTTGACTCCCTTTAATTCATACATCATAAGAAAATATTAAAAGGTTAGAGATGGACCCTTTTTGATTCATATACAAGTATAGTCAAACGAAATAGGAACATGAGTTTAGGACAATGAAATAAACAATTAATAATAAGTAGAATGTTAATGTACATCTAAAATCAACCATTAAAGATATATAGAAAGCCAAAGTACATCCAAATGAAATCAATTGCTCCTCCTAAATATGATAATTGCTCACCATCTATTATCACTACCACTCTCTCCCTCTTCTAGAATTATAAAAAAAGAAAATTAATTAGTTGGGAAAATAAAACAAGAATTAATTATTATGATATTTCAGCGTTTCAAATGTCATTTTATTCTCACTACTTATCTTGAGAATTATTTTCCTATAAGTATACATTGAAATAAACAATTTATTTAACAAATCTGTTTTGGATATCTCACAACTTTTTATTATGCAATTTAGTTCTAAACTTAATAGATAATGTATGCTTCAACCAACCATCATATCCTTGAATCATTAACTTTGACTTTTTAAAGACTTATATTTTCATATCTAATATGAAATATTGCTAATTGATTCAATTGAAATTCTTGAAGGTAAGTCATTATACTAGGCATCACTATAAAAAATAATATTATATCATACAATATCTTATATTGTATTTTCCTCTTTACATAAATGTATACTTTTTATGAATTTAGTTGTGAACGTATTCACTAGAGAATCTCATTCTCTATAGATAATCAAAAATTTAAAAATCACCATAACAATCTCATCAAAGTGCTTTAACATTCTCAATGCTTAATTTCTATTTAGGTTTAAACAATTGGAACTTTTCAAATTTGTAAGTCAATATTTCATTTAATACATATGACTATATCACATTAAGTAATTAGTAGTATAATGAAATATAAGTATTATCATTTTATGAATTGTTATTCCATCCAATATATCACATGTATAGATTTAATAATTCAATACCACCGTCATCCTTTCAACAAAGGTTGATTTGGTTATTCTTCATCATAATCAAAAGGATACACATATCACTTTATAATTTTCTTTATGTTGATATAACCAACATGACATAAAAAGATAGTCTCAATTATTCAACTTTGTGTTCTTGCCACCTATGTTAAGTATAAGTCTCATTTGATCTAACATATACAAACTATTGTATACAATTGAATCAACTAATTTTAATTAATAATCTATTTATTATCATGCTTTGAACATTATAATAATGGTGAATCTAAATTCAGTATAAAATACTCATAAGCATGAACTAGAAATACATATGATCTATATCGTAGCTCGAATAGGCAAGAATAGTTATGTGATCATTTTCTTCTAATGGTAACTATTATCATTCTATGGCAAATGTCTTTAATTGTAGTCTACAATTATGCTTTTAGTAAGTTAAATTAAGTGAAACAATTTCATCGAGATAATATACCTTTTAACTCTACTTTATACAACCGTTTACATCTTGCTATCATGATGTTGATATATATCTTACATGTTGTCATAAAAGTTTATGAGACATTTGTCAACTCAAAATGTCAATACATTTTGTCATTTATATGACTTTGACACATTTCTAAAACTTTGTCACCGAATCCTTAGCAAGAATTATAGCAAAATTACATAATAGGGATACAAATTTTCTTTTCTAACTTTGAGAACTCTTCTCAGACATAATCCTATGTCGAAGAAATTTAGTTCACTAACTCTTAATATCAAACATACTAAACAAGGTAAACTCTACTCAGTACAAAATATAAATATAAGAAAAGCAAATAATTAATTATATGTCATGACTACCAAATAAGATTAGGATTTTAATTATGTATTTGGTTACTCTCGCTATTTATTCGAAATAATAGCCTTTACTATTATTTAGAAAAATTACTTAATCTTTCTACTGGGCTAAGATCTCATTTAAATATAATTGATCTTGAGTTTTCTCAACAAACTAACTAAACTTAAAATAGGTAGATAATAACTTTATCAATTACATCTCATGTGAATCCTATGTCTGTTAGGTGACAACTTTTGTCAAAACATATCTTATATGTTATGCATAACCCTGCCTTTAAATTCATGTGATATGAGTTTTCTCATCCATATAACACAAATTTAGTTAAGTAAAACCCACTATCATAAGACTAAACATGTTTGGACTTGATTTTGCTTAACAAGCCTCACAATAAACAGATCTCTAGTTTATTCTCAGAACAATGGAAGGCAACAATCGTGTTCTCAATGTGTACTTAATATTTTAATAAGCGGTTTAATTTCATTTGCCTCATCAAATACAAAATTTCATGTAAAATATCACACAAAAATATAAAATTTAATATTCATGTTATCAACCATAAAAATAAAGTATGCAACTTATGCACTCATAATCAAATTATATGCAAAAATTATAAAGCTTCATTTGATTCTAGTTATTAACCTCCATAATCTAAAATAATATTTCGAACTCTTTGAAAAAATTAGATTAGATTAAACTCATTGATTCCTAAATGAATTAAACTCCTATTCTAAATAGAAATTCAATTTTGATTTGAAAATAATTTTCAAATCTAATCGGAAACTACCAATTATCTTGACTTCTTTAACGAATTTAATTGTAAACAAATTTCAATAAATTATTCTTCTTAGTTATTATAATTTAGAAAAAGAACTCTTTTTTCAAAATTATATAAGTAACAAATTCTAATCTAATAAGAAAACTATTTCTAATCCAATTAGAAATTACTTTCTTTAATATCATTAGAAATTACTTTTCCTTAACTAGAAAACTATTTTCTAATATTAAAAGGAAACTACTTTCAAAACTAAGTAAAACACTGATAAATTTAATTAAGAAATTCCTTTATGTTATTTATTTAGAGATTGATTTCTTAATTAATTAGAAAAAATTTATTTAATAAATTAGAAAAATATTTTCAAAATATTAAAGAAAGAAAAATTTTCCTAATTAATAAATGAAACCACTTTTCAAAATAATTAAGAAAAATATTTTTCTAGAAAAATCAAGAACTTATTATTCATAAATAAAAAATTTCTGAATAGATGGAATAATAATTATCTAAAAAATAAATCATATGTTTAATTTATTTCAATCAAATTGAAATAAATAAATTTAATTAAGAAGCAATTTTCTTAATAATTTAAGAAAACACTTTTCTTAATTTTAGGGATCAAATTAATTAATTCAATTTAATTGAAACCAAATCGTTCTAATTTTAAAAACTACTTTTATAAATTTAATTAAAAATCAGTATAATTATTAATCTTAATCATATCAATAGAAATAATTACTTTTATTTTGGAATTAGATTGATAATTAATTTAGTTTAATAATTCAACTCTTTGAAAAATTAAACTAAATTCCAAAACATTCCTAATAAAATCAACCCTTTGAAAACAATTTTCAAACAATTAGAAATAACTTTCCAAATTTATTAGGAATTTAAACCTACTTAATTTCAATAAAACAAATTTAATTAAAATAAAAGTATGAAAACATATTAAAAATCAAATCAATAATGCGTGGAACTGTCCTATACGGCGCGTGCTTTGACTGACGGGTGCAGTGTCTGTATGAGACGCGCTGCTTCTGTGTGAGGACACATGTATTACACTCACCCCATTGTTTTTTCATATCTAGGTTTGGAAATCTGGCGTCGTCCCTCCTGGATTTTTCTTCTGTTTCCTTCATCGGTTACCGACTTCTCCGATACTGTCGCATGGTCTTTTGCTTTTGTCGTGCCTCCGCTTGAGGCTCCTCGCCACTAATGCCTCCTCACGTCGCCATCGACCAGCGACACAAGCTTCTCGAACGCGTCTTCTAGCCAACCTCCATGTTGCCATTGACCAGCGATGCCCATGCTAACATCAACAAGCGACGTTCTCCGAGCCCAGACATGCAATCGGTTACAGAACATAAAACGCAAACAATATAATAAATGCAAATCCAGATTCGCAAACATCACACAGGAAAAAAGAAAAGAAAAATGCAAGGACTAGTCACATACACAAAGCCACAATAACCCGAATTCTAGCAGCCATCACAAACCAAAAACAACCATTAAAACATCAATTCCCATTTACAAACAACCAGACAATCCACAATTGCTAATCTGGATTTTTGAGTTTCTGGGTTTTTAGTCTTGAGAATCCGAACTTTTCATATTTGTTCTACCTCAAGTTTTTACGATTATGGTTTTTTGTTTTCTCTGATGGGTTTCTAGAACCCAAAAGTTTATTTTCATAAACCTGACTCCAAATAATAAGCTTTTCATATTCTGGGCTTCAGACCTTCAGTGCTTTTTAGTTTCAAGCTTTCTAAAAGCTTTTAATCTGAACTATTCAGATTATTAATCAAATCTAATTTTATTTCATAATTTAAGGTTTTAATTTCAGTTACAATTTTTAAGATTACAAACATGAATCTTAATTCGTATCTTATTCTGAAGTTTGATCATAATCTTATCATATTCCTTGAACCATTTTTGAAACCGATCTATCTTAACTACTATAGCAGCACAAGTATTCGACCTCTAATAATATTCACATAACAAGTTGAGAGAACTCTTTAACTTCGTTAGAGCTTAAGCTTATTTATAACAGTTTTTGGACATTTTGGTAATTTAAGTGAATTTAATTTTAATTTCAATTAAAATTTAATCAAAATTATAAATAATTCTAATTAAATACTAATTATGCCTAAATAAGATTCAGTATCTCATATTGATCCTTATTTATGAAATATCTCATATGTAATTATAAAGTTTCTCAAACTTTATAATCAAGTCCAACTTGATTAAAATATTTTTGCTCTTTTCGACCCATTCTTTATGTGAGATCTACTAAGTTCCCAAATATGTTGGCAATGGTTACAAATTATAATTATAATTCATAATTAAAATTAGATAAATTAAAAATCCTTTTAGTTTATATTTAATTCTCAGATTTTTAATTTATATTTAATTCTCAAATTAAACAATTTATAATCATGAATCAAGATTAGGGTCTAACAACGCATCATGACACCCAAATATTTAGTAAGGTCGAAGTACTTTTGATTAACCTTTCCGTACATGATTTTTCTGTATTATTCAAACTTGTCATCATATAATTTTTCGATTAGATAGAACATGGAATTAGTGTCTACCCTTTTGAGTCCAATCATATTAGTTCTCCGTCATTAGCTATTGATTCAAATAATGACATTTGTGAACTTATTTACAAAACACCACTCCACTCTACTAAGGATTCCTGAATCATTACTAATCGAGAACAACAAAACATTCTCCCTAATTGTTTTAAGGTGATGAATCTTATCTTGATCACTCAACTACCTGTATACAGTTTAATGCTACATCTAATGACTGTTGACTGAATAACACATGATTAAATAGTTCATAAGTAGTATAATATAACAATCCCTATACAAAATAACTTTAGAGACCTCAAGTCAAAGTATTACTTATATAATTATCATAATAAGAATTTCATAGACATATAAGTAATGTTCCAAATAGATTTCTCATATCAGGTTTGTTCAGTGAACTTTTTCTCTAACAAGCATCTATATGTTTGTTTAAGTATCTCCATACTTTAGTCTATAAGGTTGACTAATTCTTTCATAAAGAAAAACAAAACATGTGCTACTCTTTTTACGTTCTATTAATTTCCAGTTTTAATAGAACAATGATTATGAACAATTTGGGAATAATACATTACTGTAATATGAATCTCATAATTATAATCTCATTATAATTTCATTTATAATGTAAAATTATCCCATGAACTTTATCGTACACATCTAAACATGTAAAAGATAAAGGATGTCTTTAAATAATTGTTACTAAACTATGATCAATCAATTTACTATAGCACTTAAACTAACAGTTCTCACCCTTCACCTAGAAGGTACTTGAAGCCAAGGTTTCCTCCCATCATGAGGTGATGTAACTTCTGATCTTGCTTCTTGTTAGCACATAACCTGGGCAAGTGAAACGATATTATTTTTGGTTCTTGAACTAGACTTGTTGTTTTCTTCCTTTATAGTTATCCATTGAAGAAATTGATAGTATTCAAAATTTCCATTAGATAAGATCTTCACATTGTTAATAAGTGCACTACATGGAAGGCATGTTAAGTTTTAGTGGACATTTGCTGTATGCACCAAATTCATTCCCCGAACATTTCAAAGTTTTGTTTATTAAAATACTAGGAAATTAACATTATCAAACTTTTTTTTTAAAGATAGACCTATACGATAATATACTTTAGCATATTTGTTTAAGTTAAAAACCTCATAACTGCAATAAGGTGTCAATCTTCCATCCTCTTTGACCTTTATAATTAATTACCTATAAATAAAGACACACTGCTCCCCTCTACCACATGCGGCCTCTAATGTCACGTATCAGTTTCAGGCAGTGTGTGGTGGTAAACGATAACTCTAATATTTGGGATCCATGAAACTGTCTCCTACTTAAGCTACTGGCTGCCCATTCTTGCATTTAACATTAACTGTGGATGGGGCTGTAGCTACCTATTGACCAAATTGCCTTTCCAACTCTATGCTGTGGTGGTTGTTGTCTTACATTTGTTTAATTCGCAATACCTGTAACTGACAAGTTGAGACATATCCACATGCGTGTCCAACCAGAAAATGGAATGTTCTTATTGTTCATATTTTGTCTTTATTTGATGGATTAACTGGTCGTCTGATTGGTAATGCCAGTTCAAATGTCAAGAATCATTTAAGTAAGGTCTTAAACAGTCTGGCTTATTTGATGGAGAAGTTTTGCACAATTGTGAGAAGTTTTGCACAACTGTGAGACATATGCCAACTCACCCATTTTAACCCTACTTTTTGGTATAAAATGACATAAAGAGTGACAGAACAAGAGATGTTTCATTTGGAAGAAGCATTTTGGAGGGGGTGAACTCTCGGTTTTAAAGAAGAGAAGGGACAAAGCTCCATTCCTTTGAAGACTCATAGAGGGCTAGCTCCCTGACGTTAATTCGGAGGTGACATCGACGTCGAAGAATTCAATTAAGAATTTCTATCATTGTTTGTTGTTCTTTCTCTTAGAGATTAATTAAGTTATCTTATGTTTAATGTTTGAGTGTTGTGTAAAAGTCTTCTCTAAGATTGACGTGAGATCGAGTTATTATCAATTACGAATAAAAGAGTCCGACGTGTCAAAGAATGCTTTCAGAACACGATATGAGCATTTTGAGTTCTTAGTTATGCGCTTTGGATTAACTAATGCCCCTGCAACCTTCATGGACTTAATGAATAGAGTATTCAAGCCTTTTCTAGACCAATTTATCATAGTATTTATTGATGATATATTGGTTTATTCCAAAAGCGATAAGGAGCGTGAAGAACATTTAAGGATCGCCTTGAATACATTGAGGGAGAAAGAGATGTATGCCAAACTTAGTAAATGTGAGTTTTGGCTAAAGGAAGTGGTGCTTCTTGGACACATAATTTCAAAAAAAGGAGTACATGTGGATTCACAGAAAATATTGTTAAATGGGAAGCACCCAAGAATGTAGTAGAAGTGAGGAGTTTCTTGGGATTAGCTAGTTATTACAGATGATTTGTAGAAGGCTTTTTCATGATAGCAACCCCACTCACCAAATTGACAAGGAAGATTCAAAAGTTTGTATGGACAGAGAATGTCAAAGGAGCTTTGAGGAATTGAAGATTAAGCTTACAATTGCACCAATTTTGACTTTGCCTTCTGGTAGTGATGGATATACAGTATATAGTGATGCTTGGAGGAAATGATTAGGGTGTGTGTTGACGCAAGGAGATAAAGTGATTGTCTATGCTTCCAGGCAATTAAAATCTTATGAGATGAATTATCCCATGCATGACTTAGAATTGGTTGCTATAGTCTTTGCATTAAAAATATGGAGACATTATTTATATGGAGTCACCACCAAGGTATTTACAGACCATAAGAGTCTTAAATATTTGATGAGCCAAAAAGAGTTAAATTTGAGGCAAAGAAGGCGGTTAGAATTATTAAAGGATTATGACTTGATGATAGATTACCACTCGGGGAAAGCTAACGTAGTAGCAGATTCATTGAGTAGGAAATCCACTATGGCATATATGAAGACAATATACCTTCCTTTGTTGAAGGAATTAGCCAAACTTAAGTTGATGTTGAGGCAAGTCGAATATGATAGTATATTGACTAATTTTAGAGTAAGGCCAGTATTGAATGAGAAGATTAAGGAATCGCAGGAACAAGATGAATACTTGAGCAAGCTTAGAGAAGAAATTAAAAATGGTAAGCCCTCTGAAATAGGAATAAGAGGAGATGGATTGATGGTGGTAGGCAACAGATTATGTATTCCATATATGCAAGAGTTGAAAGATGAAATTCTTAATAAGGCACATAATGCTCCATATGCAACGTATCCGGGGAGTACAAGAATGTATAGAGATTTAAAAGAACATTTCTAGTAGAGAGGAATGAAAAAAGACGTTGAAGAGTATACTGGAAAATATTTGGTGTGCCAACAAGTTAAAACATAACATTAAGCACCCGTTGGTAAGCTTAAGCCCTTATCTATTCTTGAATAGAAATGAGAGAAGATTACAATGGATTTTTTAATGGGATTTCCAAGGACCAACAGGAAGCATGACGCAGTATGGGTGATTATCGATAGGCTAACCAGGTCAGCACATTTCTTGTCAATTAGACAGACAGATTCTTTGAGTGCCTTGGCCAAGAAATACATAGATGAAATAATCAGACTTCACGGAATTCCAAGTTCTATAGTCTCAGATAGAGATCCCAGATTCACCTCTAGATTTTGGGAAAGTTTGCAAGAGACTTTAGGAACCAAGTTGCATAGCTTTCCATCCATAGACTGATGGCCAATCAAAGAGAACAATAAGGACATTTGAGGTAATGTTAAGAGCTTGTGTTATGGACTTCAAAGGCTCATGGTATGAACATCTACCTTTGATTGAGTTTGCTTACAATAATTCCTACCACTCAGGAATTCAAATGGCACTATATGAAGCTTTATATGGTAAGAGGTGCAGAAATCCTATTTGTTGGGACTAGAAAGGTGAAAGAAGACTTATAATACCTGAGTTGATACAAGATACAGTTGATAAGATTAATTTGGTGAAACAGAGACTCAAGGCAGCTCAATACTAGATGAAGAGTTATACAGACGCACATAGGAAGGAGATGGAATATGAAGTTGGGGACAAAGTATTTCTTAGAGCCTCACCATGGAAAAGAGTCTTAAGATTTGATAAAAAGGGTAAACTCAGTCCAAGATACATAAGCCCTTATAAGATTATTGATAAGATTGGGCCTCTTGCCTATAAGTTGGCCCTGCCACCAGAATTATGCAAGATTCACAATATTTTTCATGTATTGATGTTGAGGTGATGTAGATCGGATCCCTCACACATAGTCCAACCATAAGATGTTCACTTAAAAGAGGATTTGACTTATGAAGAACAACCAGTGGAGATTTTAGATTCAAAGGAAAAAGTCTTGAGAAATAAGACTGTGAAGCTAGTTAAAGTTTTATGGAAGAACCACGCAAGAGAGGAAGCAACGTGGAAATCTTTGGAAGCTATAAAGGAGAAGTATCCACACCTGTTTGTAGATTTAGGTAAAAATTTCAATGATGAAATTCTTTAAAGGGAAGAAATTTTGGACCCCGAATTTTTCTTAGAATTTATTTTATTAAATTAGCAAGCATTAATATAAACTATAATTCTTGAATTAGCAATTTTTGGAGTTTAATTAGGTATATAATTAATTACCTGTGGTTGCATGGATTAAAAGAAAGAGTTAGAATTAAGTTAAGGGGTTAGAAGGCATTAGATTAAATATGGAAGGGTAAGCTTAGAAAGACAAAAGTTTGTCTTAAACTAATAAGAAAAGAAGAGAAGAGAGTCGTGTATGGTAAGAAAGAAAAGGAGAGAAAGTTGTAGAATAAACTAGAATAAGAGAAGGAGAAACCGAAGCATAGAAAAGGAAGAAGAATATCAATTGAGTTTTTAGGGAACCAAGAAATTTGAAGGCAAGAACAAAAGGAAAAACAAACTTGATCTTGGAGTTACAAGTAAATAGGTGGGTTGTATGTTTATAGTTATTGTGATGATGAGCTAAAATATTTACTTATACATATGCTAAATTGCTTGTCTTGAATCATTGTGAATGTGGGACAAATGTTCTATGAATTTGATATTATGTTTACCTTGAAAGATATTGCATGTTGTATTGATGAAAAAAAAAAAACTTCAAGAAGCAAGAAAATATGAATATGATATGAAATATGTAAGCATTAGAAATTTGCTTATGTGGGTAAGAGAGATACCATTATGTTCGTCACGTGTACGTTGACCTAAAGCCTTCTCCTGGCTGCCCACTTATGGCACATGATCTCCAAAAAATGGACTCATTTTGTTCATAGTATAAACTTCGATCTCGCCATTTTGTTTTATGGGATTCTCTCGAGTCATTATGTTTGTGCATTACATCTTGAATTGTTGAACATAAAGCATAATTGAGTGTTATGGTTTGATTATTAAATGAACATATGATCTAATTTGTATGATACTATATTCTTGACTATGTGAATTCTCAGAATTAAAAAATTGTGGATAATATATATATATATATGCTTGAGTGTGTGTATGGCTCGTTATCGCTGGCTATAAACGTATTAGTCACTGAGCCTAGCAGCTTATTCCATTATTTTCCACTCTTCAAGTACAGACAAAACAGATCATTGAACCTTGCAAACTTCGACTGACTCCAAGAATTTCTTTCTTTTGTAACTAAGTTAATTCAGAAACTTTTAGTACTTTAGAAGCATATCAAACATGAGTATTCATGATTATATTTTTGTATTATGCTACTGATGTGGCTTTTGATATGTAATTTGAAGTTATGTACAATCTCTGTTTCATCAGAAAAATGACATTAAGAATTGCAGAGTTTCTCTTTTGAATATATGTAGAATTTTTTTTCTGTTAAGTGTCAATTGTGTTTGGGAATAAAATTGTTAGTTGTGTAATGGATTTTGGGTAGATTTTCTTTAAATAAAATTGTTTTAATGGGAGTTTTGTATGTATGGTTTATGTTGTTGGTTTCGGGCTTGTGATATTACGTAAGGTGTATATAGACAGCAGGGAAAGAAAAAGGGGGAAGCAATTGTGTTCTAAATCTTCAATGAATAAACTGTATTGATCTAGGTAGAATTAGATCAAATTGTCTTCATAAAAGTTGTATCTCTTTCTCTTAGCTTTCTAACAACGTAAAGTTTAAAATTTTTGGACTTCGAGATTGAAAGTTATGAAGATTAGAAGTGGGTATGCACAGTAGGATGTGCATGATCGTGAAAAGCTGCACTGTTCATCGAATTGCATAATCGTGCACAAGGACGATTATGCAAATTCCATTTTAGTTGGAAGCTCGCGATCGTGCACAAGCATAACCTCAACTTCTGACTGTCACGCCTGTGACTCTTTGTTGTCATATCCGTGACATTTTCAAATGCACGGCCGTGACATTCTCACTTCTTTTTTTTATTTGTTTGGGTATTTGTTTTTACTCCCAACCGTGACTTATATTTATTTTATTTATTTTTATTTTTACTATTATTTTCCAAAATTTCCCAATTTTGGTGCTTAGTCGCTACGAAATAAGAACCGAGACCTGGGGCTAACATAATGATTTAATGTTTCATTGATATATTGACTCAAATGCTTATGTTTACAAGGCATATTGAGTTTGATCAAAAGGGAGTGAATATATGTTCAATTTGAGAAAAATGTAAATAAAACATATGCTATGCACTACATCTTTTGCATGTGATTCTAAACCATGAAATCGTTTGTTTTTTAAACTGCCAAGATTGAGGCGTGGGTAAATAGGCATGTTTACAGCTGCTTCTATGACACATCGATGCCGACACTTTAGTGTCTCCTGATATTGACACTTCGTTGTCTCCTGATATTGACACTTTGTTGTCTCCTGATATTGACACCTGACACTTCGGTGTCTCCTGATAATGACACTTCGGTGTTTGAGAAATAAGTCTCTCCTGTTCTGGTCCCGTTATCCACTTCTGTATAAAAGATAGGCAGACTAACTTGCTTTGTGTTCTGATATATGATCAATTCTGATATAAGCTAAGTTCAATTCTGATACAAGATAAATTATGATATGATACAAGATGAATTCTGATTTGATACAAGTTCTGGTATGTTCTGGCACAATTATGTTCAATTTTGAGACTTGTGCATTTTGTTCTGAGGTAATGACATTCTATTCTAATATTTGTATGTTTTGTTTTGTTTTTATGAATTATAAATCGTTCTGAGATATGTTTAGAGAATATGAATAATTAAAGACTGCTTATGATATGATTTGATTATGAGCATGAAAATGTTAGACGACTGTTAGAAATAGTTGTCATTTATATCTTGTTTATTTATTCCCCACTAAACTATATGCTTAGCATGGTGGTTTTGCCTCCGTGTAGGTTCTGATAAGAAGACTTAAGGCTGGGACAACTGCAATAGGCAATGAGGGACTTGATATGCTTGGAAGATGCTTTGTTTGAGTTGTTTTTGAGTTGTATTAAATGTAATGAAACATATTGTATTTTGATGTAAATGGCTTGTAATAACCTTAAACAGTTTGGATTTGGATTTAAGGTTTGTATGTAATAAATACCATGTGTATGTTATGTTCTGAATATGACCCAATCATTGATGATTGAAATGTATATTCTTTGAGTTTTTGGAAATGCTTTAGTATGTTTTGGATTATTTTGGTTCTGTTTTGTGTAGCATCGACACATCCCCCCAGGGGCTATGTGGGTGTTACATGATGTACACAATTGTGAGTGAATGTTGGTTTTTGCGTTTGATGTTATATTGAGTCTTGTTTCACTAGCTTTGATAACTTTTATGCTACTTTACTCAAACACATCTCATCTTATCCTTGACCATATTACAACCTTGAAAAGTTTTTTGATTCATGATTTTGCATGTGACCCTTAGTGGTGGAGAAATGAAATGATTTGCAAAGTTGTGAAATGTCTTGATTATGAATGGTATTTGAGTGCACCCATGAACACATCTTATTTAAACACATTTCCAAGTGTACCTTTAGATTTCTCAGTTTCTAAAGGTGATTAATGTCGTTTGATTTTGAGTAAAAGCGTTGAATGTTGAATTCTTGCTATGGTGTTTGAAAGTTATTCATCTTTGCTTATGACTATATATTCTTGGGAAATATGGAAAACAAGTAAGTATTTTTTGGTGATTTTGATTTTGATGTTTTACCCAAGGATGGTTAAAAGCTAAGTGTGGAGGAAATTGATATGTGCTTAATTGACTATACATTTATTCCATAACACTTAGTTAGTAATAATATAAAAATGCTTAAGATACTCACTTTATTCCATATATGGTTTTAGGTACAATTTGGAAGTGAAAGAGCTAAAGTTAGTCAAAAGCATAATATTTAAGCCAGTTTTTAAAGATTCACAATCAATTGTCATCACGGAGCAAGAATGAGACAGATTATAGTAAAAGGAGACAAGACAAAGCGTAAAAAGAAGAACAAAGCATTGGAGAACTCACAGCCATAAAACCAAAGTGTCATAACCGTAAGCATTAACTTACGACCATTACATGGTTTGCACGGGTGTGAGACACCTATTATGCCCATGCAGGGTGTCTCATGACTGTGAGACACTTCTTACACCCGTGAGAAGTTTTGCACCACTATGAGACATATGCCAGCTCACCCATTTTATCCCTACTTTTTGGTATAAAACGAAATAATGTCTGATGGCACAAGAGATGTTTCATTTATGGGAAGCATTTTAGAGTGGTAAACTATTAGTTTTGAGGAAGAGAAGGGGCAAAGCTCTATTCCTTTAGAGACCCATGGAGGGTTAGCTTCTTGACACCGATTCAGAGGTGACGTTGACACTAAAGAACCCGGTTAAGCATTTTTATCATTGTTTGTTGTTCTTTCTTTTAGGTATCGATTATATTATCCTGTGTTTAATGTTTGGGTGTTATGTAAGAATGATTTAATACTCTATCTGATTGTTTTTATGTAAGAACACATTGCTAGAATCTTCAACATAATTCGTAATTGTTATGTTGAAATTCATTTGTGGTAACTAATGGTTTCGAATCATTAGGGATAATATAACATAGGTTAAATGACCTGAGCTTGTATAGTTGTTGCCTTGATTAATTTGTTTTCCTAACTCATAATGCAGCTGTCTAATTAAATTTAAAAAGCTTGTCCTAGGATGTTCAATAACTAGGTTTAATAAAGGAGCTCTACTCAATTAAACAAGACCTAAGGAAAAACTTGGGTTAACAGAGCTTATTGTTAACTTACGATTAATAGTTGCTAAGAGAAGTATAAGAACAATAATTCAATGAAATATGTTCAACTGTGTGTAGGCCAAGATTGAACCAATAACTGGGTCTCATCATTTTTAGATTGTTTTATTTAATTTGCTTTTATTAGTTTAGTTTTATTTTATTTTCTAATTTAAACAAACCAAACCCTCCATAACCTAGACGCCAATTATTTTCTTCAAAAAATCTAACCAAACACTTTTTGTGAGATTGATCTAGACTCGACACTGTTATAGTTGTAAGTTTAGTTATTTTGAGTAATGTTATGATGCACTACATAATTTTTGTTTAGGTTGACATGAGGTGTAGTATAAGTGTAAATTGTGTGAATGCGTCAATGCCTATAACTTAATGGAATTAGTTTAGCTTTAAACATATTCTTTTAAGTTGTAAAGACATATTAGCTTATGAAATTTGTGTTCTAAGTATCTTTGGTTGAATATGCATGTTAATTAGGATATGACGTTAGTTCGTTCACCTTAGAAAATTTGTTACATACATTTATAATTATAAGTCAATTGAATAAGTAGCATAATTAATAAAAATTTATGAGGACGATTAGCTAAAAGAAACGAAGTAGGCTATGTGAATTGTGAAAAAATGCCACTTTAATAAATAACTATTATGCTGGCCTTCAGGTTATAAATAGAGCTAGCATCCAGTTGAGAATGTGATATAGCTAAGTAACTGGGAGGCATTCATCACAAATGTTTACCTTCACATCAAAAGGCTAGAACGACATTCTAACCAAGCCTATCAAAAAGCGTGACCTAGTTGAGTAACTGGGAAACATTCATTACAAATGTTTACCTTCATGTCAAAAGAATTGGTCAACGTTAAAGGAAATAAAAAAGTGATGTTTTGATAAATAAATCTTACCGATCTTTAAAATAACAAGAATTTTCATGAAAAGCTACTTAATGAAAGTTGTACTTTTGATTGACTACTAATTATCAATGTGTGTGTACAAGTGCTTAGGGTAAATGAATATGATGTTAAGGCCTTGATTAGTATGTATATTCAATTCAAAGTACTTAGCCACAGATTGCAAAAGTTAATATGTTGGAACAACTTGATTGATTGTTGTTTGAGGTTAAAATAATTTCGTGAAGTTAGTTGCCATTGTAACATTGTTGCATATGTATGAATGTTTGTGTTATTATTTGGTGTGTCTAAGATTGTATTTGTTTTATTTCTGCTTGAGGACAAGAAAAAGTTTAAGTGTGGGGATGTTGACATTCGTATTTTACATTGTCTTTTAGTAAGTGTTTTAGTGTGTTTTTAGTTGTTGATTAGATGATTTGTGCATGTTTAGGTTTACAATTATGTTAATGTGAAGGTGTGTATATGTTTTTTAGTGTTTTGTGGTTTAGAGCATGATATTGGACTTTAATTTTGTGTGCTTGAGGTGTTTTGATGTGTTTTTTAATGTATAAACTCAGATGAAGAAGATTGAAGGAAGTTGGAGAAAGCTTGGACAAAAAAAATAAAGTCACGATCGTGACATGCCTGTCACAGAAGGTCTCCCAGCTAATTTTCACAAGGTCGCAATAATGACTCCTCTCGAGGATCTCCTTCTGTTTTAAGTTTTGGACGGGTTTTTATGAACTTTTTGGCCTAGGTAAAACCTAATTTTTACCCTAAATTGTAAAAGAACTATATAAGAACAAAAAATGACCCCAATGAGGGGGAGCCTCCATTTTCCACTTTGGGAAAGAAGACAAGGAAGAAAGAAGAAGGAGAGAAGAGAAGGAGTTGTTGTTGTCCAGCCACTCCTGTAATAGCTCAGACCACCCGCTCACAGATATTGTCCGCTTTGAGTCTTGGTTTTGCTCTTCCCACCCTTGGAAAAATCGGTCTATGAGGGAGAGGTTTCCATAGCCTTATAAGGCCTACTTCGTTCCTCTCTCTAATCGATATGAAAATCTAATATTCCACCCCCTTGGAGGCCCAACGTCCTCGCTGGCCCACAAACCTGGATTCACCCCCTTGGAGGCCCAACTTCTTTGCTGGTCCACAGGCCTGGATCCACCCCCTTTGGAGTCTCAACGTCCTTGGTGGCACATCAACCCGGGTACTTGCTCTGACACCATTGTAACATGTTAGATTCCCATATCGATTGGAGAGGGGAATGAAGTATGCCTTATAAGGCTATGGAAACCTCTCCCTCATATACGCATTTTCCCATGGGTGGGAAGAGGAAAACTGTGAGGGCTTGGCTAGGCCAAGGCCCAAAGAGGACAATATCTGTGAGCGCGTAGTCCGGACTGTTAAAAATAGTATCAGAGCCAGTACCCGGGCCGATGTGCCAGCAAGGACGCTTGGCCTCTAAGGGGGTGGATCTAGGCCTGTGTGCCAGCAAGGACGCTGGGCCTCTAAGAGGGTGGATTTAGGCCTGTAGGCTAGTAAGGATGCTGGGCCTCCAAGGGGGATGGAATGTTAGATTCCCATATTGATTAGAGAGGGAAACGAAGTGGGCCTTATAAGGGTATGGATATCTCTCCCTCATAGACCCATTTTTCTGCTCGAGTGTGCGGGAAGAGCAAAACTGTGAAGGCTTGGTTGGGCCAAGGCCTAAACCGGACAATATCTGTGAGCGGGTGGTCTATGGCTATTACAACTCCAGTCATCCATTCCAAGTTATTTCTACAATCCTCTTGTTCT
Source organism: Erythroxylum longipes (assembly GCA_027563885.1). Lineage (NCBI taxonomy): Eukaryota > Viridiplantae > Streptophyta > Magnoliopsida > Malpighiales > Erythroxylaceae > Erythroxylum > Erythroxylum longipes. The sequence continues at coordinate 21,354,503 of JAOQMS010000004.1, read as the reverse complement.
TTATTTCATCTAATGTATAATTTGGATGTGAGGATATTGAACATATTGTTAAGGATGTTCTAACTTCATTTTAGGATTGACTCTTGAATCATTTTGTAACCTGTTTGCTTTTGATGTTAATAAAATTATTTGGGTGTTGTAAAGTTTATGGTTTTTGCATAATTTGGTAATGAATCGAGAGATTGAATTTTTAGAACATGATTAGGTTGGGTAATGAGAATTAACAACTTAATAGATCATGTAAACATCAAATTGGTAATTATGCAAAGAGAGATCTTGTGTGAAGACCCGATTGTCTAATAGATTGCTTAAAAACTAATTGGAGACGTAGGCCGTTTTTGTTAATTGACAAATTGCAAAATCAATATTTCATATTCAATTAGGGGCTATTAACTAGGGTTTAATGATTAGATATTGAGAAAGAATAATCAACCCTTCGGAGATTTAGGACCGATACTAATTACATCAAAAGTGATTAGGGTAAAAAAATGGCAATAGATAAATCTCATTTTCTCATAATTGGTTGATCTTTTCTTGTCGCGATATCTTAATTGTTAAGTGGTTATGCTCTATTTTAATCTACTTGTGTTAATTTCAAAATTTCCATTTCAATCAATCCATATTCAATTGCTTAATTTTCTGTTTAGTTTTAGTTTCATTTTCATCACATTTTTAGACATTAGATAAAGTTAGGATTCAATTAATTTAGTTAATTCCTTGGGGAGCAACACCTCAACTACTACGCTTATGATTCGTGCGCTTGCAGAATGTTGAGGGTTTTATAGAATTAAAACTTACTCAACAGCAATCCTGCATAATGTGGAATTAGATCAGGAATCATTTCATAAGCAGCTCGACCATAGGACAATTTAAGGTTGGTCATTCTTATCACAATTCATGTCTAATAGCTATTAAATTCTAGGACAGATGGAAATTATATATGTGTATTTAAAGAATAGGTGCAAGACAAATTTAGGTTTAGCTTTACACAATACACATAGATGGTCAGTATTATAAATGCATTTGTCCTTTGTGTATAGCCTACACAAAGTAGCTCACTAGCAAGTAACAAAGGCCTTAGGAACAAAAAAATTGTATCGAATCAATTTATCCTAGTTGATTCTAGAAAAGTGACCTCTGAACTGGTTCATATAGGAGGCTTTAGTGAAAATGCCAGTGTTATGTAGTTTCCAAACTAGGAAGTCAATGTTTACAAGGAAAGAACTATAGTTAGGCAAGTCAGAAATTAGGAGGGAAATCCCTCAATTGAAGCACATCTTGGTATTATTACTAGTGATTCCCATGAATTTTGAATTAAGAACTAATTTATATTTAAAGAATTTAGCTCTAATCAAAGGTATAAAGGATTAATATGCACCAATTATCAAACCAAAATTGATATCTTGCCCATTTCCTATCAACATTATAATGAATGGATAAATTTATTCTCTTATTTGGAGAATTTCAATAAACGGATAAGACTGTGCTCCATTCTCTTTTAGGTTCCAAAAGTTATTGTTATTTAGATAATTTGAATGTACCTATCTAATCTAAGTCAATTCTTTGTCAGTGAGCTGCCTCTAAATCTATTTAGCTAGAAGCATTCTATTATTAGTCTTCAAGGACACTAACCCTAGCCCTCCTTCATGAATGGGAGAGCAAACCTTAGCCAATTTCAACTTAGCTATATGGGAGTTATCAATGTTACTATTCAAAAGGAATCTTTTCATCATTTTTTCCAGCTCCTTGATTACCCTTTTGGGAAGGACCATATGTGAACCCCAGTAAGTGTGTAGGTTAAATAATATAATTTTTATGAGCTGAACTTTATTTGTTAGAGCAAGAAAAAAAATTTCCATGCAAATATCCTTTTTTCAGTAAGTTTAATGATCATGTTGCAATAAGATAAGTTAGGATTACGGCTCCTAGAATTGCATACCTGATATCCTATAAAGAGTGTTAAGATTTGTAACTCCAATAGAAACCATTAGTTTGCTTTTTCGGAAGTTGACTTGGAACCGAACATAGAGGAGAATATCTTAAGGGAATTTATAATAATTTTTAGAGATTGTGGATTTTGGTCGCGAAAGTATAATAGATCATTCATATAACTCAAATAGAAAAGCTTCAACCCTTTACATTTATAATGATATTTGAAGGAACCATAATTTGAAATGTTCTTCTTTGTGATTTTATAAAGGATTTCCACAGCAATGGTGAAGAGGTAAGGAGACAGTAGGTCATCTTATATAATGCCTTCAGTGCCTATCAAGAGGGGGGTTGGTTCACCACTGATCATTGAATTATCAGATATGGTGGTGACATAAGCTTTGATCTATGAGATGAATAGGTTGAAAAATTGAAGGCCTTTAAACAATTTAATATAAACTCCTATTATAAAGAATTGAATGCCTTATATAATTCCATTTTTAAAGAGTGACTTTTAATGACATTGTTTGTATGGTAATCCTTGAAAAGCTTATGTACAAGTAGAAGATTATCCCTCATCCTTCTCCTATTAATGAAGGCACCTTGGTAATAATTAGTGATGGAAGTTAGCACCTGCCTAAGTTTGGTAGCTAAACTTTTAACAATAACTTTGTATAACAAGTTGTAGCAAGCTATAACTCTGAAGTCTTAGATGAACTTAGGATTTTTTTTTTGTTTTAGGGATTAAGCACAAGTAAGTCTTGTTCAACTCCTTCAACATATTTTAGCTATTAAAGAATTATTTAACATAACTAATCACTAAACCACTAGTAATTTCCCAAGTGTTTTGAAAAATGTACGCATTCAAATTGTTTAGGCTAGGGCTTTATCAGGTTTAAGCATACATATAACCTTTTTTATTTCATTTGAAGGGACTGGTTTGATGAGCATAGAGCAAACTTCAGGATCAATACAAAATAGGAAGAAATCTTTGATGTCCTGAATAGAAAAGAAGCAAAAAGAGGATGTTCCTAAGAACATTTTATAAAAATTAAAAGACAATTTCCTTCACAGAGGCTTAATCCTTATGAGGCTTACCTTTAATGTCCAGTAGTACATTTATCTTGTTAGTCTTTCTCTAGGAGATAATTGAAGAAGAATTTAGTAAACTTATCCCCATCCTTGAGCTAGTGTAATATAGCCTTTTGCCTAAGAAATGAATTATGGCAACACAAGAGCAGTAAAATAGTCCTTTAAATCATGATCCTCAAGAACTCTAAGTTTAGCATTAGAAGGGGAGTTGTATATCTTAGCCTAATAGTTTAGGAGTTAATTCTTGGCATTCTTAAGTTTAAGTTACATTTCAGCAGCTGGACAGGAGACACTTTTCAAACATTTAGGTTCCTCCTTTATCTTCTTAATTTTCTTAGCAAGTTTATATGCCTTACAGCCATGAATGTGAGTATTGGTTCTCTTTCTTATAGCTTCTTACAATCCATCCACCAAAGTCATGAGATTGTAAATCTATATGGAGATTTACAAGATGAGTTGATAAACAAACCTTGAAACTTAATTATGGAGTGATCAGAAAATAAGTAAGTGCCAAAGTGATCCCAGCTTGTAAGAAACTTATCCAACCAAGAATTGATGAGAACTCTATTAAGTTTTTTTAAAGCTAAATCCATTATGTTTATTAGACCAAATAAAAAGATTCCCACTAAAGCTAAGATTCGTGATTCCAGCTTGGAAAGTTTGTTACCATTTGGGTTCATTATAATATTGAGTCTATCAGCTTATTTAAATTTGAGAATACAATTAAAACCACCAGCATGTAGCTATATCATATTAATTGAGGCATGTAAAGAAGATTCCTCTTATAGCTGAGTATAGCTGATATTAGCAGCATATCTAATAGATTCCTCTTATAGCTATATCATTCCAAAGAAAATTCCTCATATTAGCAACATATCTAATAGAGATAATGAAGGAGAGAGGGAACATAAATGAGGTATAATGTAAATGCAAAAGTTGGCTAGAGCTAAAGAGCTATGAGATAGAAATTAAAGTAGGATCATATCCATTAATCACTCTACCATTAAAATAGTGAGAGTGATGAGAAATGAAACTCCATTTATTTCCCAATAAGGCAAGCTCATCGGAGCATTGCAAAGTCAAACATAGACTATATTTTGTTTTGAGGGTTATATAGTGTATTTCAATTCACATATAAGTTATAATAAAAACATGGCAAGGCAAGGCGGCTTGACATGTTCTTGGTGACATCCAATGTGAGAGAAGATCACAAGCTTATGATGATTAATTAATAAAAGCAGTGGAGTACCATTAAGGTTGATAATTCAATAAAGAGGTGACAGTTAGGGTCAGGAAGCAAGGATTCCCCTTTCTTAGATAACATACATCCCTTATTCCCGTGGTTATGGTCAAAAGTATTTTTTAAGATAATGCTAGGGGTTAGGAGAGCATATATGACCATAACGATGAGATGAGAAAAAACTAAAAAGACGGGTAATTACAATCTTTTATACCTTAATTTGTAAATGGAACCAACGTCGTGCAAAACAAATATTAAGTGGAGGTTAGGAGTCTTTCATTTAGCCATTAATCCTGACAATATAACTTTTACCATTTTGACTGTAATTGAGGGAAGTCTGAAGAAGCTAACTCTCCATTTTTCAAAAAATTATGGATTACTACCGTGGACTTCGTTGCTCCTATTTTTCATTTAAGATTTATAATATGATTTTTTATTTATGCTGATGATAATAAAATAGAATGTGAGAATATTTTAAAACACAAATTGTAACATTTAAAATTTTTTTGACAACTGACGTATTTAACCATCTTATAAATTCACACACGAAACCTTTGTATGAACGCAATTTGTTTTTTGTTAACATTAAAAACTAAAAAGCACATTCAGAGGGACAGGAAAGAAGGAAACTAGCTGGATTTAGTTTAGAAAATGGACTTGAATCCTTCGCTATCCTGATTCTTCGAACGAAATCCTCGGCACCACTAACATATGCCAACTTTGTTCCATGAAATCCCATCCACATAAATATGTATATAGATAAGATCATATAGAACAGAGTTAGTACAAAATAATAGGTATAGAGGATTTGATCCCCTGATTCCTCGACTTTCTGTCAGCTCCTATTTCTTAATCGTCTCTCGTAATAGTGACCTACATTAAAAAATATGAATAAAATTTAAAATATAAATAAATAAATAACTTAATAAATAAAATATATAATAAATAATAAATCAAATAATAAAGAGAAAAATGATAAAAGACCTATGAAATAATCAAGATTTTTTTTATGAGAGATCCTTTTTTTTTTATCTTATCACCTTAAAGTTTTCTATTTTAAGCTATGTCTATATCATTTTTTATTACCTCCCTCGATTATTCTTAGGCTTTTTTTCTTTCTCTTATAGTTTCTATTTACAATCTTCTCACATCTTTTTACTAGAACATTTAAGTGTCTCTTCTTAATATGTTCAAATCACCTAAGCTTTTTTCTTTTAAATTTTTAATAATATTAATTACCTTTAATTCATCTCGTTACTGTTGTTTTCATGAAATTATCTCTTTACCCAACATCCACTTTAGCATCCTCCGAATGTTATGAATATTGTACTGGCTCTTATACTAGATTGAGTTTTGGTATGATATTGTACCAGTACTGGTTAATACTAGGTACCGTTTCAGGTAATTTTTTAAATTTATGAAATAATCTCTGATTTTCAAAAAATTGCAAAAATAGTACATTAATATATTGTACTATATACTTTATAATTTTACATAAACTATGTCTCCAAAAATCATATTAATAAAAATTTAAAATAACAACAATTTATTTATTTTTATTAACAATAATTTTCAAATATTTCACATATAAATAATAACCACAATTAATATGAGAAAAAGACAATCATCACACAATTACAAAATTAAGAACAATATAAAGCATTTAAAATATTACATTTTCATCATATAATAAATAATAATTACATCAAAATATTAAATAAAAGAAACAATAAATATCCTTAACTCTCTAACTATTACAATTCTCAACAAGAATTCATGACGAGGAAACAACTGAGTAGAAGTTAAACTTGAAACAAAAACATTTACAATTACATAACATATATAGAATTTAACATATATATAAAATATAAGTAAAATTAAAAGAAGGCGAGAAACAAAAACTTGGAACTTCATTCAATCGTCTACGGGAGGATACCCGCTATAACTATACTAATCCTAATTATCATTTGGTACGAAATTCTCATCATTGAGAAGAGCCTAATCATCATCATCATTCAAATTCAATGCATCAAATGACATGTCTATGCTTTCTCATCCAAAATTATCTTCTAAATCACTCATATATACCAAATACAGTTTCCCAAAAACTCAATCCGCCAAAAGATCAATATTATCAATGTAAATTGGATCTATTCAACTACTTATTCTATTAAGAGTCCTAGTAAACAATAAAATTTAATTATTAAAAAATTATAAGAAATTATATATAAATTAATAATTATAATAATGTACCTTTCTTGAAGATGTAAATTGTAACAAATAAAGATCAAGTCAATCAATCTCTTGTGCTTTAATCTGTTCCTTTTCTTGGAATAGATAAATTTAAATGTGCTCTAATTTCTTTTACAACCTATTGCACTCACACATTGACTTAAAATTTGAATTACAAACTTTTATAATACTGAAACACCAGTTCTAAATTGATTTCACGAAGAAACTGTAAATCATAAGACAACAAAAGTAGTGTTTTAAACAAAATAAAGTGATAATTAATTTTCAAAAAGTAAGAAAAGGGAAAAAGTTAATACCTAAAGAAGGTTTTGCTCTTTGTCGAATAGCAATTAGCATCCCAAAATCTCCAGAAGATTGCTTATAAAGCTCAATTTATAAGCTTAGGATATCTTGCATCATCTTCAAATTTTTTTTGTAAAACTTGGTCTGAAATAAACATTATGATTCAAAAATACTCGCTGCTGCAAATAATAGATAAAGTTGTCTTTTTCATCTATCATTGATGACTATAAGATAAGGTATGTATAAAGAAGACTATTTTCTAAATTAGCCTTAATTGATTCCTTCACTCCATGACATCAAAAAAATTACTCATTATTGCCTTTTTATTACTATCAGGCAAACGAAGCATCCTCACCAAAAGCTCACAAGCTTAGATAAATTGGCATTGAGACCAAAATTCAGTATCTTCAAGTATAATCATGGAAACCTCCATTCTACCATTAAACCTAGCATGTTAAAATGCAACTCATTTATCACTTGTAAACATTTGTCTCAGTTCTTTCTTCATCATAACAAAATATTGAAGTGATAAGAAATTCGTTGCAAATCTTATCACAATATGATGACACAACTTCTTACTATTGGTAAAATCCTTTCTCATTAAATTCAACACCTATGCATGATTATAGATGAATTTGGTCACCTTTTTAGCTTTCTGCACAGTTTCATCAATAAAAAGAAAATACCTAGCATCTCCTATATTTTACAGCATTAAGTCAATACAATATGAAGCATAAGGAGTCCAGAAAAAATACTTATTTTGTAACCTTTTCCCGTTACTTTATAAGTGGAATTATTGTCATTAATGAACTAAACAATATTTTCTGGCCTTAATTCATTCACAACTTCATTAAATATCTCAAATAAAGTATCAGTATTCCTAGCAAGACCAGATACATCAATAGACTTCAAAAACATTGAACCTTTTGCAGAATAAACCAGAAAATTAATAATATGCCCATCTCTCCTATTTGTCCGACCATCACACATAATTGAACACTCATAAGTAACTCAATCCATTCTTTTTTCTTTCAAATAACTTTTAATTTCAAAAACTAAGCAACTCAAAAGTTTACCTTTGTAGTCATTAATAGAAGAAGCTTTGTATCTCTAATCGTAAAAGGCTATGACATCCACCATAGACTGATAATAGTAAAATTGAGAAACATTGAGTGTTGCACCTATATCATATCATCATCTAGCAATTGTCATATCTATATTGTGAGCCACATCGCTTGATTGCATGGCATTACGAATTGAAGGTTGGCTCCATGAGTTGTTAATGGTGCAAAATTCATCATCCGCCTTCTTCGTTTCCTAACATCAAATCTAGATATAACATTCACTTTTTGCTGGGTAGGAACCCTATCACTTTCAACATTTCTATTATTATCATGAAAATCAGGAAATGAACTTTTACTACTAATTTCATAATTCAATCTTTCCTTTCTATCTTTCTCCTGTTGATATTTTTCAAGCAAAGTTTTCATTTGTCAGTTTATATCATGACTTACTTTTTTATAGAATTCTATATCTCCTTTATTTCCATCTAAATGCTTCTTTAATTGAGTAATTCCTCCACCCTTCAAATACTTCTTACAAAATAGTAAAAAGTATAAATCTTCGTATTAAAGACTAATACATCATGAGCTCACGCTGAATTCTTAGTAAAATAAATCTTACCAATACAATCCTCTTTTCTTCTACCGAATCTAGACCACATCAACGTGTCGCACGTGGCACTTTCCCACCAGCTACCGACAACAGACAATACCCTGCGCACTCTTCCTAACTTGCGCCTTCCATTCAATTCTTATAATGTTTTCGTCTTCTTTGACGCGTCCACTTTGCATCTCCTCTTAGGTTCCTGCAATTTCTAGTTTCTGTAAGTTCTTCCATATCTGCTGCCGATTGGCTCTTCTTCAGTCTTTTCAATTTTTGTTTTTGGTTTTTTTAACTCTCGTTTCATTTGCTGGAAGTGTCCATCTTAACGGTCTTTTTTCAATCTCTGGCCACGACTCGAGATATCCTGTATTCGGATTGCGAGATTTGGGTTGATTTCTTTTCATTCATTTCTCAAAGTATCACCGCATTTCTTTGCCATAAACATTTGTTCACGGTATTTGTGCTTCATGCAATCTCTGGTCCAGCTTTGAAAGCTGTTAGTCTCTCTATCTCTCTGCTTTGGGGGCTTGTGGGTGTACAAGTTTTCCTATTTTCAGTTGAGTTTTGTTGTTACTGGATCAAAATATTTGATTTTGGAAGTGGGCTTGTGCTGTATGGAAGTGGGGTGTGATTAATCCTGGATTTTGGGGTTCTGACGAGACGCCGCTCTGCGGCAACTGTACGTCTTGAGCAAATGGAAAAGGGGTCAGGCAAAAATCGACAGAACCGTGTTTGCTTGTTGGCTTCACTCTCTGCTTTTTTTTGGATTCTATTGCTTTACTTCCACTTTGTTGTGTTGGGTAGTGTAACTGTTGAGGATTCTGTTAAACTAGAACCCAATCCTGTAAGCACTGAGCCAAAAACCCCTTCTCATGTAGCGAATGCTCATCTGACGAACATCCCTGCTATAAGTGTTCCTATTAGTAGCAGCAGCAGTACTAACAGTAGTCAAAAGAAGACTGATTATTTCCCGTTTATTAAAGCGTTGAGAACCATAGACAACAAGAGCGATCCATGTGGAGGAAGGTATATCTATGTCCACGATTTGCCTCCCAGGTTTAATGAGGACATGTTAAAGGAGTGTAGAAGTTTGAGTCTTTGGACAAACATGTGTAAGTTTACAAGTAATGCGGGGATGGGTCCTCCACTGGAGAATGTTGAAGGGGTGTTTTCAAATACTGGTTGGTACGCCACCAACCAGTTTGCTGTGGATGTGATATTCAGCAATAGAATGAAGCAGTATGACTGCCTGACAAATGATTCATCACTTGCTGCAGCAATTTTTGTGCCATTCTATGCAGGGTTTGACATCGCCAGGTATCTTTGGGGATACAATATTTCGACAAGGGATGCTGCTTCCCTTGATTTGGTTGATTGGCTTATGAAGAGGCCTGAGTGGGGGATCATGAATGGCCGGGATCATTTTCTGGTGGCAGGGAGGATAACATGGGATTTTAGGAGACTGTCTGATGAAGATTCTGACTGGGGTAACAAACTTTTGTTTCTGCCTGCTGCAAAAAATATGTCGATGCTTGTGGTTGAATCTAGTCCATGGAATGCCAATGACTTTGGAGTTCCCTACCCCACATACTTCCATCCTGCAAAGGATGCTGATGTTTTCATTTGGCAAGACCGGATGAGGAAACTAGAGAGGAAATGGCTCTTCTCCTTTGCTGGGGCACCTCGGCCAGATAACCCAAAGTCAATTAGGGGGCAGATCATTGATCAGTGTAAAAACTCAAAAGTTTGCAAACTGCTGGAATGTGATTTTGGGGAAAGCAAGTGTCATTCTCCCAGCAGCATAATGCAGATGTTTCAAAGCTCACTTTTTTGCTTGCAACCTCAGGGTGATTCATATACACGAAGGTCAGCTTTTGACTCAATGTTAGCTGGCTGTATTCCAGTCTTCTTCCATCCTGGATCGGCATACACACAATATACATGGCATCTTCCTAAGAATTATACCACCTATTCAGTGTTCATTCCGGAGGATGATATTCACAAAAGAAATGTGAGCATAGAGGAACGCCTTAGTCAGATATCGCCCCAGCAGGTGAAAATCATGAGGGAGACAGTTATAGGTCTCATCCCAGGGCTTATATATGCTGATCCTCGCTCAAAGTTGGAAACATTTAGAGATGCTTTTGATGTTGCTGTGCAGGCAGTGATTGACAAAGTTACAAGGTTGAGGAAGAATATTATTGAGGGGCGAACTGAATATGATAATTTTATTGAAGAGAACAGTTGGAAATATGCGTTGTTAGACAAAGGAAAACGGGAAGTTGGCGGTCATGAATGGGATCCTTTCTTCTCAAAACCAAAGGGGGAGGGTGATCATAGCGGTTCATCGGCTGAAGCTGCAAAGAATTCATGGAAGAATGAACAAAGAGACCAGTCATGATGTAGATGTTATACTGACGCAGTATAAACTATAGCCGATACTATTTGAATGCAATAGTGGCAAAAAACAAGACAGTTCCCTTCGTTTGGTCAAATTAGGTGTGACTCTTGTTGGGTTCTGTAATGCAAAATGGTTGTAGAAATTTTAAAGATGTTGGTCAGATCCGGATCAATACTAAACCATATCATATACCATAAGTCCTGTGCTTATATAATACGCTTTTATCACAAGATTTCTTGCCCCATATTTTGCATTATGTATAACACAGCAATTCTTTTTGTACTGTCTTGTAGTTGATATCTTTCTTCACTAATCACTGGATATTGAAGTTTCGGCATCAAAGATAGTCTGTGAAAGTAATTCTGGGATTCTGAAATTAATATACGTGGGATGGTAATAGAACACATAACCATAACAATTTGTGATCGTTGTGTGGTGTTGTTTTTTTTTTTTTTTAATATCTGGATTCAGCACATAATCCATGTAAAACATATTGGGATAAGGTCACTTTGTGAAAGTATTGCAACTTCTGGTGTCAAATTTTGATTGAGATCCATGTTATGTTATGAGCAGGGGATGAAAGAATTTGATCAGTTTGTAGTGGAAAATGGGCTGGGCGTAACTCGTGGACACGTGGATGAAGGAATGAACTCTGTACAGTGTGTGAGTGTGACTGATGGGAACAGATCACTTGTTCTTATTCCACTATGCCTACCTTGTTATATGAGCATCTATCTATTTAATAAATGTGACCTACAAAAATTGGATGGATGGATGCTTATGGAATATGATAAGCATAGAGTGACGGAATCAGATGATCTAAACTCGTGATTGATATAAGTTAACATGTTTTGTTACATGCAGATTGATTGCTTCCATGGATGACTTAATACAATGTTATCCTTGGAGCTTGAAAGGCAACAGAAAATGTCGCCATAAATTGCCTATCTTTTCTTTGATTCTTATTATAATTAATTAGTCCATTTTTGAGGTCATGGTCATTTTTATGACAATAAGCACTAATTTGGGTTGTTAGCATGTGAAGATGTTCATTGTTTGAATTGATTAAATTTTGACTTTGGCCCTTAGCGTTGGATAGTACAACTAAGGAAACATGCAGTAGGCACCAGCTTTTACTCCTGGCCAACTTCTTTTCCAAATTTAGTTTGTAACTTACCAACTCGCTTAAACTAGATTGAAAATATAGAGCCTACTTCCAGAGCTAAAGTTTTTCTTCCTTTAACTACAAGAGGCAAAGGAGCTCGGGCAATTGAACCACCCTAGTTTCTAGTATTATAACTTGGAGTGCATTTGATGGTGAACCAAGTCAATAAGGAAAGCTTGATTTTTTTTCCTCAAGCTATCATAGGTGAAGTACATGTGGTCTCTCCACCTCTAGAACTACTACAAGTAGGAGCTAAAAGGTGGTCTACTACTTTAATTGTATGCTTCAGAGACAAATTTCCTTCATTCCCTTTAATAGAGTTATGGGTAGAGAGAAAATGGGTGAAATTTGGCCTCGAGAAAACTTTTATAAATGAAGAGAAATTCTTCATCTTCAACTTTAATTTAGAAACGAGCTGTTAGAAGATTTAGGTGCTAGAGTTATAGGATATATCTAGAAAATCATTCTTTATATGGAAATGGAAGCCTAGTTAATAACCTTGTAATATTTACCTTAAGAGGCATAAGCTATATAGTAAGTTCCTTGGGAAAACCAATTTTCCTTGATGCTTAGGTAGCTTAACTAAAAAGGATAAGATATGTAAGGATATGTGTAAAAGTGGAGAAGGAAAATGAGATTCCAAAAACCTTAAAAATTATGAAAATTAATGATGAAGTAAGAAGATAACTTGTAAAGATTTCAATCTCTTATGAATGGAAACTACAAAGACCAAAAAACAAGGAATAAAGGCTAACCAATAGAATCATTTGATTTAGGAAGTGTAAAAGAACTAATGAATAATGGCTCCAAAAATGAAGTTAAAAGAGGCAATGAGTAAAACGGAGAGGGAACTGATTAGGGCTCAAATGAAATTACAAAGAAGAAAGGAAAAAAAAAACAGAAAGAAGAGATACCTATTATATTGGAAGTTTCTTAAAATGGTCTTATACACATTAACAGCCAGATTGAAGGGACTTTTTTGAACTCTGAAAAGTCTTCTTTCAGTAATTCAATAAGCTTGTCAATTCCGTTGACAAACTAAAAGCCAACTTCTATTATTAAAGAAATGTTAAACGGTAGTAAGAAGGAGGAAGCCACTTTTACTATAGGTAAGAATAGGCCTATGAGAAAGGCAAGAAGAAGAGTCATGCAATTCTCTCTTATTCTTCCCGCTAAATTCCTTTTTAATATTGAATGTAAAGGGGCATAATAAACCTAACAAAAATAGTGGTTAAGGATATATTGCTAAACAAAAGGCTATATATTATAGCCTCATTATAAACCAAAATAAAGGAGAATTATAAAGGGAATGCCTTATGGTTTAAGGAGAGAATTAAGGTTCTCAAATCATCAACACCATTATAATGGTAGAATCATTGTATCTTCTGAGAATAATATAACACTTGTTTAGCAATCTTACTTAACTAATCAAGTAATTCATTTATAATAGCCATGGTTAACAACCATATACAATTCAATGTGTCTATTTTCTAGTAGCAAACTTAGCATTCTAAATAAGTAGCTATTGGAATGAAATATAGGAAATTAAAGCTAGGAATTGGCTCCCTTACATTATAGTGGGCGATTCTAATAAGATAATATTTTCTCGCGAAGCTAATAGCTTTAGGGGAAAGTAAAGTCATCTAAATGATGATTTAAGAGAATGTATAGAAAGAATTAAGGTAAGAGATTTAAGATTTGGAGGCAAATTCTTCACCTAGAAAAATAAGTTAGAGGGGACTTGGAGAATAAAGGAGAAGTTAAATAGTGCTTTGTTTAATAATGAATGGATGGGAAGCTTTCCTTACAGCTCAACCTTCTTAGGAAAGTCCATCATCTTGGATCACTTCTTTATAGACATAACCAACTTTAATAATGGAAAACCAAGGAAAGCCTTATTCATATTTAACAAATTTCTTATAAGCACTCCACATCTAAAAGTAATATGGAAAGAACGTAAAAGCATGTTAAGGGTTACTAAGCCCACATATGCATATAGAGACATAAAATCATCAATAAGGATGTCTCAAAATGGGTAGAAGATAAAGCCACAAGGATTGAGGATTATAAAGTTATTACATATTTTATCAAGTTTAACATATTCTTTAGGTTTGGAATTCTAACAGCTATAATAAGTGATTGAGGTGCTCACTTTTACAATCAAATTATAGAGGCTTTATTGAGAAAGTACTATAAGACTCGTAAGGTATTAAACGTATATCGTCTATAAACTTGTGGACAAGTGGAAGTGTCAAATAGAGAGATCAAATCCCTCATTAGAGTAGTTATTCTAAGTAGAATGAACTGGATTTTGCATTTGGATGATGCACTATAGAGGTACAATAGTAAATATAAGACACACATTAGTCTGTCACCTTATCGATTGATATTTAGAAAATTATGCCACCTTTTAATCCAGTAAGAAAACAAATCCTATTAAACCATTAAAATTTCAATATTAAGATGGTTGAAAGTGGAAAGCATAGGAAGTTGCATTCAAAAGAATTAGAGGAAATTCGCAATGATACCTATGAGAGTGCAAGGATTTAAATAGAAAAGTAAAAGGTTTTCCATAACAAGATAATCTTTAGGAAGGAGTTTAACGTTAATCAAAAGTTCTCTATACTATTCACGACTTTGTTTAATTTCACATAGGTTACATTCTCATTGGGACCTTTCATTGTTACTATTATTTTCCCCATAGTGTAGTGTAAAATTTAAAATTTTAACAATATTTTAAGTTGAATGGTCATAGACTTTAACCTTTCTAAACTAATTTCAAGCATTCATGATAGAATTCTATTTATTGAAGATTGGACTTGGACTAATAAATCATGAGAATTCGCAATAGGAAAATACAAAGTACATTTGTGCACGCAAGTGGTATTTGTAGTTAGGTTTTTATACAATATGTGTTTATTTGATATTTATATTCTTCGAAGTTGATTTATGTTGTTCATTATTATTTTCATTATTCCAAGCATTTGGATAGAAGAAGAATGGTTAAAACACTTCATGATGATTGTGGTAAATCATTTTTTCACTGATTGATGGATTTGAAGGTTCGAGTCATGATTTTATAATATGATTATGCATGATTTGTAATATGTAGTCATATTTTTGTGTATAGTTTTTGATTAGGTTGTCACTTGATAAAGCAAACACATGCAAAAGGGAGGTGAACTGTGTGTGACTTGAAATTTTTTTCAAGTTACTATAAATTTATATAAACAATAAGAGCTTGTTAAAAGTTAAAACGAAAGGAATCTGTTAAGAATTAAAAACGAGAGGAGCCTACAAAATTTTAAACGAAAGGGGCCTTTTGCAAACTGAAAACAAAAGTAACTAAAATGTAGAAATTTAAAAGTTAAGGAAAGAGAAAGAACAACACAACCAATTTATATTGGTTCAATTTATAACGAAATCTACGTCTAGTCCTCAAGTGTCAAACTTTAGTGTTTTACTAATAAATCTCCAAGTAGTAATTTATCGAGCCTCTCTAAGCTTATAAGTACATATTTTTCTAAGTTCTTCAACCTTCCTCACTTGTAGTATTTAACAAGCCCCTATAAACTTTCAACAAATGATAGTAGGATTTGCTCAATATGTGTTAGAGAATATATAAAACCAATTAAGTTGACCTCACACAACAGCTTAAGCTATTGTGATGAAATGGTCTCTTAACATGGTATCAGAGCCTCTGTGACCAAGTGGTCGTGAGTTCAAATCCTACCGCCCACCTATTATTCAGCATAAGGTACAGTGAGTCTGTGCAAGTTTCAAGCCCAAAGGGCTTTCACTTGAGGGGGTGTGTTAGTGAATATATAAAACCAATTAAGTTGGCCTCACACAACAGCTTAAGCTATTGTGATGGAACAGTCGCTTAACAATATGAGCTTTAATGAATATTTATTTCTCTCTCAATAGAGTGTTTTTACTTTCTAAAGCTTAGTGGGTATAAATGTAACCTTTCTAGAACAGTATTGATGCTACTAGTGTATTTATGAAATCTGATACGTGTTATCGAATGCAGTAGTTTTCTCTTAAATAAAAATTCCTTTCAACTAGCCGTTGCTTCTAAATCGACTTTAATTATGTTAAAACTTCTTTCTCACTATCTTTGATAGAATCTTCAAGTATCTTATTGCTTTGAATAACCCTTTCACTGTGTCTTCGAAGCCACTATCGAATTAGTTAAATAGAAGCATCCTTTGTCTGTACAAAAATGATAGGAGTTTATCCATTCCAGATTTGTCGGAACTATTTCTTAATATCATAATGAGTTTGTTAGATTGATCCTTGTAAAATTGTAAAACATTTTTTTATTTAAAGAGATAACTAAGTTATATAACTTTTGTGTATTGTTATCTTTCAGGATAAATCCAATAATTTTGAATTTTGAAACGTAACTAAATATTTATTAATTGTTATCATCAAAACCAATAATTTAAAAACCTTAAGCTAACAATCTCCCCCCTTTTTGATGATGATAAGTAATAATATCTATATTTTTTCAAAAATTCAAATAATTGAAAAGGATTTCGAGAAATACCTGTAATCTTTACATGTCCTTACTTATTCATAGTCATGATTAGAAAAAGCCTTTCTTACTACCTTTAAGTAAGGAACCTATCGTTTGTTGAAAGATACTTAGATGTAAACATATGAATATCAATTATCTATCACAGACAGAGTATATCATAGATTTCAAAACACAAGAGCATTTCAGTAGTTAGTAAAATATATCATTTCAACAGATTTTAGCATTTTAATTAATACAGACAATTTCATCAATCAATCAACAAATTTATCAATAGATTTAACATTTCAAAATCATCAAAGCAATATCAAAGAAAAAATATATCTCCTTCTACTCTCCCCCTTTGTCATTATCAAAAAAGGGGAAACAATCAAGGAAAATAACCATAAAGTAAGAAGAGTTAGAATAGCACAAAAATGCAAGTGTAAAATAATGAACATGCATAACCAAAAAAAATTCATAATATCACAAAATAAAATCATTAATAGAAAACTTTAAAAAAAGTATGTGTTTTATCAAAAATATTCTTTGAGGGATTCAATAAGGCTTCTTAGTAGTAGCTGCATATCATTAAGTTGATTCTGCCTCATCTCCCTCAATTGTTGTTAGATAACCAGACTGTTGGCTTAAGAATTAATAGGAGTCTGTTGCTTTAGAGTAAGACCCAAGACATCAACTACCCTTTCAGTCCTCTTCTCCACCCATATGTGTCTTTTAGGTTATACCTAAATTGAATGGAATTGATGAATGATACTTACCATGCTCGTATCATTTTATATTATCAAAATACACATCATAAGACGCAAATATCTTGGTTAGTAGCTTCCTATAAGGCAAGCATCCTGTACGATTCTTGTGACTCCCCTTATCCAACATAAACCGTATGATCATTGAGGGAAGGTTCATCCAATTATCTTTCAGCAAATTATAGACAACATATGTATCTAGGAGACTGCATCGCTCGACTGAACAACTCCTTTGAAAAATTGAGGTGGTAGAAATCAAAGCAAGGTATCTTTGAAGAAGATCCAACCGTCTGCACCAGGGTCTCTCATCTTAGGTGTGTTCAGCATTAAGGGAGATGGATTGAACAACTTCTCCCAAATCCAAATCAACCACATCCCACTTATGACGTGGAAAGTTAGTTCATCCAATTGGAGTTGTGGCAAGCAAATTTCCTAATATTTCTCCGACCAACAAAATCTCACATTCTCGCACCCATGAGGCAATTACTTGCCATTAATAATTTCTTTTCTCTTATGCATACGAAATGATCGTACTAGTTCATCACATATATTTTGATGCAAGTTTAGAAAATTGTGTCATCCAATAGATAAAAGATAAGGAAAAACAAGAATAACTATGTCATCAAACAACATAGGAGGCAGGATTTGGCCAGCAACCACCTTTCTTTCTTGTAGTGCATGTTGTATTTTGTTTCAACTTCCATCAATTGAAACATTTTTATGGTGTTGAAGATTCTCCTTTCTTTTATGCAAAGATTTTCCTTTTCTTCAATCTCTTGCCCTTAGGAATTTCTTCAAAGAGAGATTCTTCCCTAGTGATAGGCTCTTCTTCAATTTCTTCAAGCATAGGTTCCTTGCCTTTTCTTATATCTTCTCTCTTTCTTTTTAACGATACTTCTTCTTTCCTCAGTTCTTCTTCAAAGCTCGTTTGTTTTTTAACCACAGGCATTTTCTCAACTTGCTTTACTGATAGATTGCCTCTAGTTCGTGCTTTTCTGACTAGGCAAACTGGTTCCTCATCAGAATCATCATCAACGACAATCTAGCATTCTTCAAATACATTTAGACCTGTGGGAATAGGTCGAGGAGTGTAGGACGGTTGAGGTGTAGAGATGTTAGGAGTAGGTGTAGGCAATTGCTTCAGTGGTGGACGATGAAGGTAAAGTTGTAAACAACGGAGAGAAAAGTCTTGAGATAGGCAAAGGAGAGAGGAATCTTATCTTTCTCATCAGCTCCCCCTTACTAGAGACTCTTCTTACAAGAGTATGATCTTCTTCACTAGAATATTTTTCTTCTTCTTCTTCTAACGAACTAGGATTTAAGTCATCAGGACTTTCTTCATCATACTTAGAATTAAATTGTCGTTGGTCTTTGATTCATGATGTTTTTTAGATGAATCTGATGTTGATTCTTCCAAAGGAGATGATAAAGGAATATTCTTTTTTTTCTTGCCATATGTATGTAAGGGTGTCTTTGTGGATTCTTGTAAAAATTGGCGCTTTTTTGTGGAAGAGGCAACAATGGGTTTCATAATAGACTTATGGTGTTTTTGGTGTAGGTGACCATGAGGGTTTAGAAATAAGAGCTTTAGAGGCTTGTTTATGGCATAGGGTTTCACTATGGCTAGTAGTGGGTGTCAAAGATTTCTTTTGGCCCTTAGATTTTGTTCGTTCCATTTTCACAAACAATGGATGTTGGTAATTACCAAAGAGATTTGATAAAGAAAAAGTTCAATTACAGCGATATAGAATGAGTTTCAAAGGACGGTAAAGATAGGAAGTAGTAAGGAATTGTTTCAAGGCATGTTGAACGATTTATAAGAGTGGGTTTTATGTGAAGATAAAAGAATGCACACATTCTTAGGGGTATGATCGTTTTCATATCTTTTGTTAGTCTGACAATACTGCGCGTGCAATTTAAAAATTGAAACAGTATCGTTTTAGTGATTGCGATATCTGAATATAGTTACTTTTCCCCTTTAAATTGATAGGAACCTTCTAAGTAAGAACATTTGAAGGAGCCTTCTAATACATGCTTAAGTATCATAAATTCTTTGAATAAGTTTAGATGTCTGATAATTTACACATACCAAGCTCTTTTCTTAACAAACAAAATCTATCTTTTGAGAGTGGTTTAGTAAAGATATCAGCTACTTGATTTTCAGTATTAACATGCAATAATTCAATAGTTCCTTCTAAAACACGATCTCTAGAAAAATGATGCTTAACTTCTGTATGCTTAGTCCTAGAATGATGCACTAGATTTTTAGACAAATTAATTGCATTTTTGCTATCACATAATATTGAAATATGGCTAAAGTTTAGAGAGAAATCCTGGAGTTGATGCTTCATCCACAAGATTCAAGAGCAAAAGTTGGTAGCTACTATATATTTTGCTTTAGTTGTGGAAAGTTCTATCCAATTTTGTTTCTAGCAGAACCAAGAGACTAAACATCCACCAAGGAATTGACAGTAGCCATTTGTGCTTTCCATGTCAACTTTATCACCTGTATAATTTGTATCATAGTAACTAACCATGTTAAATAAATGTTTTTGGATACCATAGTCTAAAGTCCATAGTTCCAAGAAGATAACAAAAAATCCTCTTGACTGCTTGAAGGTGACTTTCTTTAGGATTTAATTGAAAACATGCACAAAGGCAAGCACTAAGCATAATATCTGGTCTTGAACTTATGAGATATAGAAGTGAACCAAGCATTCCTTTGTATTTTGTTTCATCTATAGCTTTGCTGTCTTCATCCTTATCAAGCTTGGTTCCAGTATATATTGGACTTCCTATAGGTTTGGCATTTTCAAAATGATATTTCTTGATAAGTTCCTTTGTGTACGTATCGTGACTAATGAAAATTCCTTTTTCTGTTTGCTTGATTTGTAATCCAAAGAAGAAAGATAGTTCACCCATCATGCTCATTTCAAACTTCCCCTACATTAAAGCTGAGAATGCTTCACATAATGATGGATTAGTAGCACCAAATATTATGTCATCAACATATATTTGAACTATAAGTAAATCATTTTTCTTTTTCTTAATAAATAAAATTTATCCACCTTTCTTCTTTCAAATTTATTCTCAAGTAAGAAGTTACTTAACCTATCATATTATGCTCGAGGAGTCTGCTTTAGACCATACAAAGCTTTTGTTAATTTCATCACATAATCTTGATAGCCTACACCCTCAAAACCTGGAGGGTGTTTAGCAAACATTTCTTCGTAAATATATCCATTTAAAAAAGCAATTTTGACGTCCATTTGGAATAATTTAAAATTTTTGTAGGACGTAAAAGCAAGTAAAATTATGATGGACTTTAATCTAGCAACAGAAGCATAAGTCTCATCAAAATCAATACTTTTAAGTTGGTAATAGCCTTGAGTTATAAGTCTAGCTTTATTTCTTACCACCTTACCATTTTTATCAAGTTTGACGAGTTCCAAAGACTGACTTATTTTGTGGATGGGGTACCAAATTTCAAACTTGATTCCTTTCAAACTAGTTGAGTTCTTCTTTCATAGTTGAAATCCAGTTTTCATCAAAAAGTGCGTTTTCAATAGTTTTTGGTTCTAGTTGTGAAGCAAAAGCAACATAATTATTTTTGAAAGATGCTTTTGTTCTTAAGTCTTCTGAAGGGTCGCCCAGAATATACTGAAATATATCAAAACCTCTTCATTCTCTCAATGTTTTTCTTCCATAAGCATCTGATGTCTTTTGAAGTATAGGAGCCAGTTGAGTTGTACTTGGAGAAGGAGCCTTATTTGTCTTTGTTTCAGAAGAACTTTCTTGATCTTGTGAATCTGAAGGTGCTACTAATACATTTTGAGTTTGTGGTGTATCTTTAGGGACCAAAGGATGCTCTTTGTCATCTGAATCCACAGTTATTATTGAGGTTAGTGTTTCTAATAGTGTTGTATCTCGAAAATATGGCTTCATAAGACCTTGCATCAAATTTGCCAAAGTCTTCCTTACCATTATTTAACACAAAACACTTGCAGCCAAAAGCTCGAAAATAGACAACGTTTGGCTTTCTTCCTTTCCACAGCTCATACGAGATCTTTTTGAGAATAAGTCTTATAAGATATCTATTCAAAAGTTAATAGGCTATAGACATAGCTTTTACCCAGTAGCCATAAGATAGACCACTTTCACATAGCATGGTCCTCGCCATATCAGCAAGGGTTATGTTCTTTCTTTCAACAACTTCATTCTACTGAGGAGTCCTTCGACATGAGAAATTGTAGTGATACCATTATCATCACAAAAATCTTCAAATTTTCTGTTATCAAATTCTTCTCCATGATCACTCTGAATTGAAGTAATGCAACACCCTTTTTCAATCTAAATTTTTCCGTAAAACTTCTCAAAAACTTCAAAAGCATCATCCTTATTTGCTAGAAAATAAGTCAATGTAAATCTAAAATAATCATCAATTATAATAAAATCATAGTGTTTACCAACAAAACTTGGAGTTCTAGTAGGACTAAATAAGTCCATATGTATAAGCTCAAAAGGTTGGTTGGTAGATACAACATTCTTGGGTGGAAAGCTACTTTTAACTTGTTTTCCTTTTAAACATGCTTCACAAACTTGATTATTCTCAAAGTTCAAATTTGGTAGGCCTCTTACTAATTCATTCTTGGACAATTTTGATAAAATGCTCACGCTAACATGTCCAAATTTTCTATGCTAGATTAATGAGTCCTTGTTTAAAGAAACCAAACACTTAACTTTTAGAGAAGACATTTGTTCCAATTAAGCACAACGTATATTCTGATTTCTAGGACCAACAAACACAATGTTATTGTTATCATTATCAATTATTTCGCAATGAGATTCATAGAATGTGACTCTATATCCCTTATCACATAACTGATTGACACTTAGTAGGTTATGTTTCCAATCATTAACATAGAGAACATTATCAATAGAAGTAGAGTTCGAGCCACCAATTTTACCAATTCCAGTAACCTTTGCTTTGTTTTTGTCTGCAAAGACAACATTACCTCCATCTTTGCTTTCAATATAGTTGAAATGTGATATTTCACCTATCATGTATCTTGAACAACCACTATCAACTATCTATTGATTTTCTCTTGTCACTATCCTGAAGCATATATACAAAATGTATTATCTCAATTTGGGTGCCCAAACTTTTCTGGGTCCTTTCAGATTAGTAGTCTGACCTTTTAGTCTCCAAACATATATCTCAGATAATTTCTTCATTCTACGAATGTTACAAGAATGACTAATATGTCCATGTTTGCCATAGTAGAAGCACAAAATACATGAATTAAGGTTACTATCTTTTTGGCATGTAACAAGTTCCTGCTCTTTTGATTAAGGCTACTGCTAGTTTTAAGAAAGAAGTTCTTATATAACTTAATATTATTATTTTCATCTACCCTATTCCTACCTTATCAAAGACACCTTTTCCATTACAAGTAATGCATCAAGATTATTCTTTCTATCAAAAAAAATTAGCAAGATCCTTTTCTAAAGATATGATTTTCCCAACATAATTTTCTTTTTCAAGTTCCAATTCAGTAACCTTTTCTTTTCTTTTTTTACTTTTTAGAATCATTCTCAGGCAATGCATTTTCTAACTGAGTCACTTTTTTTTCCAATACTTCTTTTTCGATACCTTTTGCTTATAATCATTCTCAAAAGATATATTCTTAGACAACAGGTTCTTATTCTCTAATTCTAATGATTTAATTTTATTCTTCAAAGAAGCATAATTGTTTTTCGACTTCTCAACCTTTTTGCAATACTTCACTGTTAATTTTTTATATTGATCATACAATTCATAATATGCAACTCGTAATTCATCAAATTCAATATTAGATTCACTATAATATACCTCATCTTCTTCTGATTCAGCTATAAGACAAACATTCCTTACTTCTTCAGATTCTTCTTCATCAAAATTTTCAAAATCTTCGTCAGACCAAGCTATAGTCATAGTTTGCTTTCTAGTTCTTTTATTTTCAGTTTTTTCCTTTTAAAGAAGAAAGGGACATTCTGGTCTTGTGTCTCTAGGCTTCTTGCAGTGATAATATATAATTTGAGTTTTTAGTGTATTGCTACTGCTACCACTGTCTTTTGATAGGAACCTATTGTTTCTAGTTTTCTTATTTCTCTCCCTTTTTATCAGCTTCTTTTGTAAAAGCGTGCATTTTTTTGACTATAAAATTGAATTCATCATTTCCATTTATTTGCATTCAATGTTGCTTTCATCACCGTTGGATGGAACTGATTCATTAGCAACTTTCAGAATCATTCCTATTTTATAGGAGGATCCTTCATTTCATCTAAGCTCTGTCTCATGGATCATCAAATTTCCTCTTAGCCAATCAAGTGAAATATTTTCTAGATCCTTTGCAATTTATAGAGCTGTTACTTTAGGTCTTCGTTCCTTTGGCATAAACCTTAAGGTCTTTGTTATGAGCTCATCATTGGGATATATCTTTCCCAAGTTCTTCAAGGCTATGATGATGCTGTTGAATCATCTAAGGAATCCATCTATGGTTTCTCCTTGTTTCATGCTATTAGTTTCATATTGATTCACTAAAAGACTTATCATATATTTCTTTACCTCATTTGTTCCTTCAAAGGTAACCTAAAGTTTGTCCCACATTTCCTTTGTTGTAGAACAGTAAGATATCTTTTCATATTCTTCTTGAGAGACTGCACAAATCAGATGATGTCTTATTTTAGTATTCAGTTGTGCATTTCTTCTATCAGCATCAGTCTATAATTCTAGATCATTAGTAGCAGGAGATGTAACTCCCATTTTGATAGCTTGACAAACTTCGATATCCACATATTGGAGATAAATCGTCATTCTCTCCTTCCAACAGGAATAGTTGTTTCCATTAAAGTAAGGAAGCTTTATGACAGATTGTCCTTCAAAAACTTCTTATGTATTTTTTAATCATTTATCAGGTGTTGCAAAACACAATAAATGTGAAATTTGGCTTTGGTATCAAATGATAAAGCAAACATACGCAAAGGGAAGGGGAGGGTGCGAATTATGTGTGACTTGGAAATTTTTTCAAGTTACTATCAATTCTTACAAATAATAGGAGTCTATTGAAAGTTAAAATGAAAATGAGCCTATTAAGAATTAAAATGAGAGGAGCATGTTAAAATTTTAAATGAAAGGGGCCTCTAGCAAATTGAAAACAACAATAAATAAAATGTAAAAATTTAAAAATTAAGGAAAGAGAAAGAACGACAAAACCAATTTATATTGGTTCAGCTTATAAAGAAGCCTACGTTTAGTCCCCAAATGTCCAACTTGAGTGTTTCACTAATAAATCTCCAAGTAGTAATTTGAAAAGCCTCTTCAAGCTCACAAGTACATATTTTCAAGATTCTTTAACCTTCCTCACTAGTAATATTTAACAAGTCTCTACAAGCTATCAATAAATGAAAGTATGATTTTTTTCAATATGAGCTTCAATGAATTTTTATCTCTCTCTCAATAGAGTATTTTTACTCTCTAAAGCTTAGAGGGTATAGATGTAACTTTTATATAACAAGTATTGATGCTATTGTTGTATTTCTAAAATCTGATATATGTTATCGAACTAGTCGTTGCTTCTGAATCGACTTTGATTTTGTTAAAACATCGTTCTCCCTATCTTTGATAGAATCTTTAAGTATTTGGTTGTTTTGAATAACCTTTGACTATGTCTTCGAAGCCACTATTGAATTAGTTGAATAGAAGGATCCTTTGTTCGTACAAAAATGATAGGAGTTTATCAATTCCAGATTTGTCAGAACTATTTCTTACTATCAGAGTGAGTTTGTTAGATTGATCCCTGTAAAATATGAAAATATTTTTCTTTTTATTTAAAGAGATAACTAAGTTATATAACCTTTTGTATATTGTTATCTTTCAGGATAAATCCAATAATTTTGAATTTTGAAACCTAATTATTATTTATTGATTGTTATAATTAAAATCAATAATTTAAAAACCTTGAGCTAACATCGCTGAGAGGCCAACGATGCATGATTCGTTATGCGTGGATTTTACATTATATTATTGGTACCTTAAATGCATTTGGCATGATTATGTAATTGATTCATGTATGATATAATGTGAGATCTACGAGAAATGTATGTGATTGTTATGATTTGTAGATGCGTTTCTTAATTGAGGCCTAACATTGGGGCAAAAATTAATGTGTCCTTGTGAGAATATACAAAATTAGATTTGAAGTAGAAGAAACAAATTTGTTGGCTGAAACAAATATCTAACACCTGTTTGAATTGATATAGGGCATTATTTAATTTGTTTTGATATACTTAGATATTGCACGAGGTGTTTTTATGTTTTGGTATAATTATATATATGTTTATTGTATAATATTTTATTGATAAGTTCCTAGAGATCGTATAGCATCATGTAGACACAAATGATAAGTTTATTATTCGTGTAGTGAATAGAGGATCTTATACATAGTTTTGTTATTCTTTATCATAATTGATGTAGATTTTCATGTTGTAATTGCGACTTTAGGTAAAGAGTTTCAGGAAGAGTATAAGGACATAAAACAAGGTGTGAGCTCATGTTACGTGGAAAGAATTTCGCTGCAGCTTCAAATAAAGAGATGTTACAACATATGTTTGTTTGAGATTGACAATTTATGTTTAATTTTTAATTTAAATTAATCTAATAATTATGAGGTGCAAATAGTGACTCTAAAAAGTTAAGGATGAAACATAATTATTCATGCCATTCCTGAGATAAGTTATTGCGAGATTGAGCAGAGAATTGTAAGGAGGCATGTACATTTTGACTTTGCTATGGATAGCGATATGTCACAGACACATTATGATTGACTTGAATGACGTTTCCAGCTATTAAATACTTTTCTTGCAACTTCCAAACGTAAAGCAACCAAGGACCCTGAGATTGAAGACTGATTTCGTCCAACGGATTAGAAGAAAGATTAGGACAACTGTTTATTAGAACAAGAACTAGATCCCTGTAGGATAGAACTTCTATGTATGGTTAAGAGCTCCAAGGATAGACCTTCAATTATGAACCAGATGACAATTGTCACGGGCTCGGATTTTACAACCTTGCGAAACCGTGCGGCACTAGCAAACTCCTCGAATTGGGAATGCCTTCCTTGGCTAGGATGCTAGTTCAGCCTTCTCCCAAGTACTTCTTAAGAGTACTTAGATCGAACACTTGGCGGAAGCGACTTTGAAATATGAAAGATGGGAGGAACACAAGAGAGCTTTGGAGAATATGGAGATTGTTCTTATTACTCAAAGAACACTACAAAGAATGGAATGGCTATACAAGTGAGACCGCTAGCCTATTTATAATCTCCCATCCCTCAATGGACGGTTAGGATCGATACAATCCAATGGCTTACAAAAAGTCTCTAGAAATCTCTACAACTATCTACATATTCAAGGATTATCTACAAGGTTCAAGAGTCTTTTACCCATCTCTAGTCTCTTCTTGAATATAGTAAAATTGTGTAGAATCTTCTAGATGACCGTGGGATCCACTGATGAATATAGCCTCTTTAGTAGGGTAAACTTTCACTGCGTGACAATGCTTGGAGAGGCAAAGCCAAGGAGAAGCCAATCTTTGGCACTTGGCCTGTAAATGGCCTTTTGTGGGGCAAGATCAGATCTCTCACCATTTGCTTCCTAATTCTTATTTTGTATGTATGTCAATTTTGTTACGTCCGAAATCAAATCCCCAAAATTGTTCTTTAGAATCTTTATGATCACGGAAAATAAACATCCACTTTGGTAGTGTAACTGTAATCGAAAGTCCAAATCAGAGGTTAAGGACATTACTTCTTGCTAGTTCGAACTTAAGTTCAGCGATCTAACTTCATGTTACTCGCTAGTCGACTCCATAGCAGCCTTGGCATTTACTAATAAATAAATCCCATCTAAGTACATCATATATATTTAAACAAGAACTAGGTGTAAGTAACTATTCATTATCATTACAATTCAATAATAAACAAGCAACAACCGTCTCAAGGAGGCCCTCAAGAACTTGTACATCTCACCTTCCTGTCCAGGAACTAAATCTGTCCCAAGACCTATGTACTCCGATCGGATACATACTGAATTTTTATTATCTCATCATTGTACACCTGGACAAATTTTTTCTTCAAATCATAATTACTTGAATACAAGTAATTGATTCACTTCTCTATTTAAATTTGATGCACCCCTAAATGCTCAATTATTAATACCAATTACAATTCCTTATGCATGCAACTGACTGACTAGATCCCTTTTTTCTGGAATCTGCCAAATAAATGTGGAAAGTGGAATTTACAGGATTTTTAATACCATCCACTCCATTTTGCATACTTATATTACATTGTAAACTGAAGTCGTTTATCAACTATGGCCATGTACATATAAAGATGAACAAAATAGTGTGACCGAATAAACCGAAACCAAAAATCAATGCAAAAAATAAGGGTATTGATTACTTATACCAATTCCCTCCGTCTCTTCAGTCCTCATTATTCATCAAGTTATAGGTTGTCTTCTCACACATGCGCCAAAGCAGAATTATCTTGATTCTCTGGCATCTCTTTTTTGAAACCTTGGACCATTCAATCCAAAGGTTAGTCAAAATGCATCTTTAAGAGGTAAAATCATCTCATATGTTATCAAACTTATTTGTCAAGGCCAGTAGCCTCGGACTTCCTCATGATTCTGAGCCTTTTGACAGAGTTAAGGAACATCCTGAACACAAAATGTAATTTAAAGAGAAAAAGGAGAATATTAGTTTCCCCGTTAAGCCGTGTCCATGGCTCTTAAGGAGCTATCCGATAAATAAGTTTGAAACAAATAGAGTACCCATACTCAAAAAGCATGGAACTTATTTAGTTTACATCTTTGAAAGCATACCCCCATGGAACGTCTCCAACCAGCATCCAATCACCTTCCTTGTCCTCGAAAGTGAGCACAAACGCAGATGATCCATCCAGCAAATTTGACCGTCGTGCCACATCTAACATCAAGTTATGTTCTGGTGCAGTTGATCCTAAAATACAAATACAAGATGGACATCAATTAAGTAGTTAAACTCATCAAAAAACATTAAACACAATAGTGGCTGCCAAATTGGACAACTTATACCAAGTTCAGAAACTTAACATTTCCCCACCAATAAATGCTATCGTAATTCCAGAGAAGCTCAAACTTTTCAAATGGATGTGAAAGTTGAAAGATAAGGATAAAATCATGAAGAAAATTTCTGGAGAAGCTCACAATTTCTTGCAAAGGAACAAGAAGTGGAAAATGGAGCACATACCCTCAAATTTTATTAACATTAGCTATGATGGAAAGATAAATGAACTCTCCAAATCTTTACTTTGCAAAGATAGTTGTCTTATTGGTAGCATCTATACTAAGTAATATGATTCACATTTCAACTGGTTTGAGCAAACATTAAATCTCGAGGAAGAACCACAAGGTTAGTAAGACATGGTTTTTGACAGCCCTAGTGGGTTTCCGGCTTTATGATAAAGAAAACCATCGAGAAATGGAAGCCCAAGCTATCCTACAGAATAGTAGGACTACAAGATTAAGAAAACTCACCTGATGTACCAATTGTTGTGGTGGACTGGAGGAACATATCTTCCAAGGCACGAGCTAGTTTCAAGTAGCTACCATGAGCATTTAGATCAACCTTTCTTCCAATGGGAATTCCATCCATGTTCACTTTGACAAACAAGGAGGCCTTAGCTTTGGCATTCATATGGTTCATGTTGCTTCCACTATTGATCTTCTCTAAAATAGTATTCTTGATTTTAGTTTTCTGATTCAGTGAGTTGAACTCCTCTGTGGCCAATGACTTTGCTTGGTTAACCAAGCTGTGCATTCTATAAGCTCTTATTGGAGGCCATCCAACAACATGACTACTCAAAAATTAAAAAATGAAACATTTTGCAGTTAATCTATGAACTAAAGGAAGAAAATTTCAATATTAAACTACAAAATATAAACTATAACTTACTGAACGGGAAAAGTAACTAAAATATGCACATTCCAAAAGAGTAAAATAAAATGGGATGTACAAGTCAAGGTTATTGCCAGTCATGCCCCGTGGCCTTGGCTCATTGTTTAAGGTAGGGAGTATATTAATTTGGCTGAAGATAAAGTCTTTTCAAAATAAAAATATCATCTTAAAATGTTAAACAAGCATAATGGCAGAAACATCAAGTCCTACTAAGTTTTTCTCAACACCCCTGTTGGGCGATCAGGGCAAGATCGCCAAGCACTTAAATTCTGACAGCAGTTTGATCAATTATTGATCCATAATTTCAACCTCTCAATGAAAAAAAGTAATTCATCATAAATAGTAACAATAATCTTTCAAATTTTTACTCACCCCAGCCACATTATTTTAGATGTAGTCAATAGCTATACAGTTATGCGTTCGATCTAACTGTTTCATTAGAAAAACAAAGGAGAAGTTGTGTTTGCATGTCAATTGCCGAACATCTTAGGAACATTTCCCTCTCTTTATTTACAATAGCAATCTTTATCTTCAACCAGTTCGTTGATAACAACTTAATTTAAAAGTACAGAACTTGAAGGCGAATCCTACATTCCTGTATATTATCTTGATAGAAAAATATTCGACCTTCTTAAGCGAAGAAAATTTTGAATTCCTATAATATGGGATTTCTTTTTGGGGGAGGAAGAAAGCAAAGCAGGAGCAACAGAATTCAAATGGACAATGAAGAGGGGAAAAAAATAATAAAAAGTTGATGGTTGATGAAAAGTAAAACCAACAAAAAGATACTACAGGAACCAATAAATCTAGGAGCAAATAGACATACCAGGCAGAGGCATTATTAGGACCAGTCAAAGAATCAGCAGCCCTTTTGGTCCCAGATGTACCATTAGCTATGCTGAGCGTAGAAGAAGAAGACGACGACGTTGAAGAAGAAGAAGAGGAGGAGGAGGAGGAGGAGGAGGAGGCAAAGAGCAGAGATGGCAAGTCCTTAGCCGTCAGTATCCTCCCAGCTTGTTGGCCTCGGAAACCACCACCACCAAGACTCAACCCAAGACCAAGCTCAAGCTCAGCCTCATCTGGGCTCGAAGAGTCTTCCGAGGACATGACCCCGTTATCGTCCCTTGACACCGTCGACATCGAACCACTAACACGGCCACCACCTGGCGGACCAACTTGCATTGAAATTAAAAAAAAAAAACAGTTTATCAAAAAGGCAGTAACTTAGATGAGAGATCCGCAAGAGGGACGGTGTTAAGATTGCGATTGATACCGATGCTTCTATGCGTTTGTGTTCTTAGGTTTGGTAGGTAGGCGTTTCGGGGAGGAGTAAATGGGAAAGGTGAGGTTGGGTGTGGTGGGGTGGGAGAGATGGGAAGTGATTGTGAAGAGAAGAGAGAGACAGAGAAGATTAGAATTTAGAAAGCGAGATTGATGATGAGAATGGACCCTACCTGTCTGCTCTTTTGCTCCGTCAAGTTTTCCGTTCTTTTGTAGTGAGAAACTATTGGGTGATTGGATTCTTTCATTATCTACTACATTTAATTCACACTAACTTACACAGGTAGACGTAGATCAGATGGGAAAAATGTGTGTTTTATTAAAATAATTACTTCAAATAAATACACTTTTCTAAAACTCTTACTCTTAGATGAATATATATATAGATAAATAAATGGTTTAAGAAATCCAGAATTTATGTAAAACTTCTTACTTTAAATTAATAAAAACTAAATTTCAACTCACTGGAAAAAGATCCCCTAAGCCATCCATAACATCATCCAACTAAATTGGCGATACTTTCAACTGTTTTACTACTGCTCTATTCCTCATAATGCTACCAAGTCTAAATCATTTCCTCAATAGAAGGCCGTTGAAAACCACTTGCCCCCAACTTAACCATTAAGACCTGTACTCCCTACATTTATCATATTTTAGTATTGTGATGCGGTAAACGCATAACAAATCTTCCAACTTGGAACATGGCATTGAATAATCTTCGCTGTTGGTTCTTTATTTAAAAAGCTAAATGCCCTCTTCAGGTGTTTGTGTTACCCAATAAATAAATAAAAACTCAACTAATCCCTTGTTCAGACTCGATTATGTTTTAATTTTGTAGAGTTCGATCAAAGTATGTCACACAGTTAGTCCATACAC
>JAOQMS010000004.1:21309824-21322893 GCA_027563885.1 Erythroxylum longipes | reverse complement strand
AGAACATTCTTTCAATGCCATAAGACTCTCAAACTCACTCAAGCCAATGTGTACTTGTACTCATGATGAAAGTTTTAAACCCAGATTGTAGAGTCATCCAGTCTTGGTTTTGTTACATTCCCAAAGCATTCGGGATCAGTTTTGGTGATTTCTTTGTGAAATGTTCTTAATTATGTCAACTTTTAAGCCTTAATATATTCTCTTTTACTTGAAAAAAAAAACTCAGCCCGTTATTCTTTATGTAATTTATACAGACAAGGAAATTCCTAGATGTTGCAATGAGTTATAAAACAATTTTTTTAAAAATAAAAGTATAATAATAAAATCTCACAAAACAGACAGAGAGTATTGTGTAATAATAAAATTGCAGGATACATGATTAAACATCCAAAGCCGTTGGTTTCTGGCATCTAGAAGATGGATACCAACAAAATCGTACAGTTCGTAGGATTAGATTAGGAACAAAAACAAAGAAACCAAATCAAAGCGTTCTATGGACACCAACTAAAGCATAGAATTTTACTCGTCTGCTGGGACGTGGGACCCTAGGTTATGAGTCTCTGACGACAACCCGACAAGGATGGGTCCCAACGTTGCCTTGGTCGACACGTATGTAGTTAGGACCGAGTGGGACCCCGATGAAACAAGTGGGTACGCCGTTGGTTGGTTGGTAAGTTGGTTGATGGGTCGTATGTCCCCCTCGGCCCTCCTCCGCCATCAACACTCCTTTCCGTTACTTTCTTTCGTTTATATAATTTTGTACACACCACCTCGACAAGATATCGCATCTAACGCTTCCCCTAATTCAGCCAAGCGATATACTAACCGATGGCTATTGTTTTCAGTGCTGGCTTTAGATGAGTTCAATTCTTATTACATGCTTTATAAATTTATTCAATTCTTATACATGCTTACTTACTATCCTATTAGATTATAAATTTATTCAATTCTTATACAATTAAATATTAAGTATACTACCATAAGGTATTTTGAGATCCATTATCTAAAATTTAAAATATAATTATTTATATAATTATCTAACAAAACTTATCCATTTGTTACCTCTTCCCATAACCTTTCTTCCATACTAAACTCAATAAAGTAGCCATTACATTAAGATCTAAGGCATTAGAATTTTGGGCATTCTTTAATAGATTATAAATTTATTCAATTCTTATACATGCATGCTTACTATCCTATCAGATTATAAACTTATTCAATTCTTATACATGCTTACTTACTATCCTATCAGATTATAAATTTAAGTTTTGGTTACAGATAATGGGCTGCATGCATTTCAAACAGATCAAGAAAAACCAACTCAAGTTGGCCTTATCTCGAAGCTTGTCTATTTTATAAAAATTACTGTTTTATTTCTCATCTATCCTTACATGTAAACTAAACGCCTTATATATTGGGTTTCTTGGAATAAATAACTGAAAACTGAGAAAGTCATGAAATGGTGTGGCTTTAGGCTTGCTGTGCAATTTTAACGGGGAATAGGATACAGACGGCGTCGGGTTGCTCTGCCTTGCTCCAGGGGAACACAGTAGACGGTCCCCCACGACTGACGCCTTAAATACCATTCAAATGCCTTTTTCTACAGTTTTATAAATAATTAGGGACCCAACCCCAAAACTGTGAAAGAAGAAAAACGGACGATATAATTAGGCATGGAACAAATCATTATGTCTTTCCACGCCTCATCTGCTGATTTGCTCTGACTTCTTCATTTCTATCGCACCTGCCTCTGCCTCTGCCTCTGCTTCTGCCTCGGTAATTCCAAAGCTTATATTTCTTCTCGCTCCAATCAGCTAACTCGCTATTTAATATTTTATTAAATTATTTAATTTCAATTTTTATATTATATAATTTAATTCAAAACTTTGTCCTATTTTAATATTCTTAACGTGAGTGAAAAACACTCTCATTTCAATATTATATTAATCATATTTTCTAAATTTATTAATATAATGTAAAATGTTTTTATATTATTATATTAATCATGTTAGTTAAATATTAATAAAAATGTTTTTAAATTATATTATTTAAAGTTTAAAAAATTTTAAAAGTAAAAAATTTAGAACAATATATTTTATTATCCCTTTAAATTTATCCCAAATGTTGAATATTTTAATCTATTCAACGCTCTAATATGATCACGCTATATATATTTATGATTTAACTAATGATGGTCTTTTGAACAACTTAAGCATTCTTTGATTGGTCTTTCAAAACATAAGTCTCAATTACATCCATTGTTAGCTATAGCATACATTTATGATTTATTGTTCAAGAGTAAAATTCAAACCTTAATGCAAATTAAACCATAATGTTTCAAAGTGTTTAATTTAAACTCTGTTGTTTCTATAATGTGCATAAGAGACCCTAAGTGAATGAAAAGTTTGATAGAGTTAAAACTTCATCACTTGAATGTTACCTCAATGTTATTAATTTTTTACAATTAAATAGTAAGTATACTACCATAAGGTATTTTGAGATCCATTATCTAAAATTTAAAATATAATTATTTATATAATTATCTAACAAAACTTATCCATTTGTTACCTCTTCCAATAACCTTTCTTCCATACTAAACTCAATAAAGTAGCCATTACATGAAGATCTAAGGCATTAGAGTTTTGGGCATTCTTTAATAGATATCGATGTTGACATGAGTAGAAAGATAAGTGACGTTGCTTAGATATCGACTACAATCTGAATTTTTCTTTTACTGAGTTAACTTTTAAAGTATTTATTTAATCATCTTCCTCACTTTTCAAGCGTAGAAAAAAGTTATAGATGCCTTTGTAGCTTCAAAATTTATTGGAGTATTTTGTTTTGCATACTTATTTCCTTTTGGATGTTGCATTTTATTTTGTTTCCATTGGAAGATTGCCAAATAGAGCAAGCAAGGAAGTTTTCCAATTGTTATACCCTGATCAAAAAATGGAGTCATTATTAATTGAACTTTAAGAGGTACTTTTATAGTATCTTTGTTCTTGATTTTTGTGGTGTTAGACAATGTAATCTTGCATTCTAAACTAAATAAAGAAAAGAAAGATGAAGATAAGTTGGTGCATTAAGACAAAATGGCTAATAAGGAAGACGAAAACTAAGATAAATTACTAAGGGAGCTTAACCCTCTGGTAAGTGATTTGACTTGTGAAACCACATCTGATCCGCTAATAACACATGAGTTTCTTGATTCAATCAAGAATAACTTTTTTTTGGGTCAAAGAGATGGTAGAGGTATTGTTGCCCAAGATGAAGTACTACTTCATTGGTTTATACTTTAGTGTCCAAGATCATGTTGTGTTAAACAATTATATAATTAATAATCTTTTTAATTTTAGATAGTGAGTCACATATATCGCATGGCAGTGGACCCAATTTTGAATTGTAAAAAATTAATATATAATGCCATGTTAATGTTGATGTGACATTTAACTGACAAAATTTTAATAATATCAAAATTTTCATCCAATTATGGTTTGTTCTACACCCTTTGGAAATGACAGGGCTCACATTGAATATTTTGAAACATTTGGATTCAACTTGTACTTTGGTGTAAAAGTTGATGTTTAAAAATGCACTTTTAGTTATGATTTATTCAATAAGACGACATTTAGTCCCTTTAAGCTTAAAGTGAGTCCCACTAAATCTTATACTAGACATGTTCAATCATTTAAAATTAGACATTAGCAACAATCAATGTTTAGTTAATCATATGGCTAAATTAACTTAAGACATGACACAAGGATATGTTTTTATTTAGATAAATTATATTTAAAATTATGAACCTTAATTGATTTACAATATTAATTAGAGTTATCACTCCCTTACGTAAATTTGGCCTTTGACAAATTAATATTCTGATGAGGCAATTATTGATATATTAAAATTACAAAAGAAAACCAAAATTAATTAACCAGTACCTTAAATCCTAATATATTACACACCATTATTTCTTCTTCTTCTTCTTCTTCTTGTACTACTACTTCCTGAGGGCCAATTTCTGTACCAACTAGCCTAAGTAGAGACCAACCCACATGTAACATCCCATTATCCTATGATCAGGGTTAGAACCCTAAGATATTATACATGAAAGATTATCGAGAATTTAGAAGTACATTTATGCATCATATGGCATTCACATATAAGTGAATAATGTTGTCACTCATTAAAATAATTGTATATGCATTCATTAATATTTTCAGAGTATAAGTGATTTTTAATGTGATTAAAATGAATTGTGGATTAACTATTTTGAAAATTTGAATTGGTGTGTATTAGAATTATTTTCACATTTTTGGTGACATTTCGGATATTTTGAAAATTTTTCAAAAATTTTGGAGTATTTTAGACTAGAAAAAATGTAGAAATAAGAGACAAATGGAAGTGTGACATTTGGTAACTTAGATGAAGGACAAATGGACTAATTATGGATTAACAAATGGACCTATTAAGGTGTGACAAGTGGACAAATGGCTAAGAGACAAATGGTACCATAGCTACTGGACAAATGTAACACATGCATTGGAGACTTATGTCAAGACTCAAATGAGACACCTAAGTTATGTTTTTGGGCAAGGAAGTTCTGTAGCTCCTTTGTTGTTCATCACCGAAATTCACTCACCACTGAAACCCTCTCATTGTCTTTCCATCACCAAAATACCATGCATGTTCACTCTTGTGTTTAGCTTTTGATTAATTCATCAACGATACATCTTGCAAAGTCTTTAGCCATTTGAGGTTTTCAATTGCTTCTATTTCTTGTCTTTGCTTCATCTACCAAAATCTCTCATTTTTCTCTCCCCATTTGTGGAATTTTGCTGAAGGATTTGAGGTATAAATCAAGTAAGTTATGCTTTAAGTTGTATAGTAGTGTAAATGACATTTTGATGAGGTTTTAATGTTTGTAAATGGAAGCATGCGGGAGTGGTGTATATTTTTATGCTTGTGGATTGATGCATGCGTGAATGGTGTGGATGCATATGTGGGTGGTGAAGGAAGAAGCAAATTCAGTTATATGATTTACAAGATGAAGGGTTGTGATGATTGGAGTTAAATGAAGAGTAGGGAAATGCGAAAATTGTAATATGTTAAAGTATGAATTAGGCTTTGTTTTGAGTTGTGATTATTCATGAAATTGTGAATTGTAACTAGAGAATTCTGAACTGAAAAATTAGGTTTAACTGAATCGTAAGCTTGAGATGATAGAGAAATGATAGAACTTTGGCAATGAATTGTGCTGGAGCATGTTATATGCAGTGTTTTACTGAACATACATCTATATTTTGGACATAAATTGATATGTGAATATCCAAATTGGATGGATTTTGATTTAGAACTAGAAACATATTTCTACAATTTTCATGAGGGAATTGAATTTTAAATATGTCTTTAAGAGTCTTGAAATTTGAATTGAAGTTGAGAATTGTGTTTCGTCGAGGTATGAGAATAGTCTGTAGTATTTTGATTATAAATTACACGATACTAAACCAAAATGCACGAATTTGAGGTTATTATATACTTAAAACATAGGGGAACATTTGATTAGAAGAAGGTGTTGCCTAAAAACCTCATTTTTTAGGTCATAATAGTTGTACAAAACTAATCTAAAAATTTATCTTGAGAAAAACTGGAAAAACAACTGCAGGATAAACAGGAGATTGGTTTCTTTCATGATCGTGCTAGGGGATGTCATGATCGTAGGCAGTGATTTTCAATGGAAAAGTTTTGATTATTCAAAGGTTGAACCTATTAAGGATGAATTGTATAATTGTGATGCTTTTAGACCTAATTTGGGCTTAAATAGAGGATATACCTAGTGAATAAATTGTTTGCTGCTATAAAAGTGATGTTATGGATTTTATGAATGGTATATGTAGTTGAAGATGTTTCATAATTAATTAGAATTTGATAAGGGAATACAATCAAATTGGTGTTTGAATTAGTATGAAATGATGTTGCGATTGTGAGAAAGAATTCTGGAAATTTTGGAATGGAATTCAGGTTGTATAAGTGTTTAATTCGTGTGGATGAAGGAAGAATAATGAAGGGCACGATCGCGGCCTTTACAGCACGATTGTGGCCTGACAAGAAAGTGTTTCTTTCATGATCGTGACCCTTACAACATGATGGTGGCATGGCTAGAACATGTTTCTATCATGATCGTGGCAGGGACACCACGATTGTGGCCAGACCTATAGAGAAAAAGAGTTGCCTTCTGAGTGAAGCTTAAACCAACCAATGCTAGGATGTTTCCATGTGAGGTATTAAGG
Source organism: Erythroxylum longipes (assembly GCA_027563885.1). Taxonomy (NCBI): domain Eukaryota; kingdom Viridiplantae; phylum Streptophyta; class Magnoliopsida; order Malpighiales; family Erythroxylaceae; genus Erythroxylum; species Erythroxylum longipes. The sequence goes on along the minus strand of JAOQMS010000004.1, from coordinate 21,316,606 downwards.
TTTAAATGAGTTCTTAAATGAATTTAGTTAAAGTTGAATGAAAGGATCAAGGTAAGTAAAGTATGTATTGGAGTAAAGAATGCTTGGAAGGTATTGTAAATTGATTATTAGTGTATTAAAGAAACATACTCAAGAATTTGTCATTAAACATGCATAATACATGACACATACATAAATGTACTTATGACTGATTATTCTTATGAAAATGCAAATGAGTAACATATAAATGTATGTGATTGCATATAGAGGAGCACGTTGAGTGACCGCTTCTAGACATTGTTGGGACTTCAAGGCAATAAGCTAAATGGAGCATTTGTGAGTCAACCTAGATGATCTTCCTAGGATTGATTTATTCTATTTAACTTCTAATTATTGAACTGTTTGTGATCTGTATGTAAATTCCAGACTTTAATGGTTTGAGAAGTTTGATTCTCGGGAATGTATTGGAATTGTTCTATTTACATCTAAAATTTGAATGATATCTATTTACAAATGAATTTTGAATGATTTCTGAATACTTAACGAAAGTTGAATCCTGAATTGAGGTCCGATGAATATAAGATACTGTCTGTGCATCATAAGTGAATGTGATTCATGGCATATTCTGCTATTTGATGCATTTCATAAAATGCATATTCAGATAATGGCGTTATGATCAGAGTAACCAGTCTGAAAGAGCTTTAAGCTTAGAATTCTACATGTAGAGCTTTTTTCCATGATTTTTACATTTGACTGAGCCCAATAGGCCAATATCTGTATCTCTATTTGTAAGGCACTCAGTCACAACAAATAATAATGAATCTGGAGTCTCATATGCATTTGCATTTTCATTTGTATACTTATGATTATGAAATATATGCTTATGAAACCTTTTCTGAAATTGTGATGTTAAAGTGATATGTTATGATAATGTGATTAATTAGGTTATACATGTAAATGTTGTGAAATTGGTTGGTGGTGTGATATTGTGTTTTTGACTAGAGTGAGATCATCAATGGTGGTTCACTCATTGGGTTCGCAAAATTCATCAAAAAATGTAATATGACTTTTCAGGTACAAGACAGGAGACCTAGATTTCTAAGATTCTCTATAAGCACATTTTGGACTAAGATATAGCTCAAAGGTTTGTTAGCTGGCATTTGAGGAGTTGTAGTTGTTCTATGTAGTTTATCTATGTCATGTATAATTTGTGTATAAAGGTTGTAAACTTTCGTATGTTTGGTAATGTAAATATTAGTTTTAATGACTACAAAGTAAACTTTTATGAATGAATGAAATGAAGAGTTGAGGTTTTTAAGTATTGTGTATTCTTTATGATGCTGTTTAAGAGATTATGTTTGCTTTAACATACCATTATCATAGGATATGTACTTGAATATGCTCTGGATGTTTGGTTATATACTCTAGGGTAGTGGGATGTTGCATCACATATAACAAGAGTTATAGAAAGTGTTAGCTTCAATATATGCAATTGCTATGATAAGTTTGTCACATTAGTTGCTACAAGCAAAATTTCAAGTTTACGTTCCCTTTGATCTTGCATATATTTTGTTTGAATTTTTGGGATATTTTTTTGAAAAATAAATAAGTCTTCTCTGTCCTACTAGTCCCTCCTTTTATTATCATAAAAAATAGTAACTTAAGCAAAGACCAATCCACTAATACTAAGAATTATTACAAGATTGATAAAGGGTTAAAACTCAATATATGTAATTGTTATAATAAGTTTGTCACATTAGTTGCTACTACTGTGAACCTTATGATTGTATCACCTTTAATCTTGTCTATATTTGTTTCACTTAACCTCATGATTATATCACCTCTAATCTTGTCTATGTTTGTTCCACTTCTTTTGAGTCTTTCTTTAAAGAAGAAATAAGTCTTCTCTCTACTACTAACCCTCTTTTATCACATTAATATTAATAACAATGAAAATTACATATCCAAAAACCTTGTCAAAAGTTGAAATGAAACTCACCTTTATGCCAACAACGTATCAACAATTATGATTCTTGATAACCTAAGAAAGCAGTCAAAAACAAGATAAATTATATCTCCAGCACTAGCAAAACCAATCAATAACTTAAAATATGGGCTCAAACTATAACTTCTTCTCAGAGTATTGAAGCTTGTAAGCAACCTGAAATCTCTTTTACAAAGTCATGAATCAACCTCCCAACTCTTAAGTTTATGTTCAAGGTTAGGGTCTATGACCTCAATGTACCAAGGTACAAGTTTAGGGTTTAACATACGAGTTAATTTAATTTTAAAATATTCTTAATGATTTAATATTGTATGATAGACCATGTTAGTACAATTAATTATAAAATTAATAATAAGCTAATTTTAAAATAAATTAAAATTTTAAGCATTTAATTAATATTTGGGGTAGTTCACAATTAAAATGTGTTTAAAATTTTAATTTTAATTTATCCTTTTCACTTTCTAGTATTTAGCAACTTAGATAAATAGGCAATAAAAAAAGGTATATTCATGCTACAAAGATAGACATACAAAGGTCTAAAAGTTCCAAAGTAATGAGAAATGAAATGAATAAAATGGCATGTTGGAAATTGTCAACTAGGATGTCATAGGACATAATCCTAAAACGATCTTCTCCATAAAAAGAAATAGATGGACAACTTAGGAGATACCATATAATGGAGCTTGTCAAACCTATTTGATGAAGAAATTAAACAGTATCCTATAAGGAATAGGAAATTTTATTGACAATATTCTTATATATACATCTTCACTTTTGCTCCTCTAAAATATTATATCCTTTTGGTAGCATTTAGTGTATGCCGTACAAGTTGGAGATAGGAAATTATCCGAGAGGTCAATTTGTAGCATCTGCTCCTTACCTTTTGGAATCAGCACGTAAAAGTACATCCATTATTAGTATGTTCTAATCTTGAGGAAAGAAAAAGTACAGCCAGTTATTGTCCGTTAGATAAAAGCAATTTAGTATTAGATTTAGGATCATATAACAAAATTTCACAAGATAAACTAGAAATAAAGAAAATATTAGAGAAAAAATTAGTAAATAAAATCAAATGGAGCACTTGTTGTAAGTATCCTTTGATGTTCAAGTCTTAACGGGGATGGATTAAGTACTACATTAAAGAAAGAGCTATGAAGATTGGTTGGTCATATAAGAGGAGTCAATTCAAGAGCACAAGATATATATATATATAATGCATATGCAATTCGTCACAAAAAGGACCAGGAAGAACTTCATTGTTTATTGATTGAGTAATGATGTTAGGTATCATAGTATTAGTATAGAAATTACACAATGAGATAAATGAAAAAGAAATCCTTCTAAAATTATAGAGAAATAAATTTAGCACAAACCTCCATAACAAATTGCCTTTAGTTGGAGGACTCCACTACCACGTGGTCTTGATATGGGAAATTTGTAAGACACTAAATGCCTCTTTTAGGTCACTACAATGGATGCATTATACCATATACCTTTGATAATTGGTTCCACAATAACATCTTTAAATGATTGATTAGTTTCGGCCTTATCTATGGCCTTTTTGAGATTTTTATGTTAACAATATTATGGAGAGTTCCCTTAAAACATGACTTATTCGACTAAGCTATATTACTAAACTACTTAGTAGCCTTGCCTTTCTCTATACAACCAACTGACTTGACTCCGTTCCTTTGCCTTTATCTTGATTAACCGTTATGCATTCATAAATAGGAAAGGATATGAAGGCCATCTACTTATTTGAAGCTATAAAATCTTTAAAATATAAAAACAAACATGTCTGAAATGGTCACAACTAACTAACATTTTCCACTTATAGGGAGAGATAGAAAAGGAGAACAATTCTACTTAGATATCCATAAATAACCTCTACGGTCATTGTCTAAAGATGAGATAAATGCTAAATAAACTATATTTCTAGTCTCATATTTAATTCATTTTTCATATTTATTTGAGAGTTACTTATTGGTTTTGGTTCTTATCCTATTTCTATTGTGTTCTTAAGTATTATTTTAGGTTTGTTAGAATGGGAGAGTGATTAGAGAGCTTAAAATTGGGAAAGAGCGGGAAAAAGTGCACATCTAATCCAAATTGGCTAAGCATCTATCAAGCTTTTGTCTGATGAATGAAGTTCTAGTTTGCTAATTACTCTAGGTGAAGAAATTGCCTCCAAAAGTCTGCAATTTTTTTGTAATTTTTTACAAATTTGTTCTTCATCTATTAGACTTATGCGAATATGTCCATTACATTGATCTATTCTAATAGGTGTTTCATGAATTAATTTTTCATTTAGGTGTGATAATACTAGTGTCATTTGCCTTATAAAGAGCCCCATTCAACACTTTAGAACTAACCATATGTAAATTAAATATCATTTCGTTAGAGATCATATACAAAATAGGATACTGAGTTAGGATTTTTTGGTACATTACATAAATTGGCCAAAATATTCACTAAAATGATGAGTAAGGATAAATTTTGTATGCTTAAGGCAAGAACTAGGCATGATTGAAGGGAATTCAATTTGATAAGAATCTTCATAGATACTTAAATTTGAATTTGGTTTGCTATTTATTTGATTTATTATATGTTCTAGTGCTTTAATAATTGTTTGGTAGACTTCTAGATAACTAATTATTTTTTATGATGCTAGAAAAGGGAGGGAAAGTTAGTGACATTAGATTTAGGAGGAGTGATTGGTTTTAGTACTATCTGATATTAGATTCGAAGATAATGATTAGTTTTAGTGTTATCTTACTAATCTTTATACAAAAGTTGGTTTTTGCTTAAAATAAATTAACTTTTAAGTTTTTTTGTGAAGTTTGAATTTTAGGGGGAGCTAAACATTCCTATTACCTTGGAATAACAAACTGTATTTGTTTGATTATATCATTATTTATCTAATATTATAAAATATTTCATCATAATAAAAAAGATGGAGATTGTTGGACTAAAGAAGTTTACAATTCATGTTTTGAGTATAAAAAATATAAGTACTACTAATAAGTTTTTGTGAATGCATACATAAATCAAGATACATATTATGAAGATATTAGGCAAGGTTGGCATTTGGGAGGTCAACGAGCTAAGCTTGGGTTGACTAGGCCTCGAGTCAGCCTCGGGCCTAATAATTATAAAGAAAATTAATAAAAAATTTGGCTAGGCCAAGCCGAATTGAGCTTTGGGCCTCACTAACTCGGACTTGATCTAGTCCTGGCCTAGGCCTAAGCAGAAGCTACGCACCCAAGCCTGAGCTTAGCCTATTGTCATCCTTAACATGAGAATTCAAATGAAGAAAAGATTAAAACCTAGGAAGAATAAGGCATAAAAATGTTATACATGAACTTGTAATATTTATTGTACTTTTTACTTGTCACTTTTTATATTTTAAAGACTCATCATGTTTAAACAAATCATCATTTTAACTTATAGCACGAGTCTTTTCGATGAACTAAAGTTTTAATTTCAAAGAAAAATCCTTTTGATCCTTTAAACATTCTTTAGGAAACCTTTTGAGAAATGTTTAAGTCTTGCATTTAGAAGATTAAGTTTTTGAGCATTTGAATATGTTAAAATTATGATTTTAGGTATATTAGTTAATTTATTAAAAAAATGCATAAAAGTTACGGAGCTCATACATTGGTCAACCAATGTGCTATTATGATTGACCAATATCTCACCAAGATGCACATTGCTCGACTAATATATAGTATCAGTTGACTAATGTTCTAATAACTATTATATTTGGTTGATCAATACGTAATATTTCTTGACTAATGCACATAAATTAGTTATTGACAATGACTAGCTCTTATATCGATCAGTTTGACCCTTAAATCTTGTAAATACATGGTTTTTATAGGTTTAGATACAAAAAAATATTTGAGTGTCTTCTATACACGTTCTAAGAGTTTTTCAAAGTATGTTAAGCATTCATTGTTACATTTTTAAGTAAGTGAACTTTTAAGGTGATTAAAGTGATTAAGGTCTTTTGAATGTTAAATTCCTTTATGAATATGACTACTGTTCATATTGGAGAAGGATTGTATGAAACATTACACTTTACATGTGAAAAATAAAATTATTGTAAGAAGGGTCTTCTTCAACTTATTGGAAATTTGAAGAAATGCTTTAGAATGTGAATGATGACTAGAGTAGTTTATCCAATTACTATAAATTTATTTGTTTTTCCTCTTCTTTGCACTCTGTAAATTATTGTTTGATTATGTTATTAATTTACATTAAACTATTTTTCATCGTATTGTGATTGCATTCATTAGATAAGAAATAATTATTTAAATTTACTAATATGTATTTCACTCTTTCTCAAGTGCTACTAAAGACCAACAAAATTATAGTGCTCTAACTCCAATTTTGGTTTCCCTAAGGCTCCGTTTGGTTGAGGAGTTGAGGATGGAAGGGGTGGGAACGTAACACGCTTTCATCGTTTGGTTGAAGGTTTCATAATAGAATGGAATGGAATGGGATGGAAGCGGAAGGCTTCATGTTACGTTCCATTCTATCCTAAACAGTGAAAATAAGAAACCTCCGATTCGGAGGGTTTAGGATGGAACATAAACTAATAAATATATACTACCTAATATACCCTCAATAATTTTTCGTAATACCAACTGTGACTAAGTCATAATATTATGTTAAATAGAATTAATATATAAAATAAATTAAATAATTAAAAATAATATTTTTATATAATTAATTATAAATTGTATATAATTAATTATAAAATAAAAATTTAATAAAAATTTTATTAATGAAAATA
>JAOQMS010000004.1:21285845-21309724 GCA_027563885.1 Erythroxylum longipes | reverse complement strand
TTGACAAGCTTGAGAATTTGAGAAATACGTGTTTTATGGATTCAATGCAATTTACTATGGCAATGAATATTTTCAATGGTTTTGCTTGTTTCTTCGCTATATACTTATTACTCACGAGCTTTTAAGCTCACCCCTATTCCTCCACATCTCCAAGTGAAGAGCAAGAGATCAAATAATCGAGAGTCAAGGCACCACTCCAAGTTTGCATATTTTTTATAGGAAAACTCAAGGCTTTAGCCACATTTTAAGTAACACTCATTCATATATATTCTGTATTTTTGGGTTATGAGACCAATGATGTATTTAGGTATTGAAATGCCATTAAAGCTTTGTAAAACTCTTTTCTTTTGATGTTAGTGAAATATATTTATGTTTTGCTCATGACTTTCCAAGTTTTCGCATTGCATTTTCAAGCATTCATAGGGTAAAATCTATATTCTAACTTCATGGGAAAAACTGTACTAATATAAGCTGATTTAGACAAGGTTGTGTTCTTGGAAGGTGTAGTTTATCCTCTTAGCTTTCCAATGATATAAAGTGTGTAATTTTTGGAGATCGAATTTTTACAAGTTAGTGATGCTACACAGGGGTGTATGCTGGACACTTTATAGTTCTTTTCTAACTTGATTTAATAGAAAAAGAGTACTATGGTGTCTTGAATGGGGAAGAATTAGTGTGATAAGTTAGAGATGAAATGAAGGTGATAAAGCGAGTTGAACATGTTCAAAAATTTATGATGAATGTGTATAAGTTTGAATGCTATGTTTTTGGGTTGATGACTAAACATAGATTATGATTTGGTTGTTAATGATATTGAGCTAAAATGAAAGTGATAATGAAGGGAAAATGATGAGAAAAATAAGTTAGAAATGATAGATAAGCATAAGAGGGGTCATAGGTAACTTGTAGGAGTTAGAAATCTAGAAATTGACCTATAAATCTCAGTAGGGCGGACATTCTTGGGAACTCCAACGTTCCAGCTCAGTTGATGTTCGTTTGGAGGGGCATATGTTTGCTAATCGGACATTCTTTGGACAATTATATAAATGTGTAAATTTTGACCCTCTAGTCGAAAAAATCTCTATTCAAGGTCTTCACAGAAGTTGTAGAACTCGAAGTCCTCTTCGAAACCATACTTGAATGACCTTGATCCAACATCCATATTGAAAGTTATGCTTTTTGTCCCAAATCATGTACAGTTATAAGTTGTGGACTTATCAATATTTTCCTATAATACAATTAGGCTTTAATGGAGCTTGAAATGTACTTAGTTTAATGTAGAAATAAGAGATAAAATGAGTGATATGTTTAGGGTGACGATTGAGGATATAAACGTAAGAATGGATTGTCGTATATTTAGTGTTCAAATATGGAATTTTGGGATATTATGAGAATGAAGATGAACCTATGATGGCTAATGAGATTCCATTACAAGAACCCTATAGAGTGATGCACTCACATTTGACTCACGAGTTAGACTCCGAAAACGTGGTCTTACAAATACAAAATTAAATCAGGAGTACATTGAAAATTTTACTTCAGGATCTAGCCGAAAGTTAGGGAGAAAAAGGAGAAAACCCAAAGGGGGTTGGTAGTTACATTCCATCTAAAATCCTATGCTTTTTAAAAATATTATAGGTTTAAATAAACCTTATAAGAGATAGGCCAGACCGTTTGCTAGAAAAAAATCCTATTATCCTTGGACTTCTTGAAACTAGAATTAAAGCTCATAAACTACACAATGTCGTGAAATTTCTAAGGAAGGACTGAAATTATGGTTCTAATCATGATCACCACTATAATGGCTGAATTACCTATACATACAATAGTAAGAAGTTGCAAGCCATAGTTTTAAATAGTTCAGACAAATACATCCATCTATCACGCAAGATTGTAGACTCAGGGATTAGTTTTGAAATCTCAATTATATATGCTTCTAACTTTGAGTTTCAAAGAATCAAACTATAAGACGATCTATGTTATATTAAAAAAACAATAAACAAGCCTTTATTATTAACATGTGATGTTAATTGTGTATTGCACCCATCTAAAGCCAAAAGAGATAGGGTGAACTCTTCCAATCTTAGCAAAGAGCTGAAAAAAACTTTAAGTAAGCTGGAGCTGATTAATTTAAAATCAGTAAGGAATTTCTTCACTTAGGAATAAACAGCTGGGACATTGCTTCATCAGGAAGAAGTTGGAAAGAATCTTGTTAATCAGTATTGGTTGAGTCATTGTCCCAATTCCTATACGCATTTTGACTCTCCCTTATATTTTGATCATTTAAGCATGAAAATTATGAATTTTAGATCTTCAACCTTCTACAAAGCCCCCTTCAGGTTTGTCAACTTTCTCATTAACAAAGAAGGGTTCATGGATGTTGTTAGTGAAGTATGGAGTTGAACAATCTCTAGATGCAAAGTTTATAAAATTATAAGGAAAATTAATATCCTTAGAAATAGATTAAAGACTTTCCTTAAAGCAGGTCAATCTTTAAGAGTTGATATGTTACATGAAGCTAAGAATGAATTGAGAAAAGCTCAAAATGTTTGTTATGAAAACCCCTATAGTTTTGTTTTAAAATTATTGAAGCTAATAAATTGGAGTTATACAACAAGGCTCTTCAACATCACAACTCTTTACTAATGTAAAAGGCTAGGATCACTAGGTTGAAGGAGGGAGATGTCAATACCAAAATTTTCACAATTTTATTCTAGCAAGGATAAACTCTAACAAGATCAGTAGTCTTCTTGATGATTATAACCACTTGGTGACTAATAGATGCTTTATAAAAGATATGACTTTCAAGTACTTTGAAAACCTATCTGGAGTTGCAAGACCCTCTAATATATCCAATTTGTAAGAGCTTGTGGAGCTTATTGGTTCTCATATCACTCTATCCTAGGATGCATTATTGAAACTTCAAGTTCTCTTTAGTCTCAATCAAAAGAAGGCTCTAGGTCCATATGGGTTTCCAAAGTACCTGATATATTATAGGTAATATGCTTGTGGAAACTATCTTGGAATTCCTAAAATCTATAAAATGTTGAGAGAAATCAATACTACTCATATATACTTGATTTCTAAGTTGCTCAATGACAACTGCCTCAATAAGTTTCGACCTATTTCATGTTATAATAATGTATATAAAGTGATATCCAAGTTCCTAACTAACAAATTAAAAAATTCATTGAACTAAATTGTACATGTTAACGAAGGAGCTTTTATTCTTGACAAAACAATCTCTAATAACATCCTCCTATTTTACGACCTATTATAGGATTATAATATGTGCAGATCTATTAAAAGTTGTGCCATTAAAATATATTTCTCCAAAGCTTTTGATAGACTTCATTAGAATATCATCTTAATTAACCTTGAATGGCTTGGTTTCCCTAATTTATTTATCAATTAGATCTATGATTGTCTCTTAACAACATCATACAATATCCTCTTCAATGGTTCTCCTACTTAACTGTTCAGAGGATCTAATGGAAAAAGGCAGGGAGATCCCCTTTCTCCTTACCTTTTTTCCATCTCTATGGAAATTATCAATATAGTTATATGCTTTAACACTTTAAGGTGTGAAGCTTTCAACTTCCATCATAAATGCAAGGAGATTATCCTAGAACATTTATACTTTGCAGATGCTCTCTTGTTATTACGTGGAGCATACCATACTTCTATCTCCACTTTGCATCAATCTCTTCATTCTTTTTGCTTGTTATTTGGTTTAAGTATCAACTATTTAAGAGCATAATATATTTCTCCTCAAACATTACCAATATTGGCAATTTTTAACAAATATTTAATCTGAATGTGCATAGTCTATCTTTCAAGTACCTTGGGGTTCCCATATCTTTTAAAAAGTTGAAATATCAGGATTACATAATGATCTTAGAGAATGCTTGATAGAATAGTGCACTTTTATAAGCTGGAAAAATTCAGTTCATAATCTTAATATTGAATAATCTTCACACTTATTGGAGCTCAGATCTCCTCTTACCCAAAAAATCAACAAGTAAATTGAGAAAATGCTTTAAAAATTTTCTTTAGCTTAGCAAGAGAGACATCTCCAAAGGATCTAAGATCAAATGGGAACAATTATAATGGAGAAAAAAGGAAGGTGGACTAAGATTTACTTCAATCTAAATGTTTAAAACAACCTAGGTGGCTAAAAGGATTAGAGACTTTTCAATAACAAGGAGTCTCTTTGGAGCAATTAGATGAATGAATACTATCGAAATGATTCTAGTTTTTTGTTTTACAACACGCATGTTTGTTTAAGGTTAGCCCTTTTAGTGTTCGATGAAAATTCTTTTAGAGATGTCATTTCTTGGATGTTAATGATTGATGCTTATTCCCTGTATAACTATTATAATAAGGCTTTGGAGATTTTTAATTCCATGTTGTTGGGTGGGCTTGAACCAAAAAAGTTCACTATCATTGCTGTTATTTCGCCGTGTTCAGTGAAGGATGATTTAAAGGTATGGAGACACAATGTTAGGCACTATTGGCTGAGATGACTTGTAAGGAGGTTCATTAAAATAGTTCTTATCCCTACTTCATCTTGCATACACAACACCAAGCCTACATTAAGTGATAAGGGTATGAGGAAAATAATAGATGAATTAGACTCATCCTTAAATGTAGGAAGAAGAGTGTGTGAAGGGAAGTTAGGGGTGGCAGAAAAAATGAAAAAATATTATTTTAAGGAAATATTACATTTCCAAAAATAAAAAGCCATTGACTATTGGGATTGTAATATACATATATAAACTTTCTAGTTTGGCACAAAACTAAGGAAAATTTCACATATTTAGCAAAGAGCTTAGCTCGTTCATAAGGTGGAAGAAGTATAAAAAAATATATAAAAAAACATATTTAAAAGGACTTAAATGAGTATATTCAGATTGTTGCGATGAAGACAAAAAAATAATGACTCGTAGTTAAGGATAGGTGGAGGAAGTCGATTAATCAAGTTTACTACAATGGATAAAGTCTCAACCTAACAATATAATAGAATAGAAGATTCGATAAAAAACACTTGTGTGGCTACCAATTGTTTGCGTGTTTTACACTTGTTTTAGACACGATTGTTTTTATTATTGAACATAGTAATTTCAATTATTTTTGGATTGAATCATGATTAAGTAGGACCATAAGTTATCTATCAACCTTGTTCAGAATCTATCCTTTGTGGATTGTATAATTTAGGTTCAACTTGTCATGTTTTATTTTTATATAAGATGATTATATATTTATGGAATGATAATATCAATACTTTCTTGGCATGTTCAATTTCATCATTTAGTTGAATCAAAACTTAGTATGTCAACTTGTATTGATTTATCATTATGTTATTTAAAACTTAAATTGCATTTCGTAATTTAATAAGTTACTTTTAATTGTATAGCTATATGGACAACAGTTGGAAGTCTCATCAGAAATAGTCCACTTTATACTTAGAACAAGTGAAGAGTTTCATGCAATTTGTAAAAGATCAAATGGGTTTAGAAGGTGAAATTCATTGTCCATGCATAGATTGTTTAAATTTTAACATTCAAAGTTAAGAAATGGTATATAATCACTTGCTAATCTAAGGTATAAATAAATTTTATACTCCATGGATTTATCATGGAGAATGTTGTGAAGCAAGTAATGCTATAAGTGTTTATAAAGGTGATGAGGGTGGTAACCATAATGATGTAGGCTTATTGCCTAATATAATTGGTAGTATTACAAAAGATAATTTTGATAAGTTATTGGAAGTTTCTGAAGAAGAATTATATCTAGGGTGCATGATTTTTTCACAGCTATCTTTTATTGTCAAGTTGTTGCATTTGAAGGTATATAATAAAGGAAGTAACAAATCTTTCGACATGTTAATTTACTTGCTCAATTATGCATTACTTATTAGACTCAAATTACCTAAATCTTACACTGAAGAAAAGAAATTGTTAAAGGACCTTGGATTATATATATATATATATATATCAATACATGCTTGTAAGTATGGTTATGCTACAACCCTAGATATGAGGTGATATAAAGACAAATGCATTGATGATAACATTATGAGTCATCTAGTAGATTCAAAGGCTTAAAAAGACTTTGATGGAAAGTTTCCATGGTTTACAGAGGATTGTTGTAATGTTTAACTTGGTTTAGCCTCTAATGGATTTAATCGATTTAGTAATATGGGTACTTTTTACAACATATGACTGGTAATTCTTATGTCATACAATTTACGTTCATAGAAGTATATAAAGGAGCCTTTTTATTATTGTCTTTACTTATTCTAAGACTTGTTGCTCTTGGTAAGGATATCGATGTGTATATATGCAACCACTAATTGATGACTTAAACCATCTTTGGGAGGTTAAATTAAAAACTTATGATGTTGTTGAAGGTGAAAATTTTATAATGCATGTGACTGTTTTGTGGACTATAAATGATTTTTCAACTTATGGGAATTTGTCTGGATAAAATACTAAAAGGTATTGGCTTGTCCTGTATGTAACCTTTAAACTCATTTAATGAGGCTATGAAGTAAAATATGTTATTTAGGACATCATTGTGTACTTAAGACATGAGCATAGATGGAGAAGAAGTAAATTGTTTAAGGGCAAAGTAAAACATAGTAAAGCTTCTTTGCACTTGTTTGGTGAGGATATGGTTGTGAAACTATCACATTTGGGTGAGTTAACACCAGCCAAATAGATAAGTAATAAAAAGTAAAAGCATAGTTTTGTTGATCTTAATTGGAATAAAAAAACATAATTTTCAATTTTCCATATTGGAAGGAATTTCTATTGAGGCTTAATCTTGATGTGAAGCATATTGAACAAAACATTTGAGAGAATATTTTAGGTACTTTGATGGGAATTGATGGCAAATTGAAGACACAATTAAGGCTAGATTAGACTTGGAAGACATTAATATAAGAAAAGATTTGCATTTAAAAAGAAGAGATGATGGGTCATACATGATTCCATCTGCTTGTTACAATATGTCAAAAAAGGAGAAGCAAACTTTTTGTCAATTTATTAAATCAATTAAGTTTCCTGATGTGTAGCACCCTACTCCCATCTAACATGTGCCCGTATGTCCATTAGACATTCGAACATATGCCCGGTGGAAGCTATGCACTAGAGCAATCACATCACTTATTATGGAATCAATATTAAAACATAAATACTTAATATCTAAAACTCAATTCCTCATTTTCATTTTATAAAACATAATGTACATTATAGCATCATATACATCATCCAAATATATATAGTATCAAAAGCTTATCAGAGTCTACAGCTCTATTTACAAAATATGCTACATGAATAAGGAACTATACAAAACTCTATCCAACTCTTTAGTCTCAGTTGACCTACCTTTGAGCCATTTTTTATCTAAAAAAGCAAGAACTATTTTTCTTCTAGGGTGTCTTAGCAACTAAGTCAAGTTAACGTTACAATGTTGGTGAGTTTGGCAAACTTAGTGAGCAAGCCATCATCGATGTGCTCACTTATATCACATAACACAACAATTCATATTCCAAATTCACAAGCAATTTATGCTACCACATAATGAGTTTCCCTTCACTAATCATCATACTGAATCAAATATAAAATACATTCACTTAATTCACATTTCACATTCAAAACATTTCAACAATTCATTTCGATCAGCTAAAACATAGATATCAAATATATATGCAATGCTCATGAGAATCACTTTCAATTATTACATTGAGTGTCTTTTTAATTGTCTCATATTCGTTGTGGATACCGTGCTCATTAATAATTGTTTCATATCCGTTAGGGATAGCAGGCTCATTATACATAGTGAGCCAGAGGCTTTTACCACATTTTGAGTTTTAAGCTCTTTTTCACTGGCGATTCAGATCACAACTGCCTTTATCTTATCATGTATATTATACAATGAATGCATCACATCTCATGTGCTCAATCGGTCACTTTGTTTCAATATGCACATTCACTTTCATATGTCATTGGACCTATGTCTGACATTCAACAAATATGTTGAGTACATTTATTTTTGTCAAATTCACATACAATGAGCATTTTTAAATGGTTTTTCATGCATCAAACGCCTCAGACAATAATTGTCTAAAATTGACACATTCACATCAATAATAATTTAATACAAAAATTTAAACAAAACAATTAATCAATGTGAGACCATCTAGGTTACTCACAGTATGCTCCAGATAGCTATTGCCTTGATGTCCCGACAATATATAGATGCGGTCGCTCTAATTTCTCTTTTATATCATGCAACACATACACATTTACACATTACTATTTGCTTAATCACATTAATACTCAATCATACACATATGTATATGTGTTATTGATAATGCATGCTCAATGACAATCCCGGGTATACATAACCTTAATCATGTCTCTCAATCATTTCAAACATATTCATTTTTAAATGTCTAGCTTACTCTTAGGTTAATACCTTAAGTATACTTGATTATTCTTAATTTCCTCAATCAACCATTCACCAAGGTTATTCTAGCATAAGATCACATAATATCCAAGTTCTCTTTTATCTATACTTAATATACATCATTCATCTTCTTTGAATCACATTAGCCTTCATAGGATCACTTTCATTCTTATAACATCTCCAAATTTTTGGATTTGAATGCTTGATGTTAACAATTCATTCTTAAATTATGACCTCCATCATTGTCCTAAACATATCACACATTCAATCACTTATTTCATTATCAAAATAAGTTCATTTCAAGCTTCATTCAAGCCTACATGCACATAGGAAAGTACCTAATCATTTGTTGTTTCATACCACTCATAAAAGAAGCATATTTCATGTAAAAGTCATTCCCATAATCGTGGATGACTTCCTACGATTGTTGGTTTCGTTGATATAAAGTTTCAGCCCCTTTCATGTATTCCCATGATCGTGGGTTGCTTATGTCTGAAAATCCCAGCAAGGTTTTTCCAATTTTCTAGCTTTTCCAACTCCTTCAAGTTACATATAACATATCTTATGCTTAGTCTATCATTTCTAGCTTATTTCCTCATCATTTCCTCTTCATTCTCACCTACATTTCAGCTCAATATCAATCATAAACAAATCATAATCTTTGTTTGATCATGAACACCAAAAATAGAACATTCATACATACACATTCATCATCAACTTTTGGCACACATTTTACTCCGTTATCACCTTCATTTTACTTCTAAATGATCACCCTAATTTACCTCATTTTAAGAAACCACACTAATCTATTTCTTTAGCTTTAAACTCATTTTAGTTCATCGCAATAACAACCAAAGAAATCCACGTTATTATACAAAGAAAACAAAACATGAAATCATCCATTTACTAATCCAAATTTCTATACTCTTTCTACATCCTTTTAGGGATCATTCCATCTCTAAAATATCTCTACAACAATTTATGAATTAATAATCATCATATACACAAAATCAGTACATCCATATGCTCATTTATTTACTAACAGTTCAACATATATAGATCACCATTTTATGATCATTTAATCCCTAACTGTCATCATAAAGGTTGTATTTAACAAACCAGGACGAATAATGTTTTATACTTACTTGTTCTACTTCAGTGTCTTCAAATCAAACTTAACCCTAGCTTCCCAACATCATACGATGATCAACATGAAGGTAGAAAGGTTAGGACTTTAGTGACAAAAGAAGAAGACAACAAAATGGGAGTAGCAAGTGAAAGGTGAGAACAAGGTTCAACATTGAGAGGGTGAGAAGAGAGTGTCGTGAAAAAGAAGATTGAAGAAGATGAAGAAGAGAGATTAATAAAGAGATGAGAGTATTTAGCCAAAATGAGAGACAAATTAAAGTTGTCTTACAAGGATAAGTGTAACAAGGGTGAGGTGTGTGGCAAGTGGCATGACACCTGTCACTTGCCATATGTCCTTCTCTCATGGTTCTAATGGGTCCTTTTTAAACATCTAGTCCATTTGTCTCCAATTTTTAATCTAATTGTCTCCTAATTTTATATGAAATTTGTATAATTATTTCTATTGCCATTCATCACTTATTTCTACTACCATTTATCAATTGTCTTGCCACTTGGCATTTTTCCTAATCCCAAAAAATCCATAATTTTCTAAATTTTCTAAATTTTTACCAAAATTCTAAATCAATATTCATATATACCAACTTAATTTTCAAGACATATAATCAACAGTTCACATCATGAGCATTTAAAATCAATTATACCCGAAAAATGTTAAAAGAGTGCATGAACAATCATTGTAATGTGCATCAAAACTCAAATTCAGTTGTGTGTATGCTATATTATGTATGAGCAATGAAATGCACTTCCTAATTTAACATTACTATTTGTCATTTACAATTATTCTAAGGTTCTAATCCTTAGCATGAGAAAACGGGATGTTATATGATGGGTAACCATTTAATATGCCATTGTGTTAATGTTAATGAGAGAAAAGTTTCAGAGTTGAAAAGCCCTGATTGTCATATACTTCTGCAATGATTACTTCCTATTAGAATACGTGGCTATTTACTGAAGGATGTGTCCATAACCTTGGAACAATTGAGTGAGTTTTTAAAGCAATTATGTTGTAAGACACTAAAAGTAGAAGAGCTTGAAAAAATAGAAAAAGATATAACTTTGATTTATGTAAGGTTGAACTAGTATTCCCTCATCTTTTTTTGATGTTATGGTGCATTTGACAATTCACTTACCTTATGAGGAAAAAGTTTTATAGACCGATTCAATTTCGATGGATTTTCCCCATTGAAAGGTAATTTATATTAACTTCTTTTTTTCTTAAGTTATTAGTTAGTAACAATTGTTAATGTTTTAGATTTTGTTTAGGTATTTATGCTCTCTTAGGCACTATGTGCATAATAAAGCTCGACCTAAAGACTCTATTTTACAGACTTATATATCAAATGAATACTTGACATTTTGTTTTATGTACTTAAATAGTGTCGAGACGAGATTTAATAGAGAAGAACATAACTTTGATTTTGATCAAGAAGGTGGCTTGTCAATTTTCTCCTAAAAAGTAAGGCCACTTGGAACAAGAAAATATATAGAGTTAACCAAAGACAAACTTGAAATTGCCATTGGTATTTTACTTCTCATTCATTATTTCATATTTAAATATATCATTCAACCTATCTTTTCTGACATCTATTTACTTTTTTAAATAAAGAGGACAATGATAAGATAAGAACAAAGGGATTGTCAATGTTGAAGGAAGACATAAGATTAGCTTCCCATCATAGTTTAGGACTCGAATAAGTTATTCATAGAATAATACAAACTTATGGCAATTTATAGGTGAGATTAACTTCTAATTATATTTTTTCTACAGACGATATGGTTACATAACCGTAAATTAGTAGAGGTGACAATAACATTATATTCTGTTGAATGTGGGCATCATATGTGTGGGAAAAAATATACAGGTTGTATTGTTAACGGAGTTAGATTTCACATAAAAGAGCATGATAGTCAACTTAGAAGCCAAAATTATGGGCTTGTTGTTAATGGAAAATATAAAGATGATTTTGTTGACTTCTATGGTGTCATCTCAGAAACAATAGAGTTGCGTTATATCAAGGATAAAATGGTTATTCTATTTAAGTGCAAATGGTTTAATCATGGTGACAAAGGGATCAACATAAAAGTGAATGGAAATATTATTAGCATCAATGTTAGTAACATATGGTATGATAATAACCCTTCTGTGCTTGCAAGTCAAGTGAAGCAATTATTTTACCTCAACAACACTGTATTCGACAGCAATTGGCATTGACGTCTTTTTTATTTTTGTGAAAGGTAAAATGGTCTAATGGGTAAAGATGTTAATGGAGTATATCAAGAGATTGAATCGGAGCTAAATAATTGATCCTTACAAATAGAAGATGTAGATAAATTATCATTCATAAGAGAGATGTTGATCTAAATATACTAGAAGCAAATAAAGTATAAGCAATCTTCTTATACAAATACATGAAGACTATATTAAGGATGAATTATATGACAACGATGATACTTTGGCTAAATATAATAGTGATGAAGAGTTGAATCATAATGAAATTAATGATGATGATTTTTAAGATGTTGATCATGATGATTGAAGGTAATAAAAATATCTTTATATTGTTTCAAATGTAATATTGGTAACATTTATGTTAATTCGTATTGTTGATGGTTGACCTATGTTAATGTGATTTGTTGATGGTTGACTTATGTCAATGTGTATTGTTAGATGATTACCTAATTTTTTCTTTATTTAGAAAATTTGTGAAAAGGAAAATTTCAATAGAGTAAAAATGAAAACACCTCACAATCAAGGGTCCAAATTATTTGTAGTCATCTGAAATGAATATGTAAGATCTTGGTTTACATGTTATAATTATATCAATAAACACTATATTATTTATTGTGCCTTGTATTTTTCTTTCAAAAAATAGAGTGAGAAGGAACTAAATGAACAAGAGTATGATAGGATCACACTATATAAAGTCATTCACTATAAGGAAAGGAAAGGGTGTATGCCAAAAGAAGAGAAAAATAACCTTGTAAGTAAAAATTTGTTTAATATTTAAATTAATTTATTTATGTAGTAGTAACTAACAATATTTGGATTGAATATTGGTTTTGCTTTTTCAATTTTAGAATAAGATTCAAGAGTTGTTACATAAATCAATGTTTGAGCGGAATGAGGTCAATTTAGAAGGCATTTGTAATACCATTCTTGGTATATGTTTTGGTTATGTCAAAGGTCTTGGCTTTGAACTAAGTCAAATGTTTCAACCTCATCAAGTAAAAAGTCATTCAATAACTTCAAGATTAAGAGGAAAACAAGACGGTCAAGGCTGAATACAACGTACTAAAAAAAAGTTAGCCAAGCATGATAAGTTATTTAAAAAAAATGCTTGGCCTAGATTATAATAGCAATGAAGAAGATGACAATAAATGGTATTAATTACATTGATAATACTTTTTTCTTTTAATTCTTGTTTGTATTATAATTTAAATTTAATACTCTTTTTTTTGAATTATAGAATTGAAGAAGATGTAATAGTGGAGTGATTATGTCGTGAATGGTAAAGTCGTATGATGCTTGCTTTAATTAAAACCTATTGTTTCAATACTCATAATATTTTTAGCATATTTTAACTAATCTTTTTGTATTATTACAGGTTTATCGACATGGACTAATTTAGTTAGTCGTTCCAGTTATGCTATAATTTGATAAGTGTAAATTGAATCATGTTTTAGGGCATAGTTTGATATGTGTTTATCCAATAATCCGATCATGTAGTATGTGTTTAGGTTACAATTGTATTAGTTTGTTAATTATTTGTGTTTTAAGTGTTTTATGGGTTAGTACAAGCTTTTGAGCTTAAATATTATGTTCTTGAGGTACCTTGATGTATATGCTAGAGTTTCAGTGTAGTATCCCATTTTCCCATGATAAGGGTGAGAACCCTAGAATACTGTACATGAGAAATATTATTGAGAGATTAGGAAATGCATTACATGCTCATGGATGACATAGGCATACATACATGTGAATATTGACTTTCATACACATTACAATGATTGTGCATGCACTCATTTGACATATTCCAGGATATAAATGATTTTAATGTGATTAAGATGTGAATAGTGAATATTTTATCTTGACAATTGATTTGGTGATTATAATATTGATTTAGAATTTTTGCTGAAAATTGGGAAAATTTATGAGATTTTGCGTATTTTTGGACTAAGAAAAATGCCAAGTGGCAAAACAATTTATAAATGGTAATAGAAATAAATGTCAAATGGCAGTAGAAATTTTGATAAATGACATTACGATTTAATGAGAAGTGTTATAGAAAATTGGGAGACAACTGGATTAGAAAATGGAGACAAATGGACTAGTTATTAAAAAGGGTCCAAGTGAAGCCATAATAATGAGATATGTGGCAACTGACAAGTGTCATGCCACTTGCCACACATCTCAACCATGATTATTTCACTTAATGAAAGACTATCCTAATTTGTCTTTCATCTTCATTTGATGCTTTCTTCTTCTCTTCTTCATTTCCATGACACTCACCAACCTTCATCCACGTTAAACCTTGTTCTCATTCTTCACCTGTTACTCCACTTTTGTTGTCTTCTTCATCTTGTCACTAAAAACCTAACCTACTCCACCTCCATGTTAATGATTATTTGAAGCATGGAAAGCTAGGGTTCTTGGAGATTTTGAAGAAGCTTAGAGTAAATCAAGTAAGTAGCATGTTAATCTTTATGGGTAGTTGTGAATGAAACATTTATGATGAATGATTTGAGATTGAATGATTATGAACATGGAGTTACATATATGCTGTAACGTGGGTGTAAAAATAAAGAGGTTGATATTATAATTTTTAGGGTATTAATGATATTCTTGGAGTGGTTAAATGAAAGCATTTATAACGATCATTTGGAGATAAATTGAAAGTGTAAATGAAGTAGATTTTTATGCAAATTTATGGATGAATAAATGAATATATTTATGGCTTGTTTTTGTATTTATGATGAGTAATAATTCATAAATTGTTATAAAGATATTTTTAAGGTAGAACGATCATTGTAATGGTGTTGAGAGTTGATAAATGAAAAGATGTGTTTATTTCTTATTTTAGTGTTGATGATAAATGTAAGAAATGGATGAATACATGTGTTTGTGTTCTATTTTGAGAATATGGAAATTGTGAGTGATGGGTTGTTATATAGATGTTATAAGTTATGAATTAAGGGTATAATGAAAGTGAAAGTTATGTTAATAAAGATGTTGAGTTATGTTCTTAAAACGAGGAGAACTAGGATGATAGTTAGAGGTAAAGTGAAGGTGATAATGGAATTGAATGTATGTTGAGGCATTGATGAATAGATGGACATGTTTAATGTCTTGCTTTTGTGGTTATGATTAATAGTCTTGTAGGACTTGTTTTGTGAATGTTTTGAATTGGAAATTAAGGTAAAAATGAAGAGGCTATTAAGACTAAATGATGAACTATGGAGATGATTTGGTTGATGTATTGTGAATGAGATATATTATGGAAAGAGTTAGGATTGCATGTATGATAGGATTAAATGAATGAAAATGAACAAATTGAGTGAAGTTTTATGAGTTTTAACGCAATCAATATAGTAGTGGATTTGTATGAAGTTAAGTTGTATGAGTGGATATAAATGCTAGAAAATTGAGTGTAAATCATGTTATTATGTATGTTAAATTCTTAGACGAAATGAGGAAGAAAATACAAGGCACGATTGTGGGGCAAAATGTTGGTTCTGTCATGATCGTAGCAGAATCCCCATGATCATGGCCAATTCCACAAGCTTCTATCACGATCATGGCAAGGACCACCATGATCGTGGATAGATACAAAGGAAGAAATGTTGTTTTGTGAGTGATGTTTGAACCAATTAATGATAAGGTACCTTCTTATGTTGTATTTAAGCTTAAATGAGGCCTAGAATGAACCTAGTTAATGATGAATTAGGTGATTAAAGTGAGTAAGGGGTATTAGGTACTAATGAATTATTTAAAGATGATGTTAAATGATCACGAGATGTGAATGAAGTAAATTAAATGATCATGAGATGTGAATTAAGGAAATATACCCAGAATAATCAAATTGAGCATCCATTATACATAACAAATATACATATGTGTATGATTGAGTATTAACGTGATTGTGCAAATTATTAATGTGTAAATGTGTATATGTTGCATGATATAGAAACGCAATAGAATGACCGTATACAAACATTACCTAGGATATCGAGGCAATAGCTATCTGGAACATATTGTGAGTAACCTAGATGTTCTCATTAAGATTGTTTATTTTGCTTTAATTGAAAATATTGAATTACTATTGATGTGAATGTGTTAATTCTGGACATTGATAGTCTGATGCGTTTGATGCATGAGAATTACATTGGAAGTGCTCATTATATGTGAATCTGATAGAAATAAATGTACTCAACATAATTGTTAAATTTCAGACTTAGGTTAGATGAAAATGTGAAAGTGAATGTGTAAATGAATAAATGTGACTGATTGAATATATTAGATTTGATGCATTTCATACATGATATGCATAATCAGATAAAGGTAGTTATGACCAGAGTAGCTAGTGAAAAAGAGCTTAAAGGTCAGAATGTGGTAAAAGCCTCTGGCTCACTATGTAAAATGAGCCTGGTATCCACAATAGATACGGGACGGTTATTAATGAGCCCGGTATCTACAATGGATACTGGATAGTTAAAAAGGCACTCGATCAAAATAACGTAATAGTTGAATATGAGTCACATGTGCATTGTATATATATATTCGATATGTATGTTTTAAATGATTGAAATAAATTGTTTGAATCGTTCTGGATGAGAAATGTGAATTAAGTGAACAAAATGGTACTTGATGCAATATGATGAATAGTGAGGTGATGTGCATTATTTGATGATGTGAATTGTTTGTGAACTATTTGTGTTATGTGATATGAGTGAGCTCATCGATGATGGCTTGCTCACTGAGTTCACAAAACGCATCAAAATTGTAATATGGCTTTTCAATTACAAGAGGGGAGACGTAACTTCTAAGACTAGTTATAAGAAGTAGAGTATTGCTTTTGGACTCGAGAAATGGCTTAATGGTCAGTCAGCTGAGACTGAAGAGTTAGATAGAGTTTTTTGTAAAATTCCTCTTTCTTATAGAATGTGTAAAATAGTAGTAGACTTTTATAGTTTTGATGTTGTATATATATATATGGATTGTGTAGTGTAATACTATAATGAACATTGTGTTTTATGTAATGAAATGAGGAATTAAGTTTTAGATATCATTTTTTTTTGCGTTTTAAATTATAATGCCATAATATAAGTGAATACGACTACTCTAGCACATTGTTTCCACCAGGCTTATTCTCGAACATTGGATGGACATACAGGCAAGTGTCGACTGGGAGTGAGGTGGTATATTTTTGGTATTAGAGCATGGTTTAGCATTCATAGGGATATATATAGACAATTATACATTATATATCATGAGAAATTTAGATAGTAATCAAAGTTATTGTTAATTATAGGTCATTCACTATAAGTGATTAAGTGGGACAATCAATTGACCTAGAGTCTGTAGGAGCTAGTAAGGAGTCTTCTGTACCTTGACCTGAATGAATGCCTCCGAGAATTCCTAAAAGAAAGGAAAGGAGGTATGATAAAATGAGAAAGCAGGGGACTGTGGACTTCTACGGAAATATAAACCCTATAGAGGCCAAAGGATAGCTAGAGAGAACAGAGAGAGTCTTCGATTAGATGGATTGCAAGTCGAACAAGAAATTTGACTACGCAGTCTCATTGCTATAAGGTCCAACCTGCCAATGGTGGAAGACTGTTTCAGGTAGTACCACTAAGCCTTGTAACTTAAAATGGGAAGACTTTTTGAAGATCTTCAAGGAAAATTACATGCCCAAGATTTACCTGGACAAAAAGATGAAGGAGTTTCTGGATCTGAAGCAGGGTAATCTCTCTATGGCAGAGTATGAGATAAAGTTTAATTAACTGATGGGGTATGCTACTGCCTTGATTCCTACAGAGGAAGACAAGTGTAGGAGGTTCGAAGATGGGCTGAATATGGAAATCTGGATGAGGTTAGCCATTTCTAATTTAGGTAGTTTCACGAAACTACGAGCTTCCTCGATCCGAATTGAGTAGTTATTGAAAGATGGTCAGGCAGAATATAAACAAGAGTCTAGAATGAAGAGACCTAGTGAATCCCAAGTCAATTTTAGCAGTAGCTTTGGCCAGAATAGACTGTTTCGATCACAATCTAGATCGAGACAGAAGGGTTATAGATAGAGAAGTGGTTTTATACAGTATAGCAATAGCAGAGGTTCGGTGTTTGGGCAATCCCAACAGCTGCCTAATTCCAAACATTGTGGGAAGAAGCACAGTGGAGAATGCTGGAAATTAACAAAAGCTTGTATTCGATGTGGCTCCTACGAACATTAGATCAGATACTGTCTCGTAGTTTTTAGGGTATAGTCAAGAGTGAGAGGAGGAACATTGATAGAGAAAACTATCCAGTAAAGCCGAGCTAGTGGATTTCGATAGAGAGGTCGTGGTAGAGGTAGAGTGAGTTCAGGGAGTCCTACTATTAGGATTGAGATGCAGAGCAACCAACTACAGTCTTAGGCTGGAGTCTATGCGATGACCAGACAGGAGGCTCAGAACTCCCCAGATGTTGTTGCAGGTGTGTTACATATCCTTAATTTTGAAGCTTTTGTATTGCTAGATCTTGGATTTATGCATTCATTTATCACACAGCATCTGGCATCTAGACTGCATTGTGATAGGAATTATTGAACTATGGTTTAGAAGTGAGTACACTGATAGGTAGTACTACAGTAATTGATGACGTTTGTAAAGGATGTTTGATTCGAATTGGTCAGGCAGAGTTAGAAGCAGATCTGATTGTATTACAGTTAAGGGAGATAGATATTATTTTAGGTATGTATTGGCTCACTGCTCATATGGCTATCATGAACTGCTACACTAAGGAGGTAATACTAAAATCTCCTAATCAGTCGAGAGCATTATTCCAAGGTGTTAGTCAAGCAGTGCCAGCTAGATTGATCTCATTCATGAGTGCATTGAGAATGATGTAAGGAGGATGTGAGGCTTATCTAGCACATGTACTGGATGCTCGAACTGAGCAGACTGTGCAGGATATTCCTACTATTAGGGAATTCCTAGATGTGTTTCCTACCGAGTTATCTAGTTTACACCCAAATAGGAAAACAAAGTTTACAATTGACTTAGTTGTAGGTGCTTCTCCTATATCTATTCCTCCATATAGGATAACACCTGTGGAACTGAAGGCTCAGTTACAGGAGTTGTTGAAAAAGAGTTTTGTCAGACCCAGTGTATCATCATGGGGAGCTCCATTCTCGTTTGTGAAGAAGAAAAAAGGAACTTTTAGATTGTGCATTGATTATAGGCAACTGAATTAGGAAATAGTGAAGAACAAGTACCCGTTATCAAAAATTGATGATTTGCTTGATCAATTACAAGGAGCTCAGGTGTTTACCAAGTTAGACTTGATATTTGGGTACTATCAGTTAAAGATAGTAGAGGTTGATGTACCGAAAAGTGTATTCAGGAGCAGATATAGACATTTTGAGTTCTAGTGATGCCGTTTAGGTTAACTAATGAACCAATTGCTTTTATGGCTTTGATGAATAAGGTATTCCAACCTTATTTAGATCAATTCGTGATTGTGTTTATTAATGACATTTTGGTGTATTCTAAGAGAAGAAAGGAATATGTTGAACACTTGAGGTCAGTTCTACAGATCATGAGGGAGAAATAATTGTATGCCAAGTTTAGTAAGTGTGAATTTTCGCTAAATCAAGTAGTGTTTTCGGGGCATATAGTAACTGGACAACCTATACAAGTTGATCCGAAGAAAGTAGAGGCAGTAATGACATGGGAACCTCTGAGAAATGTGTCAGAGATCTAAAGTGTATTGGGATTAGTTGGATAATATCGGAGGTTTGTCGAGGGTTCTCACTAATCTCAACCCCTTTGACAAAACTTCTGTGGAAGAATGTGCCTTTCAGATGGAACGATGAATGTCAGAAGAGTTTTGAGCAACTAAAGCATTGGTTAAATACAACTCCGGTGCTAAGTATTCCATCAGGTTCTGGAGGTTATATGGTGTATAGTGATGCTTCGCACCAAGGATTAGGATGTCTACTAATGCAGTATGGCAAAGTGATAGCATATGCATC
This sequence comes from Erythroxylum longipes, assembly GCA_027563885.1. Classification (NCBI taxonomy): domain Eukaryota; kingdom Viridiplantae; phylum Streptophyta; class Magnoliopsida; order Malpighiales; family Erythroxylaceae; genus Erythroxylum; species Erythroxylum longipes. The sequence goes on along the minus strand of JAOQMS010000004.1, from coordinate 21,289,865 downwards.
GAGACAATTAAGGTATCACGAGATTAATTATTTAGTACATGATTTAGAGCTTGTTGCAATGGTTTTTGCTCTAAAGATATGGAGACACTATATGTATGGAGAGACTTTCTAGATATATAATGACCATAAGAGTTTGAAGAATCTGTTGAGTCAAAAAGAGTTGAATATGAGACAGAGAAGATAGATAGAGTTACTTAAAGACCATGACTGCACAATTAAATATCATTCAGGAAAAGCTAATGTGGTGGTAGAATCATTGAGTAGAAAATCAGATAGCAGTGTAGCTCAAGTGCAGATATCAAGGTTACCGAGCCTAGTTCAATTAAAAGGATTAAATGTTGAATTGAATTTAGAGCAGAATGAGACATTGATCGCTATGCTGAAGCTGAGACCTGTATTGCATGATAGAATTAGAAAAGTTCAAAGTAAAGATCTATAAATTGTGAAGTTAATTGAGAAGTTGAAAGTGAATCCAGATTTTGAATTTGAATTAAGAAATGAAACAATGTGGTTGAGGCAGAGACTATGTGTACCTGATGTGGAAAATTTGAGGAAGGAGATTTTGGAGAAAGCTCATGTAGAAACCTATGCTATACATCCTGGTACCACCAAGATGTATAACACACTGAAGCAGCATTTCTGGTGGCCAGGAATGAAGAAGCAGGTGGCTGACTCTGTGGCTAAGTGTTTACCTTATCAACAGATTAAGGCTGAGCATCAAGTTCCGGTTAGTAAGTTACAGTCATTACCAATTCCGGAGTGGAAATGGGAAAGAATTACTATAGACTTTGTTACGAGTTTGACGAGAACTCTGAGGCAATATAATGCTATATGGGTTATTGTAGACAGATTGCCAAAGTCGACCACTTTTGATCAGTGAGAGAGACTAATACCCTGGATCAGTTAGCCCGGAGGTATGTGAACAAAGTAGTGAGGTTACACAAGGTCCCAGTGTTCATTGTATCAGATCAGGATCCCAGATTTACCTCAAGATTTTGGAAGAGTTTACAGTTAGCTCTGGGTATGAAGTTAAACTTTAGTATTGCATTTCATCCTCAGAAAGACGAGCATAGTGAGAGGACAATTAAAATTATGGAGGATATGCTCAGAGTGTGTGTATTGGAGTTCTAAGGAGCATAGGATCAGTATATAGCTCTAATTGAGTTTGCATAAAATAACCATTATCACCGTATTATCATAATGGCTTCATATGAGGCATTATATGGTAGAAAATGTCGTTCGCCTCTATATTGGAATGAAGAGGGTCTAAGGATTGTAAAAGGCCTGGAACTGATACAAGACACTATGGATAAAGTGAAACTGATCTGTAGTCGAATTAAAGCAACTCAAGATAGACATAGGAGTTATGTGGATTAGCATAAGAGGGATATGGATTAGCGAGGAGTGCTGAGGTTCGGTAAAAAGGGTAAGCTTAGCCCTGGATATATTAGTCTATATGAGATCATTGAGAGGATAAGACCATTGGCATACAAGTTAGCCTTACCGATTGAGATGGCTCAGATACACAATGTGTTCTATGTAAGTATGCTCAGAAGATATCAGTCTAATCTGACATATGTGTTACAAGCTCAGGAGATTGAAGTAGCTAGTAATATGAGTTATGCAGAGGAACCAGTAAAGATAGTGGAATATTAGATGAAGCAATTGAGAAACTGAGTAATTCCATAGGTAAAAGTCCTTTAGAAGAATCACTCGAGTGAAAAGGCTATATGAGAAATAGAGGAGCACATGAGGAAACAATATCCCGATCTATTTGAACAATCAAGCAAGAATTTCGAGGACAAAATTTCTTAAGGGGGGAAAATTGTAGCATCCCATTTTCCCATGATAAGGGTTAGAACCCTGGAATACTGTACATGAAAATATTATTGAGAGATTAGGAATTGCATTACATGCTCATGCATAACATAGGCATACACACATCTGAATATTAATTTTTATACACATTATAAGGATTGTGCATGTACTTATTTGACATATTCTAGGATATAAATGATTTTAATGTGATTAAAATGTGAATAGTGAATTTTTTGTCTTAAAAATTGATTTGGTGATTAAAATTATTATTTTAGAATTTTTGGTGAAAATTGGGAAAATTTATGAGATTTTGGGTATTTTTGGACTAGGAAAAATGCCAAGTGGCAAGACAATTGATAAATGGTAATAGAAATAAGTGTCAAATGGTAGAATAAATTTTCATAAATTTAATGACAAGTGTTATAGGAAATTGGGAGGTAACTCGATTAGAAAATGGAAACATATGGCAAGTGAAGCCATAAGAATGAAACATATGGCAAGTGACAAGTGTCATGCCACTTGCCACACATCTCACGCACGATTATTTCACTTAATGAAATACTATCATAATTTGTCTTTCATCTTCATTTGATGCTTTCTTCTTCTATTCCTCATTTCCACAACACTCACCAACCTTCATCAACGTTGAAACTTATTCTCATTCTTCACCTGTTACTCCATTTTTGTTGTTTTCTTCATCTTGTCACTAAAAACCTAACCTACTCCACCTCCATGTTGATGATCATGTGAAGCATGGAAAGCTATGGTTCTTAGAGATTTTAAAGAAGCTTAGGGTAAATCAAGTAAGTAGCATGTTAATTTTTATGGGTAGTTGTAAATGAAACATTTATGATTAATGATTTGAGATTGAATGATCATGATCATGGAGTTACACATATTCTATAACGTGGGTGTAAAAATAAAGAGGTTTATATTCTAATTTTTAGAGTATTAACGATATTTTTGGGTTGGTTAAATGAAAGCATTTATAATCTTCATTTGGAGATAAATTGAAAGTGTAAATGGAGTAGATTTTTATCCAAATTTGTGGATAAATAAATGAATATATTTATCCCTTGTTTTTATATTTATGATGATTAATAATTCATAAATTATTATAAAGATGTTTTAGAGGTAGAATGATCATTATAATGGTGTTGAAAGTTGATAAATGAAAAGATGTGTTTATGTCTTATTTTAGTGTTGATGATGAATGTAGGGAATGGATGAATACATGAGTTTGTGTTCTGCTTTGAGAGTATGAAAACCATGAGTGATGAGTTGATATATAGATGGTATAAGTCGTGAATTAAGGGTGTAATGAAAGTTAAAGTTATGTTAACAAAGATGTTGAGTTATGTTCTTGAAATGTGGAGAACTAGGATGATAATTAGAGTTAAAGTGAAGGTGATAATGGAGTTGGATGTGTGTTGAGGCATTGGTGAATAAATGGACATGTTTGATGTCTTGTTTTTGTGGTTATGATTAATAGTTTTGTATGACTTGTTTTTTGAATGTTTTGAATTAGAAATTGAGGTAACAATGATAAGGCTATTAAGTCTAAATGATGAACTATGGAGATGATTTGGTTGATGTATTATGAATGAGATATATTATGGAAAGAGTTAGGATTGCATGTATGATAGGATTAAGTGAATGAAAATGAACGTATTAAGTGGAGTTTTATGAGTTTTAATGCAATCATATAGTATTGGGATTTGTATAAAGTGAAGTTACATAAATGGACATGAATGCTAGAAAATTGGAGTGTAAATGATGTTATTATGTATGTTAAATTCGTGGAGGAAATGAGCAAGGAAACGAAGGGCACGATCGTGGGGCAAAATTTTAGTTCTGTCAGGATCGTGGCAGAATCCTCATGATCATGGCTAATTCCACGAGCTTCTATCACGATCATGGGAAGGACCACCATGATTGTGGGCAGATATAAAAGAAGAAATGTTGTCTTTTTTGAACCAATTAATGATAAGGTACCATCTTATGATGTATTTAGGCTTGAATGAGGCCTAGAATGAACTTAGTTGATGATGGATTAGGTGATTAAAGTGAGTAAAGGGTATTAGGTATTAATGAATAATTAAAAGATGATGTTAAATGATAATGATAACTTGCATATTCATGCATATTTCAGTCCATACTTTGCATACATTTGCATAGTTATTTGTCACATTTTATATGCTT
>JAOQMS010000004.1:21261413-21273088 GCA_027563885.1 Erythroxylum longipes | reverse complement strand
GCTGCTGGAGCATTAGTCAGTCCAAATGGCATTACCAAAAACTCGAAGTGCCCATATCTGGTCCTAAATGCACTCTTGGGAACATCTGTCTCAGCTATTTTCAGCTGGTAATATCCCGATCTCAAGTCTAACTTTGTGAACACCTGAGCTCCCTGTAACTGATCAAATAAATCATCAATCCTCAGCAATGGATATTTATTTTTAACCGTTATCCGATTCAATTGCTGGTAATCAATATATAATCTTATGGTGCCATCCTTTTTCTTTACAAACAATGCTGGAGCTCCCCAAGGTGACACACTAGGCCTAATGAAACCCTTATCTAACAACTCCTGCAACTGGGTTTTCATTTCCTTTAGTTCAACAGGCGCCATCCTATACGGAGGAATTGATATAGGAGCAGCACCCGGGACAATATCAATAGTGAGCTCTGTCTCCCTATCTGGGGATAATCCTGGTAGGTCAGCCAAAAACACATCCAGAAATTTCCTAACAACTAGAATGTCCTGAATGGTTTGTTTATGCCAAGTATCCACCACGTGAGCCAAATAAGTCTCACATCCACTTTGGATCAATTTCAAAGTTATAGGACCCCGATTCCGGAGCCCAATTGTCCAGAATATCATAAAACGTGAGCTTATTACCTTGTAGGGTTATTTCAAAGAACCTTATTCGCCAACTATTTGGAATCATATAACGTGGGCATAATCTAATGGAAAACACCTTAACCATTATTGATTCATCTTCATGCTTTTATATTATAACACATCTTACTTATATAAAACCACAATTCCTGTTCAAAATTCATCATCTCAAATTAATTACTTCCTCAAGTGTCCGTAATTTCAACTTAACCTTATCCATAAGCAAATTCACATTTTCACTCAATGGCATCCATACATAATTCATAATTCATTGACATCAAAAGATAAGAGATTTTACAAACCCGTAATGGCATTTCAAACCACAATACATCCATATGTCATAATCCCAAAATACATAGGATACTTGAACTAATAATACTTGAAAATGTAACTAAAAGCCTCGTCGTTACAAAATCTAGCTTAAAATACAAAAATATGCAACTTAAAGTGATACTTTATCCTCTTTCACTCGATCTCATATTCTTTACCTGAAGATGGGATGAATAAAGGGGGTGAGCTTAAAGCTCGTGGGTACCAAGTTTACAATTGAGAAACAAGCATAAACCTTTTTTTTTAAAACTCATTTTTATTGAACCTTTTCATAACCATAGTAAATCCGCATTTAAAAATAATAAAAAACTTATTTCCTGAAATTCTCAATTTGTCAAACAATTCTCAATAGTACAAATCATGTATGCATCCATCTTGTCAAACATATCATGAGCACATGAGCACATCATAATGGTTCGGATGGATCCAAAACAGAACGTACTACACAATTCCCAGAAGGGTCTTGTGTAGCTGTAAACTTAGGAGAGCCCCTGAAGGAGCTCCATGCCACTAGTTGGTAGGCGGGAGAAGCCTTTACTTGGTCAACGTGCATATGACGGAACTTAGGGGACCACCATAAACCCACATAATGTCAGACCCCGTTTCTGGAGCCCGACGATTGCATTCGGATAACACACATTTACCAAATATACTTGCATTTGACACTGCCCCTTTTTAAGCTCATCTCCATCCCAGCCTGAATACCTCAAGTAATAGCGTTGGTGAGTCCACAATTTTACACATGAACATGCTTTGGGGATATTAGCATAACTTTTTTCTATAGGTATCCAATTTAGGTGTTATTTATATAGTTTGAAAGAGGACTTCAAGAGATACAACTTTCATGAAGAATCCAAGACCAATTGTATCTTTTGAAGGTTCAAAAATAAGACAGAAGATAAACTATGGACAGTAACCCAGAAGAAGTTGTGAGCAGTAACACAGACGAAGTCTGTGAACAGTAACACAGAGGATGCTTGTGAACAGTAACACAGATGATGCTTATGAACAGTAATACCGATGAAGTTTGTGAACAGTAACATAGAAGAAGTCTGTGAAAAGTAACATAGGCAAAGCTCTTCAACCAACATAACTTCTTAACTCCTTCTTTGCATCCTCTGTGGTTGGCCTACCGTCTATGTCTACCTATGGTCTATGTTCTATCTTCTGTAGTTGACTTTTATCTTCTGTGTTAACCACCTATCGTCTGTGGTCTATCCTCTGTGTTTTATCTTCTGTAGTTAACTTTTATCGTCTGTGTTGAGCACCTATCATCTGTGATCTATCCTTTGTGTTTTAACTTCTGTAGTTGACTTTTATCTTCTGTGTTGACCACCTATCGTCTGTGGTCTATCCTCTGTGTTTTATCTTCTGTAATTGACTTTTATCTTCTGTGTTGACCACCTATCGTTTGTGGTCTATCCTCTGTGTTTTATCTTCTATAGTTGACTTTTATCTTCCATGTTGACACGTTATCGTCTATGGTCTATCCTCTGTGTTTTATCTTCTGTGTGATGACGTGTCCTCTGTGTTCTGACGTCAGCACAGACGATACTTCTCGCCTCTATTCTTCCTTGCCTCTGTGTTCTGACGTCAGCACTGATGATACTTCTCCTCTCTATTCTTCCTTGCCTTTGTGTTTTGATGTCAACACAGACAATACTTCTCGCCTTTATTTTTCCTTGCCTTTGTGTTCTGACGTCAGCACAGATGATACTTCTCCTCTCTATTCTTCCTTGCCTCTATGTTCTGACGTCAGCACAGATGATACTTCTCACCTCTATTCTTCCTTGCCTCTGTGTTCTGACATCAGCAGAGACAATACTTCTCCTCTCTATTCTTCCTTGCCTCTGTGTTGTGACGTCATCACAGATGATTCCTTTCGTTTGTATTTTTCCCATGCAATCCTTCCAACCCTGACGTGCTATTCTAAAACTAACAACAGTTGGCAAATTCAACAAGCAGAACATGCACATACACATTTCATTATCCAAATATTTAAAATAATAGAATTGTACAAAAGGAATTCAATTTCACCGTTTCCATTTCAAAACATAGTCAAAGTTATTACAAATACAATTTACACATCAACTTAAGCCAAAATACAAAAGATGCTCAATGCTGATATGCTGAATGAGCTATTACAAATCACTGACTTAGTCCAAATGACTCTAACTAATGTGGAGTTTTCGATGCCTTGCAGGGATCACTATCGTCTTGGTTTGCACCTGAGGAGGGAGGAAAATAGGTTGAGCTACACAGCTCAGTGGCTAATATATTTATAGCCATTAGTAATTAGCACAAATTCAAGCATTATATATATATATATATATATATATATATATATACAGATACTAAACAATTAAATTATTTTCAAGCAAGCAGAATAATGCAGAACACATAACATCCAAGTGCATTATATTTGACAATTTACAGATGCAATGCACAACAAATGGCTCGAGGGTTCCATGGACAGAATGGAGAAACACAGAATGAGTCCTTTTGTTGGAGCTCATATGCCACAAGCGGGTAGCCGGGAGAAGGCTCTTGTCAACGTGCATATGACGAACAGAATGGTTCCACTCTCGCCCAAACAAATTACATATTCATTTAATCATATGTTTGGATTTTATGCATGTTTATCTTTTCATTCAAACAAAATGCCATGACATATTTCAATGGCATAACAAAATCAAAATTTATTTTCAATCATCACACAATTCAGCAAATTGAACAGGCATACACACATATATAGGCAATAATTTGCCCAATCACACAATAAATATAAATACATCACCCACCAAATTGCTTGACAATTAAAGTTCACTATTGTCTTTCCTTTTCGCCTTGGATCGAACTTGCTTGGTTTCCTACAACAGACCAAGTTCTCATTCAATAAGAATCAAATTTGAGAACCTATAGAACCAAAAGCATTGAACTTATAATAGAATGCTTAAACCCATACATTTCCCAAGCTCTTTGAACCAAAAGCCCTTCAAAACTCCAATAGATCTAGAAATCAACTTACCATAGATCTCCACCAACTAATGAGATCCTTGGTTCTAAAGAAAGCTCTTCCCTTCCTCTTTCTTTTTCTCTTAATGAGTAACCTCAAAATCACTCTTCAAGACTAAGAAAAATCAAACCCTAGCTTAGTTTTCTTTCTTTCCTCTCAACCACTGAAACTCTCTCCTTTCTTTCTCTCTTTTATGATTTTTCTCTTCTTTTTCACTCCAATCACGTTTTTAGTCTTCCACTTTTGAAGACAACATTTTCCTTTTCCCTTTTTACCCTTAATGAATGCTAAAAGTCCACTTTATCCTTCCTTATAAGCTTAAGTTCTTTTAACCTTAAGTCATCTTCCAAAAATGCCCTTATGCATCCTACAACATCAATACTTTAATTCCATAAATCCATGAATTAAATCCTCCTAAACTTGACATAATAGTTAACCCCAATCAAAAATAATTTATCTAACAATACCAAAATTCATTCAAATCATACTTACTAAAATAAAAAAATTTGAGGCCCAACACATAACACATAATTCATGACTTGAAATTTTTTTTCCCAAAATGGCAATTCTTGAAAACTTTCTTTCCATAGACATGAAGTATTTCGAGAACATGATTTCATAAACTTGCATCTTTTAAAAAAGAAACATTTTCAAAATATTTTCATAAATCATCAACACAATTCATGTACCAAACATATAAAAATTTCTCAATTCATTCAAGAAACAATAGATGCAACACTTATGATGCAGTTAAAATCATTAAACTTTCATTTAATGGCTTATGTACTCTATTATAAACATGTACCCACCTTGAATTCCTTGCTTAATAAATTGGATTAAGGATGCCTTTCCTCTTGCTCCTCTTGCCTTCCTTGATTTCCCTTAACAATAATAAAAAACTCCATTCAATAGGAATTCCAATTTAGAGACCAAAGAAACATATTCACTAAAACCCATGCATTTCCTAAACTTTTTGAACCCAAAACCCTTTCAAAAATTCAAAATTTCGGGTTAATTTTCCACTATCATTTTGATCAAGTAAATGAACAAATTTAATAACATTGCCCCTATAAACATGTTCCTCATTGTCTTAAGTTTCAAATTACACCAAAATCATTCAATTTGGTTTAGTACTCTAAAAGTTATACCCCAAACATTTTTTGTCTATTCTTATACTAAAACCACATTCTTTGTTCAAATTCCATTCAAAATTTCAAATCCTTATATACTTAATTAGAACTCCATTTAATCATACAATTTGTACCTCTATGTCTCTAGTTTACTCCAAATTAAAAATCACTCCATTTGGATAACTATAGAAAAAGTTATGCCTAAAATACCAAAACATGTTCTGTGCTGGAAAGTTCACCGCGGCAAAAAACCAAGTTCGCCAGGGCGAAATTGTCCAGAAACCAACACTTAGAACATGTTTCGTGTCGCCGCGACGAAACCCAGAAGTTGGCCACGGAAAAAATGTCTAGAAACCCATTTCGAGAACATGTTTTGGGACATTTTCCATCTTCTTACTTCCCACTTTTCACATATAACCCATCTTATCACTAAACCATCTCTTCTACTTCATTTTCAACACAATTCCAATCCAATATCACTCAAAACAAATTCATAAGCTATATTTGTTCATCGACCAAAAAGATCAAAACATTTTCATATACCATTTATCAACAATTTCCTACATATATTCAACTTACTTTTTACCTCTAATTATCACTAAATATGCTTCATCCGACAATTAAGAAAGGTTCATACTTATACTTACTTGTTGAAGCTTCAAAATCTTCAAGATCTTCATAAACCCTAAATTTTCTCTTATCTTCCTCTCCTTCCACGACACTCTCTTCTTTCTCTCTTCACTTTATAATTCTTCTTCTTTCAATTTATACTCTTAATAGATGTGAAAGGTCCATTTTGCCCTTCATTTAATCCTTATAGCCTTTTAACCGTAAGTGTCTTGCCAAAAATGCCCTTTACAATCTTATAATTTTAATACTTTAATTCCATTAATTTACCCATGTCATAAAATCCTACTAACCTTATCATAACAAATTAACTCCAAAATTAATCTATCAACACCTCATAATTCATTTAAATCATGCTTAATAAATTAAAAAAAATGGGGGCCAACAAAAGTACTCATAAATGAAATTAATCGGGCTGGCACTTCCTGAATAACTCCTCGAAACACCACTCTCGGCTGAGTAGGGGATTCAAGGACTACCTCTTTAGTATAACAATTCATCACTGCCCTATGAGCAGTGAGCCAGTCCATGCCTAAGATGAGGTCTATCTCTCTCAGTTGCAATATAATCAAATCAGCTTCTAATTCCACCTAATCAATCCTAATTATACACCTCTTACATACCTCACCAATCACTGTTGTGCTACCTACAGGAGTACTCACTACTAAACCACATTTTAGTGTCTCACGTTCACAATACAATCTAAATGCTAGATGCGGGGTGATAAATGAATGTGTAGATCCTGGATCTACCAATGCATATGCCTCAAAATTAAAAACATTCAACACACCTGCTACCACATTTGGGGAGTCCTGTGCCTCCTGTCTGGTAATGGCGTAAACCTTAGCTTGAGATTGTGGCTGGTTACTCCGCACCTCAGTTCTGACACTGGGCCCTGCTGACTGAGTCCTACCTCTACCTCTTCCTCTCTGTGCAGGTCTGCCAGCTCTACTTTGCTGAACTGTAGTCTCAGTCCTAGTCCTTCTTCTAGTTCCAGACTGTATTTCCAACATATCAGGGCAATCTTTGATCTGATGCTCATATGAGCCACATCAAAAACATGCTCCCGATATCTGCCAACACTCACCACCATGCTTTTTACCACACTGCTCACATACAGGCAATTGGTGCGACTGACTGGTAGGTATCTGATCTCTACCTCCCCAAGACTGAACCAATCTACCTCGTCCTTGAGATCCAGATTGTCTCATTCTAGACTGGAATCGAGATTATCTGTTCTGACATTTTTCGAAACTTCTGCCAAAATCAGCCTGGGACTCATCCCGCCTCTTACCTCTAACCTCCTGTTTTTTTTTGCCTGACCATCTTTCAACAATTGCTCAATTCTAATCGAGGCTGCTCGGAGTTCTGTAAAACTGTTCAAGTTAGAAATGTTTGTTCTCATTCTGATCTCCATGTTCAAGCCATCCTCAAATCGTCTACATTTTTCTTCTTCAGTTGGGATCAATACAGTCGCATACCCTATTAGCTCATTGAATTTTATCTCGTACTCAGCCACTGTGAGTCTGCCTTGTTTCAGGTCTAAAAATTTGTTCATTTTTTGATCCATGTAAATCTTCGGCATGTAATTCTCTCGGAACATTCTCAGGAAATCCTCCCAGGTCAAACTACAAGGTCTGGCGGTACTTCCCGGAATGGTTTTCCACCACTGATATGCAGGATCTTGCAGGAGTGAGACAGCATAGTCAAATTTCTCATCTGCATCACAGTCCATCTAGTCAAACACTCTTTCAGTTCGCTCAAGCCACCCTTCTGCTTCAGCCGGGTCTGTACTTCCGTAAAAGTCTACAGCTCCCTACTTTCTCAGTTTATCATATCTTCATTCTTACCTCACGGGGATTCTCGGAGGCATCTGAGCAAAATCAGGTACAGGAGACTCTAAGTTGGCTGCTACAGACTCCATGTTAGCTGATTCTACAATATAATCTCCAATGGAAGGTGACCTATAACAACCAAAAGGTGTGATCACTATCAGAATATCTCACTAATTAGCATATCTCAACTCATATTCGGCCCTAAAGATGCCAAACCATGCTCTGATACCAAAAATGAAACATCCCACTTCTTGGCCCCCAAACTTTTTCGTTAAATTAAGCATAATAGTTTATGGAATAAGCATGAGATTTGAATTTTGCCTTAGAATATTTTTGGGATCATGATAGAATCATTTTTGGAGATTAATTATTTATTACAATGTGAGTAAAATTTTATTTCGCTAGTTAGTGAAATAAATGCATAAGAATGACTTGAGGCCATTTTTGGCATTTACCTTAAGCATCAAAAGAGCCTAAGCTTATAAGGAAGGGTAAAACGGACTTTTGGACTCATTAAGGGAAAAATGGGAAAAGGAATTGTTGTCTTGTCATCTTAGAAGAGTGAAAAACGAAAATGGGAGAGGAACGAAAAGAAAGAAAAGAAGAAGAGAGGTTTTGGTCAAGAGTGAAAAGAATAGAGCTTTGAACTAGGTCACAATTTTTCTTAGGCTTAAAGAGAGAATCTGAGGTTACTCAAGAAGGGAAAAAGAAAGAGGAAGGGAAGAGCTTTCTTTAAAGCCAAGAATCTTATTATTTGGTGAGGATTCAAGGTAATTCGATTTTAATCTCTTGGAGTTTTGAAAGGTTTTTGGTTCAAAGAGCTTAAGAAATATATGGGTTTAAGTATTCTAGAATCCATTGTAGTGAATGTGCATTATGGGTTAGTCAAATCCAAATTTCTGTTGAATAGGAGTTGTGTCTTTTATGAAGGAAATCAAGGAGGGGTTCAAGAGAAGCAAAAGAAGTAAGAGGAAATACATCCTTAAGTCCAATACCTAAGCAAGCAAGGATTTCAAGGTGGGTTATAGTTTTATGATGAAGCAATAAGCCATAAGTGTTTTTCTTTCAATGATTTCAATTACTTCAAAAATATGCATTTGTTTGTCCTTATTTGGAGTAGCAAAAAGTGTTATATGTTGCTGCATGTTTTAAAAACAAAAATGTTTTTCTTCAAAAGTTGCAAATTTATGAAATCATGTTTTCGGATATGAAAAGCAAGTTTCCAAGAACTGCCATTTTGGGCAGAAAGTATTTAAGATCATGAAATATCTGCGTTATGTGGGTTTGTGGTGGTCCCCTAAGTTAAGTCAAGTGCACTTGTCTAAAGGCTTCTCCCGCCTTCCCGATAGTGGCATGGAGCTCCTTCATGGACTCCCCTAAGTTCACAGCTACACATGACCCTTAAGGGAAATGTGTAGTACGTTCTGTTTTTGGATCCATCCAAACCATTTTGATGTGCTCATGTGCTGTGAAATGTTAGTAAGATTGATGCATACATGATTTATAACTGAACATGATTTGTTTGTGCAAAAAGGTTTATGCTTATTTCATTATTATAAACCTGTTACCCATGAGCTTTAAGCTCACCCTCTCCAAATTCTGTCCAATTCAGGTGAAAAACAATAAAGTGAGTAAGTCAAAATAAAGGGCAGCACCCCAGTCTGCATGTTTTCTTTTGTATTCTTAAGTTATATATTTGAAATCTTGAGGCTTTATCCATCTTTCAAGTTTTATTGGTTTAATTGTACCGATGTATCATGACTTGTAAGGTTATTAAAGCCTTGTAAAACAAATATTCATTTAAGGTTGAATGAAATATATGTATGATTCTGCGCATGATTATAATCTCTGTTAAGTTTCACGTTGCATGTGTTGATTAATTTATTTTGAGGTTTCTAGGAGCAATTGATGTTTACGTTTGGGTGATTCTAACCTGAGATTCGAATGAATGAGAACGGTTGAGAAGGATGATGGATTGCATTAAATAAGGTAGATGCAAAGGAAAAATACAGAGGAAGAATATCGTCTGTGATGATGTCACAATAAAGAGGCAAGGAGGAATAAATAGTAGAAGTATCCTCTGTACTGATGTCAGAACACAGAGGGAAGGATGAATAAGGAGTAGAAGTATCCTCTTTGCTGACGTCAGAATACAGAGGGAAGGATGAATAAAGAGTAGAAGTATCCTCTTTGCTGACGTCAGAACACATAGGGAAGGATGAATAGAGAGAAGAAGTATCATCTGTGATGACGTCAGAACACAGAGGATACGTCATCACATAGAAGATAAGACACAGAGGATAGACCACGGATGATAAGTGGTCAACACAGAAGATAAAAGTCAACTACAGAGGATAGAACACAGAGGATAATGAGAAGGAGTTAAGAAGTTATAATAGTTGAAGGATATCGTCTGTGTTACTGTACACAGACGATGGATATTGTCTGTGTTACTATACACAGACTTCGTCTGTGTTACTGTTTACAGACTTGTCTATTTACAGACTTGTCTGTGTTACTTTTTACAGACTTCTTCTGTGTTACTGTTCACAGACTTCGTCTGTGTTACTGTTCACAGACTTCGTCTGTGTTACTGTTTACAGACTTGTCTATTTATAGACTTATCTATGTTACTTTTTACAGACTTCTTCTATGTTACTGTTCACAGACTTCGTCTGTGTTACTGTTCATAGTTTATCTTCTGCCCTATTTTTGACCCTTTAGAAGATATAATTTGTCTTTGAGGTCTTCATGAAAGTTGTAGTTTTTGAAGTTCTCTTCCAAAATATCAAAAGAAACCCCAAATTGGATGCCTATATAAAAATTTATGCTAATAGCCCCGAAGCATGTACATGTGTAAAATTGGGGACTCACTAACGTTGTTCCTTGAGGTACTCAGGTTGAAAGGAGCATTGGACAAGTCGACTATTTTGCTACAAGTCGACTATTAACAATCAGGCCTGCCAGTTGGATAAATGGACCAGTCGACTATCATCATACTAGTCGATTATTTGAAGAGCGGAGTTGAGCTGAGAAAGGGGAGTTTCGAATGCTAGTATAGTTGATAAATGTGTGTTATCCGAATGAGATCACCGGGCTCAGGAAACGAGGTCCGACATCTTATGGTATCAGAGCGACTAGTTTAAGGTTCAGGTTTAGGACTAAGTTTTGGAGTATCTGAAGCATAAATTGGGAAGGAGGGAGACATGAAGTGTAAATGCATGGATTTTTGAAATGAATTACTTGCGATGTTTTGAATTGTGTTTATGAATTGAAATTGTTTTGCATGACTTGAATTGTTTGCACCCCTTTGAAAATGTTAGGCAGGAGTGTTTGCTATGACTAGAGAGGAAGCTGCAGCTGCACCAGAGGTTGTCACGGGTATGGCTCAGTTGTTTGATTCGGCAGTGTACTTACTAATTGATTCTGGTTCCACACATTCTTTTGTTTCTGCAAGCATGACATTACATGATGTTGATTTGATGCCTTTGGATGACTCTTTGATTGTTAGTACTCCTTTAGGGAGGAATGTGATAGTTAGTCAAGTGTATAAGGGTTGTGAACTCTTTATTGGGGGTGGTAGATTGGTAGTAGATCTCCTACCTCTAGACCTCAAGGGCCTAGATGTTATACTTGGAATGGATGTTATGGAAAAATATCTTGCGAAATTGGATTGTAGCCTTAAAGAAGTGGAATTTGATTTGGGTAAGGGTGAGAAGGTAATTTTCAGAGGAGACAGGAGAACATCAGCACCAAGAATTATTTCGACTTTGCTAGCTGACAGAATGATGGGAAAGGGGTGTGAAGCCTTTTTGGCCCATGTTGTGGACACTAATATGAATGGAGTGAAGTTAGAGGATTTTCCCGTTATGAGGGAATTTTCAGATGTGTTTCCAGAGGATTTGCTTGGGTTGCCACTGGTAAGGGAATCAAGTTTGCCATTGACTTAATTCGAGGAACCGCACCTATTTCTATACCACCACATAGGATGGCTCCAGCTGAACCGAAAGAGCTTAAGGAACAGTTGGAGGAACTATTAGAGAAAGGGTACATAAGGCCAAGTTCGTCACCTTGGGGAGCGCCTGTTCTATTT
>JAOQMS010000004.1:21226948-21245337 GCA_027563885.1 Erythroxylum longipes | reverse complement strand
ATATATGAATGCATGAATATGTCAAAAACACTTTCAATAATCCTAACCCACTCCAATTTACCAAAATGACCAAAATGCCCTTCCCATAAGTGAGGGGATGTTACATAAAAGACAACCTATGATCATCCCATCTATTCAGATTTCATATGCATTTCATACACCTAGTACAATTTTAACCTTAATAAAATGTAGAGCTATCTAAAACTATTCTACTAAATCCTTGAATCCTAATGATTACCTTTACGGTCATTTCCCCCTTTGATGAGTTAAAAGTCATATCACAAGGTTTTCTATTCATTTTTCTTTCTACTTATGTTTGATTTCATTTTCTATCACGTGTAACTAAACATCTTTAGTGTCCAGGTGAAATGAACCCAAGTTTATGATATAACATGTTTTGATTCTTTTATTTAATGCAATTGTTTTTATTGATCTATTGTGACTCAATTATATGTTTAATATATGTTCTAATAGATCTAGAATATTACTACATAATTTGATTTTATAATATAGAGATTGAGAAATCTTGTGTATGAATAGATTTATCGTAATTGAAAGAAGTTGGTTGCAAATCTAAAGATAGGTCGACATAAATCCTCTAGATTATGGTCAAACATAATAGTGAAATTCACAAATCAATAAAGTAATATTAGAAACTTTAACCTGAGTAATTTGGTTGATAAACCTACGATTAGTTGTTAGTAGTCTCAAGTGAGTTATGATAAGAATTTCCATGGTCTAATATTCAATAAAATAATTGCATAATAAAAAGTTAATATTCTAATGGTTTTAGGGAGATTCGTCACCTAAGCACTAATTCTTAATATTGATTATTTTGAAATGATTTCTTTATTCTTTACTCAATATTGTTTCCTATTTATTTTAATTTTTTAAGTTCTATTTTGCTTAATAAAAACCAAAATCAAATTCGTAGACTAGATAATAGGATAATAGTAATTACTAGTATTCATTGTCTTTGTGAGATTCGACTCATACTTGTCAGTACTTGCTACAACTATGTCATACAATTGCAATAAATTTAATATTAGTATAGAAAAAATCAATCATCTTCCACAAATAAATTAAATAAAGTAGTTTTTACATTCCCCAATCTCAACCTTAATTTATGCTAAACTAACTTCAACTTTCATTTTACATTGTTTTATATTGATGTGAAAAGGTAATATGATATATTAAATTAATGTAATTCTCACTTAACAACCATATGGGCTATAGATGTTAAAACACCTCCCTTCATCCTAAACACCTCCTTTCATCCTCAGTTAAAGCAATTCTGAGAATGAGAGAAAAATTTAAGAATGACTTCATTGCTCTTGTAGGAAATGGTGAATCTATTAGTTTTTGGCATGATAATTGGTTGTCAGTAGGGCCTCTCATCAATATCAATGAAGCCACTCTGCTCAAAATTTCAATACAATCAACTGACTCAGTAGTTAAAGCCCTTTTATAGAAGGAGATCCTTACATAATCATCCATGACTAGCTCTCATATACATGAAATCTTATAGATTCATATCAGTAGAGAGGAAGACAAATACATATAGAAGCACACCAGTGATGGTTAGTTCTATAATCCCTCATACCTTGGACCAAAGCAATATGGTCAAGTTATCTCAATCCTTAAGATGCCACTACTCTTTAGATTGCAATGAAGGATAAGTTGAAGACTATTGACAAAATGGCCAAATACTTATATCTTATCAATTGGTGCTCTCTATGTCAAAAGGCTTAGGACAATTTAGAACATCTATCAATTGCAGCTATATCAAAGATATCTGGAAACCACTCCTCAATAGATTTTGGATAACTGGGAATCTTACTAGTCTAAAAAATATTAAAAATTGGCATTCAGTAGGTAGGTGCACCAATAAAACTGCATACAAATGTTTATGGTTAGTACTTTCTTCATGGTTAAAGCAATATGGGATGAAAGAAATTACATAATATTTCAAGATAAACGACTCTCTATGAAATAATTTTACAAGAAGCTTATACAACATATCATAATGCAAATCTTCTTAAAAAAAACAAAGACTTCAGGATAAACAATATCTCATTTCCTTTTGGACTACCTAGTTTTTAATCATTAATAGTATGATGTACAATCTTTGACAGTCACTTCACATTAGTGGCTGTGGTTCATTATTTTGTAATTACATTTGATATGCTTTTCATGGCTTAATATAATTATTCTTTTTTTAAAAACTCCCTTAATTATTTGTCATAAAGATAGGAATAGGAAGTAAGTTCGTATACTGTGAATAAAAGAAACTATAGGACAGTCCTCAAACTATATATATCAGAATTGAGGATTATTACTTTGTAATTCTGGATGATAAGTAAATGCTCTCTTGTATTATATAATTGATAATCACATTGGAACATATAGAAATTAGGTATATTCTAATGGCGTAATGCAATCATTTCCCCTATCATATTTTAATTGTCAAATAAATTTTGTTTGCTTAATAAATATTGTCATTTACAGTGGTAAAACTTATAGGTAGGTAGATTCAACCAATATAAAAATTGTGTGTCTAAATATTAAAATTAAGCAGTAAAATTTAGAATATAAATATATTAGTTATTAAAAATTTAAACCACCATAATTTTGCTAGTTTTTGAATCTTTGATAGTATAGATACTATAATATTTTCTTTATATTGATAAAGTATGCATAATTCTATATTTTAGTTTAGTAGAGAAATTTTATTTATTAATGAAAATGATATTTAAGTGATATTTATAATTTGGTGAAATAAATTAAATAATATTAAATGAGTGAAATATTATAAAGAAAAGGGGAGGGGAACTAGGTTTGGCGGTTTTGGCTCTGTCGGCCCCACGTGGATTGGGCCTCGAGCCTAGTTCTTTAGGCCCGATAAGCTTCAGATTGGGCTAAGGCCCGGGTAATCACAAAATGATGTTATTTTTTAAATTTAAATAATAATAATAAATTGGCTCGGATCTCGGACAATCCGAGCCATCCTAGCCCAATCGAGCCCTAGCTCAGGCTGAGCAGCCCAAGTCGGGTCTATTGCCATCCCTAAAAGGAGGAAAAGAGATTTTATCTCTGGTCATTTTTTCCTAAATATTTCATTTTTCCTATTTGTTAATAACATCCCTTGTAGTCAATTTCTTTTAATCTCATTGTAGTCATTTGACGGTTTATATATAAATCTCCTTATTTCCTGAAGAGGAAAGAAATGAGAATTGTAGTTATCACCCTATCTTCTAAAGCTCTTCATTATATCTACCAAAAGTCAATCATCACCATTAAACATTGCCCGCTTCTATCTTGAAATTTCCCAATTTGATGATTTTTTGATGAAATTTAAAACTACCGAAATCCTAGAAATTATCTTTTCTATTCCAAAAACCAATCAAACCTTTTTTTCTTTCTTTAAAATCTCACTTTAAATTTAGACTCTATTTCCCTTCTCTCTAAACTAGAAGTGATCTTCTCTCAAAGTTCATTTTGTGAAGCTTAAAATAATATAGCAATATATATATATAGTTTCTAATATTTTCTTTTACTTTTATTTATTTAACCTCATTTTTATTTTAGTTGATCAATAAAGTTTTCAAATAGGAAATATAAAAATCATTTAAGATTGCTCGTTAGGAATCCTAAAAGTTGTCATGCTCGCGAGCAAAGCACATCGCTAACATTTTAAGGGTAGAACATTCAATTGCCATAGTATAAATTGTTGTTTCTTTTCTATTAAGTTATTATTTTATTTTAAATTTAATTTTTTTATATCAATATATGATTTTATTAATTTATGGCAGTGGATCACGCTAACAAAGGTTTTCTTCAGTGATAATATTATATATTGATCAAACATTGTATTACTAGGTATCAACTTTTAAAGGTTCTTAACTAACAAATTGGCTAGTTGATTAATCTAATTTTTAAGGTTATGAATTGACCATACCAATTTTGTAATTGAGTTTTAGATATAGATATAAATTATATCGTTAATTATTCCAACCTCAATTTTTTCTTTTGTTGATGTTGCTCATAAAATTTAGGTAAGGGTGGACCTTGAATTACCTAACTATTTCGCATGAAATTTGAATGATTTCTCCACTCTAGGTTGTATCCGTTATTGCAGGGGTGTATTTAAGGTTGTTAGTATGACTCCTAGTATTCAACTTGTTCAATTGTCTAGACAAAGTAATTCCTAACTTCTCAAGAATCTTTTTTATATTCTTTCCCATACAATACACCACAATATTTCTTCTAGTCTATATTCCACTTAGGTTATCTTTTTTCCTATAAAAAGCCTCTCACTAAGTTCAGAGTGGTGGTATTAGCTATATTGTATATACATGTTGGGTTAAATTTCCTTGTCCTACTTGATTTTCACTAATATTCCTTCACTGAAATCTCCTTAATCAACTTTAAATAGGCTTTTAAAGTTTTAAAATCCAATATTCCTTTAGTTGTTGCATTAATCATCTATTATGTTGCATAGTCCAAACCATTATAGAATGTATAAACTTGTAAGCAAAAAGGTACCTTATGATGTGTAACATATTTAGCAAAGCCTTGTACCTCTCTTAAGATATATAAAGTATCTTCTTGTCATATTATCAACAATAGGAGATATTGTTTAATAATGGTCTTATGCTTCGCCTCCATATTAATAAGTTGGTCAACCTGAAACCAAAACAACATCAAACATGAAAACAATTAGGTATAATTAGAATTTAAGAGAAGAATATACAAATAGAAACAACCAGACTAGTAGTTCTCCAATTTCCTAAACATCAATTGCTTCCCCAAAAATAATGTCAAAAACTTGTTGAGTCTTTTCTCTACTAAAGTTTTCTTTATCATAAAATATTATTCATAACCTAAGGTATGTACCTAATACTGAGTAGTAATGTAGTATTGAATTAAGTATCGTTCCCACGAGGGAGTGATGAAAATCTAGTTATCATTCCCACGAGGGAGTAATGAAAATTTGGTTATCTTTCCTACTATAATCTAGCAAATTAGTTAAAGAGAATGACTGTCAATTGGCATTAAAAATAAAATAAAGCTAACTATGGGAGAAAAAATATAAATAAATCAAAACAATTACTTAAATGAGGAAAGCAGAATTAAATACATATCTAAATAAGATTCTCTTTAGTATTATCATTATAGTTATAATTCAATTTATCGAGAAGGTTTTAGAATTTAGACTGGTAAAACTTTTTATGTTAGTTAATTGCTTTCAATAAATTTAGAACTGCTTATTTTAAGTGAATTCACAGAAATTTTTATCTAATTACAAGTCCCAAAGACATATTAAAATTTATGAAATTTTATGAAAGGTTTGACCCTAATACTAAAAAATTTATGTAAGCATATATCTACTACTCTTATACAATTCTTAATATCTAAGCCATGGTCTACTCACATACATAACATGTTAAAATGTCAACATGTAAATTATGATATGATCTTATCACTATCTAATCACTATCTTTAAATAAATCAGCATTAAGAATGTTAAAGATATTTACCATAAATGAAGCATCACTTCATAAATAAAATTGAAATCTTATAAACTCTTAGTTGTATACACAATTAAAAAAAAGAAATTGCAATGTGAAATCCAAGACATGGTAGAATCTAAGAGTATGGTTGTTACTACTAAAAAATTAACATGATTTATTACATCATAATAACGTATTAAAGAAGGAGATCAACATTCTCAAAGCATCATTGTCTAAGTTCACTTTAGGGAGTAAAAAACTAGAATACTTTGAGCATGAAATAGTTGAAGTTGTAGGTATAAACTTACTTACACTTATTGAAGTACACTATCCAATTATAAGACTATTTTTGTAACAGAATATAATGTGCCTAATGATTAGCAATCGCCTAAGCCATCAGATAAGTATGTAAACGCTAATTCAAGACGTAAAAACTTTAACATTCATCTATCATCTTTTAACTCCCAAGATAAAAAGAAATTATATAGATTAATATATAGTTCATATGCTAAACCTAGAGGCTACAATTCCTAAGGTAAAAATAGACACATTTTTCATGATAGGCCACAATAAAAAAAAATTAAGCCAGCTCATAATCATTGCAGGCCACCATCTAAGCATAAGGTACATGTTCACAATTCTCATAGGCTATTTTTTTTAACCAAAGCAACACATCTTTTATCAATTCATATCTAGGCATCATAATCACACAAGAAGAGCATTCAATCTGTTGGACCCCGTCTCCGGAGTCTAACTCGTGCTTGCTCTGATATCAAAAGTGTTAAACCTTGTTTCCGAAGTCCAACTTGCATGTAGCATAACCTAATACGTGATGCTTATCTCCCAAAGAGAACACTTTAACCATTATCGTTTTATCTTCTCTTCTCCGATATCACCACTGTCGCATACTTATTTTGCATATTCATCACTCATACTTGTCTTCAACAACTCTCCTTCTTAATTCGACTCCACTCTTTGTCTATCCATTTATTCATTTCAACATGAAGAACTTCCAAGAACAGCGTTGGCAAGACCCCACTTTACATATACGTGCTTCAGGGTTACTAGCATAACTTTTTCTATAGGCATCCAAATCAGGGTTTCTTTGGCTAGTTCGAAAGAGAATCTCAAGAACTATAACTTTCATGAAGACCTCAAAGGTCAATTATATCTTTTGAAGAGTCAAAAATGGGACAGACGATATCCGTGAACAGTAACCCAGACGATAGCGCGAATATAACACAGACGAAGTATCAGAGCAAGCACGTGTTAGACCCCGTCTCCGGGGTCTAACTCTTTTGGTATCAGAGCAAGCACGAGTTAGACTCCAGAGATGGGGTCTAACACAATCCCCCCATATATCCAAAAGAGATATTCCACTCAGTATTACTTCTAAAGAAGACTTAAAAATGTATATATATCATATTCTGATAGGTCTTACTCATATGATCCGTGTAGCTTCAATTTTTTCATGAGAAATGTCATTTCAGTAGTGATTATTGCATATAAAAAGAAATTTCATTTGAAAATAATTTTTTAAAGAAACCTATTATGAGATAGGTTGAATAAAAATCAAGTTTGAACCTTCAAGGATATAAAATTTTTCTTTTGATAATTATAACTTTATGTATCATATACCCATTTTGATAATGTATTAATTAAAGAAGATCATGTATTATATATTTCTTTAATATAAGGTATCTTACTCAATATTATTTATTTTTTAATATAACCAAATATTTTGTCATCATAAAAAAGGAGAGATTATTAAAATAAGTGAGGTTTTAACACATGATTCAAATGATAAAAAATATAGTACTATTGATGAATTTAGTTTTGATGATATTGGTAGTTATGATACAATAAAATCCAATAATATATGAAAAATCAAGTTCAAGCCAATTCAAGTTAAGTGAACCAAGAGCAAGAAAGATTAACTACTTTTCATGAGTAACAAATTGTTGTAATCTTTCTAGTAACTTTATGTTGGTCATTTCAATAGTTTATAAGCTTAAACATTGCATAATCATTTTATTTATCGATAATTTATAACTTTTTATCTTTTAAGTTTGAATTAAAAAAATCTCTTGATGCATCAAAACACTGTTAGAAAACTTTTGAAATAGTTTTGGATTAAATTGCTGTCAAATGAGTGTATTTTAATCTTTAGAAGATCTTAAAAGTTTTGAGAATCTTATTTTAAGAGGTTTAATTGACCTATGATGGAGTTAGGTCAAACTTTGTTAGGATTTTAAAGTGGTTTGGGTATTATTTTCACAAATTGATGGACTAGTATGACGTATTAGTCAACTAACATTCATAAAAGAAAGATGTTTTAGATATTATGAGTTTATACATAAATACCGATTCATATAGTAGTTGATTATTTCCATACATTATTGATCAATTTCTCATGTTTATAAAAATTAGTCTATGCCTTTAATAGGTATATTTGGTTATTTTAAATATAAATAGACCATAATAAAGTTATGAGATGAACTTTTGGTATCTTGAAGAGTTGTTAAGATTATTCGGAGATTAGAGAATGCATTTTGAGTTTATATGCGCATTCTATAAACTATATTAAGTCTGAGTTCATATGTATGAGCAAGAAAATGAGGTTATAAGTTGTGTATGGTTGTGTTATTGTCACACCTCGGAAAGATTTACTGGAACGCACATGGCGAGAGACTTTTACGGAAAGTAGGTTTCTTTTTTCCCATAACGTAAAAAGATATTTGCTTTTGACCTAATGAAAGAAGAGAGAGAATAAATGCTTCCACAGATTATTTAACTTTTTTGTCTTTTCTCCATTCTTTTTTATTATTATGTTTTCTATTAAGATCGTGTATGTTTATAGTTATATTTACCTATTACAATAATATATGGCATTCAAAGACCAAAAAAATTATATTATTTAGATCTTATTAGAGTTATATATTTTTTATAATTTAATTTTATTATGAATTATTTATATTATTATAAAAGTAAGCTGTATTTTTAAAAATTAAAAAATTAATTTTGTAGACTTAAATTATATTTAAAATTTTAAATAAATTAAATATAAATCTAATGTGAAGCTAATTTTATGAACTTGATTGAATATTGAATTAAACTTTTTTTAAAAACATTAAGACCAAATTTTAACTAGACTTATTTTGTGAAGGGAGTTATTTGTTTATTTAATAACATTTGTTAAATATACAAACTATTACGTGCGTCAATGATATTTATATGATACCAATTTGAGTATTTTATATATAAGCAGAAGGAAATTTTGATAAATGTGTTTTGTCACGATTATTATTTTAGCATTTTATTATTATTTTTAATATATTTATTTAGTTTAATATTACTAGTTTATTTTTTTTTTTTTGCTTTCTTCTTCTCTATTAAGGGGCATTTAGAAAGATCTTATTAATTTTTGCTTTTTTTCTTTTCTTTTCATCATCTATGTAATTTTTATCATATCTTTATATCATATTTATATGTAAATTTATTAGAATCAACCTCTTTATTAAATAAGAATGACATCGTATACTATCAAACATTTCTATTTCAATTTAGTGTGGATAATGATTAAGTCAAATAACAAGATAAGTTTTAATAATCTAATCTATACAAACGGGGGCCATCACAACTATTTGAAAATTTTCTTGTCCGTTGGTAATGACGAAATGGACGCCTTCGAGCTGACGATGTATGGAGTATGGAGTCGAATGGTGGTAACTCAGGATATGATTTATGTTTGAATTTCTAATGCACAACTTTTGGAGTGGAATGGAGGTAAATCAAAAGCATAGTTTAATCTTATTCAAACATCATGAAGTCTTATATGTTTGAATTTCTACCACGCAACTTTTAAAGAAAAAACACCTTAATTTCGATTAGAATGTCCAATTGCAGCGTATACAAGAGGAAGGACTCTTCACGCAATGTTTTTTTTTTTAAAAATAAAATATAAATCAGATTTAGCCAAAAAAAAAAAAGAAGAAGAAGCTGAAAACAGAAGAGAACGAGCACTGCCGTAAACATTGACTAGGAGAAAAAGGAAAAGCAGAAGCATCCAGGTTGAGTTTGGTTGTTTCACACTGGACCGGCTGTGACGGGGGAAGAAAAATTATTCTTAGCTGGATCCCTCTCCTTCTCCTTGTCCGATCGTACTCACTCAGTCACCAAACCACATGCACAAGCACTACCTGCTGCCTGCTACTGAGTAGTGACTAGTGACCCTCTTCATTCACATATTCCACAATGTCCATCTCTTCCTCGTCCTCCATAGTCTCATTCCTCATCTTATCCTACGCACTCCACCCCTTATCCTCCACCACCACCAACACTCCTCCTAATCGTCGTATTCTTCACCAGCCATTTTTCCCACTCGACTCCCAACCTCCCACTCCATCTCCGACTACGACCAAGCTCCCGTTTCCCCCTGACCAATCCCCCTTTTTCCCTTCCTACCCTCCTCCTCCTCCTCCTCCTCCTCCTCCTCCTCCTTCCCCGGCCACCTTTGCCTCCTTCCCCGCCAACATCTCCTCCCTCGTTCTCCCCCATTCTCCCAAACCCAAATCCTCTTCCCAAAAGCTCCCCGCCCTCGCCATCTCCGCTGTTCTCTCTGCTCTCATTGTCCTTGCCATTCTTGTCTTTTACTACTACCGCCGTCGTTCCATCCACAAGTTCTCCAAACACTCCCTTCCTGTCAATGATATTTCTCACACTACAAACAATAATGCGCATAAGCTTACAAGAACAACAACAACAACAACTTCCACAAACTCTGATTTTCTCTATCTCGGCACTTTGGTTAACTCTCGGGCCTTGGACCGCAACTCCAACACTAACACCACCAGCAATCATACTCCTGATGTCAGCTCGGGCCCTCCGAAGCTGGAGTCTCCGGAGCTCCGACCCCTGCCGCCTCTCAACAGACAGCTTTCAACACACAATAACGGCAATGGCGAGGTAGGGTCAACTGCGGGTGACGAGGAAGAGGAGTTTTACTCTCCCAGAGGGTCTTTGGGTGGTCCTGGGAGCTCCATTGCCACAGGATCAGGATCACGGAGAGTGTTTTCCGGTGGCGATTTTGGAGCAAGAAACAGTACTTCGAGCTCCTATACTTCTTCTACTTCTGTGTCTCCTGCTCGTTCTCGGTCTCTTAGCATGTCGCCACCGATTAGCGTCAGTCCGCGACTGAAGTCGCCGGAATCAAGTGCAGTTCAGACTCAACCCGCTTCTTCTTCATTGACACCGTCGCACCCACCATCACCAGTACCGCTTGACGAGAGCAAATCTTCGTTGAGGTCTTTCCGCTGTTCGTCTCCGGATTTAGAGCAAAAGAT
This sequence comes from Erythroxylum longipes, assembly GCA_027563885.1. NCBI lineage: Eukaryota > Viridiplantae > Streptophyta > Magnoliopsida > Malpighiales > Erythroxylaceae > Erythroxylum > Erythroxylum longipes. Next base: position 21,234,482 of record JAOQMS010000004.1, on the reverse strand, counting down.
GCGGTCTTCTTCGCTATCTTCGGCTTTGGCATCTCCTACAAGCAGTGTAGAGCAGGGTGGAGTTGCCTATCTGCAAGTTTTGAATGGGTTAGGTCGAAACGCGAGGTCGCCGTCACTGTCACCGACGAGAATAATTAGTTTTTTGGATCAAAAGGTGCAGTCTTCTTCATTCTACTCTGTTACTTCATCACCCGAGGGAAGTTTGAACAAAACATCAGTTGCATCGCCTATAGTCCAAAGTGATTTGGTTGGAAATGGCTCAAGTTCCCTGTCTTCAGCTTCTACATCGCCGAGTAGAGTTTCGGAGAAGAGCCAGTCACCAGAAATACTGGATGAATTCGATGGAAATATGCCTTCTCGTTTGCTGTTTTCAACTTTGACTTCACCGGAAATGAGTGTAGAGAAGAATAAAGTTGCATCCCCCAGAATTTCGAACTTTTCGGAGCGCAGTAGGAGGTCTCCTTCGGTGTCTTTAGCTTCCACATCTCCAGAAAGAGGTTTTGGAAAGAGCCCAGATGCATCACCAACTTTAACATCGAGTGTTCCCGCTTTGAGTACAAAAATTAGCAGTGTTTTAGAGCAGCCGATTGCACCGCCACCTCCACCACCACCGCCACCACCTCAGAGATTTGGGTACTTTCCAATCACTTCAACACCAACACCAACACCAACACCAACAGGGCAACCACTTTCAAAACCGCCGGTACTTGTACCTCCTTCAAGGCCTTTCGTTCTTCAAAGTACAAATGTGATTTCTCCTATTAAGGTGCCGCCAATTTCTAAAGCAATGGAAAATTTAGAGGAGACTCCCAGACCAAAGTTAAAAACTTTGCATTGGGATAAAGTTAGAGCCAGCTCTGACCGTGAGATGGTGTGGGATCAGCTGAGATCAAGCTCCTTTAAGTAAGATACCAAATATTCCGTACATCTGTTTAGCTGTTTCCCGTATACTGGCAGATTACATGTTATTTTAAATGATCTTCTGTGCTTTCTAAACGTTTATTTTGCAGATTGAACGAGGAAATGATTGAATCATTGTTTGTGGTAAACACCTCAAACATTAAACCCCAACTAGTAACTTCAAGGACTGTTGTTCCATTACCAAATCAAGAAAATAGGGTGCTTGATCCCAAGAAGGCACAGAACATTGCTATTTTGCTTAGGGCACTTAATGTGACAATTGAGGAAGTTTGTGAAGCTGTTTTAGAAGGTAATTCTCCAACCTATCTACTTCTGGTAATAATAACTAGTTTCAATACTTCTCTCATTGTTTAATGTTCGTAAATTCTTTATCTTCATCAACTGTTGATGTAGCTTATCAATACATGTGTTTTCTATGTCAGCTAATCCTATAATGGAGATTCAGTCAGAAGGGTTTGGAATGCCACAATCTCTGAACTTTTTTCTTTCTCTTTTTGGTTTCCCTTTATCATTTTTCTGTCCATATTGTACATTAATCTTATTTCTTGACCCTTAATTATATTTCACTCTTGAAGTTTGCCAACTTATGCTAATTAGAACATCAACTGCTCTCTTTTCCTTGTTTTAGCAATCTTGGTTGATGCCGTGCTTGGGTCCAGTCTTGTCTTGCTTCATGCTGCATTTCCGTGATACTATGTGAAGTTATTTTAACCGTAGAGGTTGCTCTTATAATGACGAATATATGATTGTACAAGACCCCAAAATGTTGTGGCATTCATATCAGTGAATCAATTCGGTTTTTAAACATACATTAACAGTATTTCTAAGTTTGGGCTAGCAAGGAGTGAATTGTTAAAGGTTCCTTGTGGGTCTATAGCATTTTATTGTTGCCTTAAAGGTTCTACTGTCTAAATACCTATCTGAAATATGTAGCCTTCACTGATTTAAGTTCCACTTGTTATGCAGGTAATGTAGGCTCACTAGGATCTGAACTTCTAGAAAGTCTGTTAAAGATGGCTCCAAGCAAAGAAGAAGAACGTAAGTTGAAGGAATACAAAGATGCTTCACTAATCAAGCTAGGTCATGCAGAGAAATTCCTGAAGGCAGTTCTTGATATTCCTTTTGCTTTCAAACGGGTGGATGCAATGCTTTATATAGCCAATTTTGAGTCTGAGGTTGAATACCTTACGAAGTCTTTTGAAACATTAGAGGTAGATTAGATCTATCATATTCTCAATCTTCCTTGTCTGATTTATTTTACTTTTTCATAAACTGATAATTCTTTACCCAACTACTATTTTATCTCTCTAATATTTACTAATACAAAGCTAAAATTTGTCAGAAATCCTGCTATTGTTCTCTTTGCACTTAGCAAGGATAGTTTGCGAAAGAATTGAGCACATAGCTCTATTTTGGCTCTATTTTATAGGGATAAAGATCTTGGTTGTTCTTTTCTTTCTTACTCTTTTCTGAATATTTTGTTAATTTTTCGTCTAAAAAAGATGACTTAAAGTTGAAAATCTGCGAGCATTTGTTGTTCCTTGTGTATATGTATGTGTGTATTTTTCTGTTTGATTGATCTTTGCAATCTGCTCGCAATTTGGGAACTTAGTATCCAGGCGTTATTTGATGTCATTACACATTAATAATGATTTGTAAAGCGAACATGGATACTTGTTGAGCTATCAATTTCAGGCCAAAGTTGCCTCACTACTTTTCTTTATCTCCAACAGGCAGCCTGTGAAGAACTAAGAAGCAGTAGGATGTTTTTGAAACTCCTAGAAGCAGTTCTTAAGACAGGGAACCGAATGAATGTTGGGACGAACCGTGGTGATGCCCTTGCCTTCAAGCTTGACACACTCCTCAAGCTTGCTGATGTCAAGGGCACTGATGGAAAGACTACACTCCTACATTTCGTTGTACAGGAAATTATAAGAACTGAAGGTGCTCGCCTGTCAGATTCCATCCAAACTCCTAATTCTGCTTCAATTGAAGATATGAAATGTAGGAAGCTTGGCCTGCAAATTGTTTCTGGTCTCAGTTCGGAGCTCACCAATGTGAAGAAAGCTGCTTCCATGGATTCAGATGTGCTTAGCAGTGATGTCTCCAAGCTTTCCAAAGGCCTCGAGAAAATCAGTGAGCTTGTCCGCCTAAATGAGACATTAGGGTTGGATAACAGTGGTCAGAGATTCTCAGAATCAATGAACAAGTTTATCAAAATGGCTGAGGAAGATATCATAAGAACTCAAGCTCTGGAAAGTGTTGCCTTGTCTCTAGTGAAGGAGATTACTGAATATTTCCATGGGAATTCAGCCAAGGAAGAAGCTCACCTGTTCAGAATCTTCATGGTTGTCAGGGACTTCCTCAATGTTCTTGATAACGTCTGCAAAGAAGTTGGCATGATAAATGAACGGACCATAGTAAGCTCTGCCCATAAATTTCCAGTTCCAGTTAATCCAACATTGCCAAAGGTGTTTTCTGTAACCATTGCAAGAAATCAATACTGTTCCTCTGATGAGGAGAATGCATCTTCTTAGTACTTGTAGCTCTCATCAGGATGAATGTTTGACTGCAATTGGCCAGAAGCTGCAAAAGGTAGAAGTTCGCATATGTTGGTCTGCTTGTAATTTCTTTCACTTGTCAATATTATTGTACAAATTCATGGAAACAGATTTTGGAAATGCTATTTACGTATAGAGAGTTAATAGAGGCTTTTTTTTGTAGAAATGGGTGGATGGAAAATTTGTTGTGTGGGTTTGCCCAAGGCTCTGATAGCTACAGAGTAACGAAAGGGTACTTCCTGTTCTATAGAAGAATCAATGATGTACCTTATCTTGTGAAAAAAATAACAGCCGTCTTGCATTATCTCTAACAGGGGTGTTTCCCTATCAGGTTTTCCAGAGTAAAAGCGGGTTTTTTTTCCAGAATCAGAGCACCATTTCTCAAATTGACTGTCGACTGTTCACTAAAGTGTAACGTAAGAAGAAACAAAAGAAGAGTAAGAGCAAAAGAAAGAACAAGAAAGAGTACAACTGATATTTTCTTCTGTGAATTTGTTGGATTTGTTATGGATATATCAAAAACATATCAATAACGGCCTTTTAAGATTGATCTTTGAACTATTTTTTTAATAAAAACATTGTGCTTTGAACTAATGAATAATGACCATTGTTATGAATAAATTGAATTTAGTTTTGATATGGTACGGTATTAGTATTGGTGTGGGTAAATATTGAATATTGTTTCGGATGATTTTTAAAATTATAAAATATTCTTTGAATTTTATGAAATTACAAAATAGTTACTCAATATATTGTACTATATAATTTTTAATTGTATTTTAATGTCTCAAAAAATCATATTAATATAAGAATAATTTTTATTTTTATTAATATTACTTTTTCACATATTTCTTATATAAAAATAACTACAATTAATATAAGAAAAATATTATTTAATCTTATACATATTTAAAATTAAGAATAATACAAAATACTTAAAATATTACAATTTGCATAATATATTAAAGAATAATTACATCAAAACATCATATAATATGGATAATATAGGCCTATAAGCATTATAATAAGAGTTCGTGTTGAGGAACACAATAAAGTATAATTGAACCATGAAATAAAAACATTTACAGTTAAAAGTTTTATACTTATACTGCATATATAGAACCAACATATACATTAAACAGAAGTGAAATTAAAAGAAAAGAGAAAAATAAAAACTTAAAACTTTATTCAATGGCATATTCACTTAAATTATAATTTCCCTAATTTTCGTTTGATACAAAATCTTCATCGTTAGTCTTTTCGTCATCATTATTTGATTTCATTGCACCAAATGACATCTCAATACTTTCATATCCAAAATTTTCTTCGAAGTCACTCTTATCTATGTAACTTAGTTCTTCACAAGCCTAATATACTAAATATAATATTTAATAGTCATGAATATGGCTAATAATTCTTTATCATATAATGATAATACACATTATTTCCTATTATTGAGCAACTTTTAGAGAAGTATTCCCGTGCTTAACTCTTATAGTTATTATTAAGAGTTAAGCATAGGAACTAAGGTGAATAGAAACTAAGGTAAATACTCTATTGATTAATAATAACAATAAGAGTTAAGCATGGGAATACTTCTCTGAAGCCTTAAAGTGGTTGTAGAAACTAAGATAAATAGAAAACCTAGATATTTTCTAGCTTTAGTGGTTAATGGGGTAGTCACCCCCTTATCGAGTTGCTCCAAGCTGGGGTAGATGCCTGAAGCATAATCTTAATAGGATATTTTCTGCGAAAAGGCCTATCTTCTTTTAGTTTGAACTTAAGACATATCTATATGGGGAAAGAAAGGGCTAGAAGAAAACCCTCTTGACAAAAGAAGATACCTTCATTCATAAGTTTACTAATGATGTTAATCTGAAGGAGGTAATGGAAATGATTCCATGGCATATTGGATGAAAACCTATGTTTGTATAAAGATGGAGGCTAGGAATAAATCTAAACAAGACCACAATTGTAACTCTTCCTCGGTGGATAAATTTTCATAATGTACCACTAGAGTACTAGACTTTGGAGGGACTAAGTTTTCTTATAAGCTCTCAGGATAAAACTATTTGTTTTCATTCTCCTGCTGAACGAATGGAAAGAATTTGCTTTGCCAGAGTTTAGATTAAGGCTATGATGAATTACCAGATGTTTTGCTTATAATGAAGCTACATAATAATGTTGATCTTTATAAGGATGAAATTTAACCAACTTACAACTGAAAACTAAAAAATAAGAACAAGATATGGTGGCCAACTAATAAAATATTTTCTTTAGGTCTCTACTAAGAGCTAATGGATACCATAACTGAGTGATGAATCTATTTTGAGAATTTAGGAGGTCAAGACACTAACAAAAAGAATAAAGGTAGTTCTGATGCTCCAACTCCTTTAGAAGATAGTAAATTTCTCCAATTGGCTAACAATGAGGTTCAATCCTAAGCGCTAATGAGAGAGGATGAAGGTGAAATCTCATAATTGAACACATTAATTGAGAACTCAACCTTGGTCCTGTTCCTTCCTAAGAACAATTATAAAAAAATGGGGAGTTATCTAAACTTATACAGATGTGTAACGAGGATTTCGTAGTGGTAAGCCCTTCTTCCCGGAGAAAGTCAGAGAGGAAAAAAGGGAATGCTAAAAATAGGTGTCAATGAGACTAATCTAGTCCTATTAATTTTTCAATTCTTTTTTGGAATATTAAAAGTTTAAATGAACATTTTAAAAAAATAGTGATGAAAGATCTAATTATAGAGAAAAGGCTAAGTTTTTTTAATTTTACTGGAAACCAAAATAAAAGGGTTCAAATTACAGGATAACTTGAAATTCTTAGGTGGTGGATGGAACAATGGCTCGAATCATAAGTATCACTACAATGGTAGGATCATTCATGCTTATAACTCAAAATAAGTTCAAGTTGTCTTACTGTCAATTTTTGATCGATTAATACACTTTGCATATCAAGCAGAAGGGATTAAATGAACCATTTTATATCACTATGATTTATGCATCCAATTTTGAATTCCATAGAGCCAAGCTCTGGGAAGACCTAAATACCATCCACTAATTTATCAATTCTGTATGGATGATTGTAGGGGACTTCAATAACGTCCTTCTTCCTACTAAAGCTTAAGGATCCATAGTCAAACTAATATGCATAAGGAAAGAATTGGGATATTAAGACATAAGATAGAAGTTTTAAATCAAAAATTTGAAGGAAACCTGTTCACTAGAAGCAATGGGCAACGGGAGATCTACACTTCAAAAAGAAACTAGACAGGGTGCTAGTTAATCACATATGATTGAAGGAATTCCCTGACTCCTTTATGAGATTTAGAGACCCTTTATGTTCATATCATTCCTATATAGAAGTCTTGAGACTCAAACCAAACCTACTTTTCAACCACCCTGTAAGTTCTTTAATTTTCTTACCAAAAGTAAGGGTTTTCTTGAAGTCATGAGAAAGTTTTGGGAGGTGGAGATTCTAGGTTGCAAGGCCTACCGACTAATGCAAAAATTAAAATTGGTAAAGAGCAGTATTAAAGACTTTCTTTTGAAATTAAAACCAATAACAGAGGCTTAAGTTCATTTGCTAAGGATAACTTAAGAAAACCTCAACTAGAAAGTTATTCTGATTGTAATAATTAGTGTCTTAGAATGATTAAAGCCAGGAGATTAGAAGAATACATCCTTGCCTTGGTAGATCATAATTTAGTCCTTAAGTATTAGGCAAAGGTCAACTGGTTAAAAGATGGAGACATAAATATGAGATCTTTTTATAATTCTATTCTAGCACATAAAAATAAACAAAATCAAATGATTAATGGATCAAGATGGTAATCCTTTTGTTCACACCAAAAAACCGAGGAGGTAATAGAATAATATTATTAGGAGTTATTTGGAACAAATTGTAGCGCCCCCTTACCGCAGGGTACACACCGGGACGCCCGCAGGTCATTCCGGTACAATCCCGCGATAAGGGTGAGCTACGATCAATCACTACAAACACTTCACATGGCATCATAATAAAACGTCCGTATAAAAATCCTA
>JAOQMS010000004.1:21190865-21218063 GCA_027563885.1 Erythroxylum longipes | reverse complement strand
ATTTTCGTCATAGGCACTGTTTTTATGTTCTGTCCCTTGCAACCAAACACATTTCTGTTCTTGAGACGGAGACAATTATTTCTGTTTTGTCCATTACAACCAAACAGCTCACTGTCTCCAATTTCTGTTCTGTTCCGTTCTGTCTCCAAATTTTCGTCTCGTTCCGTCTCTACATATTGGAGACAGTAACCAAACAGACTGTAAGTACACGCATGCATACACTTGCACGGAAGCACTTTTGTCCAAGTTATTTATCACTTTGGGACGGCCATATTTCTCTTATTATTCTTAATTTTCAATCAAATTATTTTTATTTTTTAATTAAGTCTTTCAACTTCAATAATTTTTTAATCAAATAATTCTTGTCAACAGTTTGTTAATGTAAACGTAAAATGCCATGTTATTATATATAAATTTGGGATAATTTAACATATGATATTGTAAGACAATGATAGTGTTTTATGGAGGCAATATATAGATATCCAATTACACTTTAGATATAATTCTATTCTAAGAAAAGCTTTAACAAGCTCCTATATTTATCTAGTCTGATAGATTATATTTATCATTATATATTTATCCAGTTATATTCATCATTATATATTATCCAAATCTAGTCACCTGCCCAGACCCCACTCCATTAGGAGCCCACCTACTCTTAATTTAGTAATCAACAATTCAGCATGTTCTTTTAATTGATGAAGAACATTAAATGCTATTTAATGGTTGCAGAGAAAGAATGAAACAATTTTAGGTTGATATCATTTCTATACTACTACGTAATCTTTTTAGCTTCCAAGATTAACGTTAACTTTAACGTTAGCTTTTTATACTTATAAATTCATTAGAAACATCTTACATTCTAATTTTTTTTAACGTCCGTCAACATATGAATCTAAGATACTCTAACTCAAAATTTGCAGCAAAGAATTTTCACAGTTTTGGCTTTTGAGCTCTGAGTGATAATTTAAATGTAAAGTTTCTATTTTTTAATATATTTAAATATATTATAACTAATTTGTAATTTGTCATTCACGTGGACACTATATTAGTATCTTAAATTAGAACATTAATATTAAATGATATTGTATTTATTTGTGTTTCTCTTTTTTTTTTTATTTTTGGATTACTTATTATTTATAAAATATAATTAAACATTAATAAATAATTTAATTTTTATAACTGTAATTTTCATGATACGTTGCCACAAGTATTATAATAATTGTTATATTTGTGTTCTTATAGAGATTCACATAATAATTTTTGGATTCTTATTTGATTCAAAGAAGTTGAGGTCGTTGGATGATAAGCAATTAAGAGAATGTTGCACTAATTTTACAATAACTTTTTCTCATGATAATGGGTCAGATGTCGATTTAGATGATCATTTTTCTGAATTAAAAGTGTTGCAAATGACTTTGCTAAATGAGTTAATATCATCAGTTGAAATTTTAGAATTTGTTAAAGCTACGGATTGTTATCCAAAATTTTCAATTGCTTATCAGATTTTATTGATTATACCTGTGACTGTAACATCAGCTGAGAAAAACTTTTCACATTTAAAATTATTGAAAACCTATTTGAGATCATCAATGTCACAAGAAAGGTTAAATGATTTAGTTATTTTACGTATCGAGAAGGATATGTTGGACAATATTAATCTTGATAATATTATTAATGATTTTGCATCTAAAAATGCAATTTTTTTTCTTCATAAATCATGATCATCTATGTGTTTGTTAGTGTAACTCTCTTAGTGTTTTGTTGTCTAATACTGTTTGATTGCTTCTATTGCTATTTTGTTGTTACTGTTACTATTTTTAGTAATTTTATTATTACTGACATTTGCAAGATATTGTTAGCTGTGGTTATGATCATTTAATTTTTTTTATTGAGTATGTAGACTTATAAATTGAGTCACTTATGTATGGATATTAAATTTTAATAATAAAAATATTTTTAAAGTTTACATGTTTGTATATTGTCGATTTATTGGGGCTTTTTAAAATTTTTTTCCAAGGCCTATAAAACTTTAGGAATGACCCTGTATAAATCAACAAATCACATCCACATGCCTAACTTGCTTCAGACTTGACATAACAAAATTGAATAATCTTTTGATCTAACTTTTCCTTGATGAAATGTGTAAAACCCTAAACTTTTCCTTTCATGTGTCTATAAAATTTCATTTCATGTGAATGATGTTTTCGGGCTAATGTAAATTTTATTTTCGCTAAAAGGTGAATTAGGAACCCAACCCTGAATGACAAGTATTAAAGTCAAATGATGGTAAAAAAATATTGGAGTTGACTGGTATCAAAATAGGCTAAAAATGAATTCAATCGGATGGATTTATGATAAATCAAGATTGACGTTATTTTAAATTATTGTGCAGTAAATTTGAAGCATTCTTGGGCTGAAATATAAGGACATAAGAATCAACTATAGTTACGGATACTTAAAATAAATCGATCCAACTTATATGTTGATATATTTAGGTGTAACATATTATTAAGTGGATATGAAATTTCTATTGAAATTGGACAGATTTTCTTAAGCCACTTAATTATTTTAGACAAGAAATAATACATGTACATGTGAATGGGCCTTAAGTGGTAGTTGTCATGTACATGAAGAAGTTCTTATTATCTTGGAACAAGAATGCATGAAAACCATATGCTGTCGTGTTTATGAAGGAGTAGATGTGAAGGACATAAAATTCATTACATGTGAGGCCAATATATGGTATGGACGTGTGTCATTTTGATGTGACAAAATCAGAACATTTTGTTATAGTTAGGGGACAAAAATTGCCGTGGATGATACAAGAAGTTAGCGGCTTAGTTAAACAAAGATGGTGAGAATTAAAATAGTGGACAACTGTTGGAAGTAAACAAAGCAACTTGTGGACAACCCTCTTCAACGTGTAGCATGTACAAAGATGATGGAGGAGTTGCTCCACCTTTATTCCACTGAAGTTTCAGCTCTCCTTTGCACTAGAATTGTTGAAGAGTAATTGCATCTACTCCCTTCATGCATAGGTCTTCTAAGTTATTGCCTAAATTCAACATGGTGTTTAAGCTAGAAACCATGGACAACACACTACCATCTAATTTTAGGTATGTTAAACCACTCTTGTCCATACTTTTTAGCTATTCATGTAAATGCTTATGTTGGAAACATGAATTTCATTGCATGAATGTTTGAGCATGATTTGAAGAACGTGGTAAGTTTTCCTAACTACGTTTAGTGAAATTCTGTATTAGGAGTCTCGGTTTCCTTGAACAGTCTTAGTGTTTTGGCCATAACTTAGTTTACAGAACTCGAAATTGGGTGATTCTAATTGTAAATGAAACCTAAGACATAGTAATAAAAATATCTAGAAGAGAACCAGACCTAATTCTAGCTGAATGATATTGAAAATTGAGATTGATTATGGTAACCTGATACTATCCATGTGTTGAAGCAACTTGTGATTTTTGGTACATGTTTCATAATTTAGAAGTTAAAATGGCATGATTTTTGATGATGTGAAAATTCGAGCCATAGGGGGACAAATGTATAGAAGACTTCAAAACCAAATTTGAACGTTTGATATGTGAAAATTAGGGAACAAATGGAGGCATGGTTAAATGAAGAGAAAAACAACATGGTAAATGGAGAGGAAAACAACATGTATATCCATATCTTATGTATGTTATTCGATGGAGAGGAAAACAACATGTATATCCATATATTATATATGTTATTTGATGGGTATTAATTGGTAGCATATAGATGCTATAGATGTGACTTAATGTCTATTCAATGGCAGCATGTATGTTGTACATAGTTCAATGGTTCAATGTAAGGAAAACATTAGGTATATACTATGTATGTTATTTAAATGGAAAGAAGCCAACATGTAGAAGTCATGGAAGTTGTTCAATGTTTGAATTAAAAGAAAGAAAAATTTTAATCTTACAAAATGCTAAGATTTTAGCAAAGCCCTTTGTCATAAAATTTGTAAAACAAGGTGGTAAGTTATGGATGTAATTGGCAAGTTTTAGGAACCCTTCAGAGGTCTCCCTTGATAGGTAATTTTCCAAATTTTAAATTAAAACCTCTTATCTTGCAAGTATACAGATCGTTTCAGGAAACTCAAATAATTAGATTTGAAAGATCCAAAATATAAAAATTAAGATTCATACATTCACATTTTAGGGTTGTCACAAAAGTAAGAACACAAATTTAGAAAATGGTGAATCAAAGTATCAATTTAACAACTAGGATTGTCATTACCTAACTATGTATTCTCTCACTTTAGTAATGTTCATTATGTTTAGTCCAAATTTTTCTAATGTCCTGGTTCTTTCACTCTCATTACTTAAAACAAATAAGCCTTATCTAATGATGTAAATGAATTATATAAGCTCTTACTTCCCATTTTTCACTTAACTGTTAAAAAGATATGAACAGATATTTGGACAACCACTTTTCCATTCAAGCTCTCTCTCCAAATGGTAAGGGAACTTGATATATAGAGTGTTCTTAGTATAAGTCCACTCTCATGGAAGTTACTAACACATTTCTTAACTCAATATCTCTATGTGAGTGATCGCAGGTTTCCAATATGATAAAGCATTAATAGTTTAACCTCGATATTCCATAAGTATACGGGTCGTTCGCGTAGTACCTAAGGTGTCGATCCCACGAGGAGTGTTAATCTAATCCTAAAATCTAAGGCCGGAAACAATTCACAATAACTCAAAATAAACAAAACTGAAACAAGAAATTATTTTAATCACGCAATTAATTCCAAAAATCAAATTTGAAAATATAAACAAGATAGTAGATGCAATACCTAATCAAGAATCAACCTAAGAACTACCAATTAAGAGAAAGGAGAATTTTATCCGACTTTAATGAAAACCTAATTGATTATGAATTTACTAAATTAGTGGTTCTAGACGGTCCTAGGGTTAATTACTCTTTCTTGAGTTATAACCATCAATCTTAATTTATAAATCCTAATCAGATTATCAGAATTGTAATCTCTGTTCACAAGGTTACACGTGCTAAGTTTTACTATTTATAACCTTGGTAAATTCCGCAAGCACACAGGTCGTTCGTGTAGTACCTAAGGTGTCGATCCTACGCGGAAGCCTAATATAGTCCTAAAATCTAAGGTCGTACTAAAATTGCAATAATTCAAAATAATAGCTAATGCAGAAAATAATTCAATCAAACAAATAATTCCAAGAATTGCATTGCAGAAATCTAAGCAAGATAACAAATCACAGAAAACCAATACCAAACCTACCTAGAAACTACCGAGTGAGAGAAAGGGGGATTTAAATCAAAATTAACAAAAATCTAATTAATAATGTAATTCTTGACTTAACGGGTCCAGACGGTCCTAGGGTGAATTACTCACTCTCGAGTTATAATTCTTAACCCTAATTGATGATTCCTAATTTAAATTATGGAATTGTGATCTCGCGATTCGTGATTGACCCAAAATCTAAATTAGTTCTAAGTTGTCTATTAACCTATCGAGAATTTATTATTTTTCCTTGGCTCAACCTCTCAGTTTATTGCCCAGTTATTAAGAAAATTATTTGAATTACAATTAAATCGAAAGAAAACACAATCAAATAAACTTTATCAATCTCAAGAACTGAAAACCTAAAGGTGAGTATAGACACAATCTCAACATTCAACACAATATGTTCTCAACACCTATTTCAATTCTATACATGAATAAAACTGAAATAAATGGAAAATACGTCAAGAACGGAGATGTGGAGTAGGCGATAGTAGGAAACGACTTGTTCTGGGAAGTACGTCTCGTCAAACTATTCTCCGTGTCTCTCTTCCTTTGTCTGCTTCCTCAATCTCTCGACTTTTCTATAAGTTTTTCCGGGATCGGATCACGTGAGTACTCTCTTTTTTTTTCCCCAGACTCTCCAAATCTGCTACCTCTGATTTGTAATGTTCTATTTATACTTTAGAGGCTCTAGGTCAAAGTTACGGTCGAAACGGTCCAAAAATCTTGCGAAACTTGAGTTTTTCTGTTAGCCCGATGCAGGCCACAATCGTGGCCCTGCTTGTTACTATCATGGCCAGTGCCTTAACCTTTGTGTCATGATCGTGGCCCAATGTGCATGATGGTGGCCTAACTTGGAGGCTTTCTGTCATGATCGTGCCCCATGTGCATGATTGTGGCCTGGCTACTGCTGGCTCGTCCTTCTCTGTTATGATCGTAGCCTACTGTGCCACGATCCTAGGCTAAGTCTTTGGCCCAAAACTCTTCGAATCTTCTCCATTCTTTACCGTTTACCCTGAAACACTAACAAACGCATCATGGTACCTCAAAAATATAACATCTAAGCTCAAAGACTTAATCTAACCCATAAAAACACTAAAACACTCAAACTAACATAATTAAACCCTAAACGTATACTCAAAACTCCAATTCACACTAAATACATAACAAATTAAACCCTAAAATATCAAGCAATTGACAACTATCAACATCCCCACACTTAAACGTTTACTTGTCCTCAAGCAAAAAAAAAAAAAAAAACACAACAAACACAAAACACGTAATGCAATAATGAGGCAATGGCTTAAATCTTTATGAAATGAATTTAATCTTGAACACAATCATTCAGTTATATCAAATCATTAACATGCAAAATATGTGTCTAAGAGCTTTGAACTAAATATATAACTTAATCGAGACATAAGTGTTAACTTATTTACCCTTTTCAATTATACACACACATTAATAAATTTTCAGTCCCTCAGACTTTGTAACTGTTCCTAAATACATTTTCATAAAAATTCAAACTTATTACAAGTCAGGTAGGTTTTTATTAAGAAAACACACATTTTTTTTATTTAAACCTGGACTTAGTATTTTACTCAAAGGCAAACATTGGTGATGAATGCCCATCCGGTTACTCGACTAAGTCATTTTTTAATATCTTGGTTGAAATGTCATTATAGCCTTTTGATGCGAAGGCACATATTTGTGATGCATGTCGATCTGGTTACTCAGCTATTATCACATTTTCAACTGGCTACTAGCTCTATTCATAACTCGAAGGTCAGCAGAATAGTAATTTATTAACAAAACATTTTTTATTGCCTACTTTGTTGCTTTTAGCTATTCGTTTTCATGAAAAATACTAGTTAAGCTACTTATGTTAAAAGACCTCAAATTATGAATGAATGTGACAATCTAAAGGGTGCTAAATTTACACTAAGACCTAATTAGGCTGTATATTGATCCAAACATCCCTTAATTCACTAATTTCACAGGCTAATGATCGTTCATAACCTAATAGACTATGTCCAAAATTAAATGAATTTCACTCAATCTAAGCCATTGGCACATTCAAACAGTTCATAAAATGCAACCTAATAACTGTCATACAATATGCAAAATCAGATAAAAAGTGATACAAATAACCCCTTCCCACATTTGAACAACATATTGTCCTCAATGTGAGAAGGGAACAAACCCACCTGGGGAAATAAAACATAATATACGAAAAACATAAGACTAAAATACTAACAAAATTGAAAAGAAAAGGGTTAGAGCACAAAATCATTTATGGTGATAAAGGTGGTGATGGCGATAGTGTTGAGACCAAATCAGCTTGACATCGAGATTGTTTCCTTATCTTATAAGTGATTCAAAAGAGCAAAAGAATTGGTAATCCAAACCATTACAAATCTTTCAAAACTTATTTAAGAATTTAAAACCCTAACTGCATAAGAATTTAAACCTAACTACTAAACGTGCTAATTTATGGTCATTAGCTTGCCCTTCATCCTTTAAAACTCATTCAGGATAAATTATGAGCGGCTTGTTTCCATACTTTTCGTTCAATATCAGTTTTGTAGCCTATAAGTAAGCTACGAATTGTAAGATGATTAGAAACACAATATTGATAAGGTTAAGAAAACCAATTAATTTCATCAATGTCCTTCGCATTAACAAACTATCAATAAAATAAGGAATAACAAACCTTCCTGAATCTTCCATCGAATCCAATAGTTTGTCTTGTTTGAAGGTCAATTGCTCTCCTTCTTCCTCAATCACCTTTGTTTCCTTAGCTTCTTCTGCTTCTCGAATAAAGACTTCCATACTTCCTTCAAACTCGATGTCTGTTGTCATCTGTTCTTTGTCCTCTTGGTCTTTAGAAGATTTGAACACATCAATTATCCTGAATGAGCTACTAACCTTTGGATTCTTAATTGCATCATTCATGTTGAATGTCTCTTTATCATCATCAATCTAAAGGGTAAGGTTCTTTGTATGGACTTCTATCCTAGATTTTTTGATTTTCACATGTGGCATAACCAAGATTGGTGAATAGAATGGAGGTTTGGCACTCTTTTCTTCACACAATTTTCTCATCTCTTGGTCGTCAATGAGTTGGGGTTTGGCATGGTCTTCCTCTGGTTCTGCTAGCTCTCCCCCATTCCTAAATGTGATAGCCCCATATTGCTCTTGTTGATGTAATTCCATATTTCTCAAAGAGTTCCACACTTCTCTTACAAAATTCACGGGAAAGTTGTCTTACTTGAATCTCCAGGTTATTAATAGAAGTGGCATGATTTTCTGTCACTTGATCAATTTGTTCTTCTAGTCGCTTCTGCCTTTCTTCCATATCTGTGAGCTTATCCAAGATCATGTTTAATTTAGAACCCCATGAACTGGATTTGTCATGTTGAACTTCAAATAGATCTTGGTATCCTATGTGAGTACTTGCATTGTTTGACCAATAGAAATCTAGGTGGTTCTGCCAACCCGAAGTGTACATGGTTCGATAAGGGTCATTATTTCTCCAACCATACTATGACTCGTTGTAATTCTCAAAATTTCCTTACTCCCTATAATATCTATTTTCCATCATTGTTCTTTCCATTTCTCTTTGGCATCTAGATCTTCAAATGTCTCAATTCTCATTCTAAGATATCTTGGTGTGTCTCTACATTATGCCTTAAACCTTTTTTTTAAACACAAAAGATAGTGAAAAAGCCTTAGACTAAAGAACCAAATTAATCGCCTCCCCAGCAATGGCACCAAAAACTTGTTTACAGAGTTACACACGTTAAGTTTTACTATTTATAATCTTGGTAAATTTCGAAAGCACACAGGTCGTTTGAGTAGTACCTAAGGTGTCGATCCCATAAGGAAGCCTAATCTAGTCCTAAAATCTAATGTTGTACTAAAATTGCAATAATTCTAAGTAATAACCAATGCAGAAAACAATTCAATCAAACAAATAATTCTAAGAATTGCATTGTAGAAATCTAAGCAAGATAACAAATCACAAAAAATCAATACCAAACCAACCTAGAAACTACTGAGTGAAAGAAAGGGGGATTTAATTCGAAATTAACGAAAATTTAGTTAATTATATAATTCTCGACTTAACGGGTCTAGATGGTCCTAGGGTGAATTACTCTCTCTCTAGTTATAATTCTTAACCCTAATTGATGATCCCTAATTTAAATTAAGGAATTGTGATCTCTCAATTCTCGTTTGGCCCAAAACCTAAATTAGTTCTAAGTTGTCTATTAACTTACTGGGAATCTATGCTCGATCTCTCGTTACACGACTCTGTTAGTTCGATTCAATTCTTAACCTATCAATTCACCTAACTCTTGTTAGCCCAAATTGATTATTTTCCCTTGGGTCACCCTCTCAGTTTATTGCCCAGTTATTAAGAACATAATTTGAATCACAATTAAATTGAAAGAAAACACAATCAAATAAACTTCATTAATCTCAAGAATTAAAAACCCAAAAGTGAGTATAGACATAATCTCAACATTCAACACAATACATTCTCAACACCTATTTTAATTCTATACATGAATAAAACTGAAATAAATGGAAAATAGGAACAGAGATGTGGAGTCGGCGACAGCGGGAAACTACCTGTTTCAGGAAGTACATTGCGTCAAGCTATTCTTCGTGTCTCTCTTCCTTTGTGCTCAATCTCTCGACCTCTCTCTAGGTATTTCTAAGATTGGATCACGTGAGTTCTCTCTTTTTTTCAGACTCCCCAACATTGCTACCTCTAACTTGTAATGTTCTATTTATACTGTGGAGGCTTTAGGCCAAAGTTGAGGTCGAAACGGTCCAAAAAATCTTGTGAAACTTGAGTTTTTCTGTCAGTTTGACACATGCCACGATCACAGCCGCCAACGCCTTAACCTTTGTGTCACAATCGTGGCCCAATATGCACGATCATGGCCTGACTTGGAGGCTTTTTGTCAGGATCGTGCCCTATGTGCACGATCGTTGCGTGGCTACTGCTGACTCGTCCTTCTCCGTCACGATTGTGGCCTACTGTGCCATAATTATGGGCTAGGTCTTTAGCCTAAAACTCTTTAAATCTTCTCCGTTCTTCATCGTTTACCCTGAAAAACTAACAAACGTATCACAGTACCTCAAAAATATAACATTTAAGCTCAAAGACTTAATCTAACCAATAAAAACATTAAAACACTCAAACTAACATAATTAAAAGCTAAATACATTACACTCAAATTCACACTAAATACATAACAAATTAAACCTTAAAATATCATGCAATTGACAATTATCAATCTCTCGATTTAAAATTTATCGAAAACCTAAATTAGATCTAAATTTGTCCAAAGAACTACTGAAAACCTATGAAAGATCTCTCTTTACACAAATTTATTGATTTGATTTAACTCTTGTTTTATTAAATTACCTAACTCTCATTAGCCCAATTTAATGATTTTTCACTCAGTTCACCCTCTCAGTTTATTACCAAATTATGCAAGTGTAGAATTGAAATCAAAAGAAATCTAATAAAAACACCACAATCAAATTTCAATAATATCAAAGATAAAATATGCCGAAGGTGAGTTTAGACAATCCTCAACATTCAACAAATCTATCACCGACGGCTATCCTAAATTCTATACAATCATAAAATTGAAACTATACTGGAAATAGACTCGAAATGGATGACAGAGGTAGCAACCGCGAGAAACCTCATGTTCTGGGAAGTACTTCGCATAGGCTTCTTCTCCATGTCTCTCTTCCTTCGTTTCTTTTTCAACCTCTCGATAAAACTCTCTAGGGTTTAGAAATTGTGCCTGATGCAAAATCTACCTCTCTTGTGTTCTTCTTATTCTTTAAATACCTTTTGTATCTTAAGCAACCCTAGGGTTTTTTTTGGGGTTAAAAAGGTCCAAAAAATCCCTCAAAACTTTGACATTTTCCCTTGTTTGCGTGTCTACCCGACACAGGAAACGATCGTGGCCTTGCATCAAACTTTTCTATCATATCGTGGCAATCAAGCCACGATCGTGGGCTATGGCATAATCTTCTGTCATGATTGTGGCCATATGCTACGATAGTGGGTTGGCTCCCATGTTTCTGTCACGATTGTGGCCTATTGTGCCTGCCATGATTATGGGTCGTTGTTTCAGCCTGAAAGTCTTCGAAACTTTCCTATTCTTTGATGTTAATCCTGAAACACCAACAAACACATCAAAGTACCTCAAAAACATAATATTTAAGCTCAAATACTTATACTAACCCATAAAAACACTTAAACACACAAACTAACACAATTATAACCTAAACACATACTAAACACTTAAAATTAACACTTAATACATAACAAACTAAGCCAGAAAATATGATTTAATTCACACCTATCAACATCCCTATATTTAAATGTTTGCTTGTCCTCAAACAAACAAAACAACAACACATAACAAACACACAACACACAATGCAGTAATGAGGCAATGGATTCAACTTCATGAAATAAATTTAATTTTAAAGACAATCATTCAAGTTATATCAAATCATTAACATGCAAAATCTGTGTCTAGGGGTTTTGAACCAAATATACAAATTAATACAGATACAAGTGTTAATTTATTTACCTTTTTCAATTGCATATATACATTAATAATTCTTTGGTCATTCAAACTCTATAACTGCTCCTAAGTATGTTTTCATGAAAAGTTAAGCTATTACAAGTTCAGTAGGTGTTTAACACCTTTTTTAATTAATTTATTGAACATGGACTTAGTCTTTTTATGCAAAGGCAAACATTGGTAATAAATGTTGATCCGGTTACTCGACTAAGTGATATTTTTATTAAGCTGCTTGGTTGAAATTTCATTGTAGCTTTTTGACGCAGAGGCACACATTTGTGATGCGTGTCGATTCGGTTACTCAATTATATCACGTTCTCAATTGGCTACTAGCTCTATTCATAACCCAAGGTCAGCGGAATAATTATTTATTTAACAACTCTTTTATTTTTATTTTTATTACCTACCTTGTTGTTTTAGCTACTCGTTTCTATGAAAAATATTAGTAAAGCTACGTAAGTGGAAAGGCTTCAAACTATAAATGAATGTGACAATTTAAAGCGTGAAAGCTCACACTAGATCCTAATTAAGTGTATATTTATCTAAATACCCCAATTCACTAATTTTATGAGCTAATGATTTTTCACAACCTAGTAGACTGTTCAAAATTAAATCAATTTCAATCCATCTAAGCCATTGACACATTCAAACAATTCACAAAATGCAAACTAACAACTATCATATTGTATGCAAAATCATATACAAAGCAAAACACATAACCCTCCGCACATTTGAACAACACATTGTCCTCAATGTGAGAAGGGAACAAACAAGCACATAAGAAAAGAAGAAATATAAATTAAAGTAAAATAGAAAATAAAAATAAAGATGAGACTAATTTGAATAAAAAAGGTTAGAAAAAGTCTCATGGAGATGGAGGTGGGGATGGTGTCGGAGGTGGCAGTTGAACGCCATGAGCCTCAAAATATTGATGAATACGACGTATATCCTGGCTTTGACGTCATTGAGTTCGGGCCATCTCCCTCATCATTCTTGAGTTCTCAACTAGTTAATCTATAATCACCGTGTTGTTTACAGAGATTATGTCTAAAACTTTCTTCCATCCCAGTTCTTCTTTCTCTTCTTCTTCCTCAGATTCTTCATTGGTTATAGGCATGTCAATTATGGCCCGAGTCGCCCGACCAGGCTCGTTTTTAGCTCAGGTTGGTCAGGCCACTGGCAGCCCTGGCCTAGCCTTTGGCCCGTCCATTTTTCCCAAAACGATGTTGTTTTGGATTTTTTTTTACTTTAAAAAATTAATGGGCAGGCTGGGTAGGCTCAGCGGGCCATAACTTGAGCCACCGGTAGGTCAGCCCGTCGGAGGCCCGAACACACGCCATCCTCTTCTGCTTGCTGAGGCAGTGCTGAATTCAAACTCGCCTAACTAGCCCTAATCTTAACATGTGTCTTTTAGCCGATATCCCGAAATTTCATGTTGTAGGAAGTATTTTGGCCCTCTATAAATGGTGATATTTTAGGAATTCAGGGTCATGGATAGTTAACCCACTACAATCCATGCCATAATATTCATCAATGGTAGATACTAGGTACCTCATACCTTAATTGTTGCTCCTCTTGTGCTAAGTTGCAACAATAGCATTTAGCACATGTGTGGTGGTGCATAGTAGAATGCTATGGTCCACACACCACAACATAAAGAGTTCCTTTGTGGAACACTTATTGGTTTATGATTTATCAAAACTAGCTGACCTATGAATTTGTGTAGCAACAAGTGCTCATGGGACCTTATTATGATATTATGGGCATTTTTGGCATTAAATTGCTCTATTCCAACGAGTTAATTCCAATAGTGAGAAGGATAAAAATCATTATAATGATCAATAATGGAGGATTTAGGAAACCCACACATATCGCACATGATTTCTATGTTCAATTGTTAAGCTCTTCCTTCTAACCTAAACCACATTTCCTTAGGGTTCCTAAGTTCATAGGACAGGGAAGTGAAAAATTCCAAGGTGAGCTCCTGGTAGATAGGAAATTGGAAATGTATAAATTTGGCCCACTTAATTCGTTCAGCTAAGTTCTCTACCCTATCGCGCAACTCTAACCTATCTAGCATTTCAAAATCAAAAAAATTAGGAACTACTTTTTGTCTAGCGTTTAAGGATTGGAAACAAATACCTTCCTCCTCTATGTAGATCGGGAAGGGTCTTCTGAAGTCTACTGCTCTGTTTCTTATCCCTCATTCGAAACTTGATTTCGTCACGATGATTGCTCCTGTGTGGCTGTTTGCTTAATGTACGACATATTTGCTTGTGAATAGGTAGAGTTTGGAAGAAATTTAGAAGTTTGAAATTTTTGTAGAGAGATGTGAGAGCATTTGTAAGTTTGAAATATAGAGAGATAAAGTAAAAGCGAAAGTAAATGAAAAAGTGAAGTTAGAAACGAATATATAGGTGGTTAAAAGGGTAAAATGGTAAAATTTCTTTAAAATTTGTGTGTTTCCCTTTTCTCACTGGGCACCAATTCTTCATTTTTCATCTTTTATTCTTTTCATATTTTTTCCGAAATCACTTTTTAGTTCTTTTGTGGCTTTTTCACCTCTCTTTTACTTACTTGATCGGTCATCCAATTTATCTTGAAGTCCAATTTCTTATTCATTTAATTTTGAAGCTAAATAATCCTAACTATAAAATTCAAACTTTCTAACAAAAACAATCAACATAATTAAAATTCCATAGGTTGCCTCCCATACAAGGCTTCTTTTAATGTCAATAGCTTGACTCTCTTTTTAGCTCACAGTGGTTTGAATGAATGGTGCGATTGTAGTACAGTCACTAACCTTACAATTTGCACATGCGCTACTATGTTATCATTTCCAACTTCTTTATGATTCTCCTTTTGTGGCCTTCTTCTTCATGATCATTTCTTTTTAAATGCATTCCTAGGATCCTTAATATCTTCCCATTCTCCTTGAGGTTCAGGTTCCTTGGTGTTCAGTGGAGATAATGGAGAACAACAGTATTTTTTTGACACCTTGAAGGTTAATTGCTCCTTTCTTACTCTCAGAGTTAGTTCAACCCATCAACGTCAATGATTGAACGAGCAGTGGCTAGGAACCATTGTCTAAGAACCATATGAGTTTCCACATATTCTCTAATGTTGAATATATAAAAGTCTGTGGGAAAGGTAAATTTATCAATTCGTATATGCATATCCTTAATAATCCCCTTCAGTTGATGAACTGTTCTACCGGCCGTCTTCACTAACATCTTCGTGGGTACTAACTCTCTTAATCCCAATTTTAGATTAAAGGTATAAGGCATCATATTGATCCTCATCTAGATCCGCGAATGCCCTATCTATGTTGACTCCATTAATATTGCGAGGAATGAAAAAATCCCCTGGGTCCTCTTTCTTATGTGCTATGTAAGGGTTTTCTTCTTCTATGTGCTCTTCAACCTTCTTTTAGACTGATTCCTTCATGATGAGCCTCGTTTGCAGCTGTTCCATTATGTTCTGAACCCTGTTTGATTCAACTTACTTAGAATTCCTTGTTTCCCTACTTGACATTGACTTTTGCTGAGCTAGAATAGGGTATGGGAATTTAGATCGAGGTTGTCTAATTGGCTTAATTTCGAGTTCATTTTAAAGGAATTCCATAATTACATGTCCTTTTCTTTTATCTCTATCTTCCTTCACATGTTTAGGTTTCTTCTCTTAGGTCTGAATGATAACCATGATTCGTTCTTTTAGGTTAGACTTGGTATTACTTAGAAAGGTTCCTGCATTCCGAGTAGACATTGCCTCTGCTAGCTGGCTTACTTGGACTTCCAGATTGTGTATTGATGAGGCATAGTTCTTTGTTACTTGTTCAAATTATCTTTCAAGCCTCCTATGTGCATCCTCCATGCCTCTAATTTTATCTAAAATCTTATCCAACTTAGATTCCATCGAGCTTGGTTTATCTTATTGGAAGCTTACTTGTCCTTATAACCTGAACTGTCCTCTAGCATTATTTGTCCAAGAGAAGTTAGGTTGATTTTTCCAACTAGGGTTGTAGGTGTTGGAGTAGGGATTGTTGCCCCCTCCTCATCCATATTGTGCTCCCATATAGTTTACTTGCTCCAGATTATCTTCCTTCATCAAGTAATAGTCCATGGTATCATGGTCTATTTGTCCACAGAGTTCACACTTTAGTTGTATGGTCTTAACCAGGGCTGAGGAAGAAGCTATTGCGTCAGGTTGTCGATTTTTGCTTGCATTTCAGTCATTTGATTGACAACCATAATTCCTTTTTGCTCTCAGAAGGTAGCAGTCTGTCTACTCTGCTCATTCATCTAGAGGTAGTTATTACTCACCATCTCCTCTATTAGCTCTTTTGCTTCCACAACTGTCTTCCTTATTAGTGATCCTCCTCAAGCTGCGTCAATTGTGCCTCTCGTCGGTGGGTTTACTCCATTATATAATGTTTGCAATAGGAATTCCTTGGGTAAGTTGTGGCGTGGCCACTGCTATTGCAAATCCTTGTATCTCTCCTACGCTTCATAGATCGATTCTCTATCACCTTACTGGAAATTAGTAATTTCCTTGATGTTCATAGTGTTCTTAGTCAACGGGAAATACTTATATAAGAAGGCACAAACTAGCTGATCCAACATTGTGACATTGGCTGGGCTAAGGGGATGGTACCAAGCCTTTGATCTATCTCTAAGGGTAAAGGGGAAAAGCCTAAATCTTCTGACATCTGATGGTATGGGAAGGTATCACAGATTTCAAGAAAGTTCATTATATGTTCATTGGGATCTTCGTTTACTAATCCATAAAACTTCACATTCTATTAAAGCATATTTAAGAGGGCTTGTTTAATTTCAAAAGAGGCTGCTTGAACGAGCGACCTAGCTATCCCTTGGTTACCTGCATTGAACCTTGGCCACATGAACTCTATAAGGGTTCATTATTGATGTCCTTGGTTCGCTTTGTGGTCCATATTCTGCTGAAATTTCTCGGCCATTATTGATTTCACAATTTCTTCTTCTTCTTCAAGCGAGCTTTCCTAATAGTTCGTTCTAGTTGAGTGATGTCTAAATTTAAAATTTCAGCTGCACAAATCAAACATCTTGTGACTCTTATGTTCATGTAAGAGCACGATTTCTGAAATAAAACGGAAAGAATGAAAACAAAAAATAAAAACTAAACTAAACGTCTTAAACTGTAGAAATAAACTAATCGCCTCCCTAGCAACAGTGCCAAAAACTTGATTGCAGGTTTCTGATATGAAAACTTTAATAATTTAAAATCAATATTTCGCAAACGAACGAGTTGTTCTCGTAGTACCTAAGGTGTCAATCCCACAAGGAGGGTTAATTTAATCCTAAAATCTAAGGTTAGAAACAATTCATACTAACTCAAAATAAACAAAACTAGAATAAGAAATTATTTCAATCACGCAATTAATTCCAAGAATCAAATTAAAAAATATAAACAAGATAGCAGATGTAATACCCAATTAAGAATCAACCTAAGAACTACCAATTAAGAGAAAGGGAAATTTTATCCTACTTTAATGAAAACCTAACTAATTATGAATTTACTGAATTATCGATTCTATACTGTCTTAGGTTTGATTACTCTCTCTCGAGTTATAACCAATAACCTTAATTTATAACCCTAATCAGATTATAGAAATTGTAATATCTAGATTCATAATTTATCCAAAACCTAAATTAGATTTGAAGTTGTCCAAAAAACCACCAAAAATCTATGCAAAATCTCCCTTTACACAAATTTATCGATTTGATTTAATTCTTGTTCTATTAAATTATCTAACTCTTGTTAGCCCAATTTAATGATTTTTCACTCAGTTCACCTCTCAGTTTATTACCAAATTATGCAAGTACAGAATTGAAATCACAAGAAATCCAAGAAAATCACAACAATCAAATTTCATTAATATCAAAGATAAAATATCCTGAAGGTGAGTTTAGACAATCCTTAACATTCAACAAATCTATCATCGACGGTTATCCCAAATTCTATACAATCATAAAATTGAAACTACACTAGAAATAGACTTAGAATGGATGATTGAGGTAGCAACGACAGGAAACTTCCTAGTCCGGGAAGTACTTCACGTAAGCTTCTTCTCCACGTCTCTCTTCCTTCGTTTCTTTCTCAATCTCTCGATAAAACTCTCTAGGGTTTATAAATTGTGGCTGATGCAAAAGCTAGCTCTCTTGTGTTCTTCTAGTTCTTTAAATACCTTTTGTATCTTGAGCAGCCCTAATGTTTTTTCGAGGTCAAAAAGGTCTGAAAAATCCCTAAAAACTTGATGTTTTCTCTTGTTTGCGTGTCTACCCTAAGGTTTTTTCGAGGTCAAAAAGGTCTGAAAAATCCCTCAAAACTTTATGTTTTCCCTTGTTTGCGTGTCTGCCTAATGCAAGCTAAGATAGTGGCCTTATATGCCGTGATTGTGGTTGGCATCAAACCTTTCTATCACGATCGTGGCAGTTAGGCCATGATCGTGGGCTGTGGCATAGTCTTCTGTCATGATCGTGGCCCATATGCCACGATTGTGGGTTGGATTCTATGTTTCTGTCACGATCGTGGCTTATTGTGCCATGATCATAGGCCATTTTTTGACCCAAAAGTCTCCAAAACTTCCCCGTTCTTCGATGTTGACCTTGAAACACTAATAAACACATCAAGGTACCTCAAAAACATAATATTTAATCTCAAAGACTTATACTAACCCATAAAAACACTTAAACACCCAAACTAACACAATTATAGCCTAAACACATACTAAACACTCAAATTAATACTTAATACATAACAAACTAAGTCCTAAAATATGATGCAATTCACACCTATTAGTGAGCTAAGTATGGACAGCCATATACCATAAACATCAAACACATCCATAACATTGAATAAAGTGAGGTACTACATAGTTTAGGCAATAACAACCCTAATAACTACTTATAAATCCATTAAAATCTCATCCATCATGTTCATAACATATCCATACATCCTTCTTAATCAACAAAATATAGCAAAGAAGCAAGAAAAGAGAAGAAGTAAGGCTTATATGTTGAAGAGCAAAGCTGGTATTTTACGGTGTTAGCTTTGTGTCTCCTTAAAATCCTTTGATTCCACCTTGAATGCTCTTGGTTTTTCTCTAAAAATGCACTATTCTCTCTCCCTTGGATTTCTTGCATGACCTTCCCTTTTCTAGGGTTTAAAACTGAGTTTTTATACCCCATTTAATGCTTAAAATGACGTAGGAAGGAGGAAGTTGCCAACAGGAATTTTCTAGAAAACTTTGTTTCCTATCGTGACTTTAATATGTGATATATTATTGATTTCTTATCCAAATTAGGCTGTTATTTCACCAATTTGAAAATAAATTTCTCCTCTTCCTTTTGGATCTAAAACGAAAAACATCAAATAAGAATTGTATCTTGCGAAAGCTTAACATTGGTGATGGGTCGGCTTGGGAAAATTCCAGCTTTCTATTAGGTCACATGACTTGCTTTCTCTTTTGTTCTTCTATCCTTGCATCCCTCAAAACCACCTTCAAACCTATTGATTAACAAAAAAATTAATCACTTAATCATGACTAAAACACATGCAATTCATACCAACATAATGTAAGAAAAATATGTGCAACAATGCCATGCAAAATTTGTGCAAAACCTAAACTTAAAGACCTAATTCACACACATTCATGCATATTCACATACTTTCATACATAATATACAGTTATATGAAAATAAGACAAAACATAAGCTAAAAAAGTTAAATACAATCAATTTATCACAATTAACTAATAAATTATCCTAAGAGAAGTATGTACAAATGCCACCTATCAACTCCCCCACATTTAAGCTTTTTCTTGTCCTCAAGCAAAATCAAACATAAAAATAATCTAAAGAACCCAGATGCACAAAAACATACATGCATACAATGTCAAAATTGATGGCTACTGAATCGGAATGTTATGCAATCAACTTAATCGTAAACAATAGTTATATCACAGGTTCAATGTATTGGCTTATTCCGTTATGCCTAAGTACTTTAATATAAACATACATATCGATCAAGATATAAAAAACTCAATTTTAAACCTATGTCACTTATAGACGTGCATTTACAATTATCGATCATTTAAATGGTTAACTATCCAAGTTATCCTTTCATGAAAATTTTTAGCTAATTTATCAGATTAGTAGGGTTTTAATTATGCAAATACTTTTTCTCAATTTTATAACATTGCCTTAGTCTTTTAACACGATGAAAAACATTGGTGATGAATACCCCCAGTTACTCAACTAGGCCACTTTTTTATTTATTAAGCTGACTTAGATGGAGCGTCATTCTAGCCTTTTGACATGAAGACAAACATTTGTGATGAATGTCCCCGGTTACTTAACTAAATCATAACCCCCAACCAGCTACTAGCTCTAATATTAACCTTTTTTGGGTTAGCGGGATAGTTATTAACACATACACTTTTTTTGATCTACTTCGTTTCTTTTAGCTTATTATTTTCATGAAAGGGAAATTGAGATTTTATACTGATTTAATGGCTTCTAACGGTAACTACATGTGAATTAGCAACATTAAGTGTAAAACCAACTGTCCTATCCTAATCAACACACATGTTTATGTTAAAGCTACTTATAATCTAACTTCCTAAGTTAACACATATCACTAGTTCAACAACATTGTTCAAAATTAATCTAAGTCACATAAAATTCCAACCACTAAACATCCAAACAGTCACACAATTTCACATAAAATTGAAAAAAGCTGGCACATTAACACAAACATATTAAAAAAAAAGAGGAGTTAAATAATACATGCAATATGCAATTCAAATTGCATACCACTCCCCTACACCTGAACAACATATTATCCTCAATATGTGAAAGTGATACACAATAAACAACAACCACACATAATATATACAAAAATCATAAATTAATAAATAAAGAGGCACGAGAAAGCTTGATGGTATTAGTGTCGAGGATTGTGTTGGTGGTAGCTCACGTATTCCTCACAGCTCACACTTCTTCCTTTCCTGTATCAAAGAAAACAAAAACAAAAATAAATAAAATATAAACAAAAACATCTAACAAACATAAACAAAAACTACCCATGCTAGTTTTTAAAGTCACTAGCAAGACTTTGATCACTCTCTAGTCATGGGAAAAGTTTGAGAAATGTTGTTTCTTGCTCGGTGGGCACTTGTCCTCCATGGTAGGGCTTACAACAGATGCCATTCACCCTGAAAATTTCTCTATGCTCATTTTGTAACTCCATAACTTCATATGGGAATGCATTAATTAATGTGAAAGGTTTGCTCCATCTAGATTTTAACTTTCTAAGAAACAACCGGAGTCTAAAGTTGAAGAGTAAAACCATATCACCTATATGAAATTTCTTTTTTCCTAAGGTGTGCATTATGCCACCTCTTTACCTTTTCCTTGTAGAAGCTGGCATTATCATAAGCTTGCAGCCTTAATTTGTCCAACTCATTTAACTGCAATTTCCTCTTTTCTCCAGCTACGTTTTGATCCCATTTTATGGCCTTGATAGCCCAGTAGCACTTATGCTCAAGTTCCATAGGTAAATGACAAGCTTTCCCATAAATCAGCCTGTAAGGCGTTATCTTAATACTGGTCTTGAAAATTGTCCTGTAAGCCCATACTACATCATCTAATTTGATTGCCCAATCCTTCCTAGAACTGTTGACAGTCTTTTGTAATTTTTTATAGTTCTCTATTCATAACCTCTACTTGACTGCTAGTCTGGGGGTGATAAGGTGTAGCTATCATTTGTTGTATTCCATATCTTTTCAATAAAGCTTCAACTAGATTGTTGCGAAAGTGGGTACCTTCGTCACTGATAATCACCTGCGGCACACCAAATTTGTTGATAATCTTTTTCAGAAACCTCTGCATCACTCTACTATCATTTAT
The DNA here is from genome assembly GCA_027563885.1 of Erythroxylum longipes. Lineage (NCBI taxonomy): Eukaryota > Viridiplantae > Streptophyta > Magnoliopsida > Malpighiales > Erythroxylaceae > Erythroxylum > Erythroxylum longipes. The sequence goes on along the minus strand of JAOQMS010000004.1, from coordinate 21,196,182 downwards.
TGGTGTCGCCATCACCTCAACCCACTTCGATACATAATCAACACTTGCCAAAATATATTTGTTTTCGTAAGAAGATGGAAACATTCCCATGAAATCCAGACCCCAAATATCAAAGACTTTACCTCTAACATCGAAGACATTGGCATCTCGTCCTTTTTCGATATGTTCCTAATTCTTTGGCACCTGTCACGCTTCTTCACCCAATGCTATGTGTCCTTAAACAATGTTGGCCAATAAAATCTGCACTCCAACACCCTTGCAGCTGTCCTATTGGCTCCATAATGTCTTACATAATAAAAATTATGATAGTGAGTTAAAATAGCATTAATTTTGTTATCAGGAACACATCTCCGAATCAGTCCATTCGCACAATTTCTGTAAAGAAGTGGATCTTCCCACATATACTACTTACAATCATTTTAAAACTTTTTATGCTACTGGTAAGTTAAATTAGGGGGAAGGATACAACCTGGAATGTAATTTGTAATGTCGGCATACCAGAGATGGTTTGATTCTTGTACTAAGAGTAGCATCTCATTAGGGAATTGCTGATTGATTTCTTCTTGTAAGTTTAATTCCCTTCCTTCTAATCTTGACAGGTGATCAGCAACAAAATTTTCTGCTCCTTTTTATCCTTGATCACAATATCGAATTCCTATAAGAGTAATCAACCGAGGCGTGGCATCCTTTTTGGAAAAGTAGGGATGCATGATCTGTATACACGATCACTTTTGAACCAAGTAAGTAAGTACAAAATTTATCGCAAGCAAAAACTACAGCTAACATTTTTTTTCTTTTTCTGTTGTGGTATAATTAATCTGAGAATCTGTCAAAGTCCTATTGGCGTAGTGAATAGCATGCAACTTCTTATCCTTACGGTGCCCTAGAACACACCCAATTTCATAATCGCTGGCATCGCACATCAACTCAAATGGCAAGCTCCAATCTGGTGGTTGTAACACTGGTGCTGATGTCAACGCCTTCTTCAATAAAAGAAAATAAATAATCATTATCAAAAACGAAAGGAACATCTTTAACTAACAAATGAGTAGGGGTTTAGCATTTAAAGAAAAATCACTTATGAATTGGCGATAGAACCCGGCATGCCTTAAAAATGCTAGGACTCCTTGAACGTTACGTGGCAGAGGAAGTTTATCGATGCCTTCAATTTTTGCCTTATCCACTTCAATGCCTCTACAAGATATCTTGTGTCCTAAAACCATTCCCTCTTAAACCATAAAATGGCAATCTTCCCAATTTAATTCTAAATGGGCCTCTTCACACCGTTAGAGAACCTTATCCAAATTTGTCAAACACTACTCAAAGGAATCTCTATACACTGAAAATTCATCCATAAATACCTCCAAAAAATCCTCAATCATATCAGTAAAAATGGCCATTATACATGGCTGAAATGTAGCTAGTGCATTGCAAAGTTTGAACGACATCCGTCTGTATGCAAAAGTACCATATGGACATGCGAAAGTTATCTTGGCTTGACCCTTTAGATAAATGAATATCTGATTGTAGCCAGAATACCCATCTAAGAAACAGTAGAATGCATCTCCTACAACTCTCTCAATCATCTGGCCCACAAAAGGTGATGGGAAGTGGTCCTTTTGTCACTGAGTTGAGCTTCCTATAATCAATAGAAACTCTCCAACCAATGACCATCTGTGTGGAAATCAACTCACCTTTTTCATTTTCCACCACTGTTGTTTCGCCTTTCTTTAGTACATATTGAATTGGACTTACCCTTTCACTGTGTGAGATTGGGTATATAATTCCTGCTTCCATAACTTAATCACCTCTTGTTTTACAACTTCCTGCATATTTGAATTCAAATGCCTTTGCCTATCCTTTACTGGTTTACATCCATCCTTGATATTTATTCTATGCATCATAACATTCAGACTTATCCCTCAGATGTCTTATATCTGCCACCCAATCGCTTTCATCCTCCTCTTTATAACTTCTACTACCTTCTCTTTTGTTCATCACTCAATTGGTTTGAAATAATCACAGGTAATGTTTGATTTTCACCCAAAAATGTATACCTCAGGTGTGAAGGTAAATGTTTTAACTCTAGGGTGGGTGCTCTCTCATTGGAAGGTAGTATGAGTGGCTTGGTCCTCACCAAAGGTTCCTTCTCTCTTTCCACTCTCATCTTCTTCATTTAATTCTAACTCCCTCTCACTCTTTGTTTTTATCATTCTACTAGTTATCTCCTCCACACACTCATCCATCACATCCATTCTCATACAACAATCTGGCTCCTCCCTGATTTTCAAACTCCTATTCATGTTCAACTCAACTTTTTCATCACTAATGCGTAAAATCAGAACACCATTATTCACATCAATCAACACCCGAACAGTATTCATAAATGAATGTCCCAAAATCAATGGACAATTTCTGTCCTCAGCAACATCAAGAATGGCAAAGTCAATAGGAATCACAAACTTATCTACTTTTACTAAAACATCTTCAACAACTCCAAAAGGCTTCTTTATGGATTGATCAGCTATCTGAATTGTCATTGATGTTAGCTTTATGTCATCCAAGTTTAGCTTCCTGAAAATAGACAATAGAGTCAGATTAATACTAGCTCTCATATCATATAAACATTTAGAAAATTCAACACCATTAACAATACAAGGAATAATAAAACTCCCTAGATCCTTTAGTTTCGATGGCATATTGTTCGTGATAACAAATGTAACACCGGACTCCTTGAGTATTCACATTAAAACTCAACCATAACTTTTGGACTTTTAAGTCCACTCAAGAGCAATCCCAGCAACAGTACAAAACTTTCATACATAAGGTCATTTACAAACCGTAAGACATTCAAGCTTTAATTTACACAATCATCAAATATGTCTACATACTCATGAGCCTCTAAACAATAAAAGAACAAAACAAAGACTACCCACGTGTGGTAATGCCCCGAACATGTCAAAAGACCCCACGAGCCACTCAGAGCTTCAAGTTCACCATCTTAACTTGCATGGTTAGAAAGCGAAGGGGGTGAGTACGCTATGTACTCAGTGAGTAGGAGAAACATATATCGCAAACAAAACTCGGTACACACCAAGACAGTCAAGATAACTTGAGGATGGGTTTTTCACACATCTATCATACATACCACCACTCATGAAATGAAGATACATGACATAGAAACATATAGGCCTAGCCTATGACTCAATACATACTAGTTAGGAAACACATAGGCCTAGCCTATTAATCACTCTTCTGGTGGACATAGGTTCCAGTTCCAGTACACAGGAGTCGAAAAATAATTACGTGTAGAAATTAAATCTCAATAGGAAGCCAAATCTCATAATAAGAAAAATAGTTATATGTGTCACTGCTAATCGGCCAAATTAGTGTGCACACCCACTGATTCCCAGTGTTGGCTTGACTTTCATCTGTGGTGAGTCCAAACTAAAGTCGACAATATCATCATGATCCTAGGTAATGACCTCGTCGGTGACTAGACCTCTAGGTATGCAATCACCTGCAAGTCTCGTATAATGGTATTGATATAAGGACCTTTTATGTGCCAGCGTTAAGGATACAGGGGTCGCTTAATCTTTTGTGCCTAGCACATGATTGGCCAATCGTGATCTCACCAATCACAAAAAATCAAATACAAATATTAAGTACTAAAATCAAGTTATTTATCGGTCTAACCTATAAAATGGAACCTTTCCATGGCTCTAAGCTAACAGAGAACACATACACGTAGCATACATGACTCAAATATACATATGTAAGTTTCAACGCATTATTTCATGCAATCAAAGTCATTAGTTGCATTTCAAGTGCAAAATTTGTTCATTGGAGGTTCAATTATACGACGCATTACCTAAGTTCAAAATTCACATACAAGTCATGATACATGTCTTAGGTTGTTCCTAGTCCCATTTGAGAGATACGGTTTCCCCAACTCACCTAAAAAAAATACTCCCTTGACTTCAACAATCCACGTCCCACGTTCCTTGATCAATAGCTCCCGAACCTTTATACATACAATATATCATGTATTACCACTCAAACATGTATCTTATATGTAGCAACCACCACATAAGTGTAAACTTTTGCATTTTCCAAGGCATTTAATGCCTTTGATCCAACACTTACACATTTCAAGGCATAATTATGCACATTTGAATCCAAACACATTAGGCCACTGCTCATCAATCTAAGCAAAAATTCAAGGTTACTCTAAGTATACATGAAAGCTTCCTTCCAATGCATACCATTAAAATCCTTAAATCTTAAGCCAAGTCCACTTAGGCATTTTGTGAAACACCTAATGTGCATTACTTTCAAGTTATATTTCAAGACTTTATCATAGTAATTCATGCTCTAATATTGTTATATAACAAGCACTTCCAAATACCAATCCATTTCACAACTTCCAATTCTCCTCATTTAATCCATATGCTTCATAATTATACCACTCATCACATTAATCCATTTCTTCCCTCATAATTTCGGCCAAGCCTTATTCCATATACATTCTTCTTCATTTTTTTTTCATCAATTCACATGATACATACACAATGAACACCATAGAATTCATTTAAACCATCAATTTCAAAAGTTATTCAAAATTTCACAAACTTTCACCAAATAAAAGGGCATTTCGGTTTTGGCTTAAGGAAAATTCTCCATGACTCATTTCATTCATCTAAACCATGTTTCACGCATACTCAAGCATGGAGAACAACATATCTTAACAGCAAACTCAAAATCATAATGTAGAGAGAGATGAGACAAAATTTACCTAAACGTTCCTTTAGTGATATCTTCAAATCCTTTGAGAATTTATCAAATATAATGATAGATTTGAGTTTCCTGACCCCAAATTACCTTATAACACCTTGGTTTGGGTTAAAGAATAAAAAAAAATGGTGAAAGGTAGGTGATGGCCGAAACTCTCTTCTCCTTTCTTCTCCCTTCTTTTAATTAAAACATGGTGTTTCTAATGTTTAGTGAAGAGGTGCACGATCATACGTGAAGAAAGATCTAAATTATTGACTCATATTTGACCATACATGTTAAAATTACCTTTTTTCCCTTAGCTTATGTGAAATTACCTTTTCCAATTTTTCTTAAATTTGCAATTAAGCCCAAAATTTGAGAATGACCAAAATTTTTATTTTCATTTTGGTCTCTAGACTTTTGAACATTATAATTAAGCCCTTTATCATGATAAAATTACTGTTTGGTCTTTCAAGAATTGAAAAATTACATTTAAAACCCTTAACTTTTAACAATTTGCACATAAGCCCTTATGTACATCAAC
>JAOQMS010000004.1:21156126-21190765 GCA_027563885.1 Erythroxylum longipes | reverse complement strand
TTCTACCACCTTGTTCTTATGTAAATTATCTTCTTTATACCGTATCATGTATAGCTGAAACATGTTGATTTGGTTATATTATTTCCTTTGTGTTTAGATTTCGAAAAGGTTTTGAAATCTACTGTTTAACCAAATCTTGCAAGCTTTTGTTTTCGATCCAACAAAGGGTCAGGTGGGGGTTTGAAATTTTTTCATTTTTTCATTTTTGCAAATAATTCTTAGGATTTTTTAAAACTTACGGTACCAATGATAGTTTTAGGTTGCATAATACTTTAGTGGGTAGTTTAGTATAAGTTTAGTTGTTAAATTAAATGATTAGTGCATGTTTAGGTTAGGATTGTGTTATTTAGTTAGATATTTGTGTTTTGAGTGTTTTATGGAATATAGTACGATATTAAGCTTAAATTTTGTGTATTTAAGGTGCCTTGATGTGTTTGTTAGTGTTTGAGATCAAATATCAAAGAATGTAAAAGATTTGGAGGAAGCTCGATGAAGATCCAGGCCTACGATCATGACCTATGGGCCACAGTTGCGGCTTGATCAACAGTAAATGGGATTGACTTCAAAAACTCAACTTTGCGGGGTTATTTCAAACTTTTTAGGCCCAGGTAAAACCTAAATTTTACCCTAAATAGAAAAGACTACAGAGAGGGTAAAGAACTAATGTGAGCAGGAGCAAGGACCACTATGGAGATGGCGAGCGTGATGGGGGCGAGCTTGTCATTCCAGTTGAACCTATGTCCAGAGTTAGGACCGAGAGACTCAAGGAGGCTCTGTATGCACATATGGGCCAATTTGTGGAGATGATGGAGTGCATCAAGCCTATTGGAGGAGAGTTATATGAATCACAGCTAAAATTGATTAATTTATCTCAAATCCTTGGATTGGACCCACTTAAGACTTAAAGACCATCGTATTGGGCTGTGCATCATTACTTAAGCCCAATAGAAGAGACGTGCCTATGGTCAGACTTGAGGGGCACGTTGGACCAGGCCTAGGTGTATTTTTATTATTCAATTTTGGACTTGTTTTAAGTTATATTTATTTTGGGCTTCTATATATTATTTGACCTAGGTATAAATACCCTCTTTAGGGTTAGGAAAAGGGGACTCTTTTTCAAATTATCTTTTGGTGAGCTGCCGGCCATATTGAGAGAAGAAATCCCTCTTGTTCTTTTCAATTTAGGAATTAAACATCACTTATCAACTGAATCAGATTGTGGCTTGATTTTGATCCTAAACAACTTTCTTGGTTTGTTCTTTACCCATTATCTAGGTTGCTCGAGACAAGCTCTCCGTAAAGTCTAGTAGGTAAATTTGAAACCCTACGTATCATATGTAATTTTAGTTAATTTGAATCTATCCTCTTCTTCTTTCCTTGAATCCGAACTTTTCAATCTTTCAATTCCTTGGTGCGTATTAAGAACCCTAATTTTCTGTGCCTCCATTTTCCACTTGAGAGAGAACATAAGGAAGGCAGAAAAAGGAGAGAAGGGGAGAGGAGCATCTTGTTGAATGAAAAACAGACTACTCATTTTATGCTTAAAACTGCAAGTATATGGGTCGCAACTTGTAGTAAAAAGTAGATAACCATCCTATAAGGAATGTACTTAGGCGCCATTTAATTCAGGTTGATCTTTGTTTAAGAACCAAATTTTTAATGAAAATAAACTAGAAAATTAAATTATATCAAACACTAATAACGAACAATTTAAAACACAAAAGTGCATAAACTTGAAATTCAAGATTTTAACTACTAGAAATCACTTTTTCCTTATCTTATCTCCCTCCTATTTTGTTAATTGAATTCTGCCTCACCTAAGATGTCCCAATGTATTAACTACCCTCTCTCATGGTGTAATTAATTGTCCCTAGCCAAATTAAATGGAGATTATTAAGCAATCTCTCAATCTACAAAATCAATCTACCAATTCAACTAGTTATTAAGTTATCCTATGGGTGATCAATTAATTAGTCAAGATCTCTCTTCTAACTATTCAATTAACTTGATGAATGTAGGTCTATAGAGTTCCAATTCTCATTATACAACCCCAGACAAATTACCTAACTCAATCTCTCAATATATTGCAAGGTATAAATTCATCATTCATCAAAAGATTCATTTATTCAAATCAACAAAATAAGAGTTCAACAAGAAGTTTAAAAGTAATCTCTACAAATAAATTAGCCACTCATGATGTCATTAACATCCCCAATAATCAAATAATCCATCATACAAATGCTAGAAGAGAAAAAAAACAAAAGAAAACTAAATGAATCGAACTCCCCCTCTTCTTTGCCTGAATCTGGAAAATCTGGCATTGGTATACTCTTTATCCAATTGTGAATGAAAAACCTTGATTCTGTACCTCTTACAAGACTCTAAACCTGTTTTTTTTTCTCAATGAGGAATGCCTTCATGATTCTCTCTTCGTCCATAGGGGTTTATAACCTTATATAGTCCAGAAAGTGAATCTCGCATATATCTTCGGGCTATGTATCCCACGATCATGGGAATTGGCATGAAACCCATGATCGTGGGTTCTTGTGTTATAATTCCTCCACTTCTCTTCTCCCCTCTTGGTCTCTAACTTAATTGCAAAGGTGGCCACCCTTCATTCCTACATTAAAATGATCAATTATTACCCTAAATCAACATCAAACATAAAAGAACAACAATGAAGAGCAAACTAAACAAAAACATACAAAATATATCCTAAAACACAACAATAATGTCCTATTATGCAAGAAAAACATGTCAAATACTTAGAAAAACACACACTAATGCACAATTATCACATCTACAACTGCTGTCCAACTACTCCAACCCATCCATTTCAAGTTCTTTCCTACTTTCTCTTGTTTATTTACTTCATCTTGATGTATAACTTGAGTTTGAGAATGTTGAACATGTTGTTAATGATGTTCTAAACTCCTTTAGGAATTTGTTCTTGAATCAATGTTAATGTGATTTCTTTTGATGTTAATACATTGGGTATTATGATTATTTGTTGTATTTGCATGCTTCGATAACAAATTAATAAAGTGAACTGATAGCAAAATGATTAGATTAGGCAATAAGAGTTAAACACTAATAATCTAATAGATCACGCAAATAACCAAATTGATAATTTATATGAAGAGAGATCTCGTGTGAGAACCTGATAGTCTATTAGAGGGCTTAAGATCTAATTGGATTTATAAACTTTTTGTTAATTGAGAGATTGAAAATTTCATAATTCAATTAGGATTTATGATTTTAGGTTTAATGATTATAACTCGAGAGAGAGTAATTCACCCTTCAAAATTCTAGGATCGATACCGAATTAACACAAAAGTAATCATGTTAGCATTTTACGATAGGATAAATCCCCCTTCTCATAATTCTTTGATCTTATCTTGTTACGATACCTTAATTGTTAAGTGGTTATGCTCCATTTTGATTTACTTGTGTTAATTTCAATTTTTTATTTTCATTCAACCCCTATTTGATTGTTTAATTTTCAATTTATCTTTATTTCATTTAAATAATGTTTTTACAAACTTAGACAAAGTTAGGATTTAATTAGTTCACTAATTCCTTGTGGGATTGACACCTTAACTACTACGCATACAACCCGTGCACTTGCGAAACATTGAGGGTTTTAAAAATTGTAAAACTTGCTCAACAACCAACATATATATGGTTGATATTTTAAATACCAGCCATCGTTCCATTTTTTGATAGGTACTGGTCGATACGAAATAGTATTCACATCCGTGTTGTCAACAATTCGAGAAAAGATTAGGCAACCAAGCTAGCTAATGCAGTTTGGGCCTACCAGACAACCTTCAGGATAACCATTAGCACCACACCATACTAATTAGTTTATGGCAAGGCTTGTCATTTACTAGTGGAGTTAGAGAACAAGGAGTATTGGGAAACTAAAGCCTTGAACTTTGACTTAAAAATAGTTAGTGAGAGTAGATTGTTATAGTTAAATGAATTAGAGGGGCTGAGATTTCACTCCTATGAGATTGCTAAACTCTATACGGAACAAACTTAGAAAGGACATAATTCTCATCTAAAAAAGGAGTTCAAGGTCAAAAATATGGTTTTATTATTTAACTCGAGTCTTTTATTATTTCTTACTAAGCTGAAATCAAGATAAAGTGGCCCATTTCAAGTCACTAAAGTTTTCTCACGTGGTGCATTAGAGTTGAACAATGATAAAGGTGAGACATTCAAGATTAATGGCCACTAGTTTTAGCCTTATTTCGGAGGACATTTGCCCCAGGATCGAGAATCACTTTCCCTTTCTTCCCTCAAGTAATACAAGTATGATGAAGAAGTCCCACTAGTGACTTTAAACCTAGCACTGGTTTGTATGTACATTTATTCTTTTTATGATTATGTGTTTTGCTTAATTAATATTTTTCAAGTTTTTCTTTACTTATTGCTGAAAAGAGAGATTAAGTAATGTTTGGTGAAGATGAAGCACTAGCAACATTATCAAACTAAGAAACTTCTGAATTTGTTTAAACTTCAAGGAGTACAAGTGTCGTCACCAAAACCTTTGCTGTCATAAGCTCCATAAACATTTTTTTGCCTTTATTTTTTATTTAATTTATTTGTGTTATGTGTTTAGTTGTCACATTGCTTACCACTTTCACACATTGAGGACAATGTTTCATTCAAGTGTAGGGGAATGGTATGCAATTGCATTTGCATTAAATGTTGCTTATATATATGACTCATTGCATACTACTTGTATATATGGCTCCCCATGTTTATATAATGTGCATTTTTTGCATGATTTTTCTAAATTTTTCTTTCTCATTTTCTCATTTAATTTACATATGCTTGACTTTGTGAATGGGTAATGACTGAAATTTGAATTAGAATTATCTTACTTTTGAACAAAATTGTTTAACTATGAAATTATACTAGCTTAGGAAGTTATGTGTTAAGTATCTTTAATATAAATATGTATGTTAATTAGGATATGGCACTCAATTTTTCATTTTATGTCACTTACTTTCTTGTTTTCATCATTAGAAGTCATTTAAATAGGTAAATAATCCTAGTTATCTTTCATGTAAATAATTGTCTATAAAAAATTAATTCAGTTTAAAATGTGAAAAAAGAAAAAATGTGTGTTTTGAATAAATAACTATTTCGTTGACCTGTAAGGTTAAGAATAAAGCTAGTCGCTAGTTGTAAATAGTGATATAGCTAATTAACCGGAGACATTCTATAGCACCCCACTCTCATAGGGCATATTCCCGAACATACTATTAGTATTCAAGAACATACTTTACGAGGGTGGCATGCTAAAATAGTCAAACAATCGTACTCATTGCAAATTTTTCACGCATCACATGCATTTCATAAAAACCAATAATCAATTATAGCTCATTTTATTGATAACATTACTAATTACAATTGTTATTACACTCATTGATCATTCTAATTTACAAACCTTTCCAATTTGGAAAGTCATTACAAAACATAATTATTTAGATACATATGGTATAATATTTGCAGAATACATTCTTTAATACAAAAAAATAATGGAAAACATATGTATACGCAAATTGATCCCGACCTTTATCTCTTATTTGGTTTCAGTGGCTATATTCCAGTTTGTCTAACTAGGCATATCCTCTGAACTTGAAAAACAACATTGCAATTTTGGTGAGTTTTGCAAACTCAGTGCGGACCATCCTTGATGGCTCACTCATATCACATATCATAATAGTTTATACTTCAAATTCACATACACTTCATGCCATCATATAAGGCACATCATTTCACCAATAATTAGATAACATCACATAACACTTTGATCACTTATTTCATATTTCACATTCAGAGCTATCAAGCAGTTCATTTCAATCATTTAAAACATACATATCAATTATATATGCAATGCTCATGAGACTCACTTCCAATTGTTATTATTCTGACTGAGTGCCTATAACTGTCCTATATCCATTCTGGATACCGGGCTCATTAATAACTGTCCTTATTCATTGGGGATACAGGGCTCATTATACATAGTGAGCCAGAGGCTCTTACCACATTCTGAGCTTTAAGCTCTTTTTCACTTTCTGTACTTTAAGCTCTTTGTCGGTGGCTACTCCGGTCACAACAGCCTTTATATGTTCATACATTCATGTAATGAATTGTATCACAATCGCATATATTCAATCAATCATTTGTGTTCAATTTCACATTCTCATTCACATTTTTCATCAGATCGATGTTCGACATTCAACAATAATGTTGAGAATCACTTATTTCATTCACATTCACATTCAATGAAGCACTTCCTATATTTTCACATTTATCAAACTCCTCGGACTATTTATGTCGAGAATGGTCTCAATCACAATAATAACAATAGTAATTCAATATATAAATTTAGAACAGAACAAACAATTAAAGTGAGACCATCTAGGTCGACTCACAGTTTGCTCCAAATAGCTTATTGCCTTAATGTCCCGGCAATGTTTGGATGTGGTCGCTCTAATTGCTCTTCTATATCATGAAACACATAGACATTTACACATTACTAATTTGCGTATTCAAATAAACACTTAATCATATACATATGTATATATTATATGTATAATGCATGCTCAATGACAATCCCGGGTATGCGTAACCTTAATCATATGTCTCAATCATTCAAACATTTTCATTTGTATATGTCTAGCTCACTCTTAGATTTATACCTCAATTGCACAAAATTATTCTAGGTGCATCATTCAATCATTTTTCAAGGTCATTCTAACATTTTAAGACCATATAATATCCAATTTATCATTCATCTTTACTTAATGCTCATCATTCATCTTAATTGAATCACTTTAGCCATCATAGGTTCACTTTCATTCCCATGACATCTCAAAATTTCGGCTGTGAAAACTTGATACATAACAATTCATTCTTAAGTTCTATCCTCAATCCTCACCCCAAACATAACACTCATTTTATCACTTATTCAAGCATCATTCTAGGCTCAATTCAAGCTTCATTTAAGCCTAATTGCATCACATGAAAGTACCTAACCAATTGCTACTTCAACCCACACATAAAAGAAGCATATTTGATGTTTAACCAATTCCCATGATCGTGGACAACTTTCCACGATCGTGGGATTTGTTGGCAGAAAGTTTTTGCTTCGTTAGGCATTCCCATTTTCTAGCTTTTTCAACCCTATTTTCAGGTCAGTTTTGTATGACTATTATGACCTTGAAAATGAGGTATTTAGGCAACACCTTCTTCTAAACAAATGTTACTATATGTCTTCAATTTCTAACGATATATAGTTAATATAGTTTGGTTCAATATTCTATGATTTATACCCAAAATACTAAAGACTGTTCTCAAACTGCAGCAGCACCTGGTATTTAATTTCAATCCAAATGGAAAAACCCTTAGGGACAATTAAAATTCAATTCCTTCATGAAAATTGTATCCATATGTCTCTAGTTTAATATAAATTAAAAATCATACTATTTGGATATCTAGAGATCAATATATGGTCAAAATACATATGCCGACTCGGTGAAAACACTCCATCTAACATAATCTAGCACACTTCATCATCATTTTTATCCTTGTTCATCTTTTTTCTTAATCTATCATTTCTAGCTTATATCGTCATTATTTCCTCTTCATTCCTACTTCCATTTCACCTTAATATCATCAAAACATGCTTCATTTGACAAATCATAAAGAGTAATGCTTTATACTTACTTGTTTACTTCAAGATCTTCAAAACACACTTAACCCTAGCTTTCCATCATCATACAATCATCATCATAGAAGTTGGAGTAGGTTAGGTTCTTCTTCGGGGAGAAGACAACATGATCTTAAAGAAACAAAGATATTGAAGTAGCTAAAAGGGAGGACGATAGCAACTCAACGTAGAGAGTAGGGTTGGTGAGAAAAATCATGAATGGAGAAGGAGAAGTGAGCAATGAAGAAGAAGAAAGCATTTGGCCAAATGAAAGACAACTAAAGATGTCTTACAAATGAAAATATCGTAGATGGGTGTGTGGCAAGGCAAGTGACACTTTTCACTTGCCACATATCACCACCTTATGGTTTCTAATGGGTCCCCTTTATTAACCAGTCCATTTGTCTCCAATTTCTAATCCAATTATCTCTCAATTTTATATGGCACTTGTCATTAAATCCTAATTCATTTGTCAATAATTTCTACCGCCATTTGACATTTATTTCTACTGTCATTACCAATTGTTTAGCCACTTGGTATTTTTCTTAGTCCAAAATACTCATAAATATAAAAAATTCTCCAATTTTCACCCAAAAATTCTAAATCAATAATTATACACACCAACTCAATTTTCAAGACACATAATTCACAATTCAGATTATAATCACATTAAAAATTAATTATACTCGAACAAAGTCAAATGAGTGCATGAACAGTCATTATAGTGTGTTCAAAACAATCAAATTTACTTGTGTGTAGACTAATTTTATACATGAGTATGAAATGCAATTTTCTAATCTCTCATTGCTATTTCTCATTTACATAAATTTATGTGGAAACGGGATGTTACACATTCATCACAAATTTTTGTTTTCACGACAAAAGGATAAAATGACTCCCCAACCAATCTGAATAAAAAATGAAACCTAGTTGAGTAACTAGGGGACATTCACCATAAACTGATTGTCTTCTTATCAAAAGACTAAGTTAGATTTAAAAACTTGAAAAAGTGACATATGTGAATAAATCATATTGATCTTGTAAAAATAACAATAATTTTTATAAGAGGATAATTAGTGATAGTTAAACTTTTTAATTGATCGATAATAGTAAATGCATATTAATGTAGTACATCATAACACTACTCAAATTAACTAGACCTAAAACTATAACAGTGATAAGTATAGTTTGATCCCACAGAGAGTGTTCGGTTAGCTTTTGTTATGAAAAGAATTTGTGTTTAGGTTAGGGTGGGGCTAGTGTTTTTCAAATAAGAAAATAAAACTAAATTAAACTAAACTAACGAAAACAAATTTAAAAAATTAAAAAATGATGAAAAGTGATGAATGCATTAGGGACCCGATCATCAGTTTAATCTCAGCCTACACACGAAGATACCTTATTAAATTCATATTCTTATACCTCTCCTCGCAACTATTAATCCTAGGTTAACAATAAGTTTTGTTAACCACGATTTTCCTTTAGGTCATCTTTAATTAAGATGAGCTCGTTAATTAAACCTAACTATCGAACAACCTAGAACAGGCTCTCTAGATTTAATTAGATAGCCGCATTACAAGTTAGGAAAATAAATTAATCAAGGCAACAACCACACAAGCTAGGGTCATTTAACCTAGGTTATGTTGTCCCTAATGATTAAAAATCATTAGTTGCCACAAATGAATCAAAAACACAACAATTATGTATTGTATTTGATTCTACTAATGGGTTCATACATAAAATCAATTAAATAAAGTATTCATAAAATCAATTAAATAAAGTATTCAATCATTCTTACACAACACCCAAACAATAAAAATAGGATAACATAATCAATTCCTAAGAGAGAAAGAACAAAAAGAATGAAAAAATGCTTAACTGGGTTCTTCGACGTCGATGTCACCTCTAAACCAGCATCGGGAAGCCTCGAATGAGCTGGAAAAAAATCATAGGCATAAGTGGTTGGCTCACAGCTATGATTGGCTTCCTTGAAGCTCATGGTTGTGAGCTAATGTTGCATGGGCATGACATTAGAGATGAGTCATGACTCTAACAAAATGATGCATGGTCATAAGGTATGAATGCCTCACATGTTCATCATTGTATATATTTCTTTCCTTCTCTTACTTTAATCCTTCTCCTTCTTGCTCTATGAAGACAAGTAAGTGTAAGTCTCAAGAAGACGACTCAAATATTATGCTTTTGACTCATTTTAGCTTTTCCGCTTTCGAATTGTACCTAAAACTAAATATAAACTAAAATGAATTTCTTAAGCATTTCATATCATTAATCGCTAAGTGTTTTGGAATAAATGTATAATCAATTAAGCAGATATCAATTTTCCCCACACTTAACTTTTAGTCATCCTCAGGTAAAACATCAAAATCAAAATCACAGACCCAAAACATTTACTCATTTCCCATATTTTCCAATAATAAATAGTTATAAGCAATGATGAATAACTTTCAAAAACTATAGTAAGAAGTCAACATTCAACGATTCTACTTATATTCAACCAACAATGATCACCTTTAGAAACTGAGCAATCTAGAGATAGACTCGATAAAATGTGTTTAAGATAATTTCATGGGTACACTCAAACAGCATTCATGATCATGACATTCTACAACTTTATATATCATTTTATTTCTTGGCCACTAAGATTCACATGCATAATCACAAATTAAAGGACTTTTTAAGGTTGTAATGTGGGCAAGGATAAGTTGAGATGTATTTGGTTAATGCAAAAAAGTCATCAAAGCTAATGAAGCGAAAGTAACACTTAATGAAACATCAAGCACAAAAACTAACATTCATTTAAAACTAGGTACCATCAGCTATGATGAATGCAAAACTATATTTCACAGATCAAATTCAAGCTCTCACACCACAAACCAGATAAAGTATAATTAATTAGAAAGGATCACTCAAAAATTGATGATAACTATACATTGAAACTATAGGGAGTGACCTTCTAAAACATCATCCACCTTATATGCATTATATTCAATTCACCCATTCCATAAAGCTTTAGGAGGAGACATTAATCATAAATAACTTTGCAAAGCAATTACATTTTCTCCTAGATACTTTTATTTAAACAATGTTTTCTTTTCTTTCTTTTTCTTTGTCTTTTTCTTTGTCTTTGTCTTTTTCTTTTTCTTTTTCTTTCTTTCTCTTTTTTTAAATAAAAATTGAAAGCAGCTACAACAACATAGGAATTTCATCGATAAAACATAAAATAGAATCCCAATAATTACAACCATCCCACAAATATGCACACCACCACACTTATACTTTTTTGCATCCACAATTATCCACAATCAACAAATGTTCCACTAGCTTTAAGGCTTGGGTAAGAAATTTGGTTAGGTTTAAAGCATGTAATGTGGTTAGCATAAAAAGAAAGGTTAATAAAGCTCAAGGGGGCTTCACAAAGGGAAAATTCATATTAAGGGGTAGGCTATTTGGCTCATGTAACTTATGAAACAAAGAATGCCTATATCATTTTCATGTTAATGCTTGTGATAAAAATGTGATCTTAAATAGAAAATCAAAGTAAAGTCAGGATGTACATAACATGAAGGTCAACATAAACAAAAGACAATCAGAGTAATATGGATGTGTTAATATATAAAGGCTCAAAATTTTACTGGCTTGTGTCTGCCACTAGTCACTACTCTTCTAAAGATACTACATATTGACCAATCACAAGAGCGAAAGTACATGCTAAAGTTACCATGGATTTTTCTAGCCAATTCACACTCTAATTATAACTATATAGTCCTACAAGCAATAAAAATTGAGAAAATGTTTGTGTGTTTATTTGAGTCTCTCTCTCTTTTATTGAAAACTTAAAAATGCATAAGAAACAAACAAACTTAAAAACACATATGCATATAAGAAAGAAATGTGAAAATGCAAAGGAAAGAAATTTTCCCTTAAGTTGCCTTCCAAATAGCGCCTTCATTTATTTTTGCTACCTCGATTCCTTGTTTTCCTTATCACGTGACAAAACTATGATCTTCAGGTGTCATATACCCTTCCTCCACATAAGGATCTTCAGGATAAGGCCTAAGTTGATGACCTCTCATTTTCAACATATTTCCTATCTTCAAACTCTTAATCTCTACTGAGTCCCTACACTCTTGGAATATTTCAAATGTCTCTTCACCTTTTTCCTCCTTTTTCAATTTCTCCAATCTGCTATGTAAAGGTGAAGGGTTAGTATTAACAATAATCACAGACTCGGTACTCACCTTCAAGCTAATTGATGTATCCTTTTCTCCTTCGAACACTCCTCCACTTGTTCTTCATAAGCAATTCTTTAAGTAGTATTCTCAAGATTCTCAAGTTCCTCTTCACTTTGTAAGGTCTCTACACTAACATCTCTTGGGTACATCTCAGATTGAGATAGTTACATCTTTTTCACTTTGTAAAGCTAGGAGGTTGATAGCTTCTGCTAGCTGACCCACTTGGCTTGCCAAGTTTTGGATTTGAGAAGTTGTATCCTGCTAGAATTGTATCATATCCTACTAAACAACATTAACTAATTTTTCTAGAGATGTACCTAAGTTTTACTCCACTCCAAATTTTAGATGCTAAACCTTATATCCTGCCATAATTGTCTTTCCTCTTGCTGAAATTGCAAAGTTTTAGCAGTGATAGCATTAACTAATTCATAATAAGAAGATTCTGGTCTACACGAGAATTGTTATGCATCCTGCAAACTATCATAGAAGTAATTTATTTTCCATGTTTTTTCAATTTTTTCAATAAAAAGTGAAAAGATCAAGAAATAACTAAAAAGAAACTAATTATAAAAAATGTACAAAACGCTAATTAAAACCAAGAACAAAAACTAAAACACCGTACTCCCTGGTAATGACGCCAAAATTGACGTAGCACATTGTAACTCAAAATAACTAGACATAAAACCATAACAGTGATGAGTCTAGGTCGATCCTATAGAGAGTGTTCAGTTCGCTTTTATTATGAAAAGAATTGGTGTTTAGGTTTTGGGGGCGTGAGTGGTTGGCTCATGACCGTGATTGGCTTCCTCAGATCTCAGTGCCGTGAGTTATTGTTGCATGGATGTCACGCCCATGCAGAATGAGTCATAGGCATGACTAATGTGTCATGGCTATGACAAAATGATGCATGGCTTTGAGGGATGAATGCCTCACGTGTTCTTCATTTTACGTATTTTCTTGTGTTTTGTTGCTCTAATCATTCTCCTTCTTACTCCATAAAGACAAGTGAGTGTGATTCTCAAAAAGATAACTTAAATATTGTGCTTTCGAACCACTTTAGCCTTTCACTTCCAAATTGTACCTAAAATCAAATATGAACTAAAGTGAATGTCTTAAACATTTCATAGCACTAATCACTAAGTGTTTTAGAGTAAATCTATAATCAATTAAGCACATATCACATATTTATAAGTCTTATAGATGTAAGACTAACTTGTTTATATCTTGATTAATATGTATGTTTCTATTAAAGTTCATAAACATGATGGAATTGGTTGATATATTGGAACTCGTTGAATAATTGTTGCTTAAGACTAAGTTAATTTCATAAGGTTAAGACCATTGCACCATTAGTTTTATAGTGCATGTGTGTATGTTTGTATGAATTTGTGTGCATTGTGTTGTTTTGTATTTAATTTTGCTTAAGGGCAAGCAAAAGTGTAAGTGTGGGGGAATTGACAAGTGATATTTGTTATAGGATTGTCTAGGCCATTTTATGTGATAATGTGTATCTTTAGTATACATACTATGATGTTTAGTTTGTTATAGGATTATCTAAGTCATTGATGTGATAATGTGTATGTTTAGTATACATACTAGGATGTTTAGCCTTGGTTTTATGCTATTTTCATATAATTTGAATGTGTATGTGATTGTATATGATAAATTGAATGTTAGGTTATAAATGAAGGTTTTTAAGCTTAAATTTTGAATGCTTTTTATATGTTTTAATGTACATACATTTTGCATGGTTGCATGTCAACATATGGGCAGGATTAGGACCTTGTTTATGTTGATTATCAAATTACTTGCATATGTACTTGTTATAGGTATAAAAGGAGAAACAAAAGAAGAAAATATGGTTGGAAAACAACAAGTGGGATTTTCCAGCTTTCCAGCTGGCAATTCCTACTTGCTCCACTTGCATCCTAAGTTAGTTTAAGCACTGCAAGGGGCATAAAAACCCCATTTTAAAATGGTCGTGCAACACACCAAAAGGAGGAAGATAGACACATTTTTGGTGTATTTTCAAGGAAAATCAAGTGATTTCAAGAGATCTCAAAGCTGTCACACCAAGGTCCAACTTTATTCTTCATAAGCCTTCTATTCTCTCTTCTCTCATTTGTTTTTGTTTAGTTATTGTATGGAGAAGATGTACAAATTGATGATTGTAATGGATTTCTAAGTAGATTTTAGTGTTGTTCTTACCATAACTATGAAAGAACTCACTTTGGTTTAACATATGGTTTACTTTAATGCTTATGATGTGTGAACCTTATATACCTTGCTTACATTAAGAAATGAAGTTAGGAAATCAGTTTGAATGTATCATGACAATGTGCAGCCTTGAGAACAATTGACATATCAAGCTAACATGACATTTAGAGAGAGATATTTGATGTTTTGATGGTTGTCCTTGAATTTTAATCGTCATTTCGGGCTTAATTGGTTCAAGTATTGAGAGAGAAAGGGCTAGTACATTAAGGTGCCTAGGACTAAGCATGATTACATTACCAAAGTGAGGGATTACATGGTATAGAGAGAATGACCCTAGCCTTTGTAATTTGATTCTCTAAACCAAAATTACCTTCTTATTTTTGTGACATTTTGAAGTGTGTTTGCAAGCCTTTAAATTGTGAATTTTTGCGATTTCAATATCTCATTACTTGGTTTACTAAAACAAAATTCGATTTGAATTACAAGGTGACTAACCAATCCTTACGGGAAAGATACCTTGCTATACTATTTTATACGAGCTCTATATTTGTGGTATAGCAACTTCAATTAATTTTAAAACTTCAACCTAAACATGAAGTAGCTATATCAGTATAAGATATTGGATCTTAATTTAGGCATAATTGGTATTTCTTATTTGTAATTTTAATTAAATTTTAATTGAAATTAGAACTTAGTTTCAATTAAATTGCTAAAATACCCTACACTTATTATTAATAAGCTTAAGGTTTAATGGAGCTAACACTTCTTGCTTAACTCTCTTTGTAAGAGTTACAAAATTCTCTCAGTCTATTCTATGGATATTATTAAAGGCCAGACACTTATGGAACTATGATGATTGAGATAAACTAATTTCAGAAATAATTTGAGAGATACAACAAGATAATGATCAAGATTTAGAATAAAGTGTAAATTAACATTCATACTTTATTATGATTTATATATTAATTAGTTTATAAAATAAAAGTGATATTGATTTTCAAGAAATCAAAATATCAAAAGTTTCATAATTATTTTATTATTATCGGATCAAATCCTGTCGTGATTTCCCGACACTTATAATCTCACCTAATTCACATTTGTCTATAATATTTTGTCTCGGTTGCAACTTTGTTTGCTATGTTGCTTTGTTAGTTCATGGTTAGCAGAAACTTGTATTTGTCTAACGTTTGCATTTGTCTAACATTTCCGTTGTAATTTGCTTCTCTTGTATTGCTCGTGCAAATCTTTGTTTGTATCTTATTTCCTATTAATACAATTCTTTCCATTCTCAAAAAATAGAAACGGAACTACAGTAGCCTTTGAACCGAAGAACATGTACCAAACTGTGTTTTCCTTACCATGTTTCGCGGCTACCTCAGGTCCACTTACAGAAAGAGTCGATGCACATCTTTCAGTACGCTCACCGCCTCTCTTTCCCTACCTCCACCATCATATCAGAGCAGTCACATCATCGGAACTCAAAATTTCAACTCTTTTATCCACCTATCTTTTTCTAATGTTCTACTTCCTAACCTGGTCTCCCACTACAAGTGGTCGCAGTCATGCATAGAACTCCCACCCCTTTTGCCGCCTGATAGGGCTTCGGGTGCTTTTGATGTGTACGAGGATTTGGTCCAGAGTTATAAAAATTCATCTTGCTTAAACGATTCTAAACTTTTTCATTTGAAAATTATCAAACATGGGTTTGATTTTGATTTATTTCTATCTAATACCCTCATTAACGTGTATGTACGAGTACGTGATTTGAGATCTGCTCGTAAGCTGTTTGATGAAATGTCTGTAAAGAATACTGTAACATGGGCATGTTTGATTTCGGGGTATATCAAGAATGCAATGCCAGAAGAGGGAGTTAATGTTTTCAAAGTGATGATTTCTGAAGGGTTTATGCCTAATCATTTTGCGTTTGGCAGTGCTCTTCGAGCTTGCCTGGTGTCAGCTCTTTGCGGGCTTAAACTCGGAATGCAAATCCATGGGATGATTTTGAAGTCCCAATACGCAAATCACGTGGCTTTGTGTAATGCGTTGATATCAATGTACGGGAGTTATTTAGGATATCTTGACTATGCTCGCCGTGTTTTTTATGAGACTGAGATCAGGAATTCGATTTCCTGGAATTCTATTATATCGGTTTATTCCCAAACAGGAGATCCAGTTTCTGCTTTTAACCTGTTCTCAAGCATGCAGAGGGAGACTTCAGGGTTTATTTTGAAGCCCAATGAGTATACATATGGGAGCTTAATTATTGCTGCTTGTTCTTCCATTGATTATGGTTTATGTTTGTTGGAGCAGATGCTTCCGAGGATTGAAAAATCTGGATTACTATCAGACCTCTATGTGGGTAGTGCTTTGGTCAGTGGATTTGCTAGGTGTGGATTGCTTGATTATGCTAAAAAGATTTTTGAACAAATGAATGTGAAGAACGCTGTTTGTTTGAATGGCCTGATGGTTGGATTGGCGAGGCAGAAACATGGAAAAGAAGCTGCAGAAATATTTGTAAAGATGAGAAGTATTATTGATATTCCTTCTGATTCATATATAATTTTGTTAAGCTCTTTTGCTGAATTTTCCAGTTTGGAAGAAGGAAGAAGAAAGGGTAGGGAGGTCCATGGATATTTAATAAGATCAGGGCGAGGTGATGTCAAGATTGCTATTGGCAATGGGCTTATAAATATGTATGCTAAATGCAGTTCTATCAATGATGCTAGACTAGTGTTTAGACTCATGATTGATAAAGATTCAGTTTCGTGGAATTCAATGATTTCTGGTCTTGACCAGAATGAGTGTTTTGAAGATGCTGTTGAGACCTACTATGCGATGAGAAGAACCGGCCTGATACCCTCTAATTTCTCATTGATAAGTGTCTTGAGTTCATGTGGAAGCTTGGGTTGGGTCATGTTGGGGCAACAAGCCCATGGGGAAGGACTTAAATTGGGACTTGATTTGGATGTGTCAGTTTCAAATGCTCTTCTTTCATTATATGGTGAAACTGGATATCATGTTGAATGCCTGAAGCTCTTCGCCTTGATGTTGGAGTATGACCAAGTATCATGGAACACTATAATTGGATCATTGGTTAATTCAGAGTTCTCAGTTTCTGAAACTGTGCAAGTTTTCTTGAACATGATGCGAGGTGGTTGGACACCTAACAGGGTGACCTTTATCAGCATTCTTTCGGCAGTTTCCTTGCATTCACTTAGTGAACTAAGCCACCAGCTACATGCCTTAATGCTCAAAAACCACATTATGGATGAGAGTGCTGTTGAAAATGCACTTCTGGCGTGCTATGGGAAGTGTGGAGAGATGTCCGAGTGTGAGAAAATTTTTTCTAGAATGTCTGACAGAAGAGACAATGTTAGTTGGAATTCCATGATTTCTGGATACATACATAACGAACTATTATCTGAAGCAATGGGTATTGTCTGGTTCATGATGCAAAGGGGTCAACAGTTGGACTCTTTCACCTTTGCCACTGTCCTTAGTGCTTGCGCCTCTGTTGCAACACTGGACCGTGGCATGGAAGTTCATGCTTGTGCAATCAGAGCTTGTTTAGAATCTGATGTTGTAATTGGAAGTGCACTGGTTGACATGTATTCAAAATGTGGGAAAATAGATTATGCATCCAAAACTTTTTATTCCATGCCTTTCAGAAATGTGTATTCTTGGAACTCAATGATATCGGGTTACGCACGTCATGGACTTGGGAACAAAGCTTTGAAACTTTTTGCAAAAATGAAACGTGATGGTCAATTTCCAGACCATGTCACATTTGTGGCGGTTCTGTCCGCATGTAGTCATGTTGGTTTGCTTGATGAGGGTTTCGAGCACTTTAAGGCCATGACTAAAGTATATGGATTGCATCCTCTGATAGAACACTATTCATGCATGGTGGATCTTCTTGGCCGGGCAGGTAGACTTGACAAGATAGAGAGTTTCATTAGCACAATGCCCATGAAACCGAATGTTCTAATCTGGAGGACAGTTTTAGGTGCTTGCTGCCGTGTAAATGGACGCAAGACAGAGTTAGGCCAAAAAGCTGCTGCAATGCTGTTTCAGATGGAACCTCAAAATGCCGTGAATTATGTGCTCCTTTCTAACATGTATGCTTCGGGAGGAAAATGGGATGATATGGAAAAGGCTAGGGCAGCAATGAGAGATACAGCAGCGAGAAAAGAAGCTGGATGTAGCTGGGTAACCATGAAAGATGGTGTGCACGTATTTGTGGCTGGTGATAATCTACATCCACAAAAAGATGTAATCTATGAACAGCTGAAGGAACTTAATGCAAAATTGAGGAATGCCGGGTATGTCCCACAGACAAACTTGGCATTCTATGATCTTGATCAGGAGAGTAAGGAAGAAATCCTGATGTATCACAGCGAGAAAATTGCAGTTGCTTTTGTTCTTACTCGCAATTCAGGACTGCCAATTAGGATAATGAAAAATCTTAGGGTCTGCGGTGATTGCCACACTGCCTTCAAATATATATCATTGATTGTTGGGCGTCCAATAATACTGAGAGATTCAGTCAGATTTCATCATTTTGAGGATGGTGGATGTTCGTGCGGGGATTATTGGTAATTGACTGAACTTTAGTTGATGCAGCCCTAGAATTGTTAGCAAGCAGTTGATAATTGAGATCTTTGTGAGCAACAAATTCCTGGAGGTTGCTTTAAGCAATCGATAATTTGGGATCTTACTGAGCAACAAATTCCTGGAGGTTGGTTCATTGTCTTTTTAACAGATTCACGAAGAGAGGTAATCATTTTGTTCTCATTCTATTGCTATCTATTTTGCAATAGTAATCTAAAGCTGTATAAAGTTTCGGGAGCCAATTTTACGAACAAAATGCTTGAATCTAACTAATAGAACGTGGATGAGGAACGTTAAGGGTTGAAGACGAACATTGTGTCGCAAGTGGCAGATATCAGAAATTCAAGAAGAGTTTATTTTTTTAAGATAAAATTTTAATGTTTATATTAAAATTTTTTAATATTTTCAAAACGTTTAATTTAAATTTTAAACTAACAAACTCTTAATCTTTTGTTTCTTTTTTATCTGTTAATTTAAATTTATGCGACTTTTTTTAATTATTTTTTGTAAATTTCTCCCTCTCGCATATTTTGTACACATAATGAGGGCGTCATAAGTATGTTATCAAGTTAATTTGACAATTTAATTTAATTAAAATATTTATAAGAACTTCACTTTGAGTATTTTGTTATTAGACAATTTAATTGTAGATTAGAATTAAAATTTTAATGACGAAGGGTTAAGGGTATTAAAAGTTCAATTATCCATAACAAGAAATTGATTGACGTAAACAAACAAAAAAGAAAAAATTTTCTTTTTAATGAAAATATAGAGGTAAGTTAAGATAAGTTAGTTTTGAAAAAAATACAATAATAATATGATCAAGCATCGTACTTTTACTTTTAATAAAGTAGGAATTAAAATTTATACTTTATTATAAATTAATTTTTAATTATTTTATAAAATTAAAATGATCTTGAAATTTCGAAATTAATCTACAGTATTTTGTCCCAATTTTATGACAATCCAGACCCTATCTGCAAGTTATACTTAGGTTGCTCCAACCATCTCTTCTTTGATCGCCTACATGATGATAGCATCCAGTAGAGCATTCAACACCTCTGTGGCCACTTTTGTCATGAAAATGAATGGTGGTGAAGAATAGGTTACTGCTTCTCACAGTTTAGTAGGGATCTTTTTAAGTTGCGTTTGAAACCACTAGTTACACAATTTAGTGGAAAGGGAAAACTAGAATATTTAGGAATCAATAATAGGATTTGCAAGTTGCTTAGAGAATCGGCATCTGGGAAGGCCCCATTCTTTCTTTCTTTCTTTCTCCATAAATGGATAATAAATGTAATCTAAACTCTTTTTGTAAAAATCCATTTCCGGGTCTTTATTTACTTTAACTGCCTGTATTTTAGGCCTAGAACTAGCAGACGCTTTGTATCTATCGCTTATGCCTTTAGCCTGATATTCTTTTCAACTTCTGAAAAAAGACTGTATAGTGACGAATTGCTTAATTGCAAATAGGCACGTAGTATTCATGAAATAAGATATGAAAGCTCCAGATACTTTTCTTGGGCTAGAGTTAGCGGGCCGGCAGCCGAAGAGTTGCTCAGATTCATATAGACATATAGATATATTTTATATTCAAATATGAATCAAAACCACCAGAAATGAGGTCAACATAATATAAGTCAAAGGAACCCATGACGAAAGATAGGCCATACTTTGTCTCGGTAAGAAAGCTGATCAAAGTTATCGACAGATTTTTATCAATGGTTTCCATGTTTTCAGCTATAGTTGCTCCCATTCTGTCTTCATTTGTAAACTAAGACCAGGTCATAGTTAAGCTGGCGGAGATAAAAAAAAGTTGAGAGTATTTATTTTCTTTCTATTTCATAGGTTTATATCATTGTTCAATCAGTCTACAGGGATATATAGATCGAGATGAGGATGTTCGTTAATTTTTTCGCTTTTCTGTTGGTGTCACTGTATGCGCACGCTTCTAATGGAGTGAATCTTGCACCTCCTCAAGGGTGGTGAACAGGTGCATGTCAAAGTCAATTCCTTAACCTCTATTACTACTACGATTCCTAGTAGCTACTACACTCTTCCTTACTGTAAGCCCCTTGGCCATATAAGGAAAAGCAGCGAGAACCTTGGGCAGCGAATTCTTGGAGATGAAATTGTAAACTCACCTTACATGTTCCGGATGAACGTAAATGAGTCCTTTTATCTCTGCACTACAAGCCCCCTGAATCAACAAGAGGTAAGGCTTTTGAAACAAAGAATTCATGATTTGTATCAAGTGAATATGATCCTTGATAATTTGCCCGATATGAGGTACGCGGAGCACAATGGGATTAACATTCAGTGGACTGGATTTCCAGTCGGATACAATACATATTACAACAATAATGATTACATAATCAATCACCTTAAGTTCAGGGTTTTAATTAATGAGCGTGAAGAGACTAGGAAGGAAATAGGTATGGCTATGTTCAATGAGACGGCACCTAGCTACGAGATTGTTGGTTTTCAGGTTTTGCCCTGCAGTGTTAAACATGATCGTGAAAGCATGTCTAAGCTAAATTTGCATGATATTGTCTCACCTGTGAACTGTCCTTTGGAACTTGACAAGTCACAAATCATAAGAGAGCTAGAGAGAGTTTCATTTACTTACGAGGTTGAGTTTGTGAAAAGC
Source organism: Erythroxylum longipes (assembly GCA_027563885.1). NCBI lineage: Eukaryota > Viridiplantae > Streptophyta > Magnoliopsida > Malpighiales > Erythroxylaceae > Erythroxylum > Erythroxylum longipes. The sequence continues at coordinate 21,169,305 of JAOQMS010000004.1, read as the reverse complement.
GAAATCCTATGGTTGTCTCGTTGGGATGCTTATCTGAAATTTGAGGGAAACAACATACGCTGGTTCTCAATCCTGAATTCAATTGGGACGCTCTTCATAGTAACAGGAGTTCTTCTTATCAGATTGTTGAGGATCGTAAGAGGGCGTGGAGAATCCGAATTAAAAGCTCAGTCACTGAATAATGTGGAAGTTACTCGATGGAAACTTCTTGGGGGAGACGTGTTCAGAGGACCAGAAAACCCTGAGCTTTTTTGCGTAGTGGTAGGAACTGGAACTCAGATTACTGTCATGGCAGTTGTTACAGTTGGCCTTGCAGCCCTTCGTTTACTGTCACCTGCTTCACGAGGAATGTTGCTGACAGGAATGATATATCTCTATCTTTTCTCAGGAATTATTGGAGGCTACATTGCAGTGAGATTATGGAGATCTATAAAGGGCACTTCTGAAGAGTGGAAGTCAATTTCCTTGTCAGTTGCATTCTTCTTACCTGGAATTGTCTTCCTTGTTATCGCTGCACTAAATTTAATTCACTGGAGAAGCAATAGCACTGCCACTATTTCCATTCCCTCGTTTTGCCTAGTACTTACCCTGTGGCTTTGCACATCATTGCCACTCACTATTTTGGGAGGCTATTTTGCAATAAGAGCAGAAGCAACTGAGAACTCTATGAATGTCGCCTTAGTTCCAAGGGAAATTCCTGCACGTAAATATCCTGGCTACCTCCTTGTGCTTGGAGCCGGACTTATTCTATTCGGGATCCTTTATGTTGAATTAGTCTTCATATTTTCAAGCATTTGGCTTGGCGGGTTTTACACTGCTTTTAGCTACTTGCTGATAGTTGTTTTTCTAGTACTTGTTGGTTGTGTTGAGCTATCAGTCCTGGTCACTTGCATACGTCTCTCGGTTGAGGACTGGCGTTGGTGGTGGAAGGCCTTCTTTGCTTCTGGATCAGTTTCGTTCTATTTTTCTATGTTCGCCATCAGTTATTTGATCTTTCATCTACAAGGTTTGAGTGGACCAGCTTCAACCACGCTCTATCTTGGCTACACACTAATCTTGGCAACAGGGATTATGCTTGCAACTGGAAGTATTGGGTTCCTTGCATCCTTTTACTTCGTTAAATTTCTCTACTCCTCTGTCTCCTCCGCACTTCATGTTTGAGTTCAGTACCCAAAGATTATTACTATGTTCTGTGAAAGTTTAAACTCCCAACTAACGAGTTTCATTTCCTTTAATGAATGTCTTTCAGTCATGTTAAACTGAGAATAATTGTTGATTAATACTTCTACGTTCACTATTTCTGAATCGTGGTTCACTATTTCTGAACCCCACATTTTTTATCGAGGATATCGTGCCTTCCATTAATGAATCTGATTCAATTGTACTGTATAGTGATATAAAGTAGCATAAAAATACAGCATTCTTGTTTTACTGGTTAGTTTTGCTAATCTAACCAGTTCAGTCGAATGGAATTTTGCATCAAAAGAAGCAATAAACTGCTTGGCAGTATACTTGGAATAATCCGCAAACCATACGACTAACAAAACTAAGTTAAGGAATAGAGTTGTTGATCCTAAAAAGAAAAATCATGGAATATACACTCTTTTTTTCTTTCAAGAAAACTACTAGTGAAAACAGATACACACATGAATAGGACATTGTGTTCATTTATAAGTACATATTGATAGAATATTTTGCAGTACTCTTGTCAATTGAATTCAGGAGCCAGAATGCAGACGTTTGCTGTCAAGTTCTACTTGATAAAGAAGGTATACATGCAGCCTAATCCCAAGGATTAAATGCACGTATTGTGCCTGAAATTATGCTTAGATATCCAATCTAAAGTCCTGAGGGCGTTATAATTTTGGTAAATGGAATCGAACAGATTCCAGTTGAGTCCTTGAAGATGAACTCAATATAATATGGATAATCCAGTTGCACCAAATATAACAATTAGAATCCGATAGCAATAAGGTCAGAAAGTCTCAGTCTAACCTCCAAAATTTTTGTTCTATGAGGCCAGAGGACAAACCGTGAAACATGCCGACAAATATAATTCAGTAGAGCTTGCTCAAAGAGAAATCTTAATAAACTTAACACAAACATTCAGAGATGGATCTACTAAAAATTGCTTCCTAATAACGTATGGGCAACCTAAACCTGAAATGGATAATTTGAAGAGCTGAATCAGCAACTACTCACCAACTGCTTAAGATATCATTTCCAGGAAACAAAGTCAGTCTCACAATTGAGTTCAACAAAGTCAGTCTCACAAGACTTTCCCTCTTTTTCTCAATCCTTCCACTGCAGAAATCAAACGAGATTACATGAAAATTTTTATCAAATGCTTTATAGGATTAATTTTCTCAATCACTGAAGCAATTTGTTTTTGGAAAGGGAATTTTATTCGTAAAATCCTCATAGGGATTAAGCAAGGTTACAAATTAAGAAAGCAACTACAGTAGCAAATTAGGAAAGAAACTCATGTCATAATCAGATCAAGGAACTATAGAAGTCTATAAATTGAAGACAAAATCAGAATCGCTGTTAGTAAAGCTAAGTTCGAATTTATTACTAAATTGATGCTTATTTCAGCATTCATTTCTCTGACAATTGGATTTTTCCTTATTCAATTCATAGTCCTGAGGTGCAATAGTTTGTTTATCCACTTTCATATTCCTAAAAATCTTGACATTTGTTTCTGTCAACCTTGAAGCTGGGATTCCCATTCAATTATGTTGCTTCATTGATTCAAGTTACAATGCATATTAAAAAAAAAAAGCTAACATTTTCTGTAGATCATTGAAGAGTAGCTGCAATTGAAGAATATATGATTCAGAGATTCATTTTCCTCTGACATAGTAAGCACGTAGGATTTATAGTATGAGTTAAGCAAAGTGTATGTTTTTTGTCCATAGTCTCTGTCTTATTGCTAATCACAATATAGAAGAGGTTTTAGGATTTCTATTTTTATGTTAGGCCAAACATTTCCATAGAACTGAATGGTGAGGATCTTTGAAGATTTCCAAATGAGTATGGTTAGTGAATCTCTTTAAATTACGTATGGTCCAAATGATTGAGTCTTCTATAAACTGGTTTGGGTTGTGATTAAGTATTTTGTTCATGAGAGTCGAGAATCCTATTGACAAGTGTCCTGACCATACTCATTCATTATTGTCAATGATTATTTCTACTCTTGCATTGTCTAAAATACTCTTTCTTAAGCCTTTGAGATTGTAGATTTAGTATTAAGGTCTTATCTCATGTCAATTGTGATACCAAAACCATGTTTTTTTTTTGGAACATAATTAATTCGTTAATAGAAGAATATGTACAACAAAAAACCTAAAGTTACAAGCTTAGATTCCTAGCAACAATTTGGAAAGAAGTCACTTAATCCAATACCATCTTTTCTTCATACTAGTAGATAGATTAGCAGCAACCCCTCTTGCTATCATGGAAAGTCCACATGGAAAATTATGGTTATTTGTTATTAACTTTCCTTAATTTGATGTTGTTGTTGATATAATTCTTCAAGACTAGGATATGTTTTAGTGTCCAAGATGTTTTATGGTTGAGCTTAATCTTGTAAATGCTTTGACTTTTGATAAAGTGTGTATTCATCCACTTGAATCAAAGAGATTTTTTATCTACCAAAAACTTCCATAATCTTTTAGGAAATATTCCTAAAGCAATTTGTTCACTAATTCTAAGAGAAGCATTTTGAAAAGCAAATGCCAATGTCATTTTGGTCTCTATGAAATGAAAGACTTGGCCTTGTTCTTATTTATTTCAATGCTAACTTACCTAAAGGTTTACCTTCCACACAAGGTAATATATATCTTTTTTATACATTAGAAAATACTATTCTTTTCTTTTTTGGCAGAAAATGGATAATTGTATTCACATTGCTCAAAAATGGATAATTGTATTCACATTGCTCAAAAATGGATAATTGTATTCACATTACTCAACTTGTATCTTTATAAAAATGTGCAAACATAAACATTTCACTTGGTTTTTTCGGTTAAATTAACACGAATTGATTTAATAAAGTCATATTAACTAGCTAATATGTACACCTATAGTTGCTTTAAACATAAATTATTCTAACCTTTTAGTTAACAAAATAAGAGATGTGTTAACATGATTGTTGTCCTTATTTTGACAAAACTACTTCAGAATTTGCACTTTCTTGAATCTCAGGTTTAGAGTTAGTTGTAGTCTGCCATGATTCAGCTACGATAATCAAGTTATATACAATCTTGCAAATCAATATTTCTACTTATATTAGTTATGTTGAGAATTAGTTGTTGATAGTTTTAAATAGAAAAACTTCTTTATTATAAGTATAAAGATCGTAACAATAGTATAAAAGATATATTTCCATGAGGATTGTATAGTCACCCAATAATTCTTGTCAAATTTGTTTAAGGTAAATCAAAAGTTGATTAATAAAGAATTAAACAAAAAGCAAACACTTAAAAAATAAACTATGAATGAGGTAGTAGTAAAATTGATTAATCAATGATGAAAACTAGGAATTACTTCTATCCTGATTTTTTGTACTTTACTTTCTTGATTTAATCCTACTTGATCCTAGATATCCTATAATTATGATTACCCTCTCTCAAGATCTATTCAAGTAATCCCAATTAAAATAGATAGAAATTGAATTGTGATATCTCAATTTATCAAAACTCCTTCTAACAATGAAACTGGATTTAGCAATCCTATGGATAACTAATAAACAATTATATCTCTATTAAATTTCCTATTTATTTGATATTTATCGGTCTTTTAAGGTTACAGCTCTCCCTATGTAACACGTCACAACTGAATCAATTTAACTTCTCGATTCAAATTTGTAATATCTTGTTATTTCATGTTGACGGTTAGGACATAGGGTCTTAGACCATGGTATATGAGAATAGCATTGAGAAATTATATGGTGCATTGCATACACATGCATATCATTAGCATACACACGTGAATATTAATTGTACACATTCCAAAGACTATATATGCACTCAATTGACATAGTCAGGGGTGTATGAATGATTTTAAATGATTATGATATAAATTGTGAATTGTGGATTATTGCGTCTTGAATTTGGTCTGATGATTATAATTATTAATTTAGAATTTTTGGTGAAAATTGGGAGATTTCTAAAATTTTGTGTATTTTGGACTAGGAAAAAAAGCCAAGTGGCAAGACAAATTGATTCATGCTAATAGAAATAATGACATCATTTTTTTAAAAAAGCCAAATGAATTTACAGAGTTTAATCGTGCCATTCTTTCATTTTACCCGTATTTTTCCATTTTTTGAGAAAAAATTCCCTACTTGAGTTTAGGTCCAAACTTTATGTCCAACTGAAGGAGGCGTTATCAGCCCTTTGTTCACTATCATAGGCGGCAATCGTCATGCCAGATGGGGTGAGACTTGACTCTCGGATGTCCCAGATATCAGAATGTGGAACATGGGCAAAGATTCAACCCCAGTCTCGATCAGGGAGGGAGGAAGAGCAAAGCGAGAGAATGCCACTTTTTACATGGTAGTAGATATTATTGACAAGTGGCATTAGGATTAATTGACAAATAGCATTGAAATTGGGTGACAATTGTTTTAGAAATTGGGAGACAAATGAACTAATTATTTAAAAGACCAATGGAACCATAGGCAGTAGACATGTGGTAAGTGACAAGTGTCACTACACTTGCCACACATCTACCTCACGAACCACCCATAGGAAAGACCATCTTCAAATTGTCTTTTATTTGTTTGATGCTCTCTTCGTTCTTCATTACTTCTCTCCATTTACTACATCTTCAACTTTCACCATCTTGAGGGTTGCTCTCATCCTTCATTAGCCACTTCAAGATCCTTGTGTCTTTTTCATATTATTACAAAAAGCCTAACCTTCTCCTCCTTGAAGAGTTGATGTTTAAGTGATTTGGAGGAGCTAGGTTTGAGTGATATTTTGAAGAAGCTTGGAGCTAAAACAAGTAAGTAATATATCAAGCTTTATGGGGTATTGTAAATGAAACATATATGGTGATTGTTTTAAGATTTAATAATCATGAAAATGGTGTTGAAGTATGTTGGAACGTGGATGTAGAAATGAGTAGATTTATGTTCTGTTTTTAGTATAAATGATCAAAAGTAGATTATAGGTTGTGTTAAAGATGTTTTTGAGATGAATTGATAGTGAAAATGGTGATGAATGAGTGATGAACATTGATGAATAAATGTATGTGTTTGTGTTCTATTTTTGAGAGTATGAAAACCTTGAATTATAAGTTGTTATGAAGATGAAATAGATTGGGATTTAAGGTATAATAAAGGTGAAATTTATGCTTAAGAAAAGTTTTTTAGAAATGTTCTTGAAATGAGAAGAAATAAGATTTATATATGATAATAAATAATAAAGATCATGTTCTTTTTTTGTATGATTGATAAACAATGATTTATGATTTGTTTTGTGGATGTTTTTGAGTTGGAATTGAGGTGATAATGAAGAGGAAATGAAGTAAAAATGATTAACTAAGCATAAGATGGTTTAGATATAACATATAGGAGTTAAAAATCTAGAAAAACATGGAAGAATTTAGCTGGAAAATTTCATGTAACAAAACCCATGATCATGGAAATGCATCCACGACATGGAAGAATTTAGCTGGAAAATTTCATGTAACAAAACCCATGATCATGGGAATGCATGCACGATTGTGGGAAATGCAAGAAATGGCTAGAAAATTTTCTGATGGCTTAACCCAAGATCGTGGGAAGTCATCCATGATCGTGGGAATGGCCATTAATGTAAATTCTTCTTCTTTTAAGTGATGTTTGAAACAACTAAGGATAAGGTACTTTCCTATGATGCATTTAAACTTGAATGAGACTTGAAATGGACCTAGTTTGAGGTTGAATAAGTTGATAAAGTGTTGGATATGTTTAGGTTGTAATTGAGGATATAACATAGTGAATGAATTGTTGATATCAAAGTACCAAAATCTGGAAAATTATGAGTATAATAGGATGGAAGGTGTTCATATGATTGTAAATGTAAATCAAATGAGATGAGTAAGGTATATAAAGAAAAATATGAACGAGAAATTGGATATTATGTGATCAAATAATGCTAGAATAACATTGGTGAATGATTGATTGAGGATATTAAAATAATCAAGTATATTTGAGCTACGAACCTAAGTGCAAGCTAGACATACACAAATGATGATGTTTAAATGATCAAGAGATGTGATTAAGGAAATATACCTGAAATAGTCAAATTGAGCATACATTGTATATACACATATACATATGTGTATAATTGAATACTTGTGATTGATCAAATTAGTAATGCGTACAATATGTGTATTGCATGAAGTTAGATACACAAGATTGAACGTCAACGTTCAGACGTTTCTGGATCATGAAGACAATAGCTAATCTGGAGCATACTGTGAATCAACATAGATGGTCCCACATTGATTGATTGTTTCTGTTTAAATTTCTGTATTGAACTGCTAATGATATGATTGAGACAATTCTGGACATTGATAGTCCGAGTTTGATAATTGATATTGCATTGGAAGTGTTCATAATTGAATTTGAATGAGAAAGAATTAAGTGTTCTTAACGAAACATTGAATGTCGGACTATTTTCACATGAAAATGTGAAAAGTGAATGTGTTTACTGAATGAATGTGACTAAGTAAATATATGTGATTTGATGTGTTTCACTACATGATATGCATGATCAGATAAAGGCAGTTGTGATCGAAGTGGTCAGTGAAAAAGAGCTTAAAGCTCAAAATGTGTATAAAGAGCCACAGGCTCACTAGTAAAATGAGCCCAGTAGTTAGAATAGATACGGGACAATTATCAATGAGCTCGGTATCCATAATAGATATGGGACAGTTAAAAAGACACTAGGTCATAACAATTAACAATGAAAGTGGAGTCTTGTGAGCAATTGCATATAAAATTGATATGTGTAATATGATTGATTAAAGTGCATTGTATGGACTGTTTTGAAATAAAAACATGAAATATCGTACATAAATTGTATTTCTGAAATATGAGGAAATGTTAAGAAATGTTTAGTATTTGTTGATGTGATTTATCTATGAATTGTGAATTGTTCTGTGTTTGATATGAGTGAGCACATCGAGGATGGTTTGCTCAGTGAGTTCGCAAAATTCATCAAAATTGCAACGTGACTTTTCAGGTTCAAAGGAGATATGCAGTTAGACTAATTGGAGCATAGCCACTAAAATCAGACATGAACTAATGGTTGAGATCAGTTTATACCTACATATGTTTTCAGTTGTTTTGTCTAAGGATTGTATTCCACAACTATTGTATAATGTATATGTGAATTCTGTAATGTAATGACATTTACGACTGGATATTTTTTGTAAATGAAATGTTCTAAATTGCATATTAATTTTCTTAAGATGTGTTTACAAATGAAATGGGACAAAATGATTACTAGTTTGTTTAAAATGAATTTGATGTCTGGAAAATTTGTAATGAGTAGTTCTGATTATCTTAACATGCCATCCTTGTAGAGTATTTTTCTCAAATATTGTTAATATGTTCGGGAATATGCCTTATGAGAGTGGTGTGTTACAAAATTGATTATAAAACAATAAATATCATAAGAAAATTCATTAAATCAAGAATGTAAGTTCAACAAATAATTTAAGAGTAGTTCCTAAAAAGGAATTTAGCAACCCATAGATGTAACTAAATGTCCAAAATTAATAATTATTAACATCTAACAATGACAAGGAATTATGAAAAGAGTGTATAATGAAATTTGGAAGTATCTCTTCTTTGCCTTGGCTGGAAATTAAAGCTTTGTTCTTAAGAATTCTCTCTTTTTATCTTCTTTAATTATGATTAGGTAGTCGTCAAGTCATTTTTTAAGCTTCTTTATATACTCTTTAGTCTTCTAATGCTTTGTATATGATTTTTTTTCCATATAAATATCTTCTAAAAGTAGCATAGAAATGTCAAACGTCTGAAAAACTTGCATCCTATAATGCACCTTGCAAGATCGTGCATAGCCATGTCGGAAGCCTCTGGCATGATCCTGATCGTGCATGGGACTGCCTGCACTCTCTGGCATGATTGTGCCAAAGGCTTCCAACCTACTGATTCCTTATTGCACAACACTCATGCCAGACTGCATAAGACTGACTAAACTCTCTGGCATGATTGTGCTAAAGGCTTCCAACCTGCTGCTTCCTTTTTGCACGATGATCGTGCCAGACTTATTTCTCCAACCTTTTCTTCATCATTTCTTCTCTTTTTCATATGTCCACTCATCACCAAACTCATCAACACATTCCTTGAAATATATAATTAAGATCAAACTCTTGCCTTAAACAACAATAATCAAACAAAACACACATAAACACTAATATGAACATAAATCTAAGCCCTAAACATATGGTTATCAACTAAGGAAACACTGAAACTCTAACACCTAGAAAATTGTACTAATTTTTAAGCCTATCAACATCTCCACACTTAAATCTTTACTTGATGTCGATCAAAACTAAAATCATAAAACGAACGTAACATAAAAACACAATCATACAATAATGCAATATTGGTATAATGACATCAAATTTCATGAAATTAACTTAGCCATAAACAACAACAATCACTTAAAAAGTTCTAATAAACTAACTTATTCTATTCATATCAAATGCTTTGATTTAAATACAAATTTCAACCAAAATATTGACACCTATTCATACATATATGACACTCGTAAGCATGCACTCATTCTTATATAACAATTAAAGAGGTAGGCCATCACCGAATACTAACTCATAAAATTTATTTTGACATTCAATAAGAAGATCTATAGGTTCAATTTTACAATATGATTTAAGGCAAGAGGAATAGAAACAATATAATATCTCTTGAAGATTATAATGGTATATTATTATATGATCAAAAAGACATGAAAGAGACAGCTAAAAGTCACTTCAAAGAGATAAATGGGTAATTACACACACTTCTAATCTTTCTAGAGCTCTCATCAACAAATTATTAAGTTCCATAAATCAGATCCAGAAGAACAAAATGCTCAAGGAAGTCACCATGGGGAAGATAAAAGATATACTGTTTTCATTCCATCATGTCAAGTCTCTAGGACCAAATGGCTTTAATGCTACGTTCTTTCAGGAAAAATGGACTATGATATGAGCTCCAATGGTAAGTACAGTGCAAGAATTCTTCAAAAGTGGTAGGTTGCTTATTGAACTTAATAACACTAATCTAGTATTGGTTCCCAAATTCCTAATCCTAAGTGTTTAAATGACTTTAGACCTATTGCATGTTGTAATGTGGTGACAATCTAAATCAAGGTGTTTATGTCCCAAGAAGAAGTATGGGAGATGTGATAGCTTAAATTGCTCTCTTGGGCTTACTTCCATGTTGCTCAGGAAGTTTTCCACACGTCACCTACAAAATTCCCTGTAAAGTTGGCTCATTTGAACCTCTAGGTTATGAATAAAAAAGGCGTGATCTTCTGTTACTTACTCAAACTTAACTTCCCTTCTAGTCTTTTTTGGGCCTCTTCCATTTTCATGAGCTTGTTCATGACCTTGTCCAATTTAGAATCCTATGAACTAGACTCATCTTGTAGAAATCCTGGCAGACTTCGAATTCCTATTTGATTTCTTGCATTGTTAGACCAAAATAAATATAGGTGGTTCTGCCACCCCGGATCGTAAGTGTTCCAATAAGAATGATTACTTCTTGGACCAAATTGTGCCTCATTAAGTTTGCAAGGGTTCTTTGCTCCCTATGATATATTTCCTCCATCATCATTCTTTCTATCTCTTTTTGGCATTTAACTTTTTGGATTCCTCATAGTTGCCTTGTGATGTCCAAATTGATGTGTCTTCTATTTTCCGCTTAAACTGTCTTCTTTTTTTTTTCCTTTTTTTTCATGTGCTTAGATACCACAATCACAAGAAAGGGTAATAATTCCTTAAAACAAAGTAATTCAAAAATCCCTAAACTAATTCCTTGGCAACGGTGCCAAAAACTTGTTGAGCAAGTTTTAATTTTATAAAACTCTCAATGTTTCGCAAGTGCGCGGGTCGTATGTGTAGTAGTTGAAGTGTTGATCCTAAGAGGAATTAGTTAAGTACTCGAATCCTAAATTTGTTTAAGGATTAAAAATGTAATTAAAATGAAAAAAATTAGTAAAAAATTAAGCAACTGAATGTGGATTGATTGAAAGTGAATTTGTAAAATTAACACAAAGAAATCAAAATTGAGCACAATCAAATAACAATTGAAAATTCACACAAGGAAGATTAACCAATTATGAGAGAGGGGAATTTATCCTATTAACACAAAGAAATCAAAATTGAGCACAATCAAATAACAATTGAAAATTCACACAAGGAAGATTAACCAATTATGAGAGAGGGGAATTTATCCTATCATCTAATTCTAACTTAATCACTTTTGAGTTAATTCGGTATCGGTCCTAGACTTTCAAAGGGTGGATTGCTCTCTCTCAAATTATAATCATTAAACCCTAATTGAATTATGAAATTTGCAATCTCTCAATTAACAAAAAGCTCACACATTCAATTATATCTTAAGCAGTCTAATAGACAATTGGGTCCTCACACGAGATCTCTCTTCGTATAAATTACAAATTTGGTTGTTTGTGTGATCTATTAGATTGTTTAACTCTCATTATCCAATCTCGTCATTTTGATATCGGTTCACTCTCTTAATTTGTTAACGAAGCATGCAAATATGACAAACAATCAACATCAAAAGCAATCACATTAACATTGATTTAAGAATAAAACCTTAAAAGAGTTTAGAACATCCTTAAGCTCAAAATCATCTTCATCATATTAATCTAATACATCAAATTAAAGAAATAAAAAGAGTGAAGAAGTTCACTTGGAAGGACCGGAAGTAGCATGAAGTCGAAATTGCTAATAATCGCCAAAGACCGGGAGTAACATGAAGTCAAAATTACTAATAATCACCAGTCAGCCATACTACTGTGAATTCATTCCCAGGCCCTGTACACACCGCCCGTCACACTATAGGAGCTGGCCATGCCTGAAGTTGTTACTTTAACCGCAAGGAAGGGGATGCCGAAGGTAGGGCTAGTGACTGGAGTGAAGTCATAACAAGGTAACCGTACTGGAAGGTGAAGCTGGATCACCTCCTTTTCAGGGAGATGAAATACTTATTGGGTATTTTGGTTTGACACTGCTTCTTTCGTTTCTCTAGTAGAAAAGGATCCCATGATCCTGAATTAATCTTACCTGGGATCGCAAATCCCAAGTTTGTCTATGAAGAGTAGATCTAATTATATTAGTGTCTATAATTGATTTCTTCTGTGTAATACTAATCGATAGGACCTCATTGGTAAGTACTACAAGATCTTGTACATTGGAACCCACTTGGAAGGACCAGGAGTAGCATCAGCAGCAGTAGCAACAGCAACCCCTTCTTTATCTCCCTCTTCTCCCCTCTTCTCTCTCATCCTTGGTTCTTTCCAAATGTAGCGATTGGAGGCTTCTCTTTAGGATTTCTTTCTTTTTCTTTTATAGTCTTTTTCCATTCAGTGTAAAAACTAGGTTTTAACTGGCCCAAATATCTAAAATAACCCTCGAAAAGTTAAGTTCGAAAGCAGTCCCCACATCTATCATTGTGGCCAAGATTGTAGAGCTTAAAAATTGTCTCATTGGCCACGATCTGTCATACCTGCTTCTCTCATGATTATGGCCTTCCCTACTTACTTTTGTCACAATCATGGCCCTAACTTGTTTCTCCTTCGAACTTTCTCCAAATCTTCTCCAGCCTTCTTTACCTGATCTTAAACACTAATAAACTCATCAAAACACCTCAAATACATAAAATTAAAGCCTGATATCGTGCTCTAACTTAAATAACACTAAAAAACACAAACACATAGTCACACTGACATAATTCTAAAGCTAAACATGAACAAATCATCTAATTAAAAACTGAAAGCATACTAAATTACCCACTAAAACATAATGCAATGTAACACCCCATTATCCTAGAGTACGCACCGGGACGCCCGTAGGTCATTCCGATACGAATCCTAAGATAAGGGAGCGCTACGTGCGATCACTACAGAA
>JAOQMS010000004.1:21125299-21135391 GCA_027563885.1 Erythroxylum longipes | reverse complement strand
TTTTTAACTTACTTAAATTTTTTATTATTTTTTAATAAATAATTATTTTTTGTAGTGGGCAGGCCACGGGCCGGCCCGCGGCCCATCCGCCCGTGGCCCGCAGCCCGGTCATTCATACTTGGCCCGTGGCCCGGCCCATGGGCCGGGCGGGTCGGGCCCCTTTTGACAAGCCTAATCCGAAGGATCCGAAGCAACGTACGGCAAGTCCACCACCCGTGGTTGCCGAAAAATACGTGGTGAGATAGTCATCAAAGGTACAGACCTCAGGATGCTTGATTCAACCCTGGGAATCTCATTGGAATACAAAAATTGTGAGATTAAGCACGGAAAGTATAAAAGAGAGTGAGGCTTACTCTCAATTGCTAGCATCGCGTTGATAATAAGACGCCCAAGATTGAAATGGACTCCCGTACCGATCGCATAGAGCAGTTTGGCTTGAGCCAGATAGACAGTCACAACATGGGTGTTTGGCTTCCAATTAGTCACAATTAACTTAAAAAGCACAAAATGCTTCAGGGTTAGCATAGATTACTAAAGAACAGAACTGGATGGCCATGCAGTGAGTTTGCCACCAGTTAAAACTGTGGCAATCAAATCCGTTGAGATAGCCCACTCATCATCATAGACAAGATCACCAATCACATTGTCAAATCCCCAAAACAAGTTCAACCGAGTAGCATTAAAACGAATTACCCGACCTCGCACATAAATTACTTCAAAAGAAGCAGCATCCATATTTAAAATAGCACAAGTCAAATTGGAGTAGAATTCTTTTACCAGATCAGCGTCGTATTGTTGAGGAAGGAGGGAGGCTTGCAACAGATTCCGCGCTGAAAGTAGTGTGTGTAAACCCTGATCCTGAAATTCAACCAGGTTGATTGGCTGATCAAGAACAAACCCAGTATCTGAGAGTGTATCCCATTTCTGCTCAGCGGCTAGGGTATAAAACTTGAAAGAAAGAGCTTTGTCGACTGGCAATCTGGTCGAAGGATGAGAATGAGACGGGCAGACAGACTTGTGGCCCTTCATCTTTATACGCTTTCTCGGTGCCAGAGGGGGTACTGGCGGAGGAATAGACTGAGCCAGAGGAGGTGCTTCAGAATCTGAGGATGAGTCTTCCACCATGGACTCGAGCACTCGAGTAGCATCATCAATAGGAGCATTTTGATCCTACACATCGGGGATATCGATAGGCGTTGTCGAAGATGATCCCGTGCTTGTAGAACTTCTGCCAGATCCAGGATTAAATTGCAAGCGGCTTGAACGTCGAGTAGGAGCTGCTGTCTTTTTCTCCGAAATTGGGTATAAAATCTTTTCTTTGTGTTTGCCCATACTCCAATTTCAATTAATCAAAAGTCAGCAATGCGGTAAATGCAAAGTACAGATACCAACCCAATCAGCTCAGATAAAGATCAATAAACTAGTAAATTCCAGCCACCCAGTATATTCCAATCACAACATAAAATTTCAGCCAATCTTCACCAAAAAGAAAAATCGTACACAACCACAAATCTTCTTAGGAAATTCCAAAATTCATAGCAATTCCAAATCTCATATGACTACCAAAATCAATTTAAATTTCATGAAATGCCCCATCGACTCCCGCAAAGAGTTCAAATTAGAACCGAGAAGAGGCAATGTCGTAAAAAATTGATCTTCAATAGACAATCATAGCATTCACAAAAATACCTAAACCATGGTTCAAGCTAGAAGTCGTGGGTAGTATTAGAGCAAGCCCAATCAGATCCCACAAAAGAAATAGAACCAACCTTGACTGAGTAGTGTCGTGAGATGAGGATTCACTAATGAGAGAAATGTAAAATAGCAAGAGAGCAGAGAATGAGCTAATCCAGTCCACTCCTTGCAATCTTTATGAGAGAGCCGAAAATAGGATGGAGATGGAAGTGTAGCTAAGAAGGAGACGCATAAGCAATAAAAGAAGAAGCTACAGTAGAGATGAACAGAGAAGACAATGGGCGGTAATAAAGAATGAAAACATTGAAGGGATTTAAAAACCCTTTGGCAAAACGCAGTGCAACGTCTTTTTTTGTCCTTTTCTTTTTCTTTTTCCTTTTTTTTTACCACAAAAGTAAATACACTAATAATGTAAGGCATAGAGTCCCAAAGCTCCTTTGAGAAATTCAAACCTTACTGCATTAAGAGGTTTCATGAAGATGTCTGCCAACTGCTTTTCCGTAGATACATGTGACAGCGTGACCATTTTGTTTTCCACAAGCTCTCAGATGAAGTGATACCGGAGATCAATATGCTTCGTCCTTGAATGCTGAACTGGATTCTTTGAAATATCTATGGCACTTTTATTGTCGCATAAGATAGTCAACTCATTCTGGTCAATCCCATAGTCTTCTAACATCTATTTCATCCAAAGAAGTTGTGAACAACTACCTGCAGCGATATATTCTGCCTCAGCGATTGATAGTGAGATTGAATTATGCTTTTTGCTATACCAAGAAATCAAATTATTCCTAGAAAGAAACAACCTCCTGAAGTTCTTTTCCGATCGTCTAGGTTTCCAGCCTAATCCGCATCACTATATCCAACTAGATAAGGTGTTGAGTCAGATGAATACCATATCCTAAAATCAAATGTTCCGCTAACATACCTGATGATCCTCTTTACTGCTATCAGATGTGTTTCTTTTAGGTTGGCTTGATAGCGAGCACATACCCCAACACTAAAACAAATACCTGGTTTGCTTGCAGTCAAGTATAATAGGCCTCCAATCATACTTCGATATAAACTTTCATCAACACTTTTTCCATTCTCATCTTTGTTTAATTTTGTTGAAACACTCATAGGCATTCTTGCATGTCTAGCATTCTCGAGACCGAACTTCTTGATTAAGCTCTTGGCATACTTGGTTTGCGATATGAAAATTCCATCCTTCGCTTGTTTAACTTGCAAACCTAAAAATAAATTCAATTCGCCTACCATACTCATTTCAAATTCAGATGTCATCAGCTTAACAAATTCTTCGACCATGTTTGAATGTGTAGCACCAAACACAATATCATTAACATAAATTTGAGCAATCACAAAATCAGATTTAAGCCTTTTAATAAATAAGGTTTTGTCAACGTTACCTCATTTATATCCTTACTTGATAAGATATTGGGTGAGTCTTTCATACCAGGCCCTTGCTGCTTATTTAAGCCTATAAAGTACTTTCTTTAATTTGTAAACATGGTCTGTATGAGCTGAATCGATGAATCCTTTCGGTTGTTCCACAAAGACTTCTTCCTGTATAAACCCATTCAAAAAGGCACTTTTTACATCCATCTGATAAAGTTTAAAACCTTTTATACATGCAATGCCCAACAGTAACCTGATCGACTCAAGTCGTGCCACTGGTGCAAATGTTTCGTCAAAATCGATTCCTTCCACATGAGAATATCCTTAAGCCACTAACCTCGATTTATTCCTGGTAACATTCCCTTTTTCATTTGTTTTATTCCGAAACACCCACTTTGTACTAATTACATTGATATCTTGTGGTCTTGGCACTAATTCCCATACATCATTCTGTGCAAACTGAATTAACTCTTCTTGCATGGCTGCTATTCAGAATTCATCTTGTAGTGCCTCTTTAACATTCTTTGGTTCAAGAAAGGAAGTGTAGCACAAATATCCTGCAAGTTCTCTATGATCAACCCTTTTTCTTTCTCGTGTTTTTCTTCTTTCACTCATATCTCCAATAACATTTTCTGCTGGAAGATTTCTTCAGATTCGAGATGAAGAACCTCGGTTCAAATCAGCTTTCATATGATTGGTTGGTTCATCATCAGAAATAATTGAAAGTTCTTCAGCTTCTGCAGTTACTTCCTCAGCAGTAACTAACTGTAAATCAGGTTCTGCAGTTACTTTATCTGCAGCAACTAACTGCGCATCTGGGCAATTCTTCACTTTTGTCTCATTACTTGTTTGAGTTAATTCAAATGGTTGGTTGCTATTTTTCTCTTCAGCCACTTGCCCATTCATCAAAGATGCATCATCTATCACAACATTGATGGATTCTTGTACTTCTTCTTTGATTGTACACTCTGTAGGCTTTACTATGAGTTGAGTACCCAATGAAGACTCCTTTATCACTTTTGC
This sequence comes from Erythroxylum longipes, assembly GCA_027563885.1. Taxonomy (NCBI): domain Eukaryota; kingdom Viridiplantae; phylum Streptophyta; class Magnoliopsida; order Malpighiales; family Erythroxylaceae; genus Erythroxylum; species Erythroxylum longipes. Next base: position 21,131,275 of record JAOQMS010000004.1, on the reverse strand, counting down.
TTTCAAATTTTCCAAGTTGCTCACGATCTCGAAGAATATAGCACTTGCTTCCAAAAATATGAAAATAGCTCACATCTGGTTTTTTTCCTCTCCAAAGCTCATATGAAGTCTTATTCAGAAAGTTTCAAAGATATACTCTATTGCATAAGTAGCAAGCTGTGTTGACCGCTTCAGCCCAAAATCACATAGACATTTTTCCACCATTCAGTATAGATTTGGCCATTTCTTGAAGTGTTCTATTTTTCCTCTCTGCAACTCCATTTTATTGTGGAGTTTTGGGCGCACAATATTCTTGCGAGATGCCATACTCATCACAGAATTCATTAAAACTTGCACTCTCAAATTCTCTTTCGTGATCCAATCGAATTCTCAATATAGTCAAATTTTTTAGATTCATCACCTGCACACATAGACTTCTAAAGGCCTTAAATGCATCTGGTTTCTCTTTCAAAAATGCTACCCAAGTATATCTCGAATAATCATCAATAAAAGTTAGAAAATATCTCATTCCACCAATACTTTCATGTTGCGTTGGACCAACTAAATCCAAGTGAACCAATTCAAGAATACGAGATGAGGTAACATACCTGACCCGTTTGTGCGACACCTTCAGCTGTTTTCCTATCTGACGCCCACTAAAAATTGATTTCACTTTTTTGTTCATTTTGGCTAAACCCTTAACAGCCTCCAATTTTGTTAACTTGCTTATAAGGTCAAAATTCACATGCCCAAGCCTTTGATGCCATAAATCAATGCTATTTTCATAAGTGGCTGACTTACATGTAGTCATGACTTATAACATATAACAATTGTCAGCTGATCGCTTGCCGCTCACAATATATAGCCTTGTTTGGTAAGTACCTTGCATTCATCACTAGTAAATTTAACTAGCAAACCATCATCACATAATTGACTTATACTTACCAAATTTGCCTTCAATCCATCGACATGAAGCACATTCTTGAGTGGAGGTAAACCATCCATGCACAATGTTCCTCTACCAATCACGGAAGTTTCTTTCCATTTCCGAAAGTCACATGACCATCCATACAATTCTGATAATCAGTCAAGTAGGCCTTTTCCCCTGTCATATGTCGTGAACATCCACTATCAAAATACCATCCATGTTGTAGAGTTGCCTTCATTGATGTACGAACTACGAGAGCTTGCAATTCACTTCTTTTTACCCAAGAAGATTTAGAAACTAAAGGTTGATGTTGAAATTTTTGTGGAATATACATACTTTTTCCGCCTTGCCTTCTTTCAAATAACATCTGTAGCAACTGATAACACCTTGGCCTTATATGCCCTACAACTCCACAAAAATGACATATGTGTATAAATCTTCGTTTCTTATTTATCACTTCTACCTCTTGGGCTGATCTAAACACACTAGAATTTTCTTCATTAACTTTTGAACACTCACCTTTGTAGCCTATACCTTCAAAATCTCCTTTAGCCTTACCGATTTTTAACAACTTTTCCACTTTTTCCGTCCCTCCATTTAATATTCTCAATCCCGTTTCAGTACTTATCAATTTCATTCTAGCTTTACCAAGCTTATCTGACGTCAACATCAGCTTCTTTTCCAATTCTTGTATGGTGTTCTTCATGCAAAGATTATCTTCCTTCAATCTTTCATTCTCTTTATAGGTTTTCACTAATTTTTTATATATAGCCTTGTAGTCCTCGTGAATATTCTCATTCTCATCATCAGTGCTACTTCTGTCATTGTCATAGTCTAATACTAAATCCTGAGCTGAGCCTTTTTCGAAATTTTCATGTTTTCTCCCTTATCTGCCTTCAGTTACTTCCTTCTTAGTTACTGTTATGCAAGTAACTGGACTTTTATTGTGTAATGCGACCAACGCAGCATTGTTTGCTATTTCTTCTTCACTACCGAAATCACTTTCTGAATCATTTTCACTCCAGGTGGTGGTAAAGGACTTTCCTTTTTGTTTCTTTAACGTATTGGCACATTCTGATTAAATATGTCCGAACCCCTGTCATTCATGACATTGAATTCTTCTTGCCTTCCATTCTCCCTTTTGTGTCTTGATTTGTTGCCTTGGGTTGGTACTCGATGAACTTCCACCATTTTGTCTAAAATCAGGTCTATCCTTCTTCATTCTTTTTAGCCATTTACCAAAATTTTGTGTGAGTAAAATCATGTCTTCATTTTCATCTGATTCATCTTCCGTGTTGTTCACATTTTTTTTCAGTTTCCACCTGTAGTGTCAATCCTTTGCTTCTTTCTTGCTTGCCTCTCAAGAGATTCATCTCGAAATTTGTAAGAATTCCGATAACTTTTTCTAATGATAAAGTATCAATATCGTGAGCCTCCTCTATTGTTGTAATTTTTGGGATAAATCTTGGTGGTAGCAATCTTAGTTTTTTCTTAACCAATTTCATGTTGGAGTACCTCTTCCCCAATTGATGAGCTTGATTTGCAATATCTCTCAATTTTTCATAAAAGTCACCAATAATCTCATGCTCATCCATCTTCAGCTCTTCAAATCACACTGCTAGCATTTGAAGTTTCGACGCTATCACAGATTTTGATCCTTCATGAATGGTTTGCAAAGCATCCCATGCTTCTTTTGCCGTTTCACATGCTGAAATCATTGAGAAACGTCCTTCATCAACAACACTGAATATCGCATGCATTGCTTGTGAATTTCCCAGTGCACTTTCTTCTTCCACTCTTGTCCATTCAAATGGGTCTTTCTTAACTGGATCTCCTTTATCATTAGTGATCATAGGATGTGTCCAACCGTGTTCTACCGAATGCCAGGCTCTCATGCCCTGCGCTTAAATAAAGACTTTCATCCCAGATTTCCATGCTAGGTAATTAGATCCATCTAATAGTGACGATCTAGTAATTGATGCACCCTCTCTCGTAGCCATGTCTGCGAATCTAGTATCTCCACCAACTTGCTACCAAGTTCTGAATCAGCAACCTTTCTCTGATACCAATTGAAAAATCGAAGAGGGTTAATTATTTCTCAACTTTCTATGAACTTCTTTGCCGTCAATAAAATAAAACAAGCAAAATCGAAATAACAAAGAAACACCAAAAATTGGTAACACAGTTTGGCACACTCGGCCTACGCCTGCGAAGCCCTCACCCAGCTTAATCACTTTCACAGTAGTCCAATAGAGTTACACATAATTGATTTAACACAATATCTCTCAATCTCTGCAACTATCTCACAACCTAACTATCCGTGAAAGACTTTCACACCCGATAACACGATCGACTCGTGTTAACCTAGTCAGAAAATTTTTCTATCTACTTTCACTCAAAGCAATAACAAATAAAAATATCTCAAGTGTTTAATCAACAAAAAAATTAAGTAACAAATACTTGAGATTAAAACAAAACTTTCCTATAAATTTGTCTCTTCCAAATATCACGGCAATAAACTTTCTTTATAGAAATTGATCATTGTGCTCTCAAGAAGAAAACGTATATCACCCATTGTCGCATAAACTCACTGCATATAAATATTATGACAAGTTTCTGCTCGCTGAACAATAAAGGTGCGAACTGTGCAATGTGCGCAACTAACAGCCACAAAAAAGACCAAATCAACATGTGCTGCCCACTAGAAACGATGATGACGTGTTTCACCTCCAAACCAAAAAAACGCACCACACTCTTCTGCAACTGAAACTTCAACACACCATCGTCTACACCAGCCAGCAGCAAAACGAAAAAACAGAACAAAAAACACAGTATTTTTTTCACACTTCACCAAAGATCCGCTCCACTCACCATAGGATGCTACACATCCGTGTTTCAATAGACTTCTATAACAACCACGACTTGTTTTAATATCTTTTTGAGATTGCACCGTAATCTAAACTAGATAGCATTTGTATTTAATTAAACTACAATCTTCATATTTGCTCCATATCTATTTAAACATCATCTCCATACATTTTCATCAATCCAATAAATAGTATTCTATATGTCCAATTTAAAATGTCAAAACTAAAAAAGGTATATATATAAAATATATCCTAACACCTTAAAAAGATAATACTTCTTCTGTATTAATTTATTGAATAATAACAAAAGAAAATGAAAGCAGAAACCTCCTCCAGAATTCCTTGTACGCAGAAATAAGGAACCTTCCTGTGCCGTTGTGGTGGTCTTGATTCATGCTGTCGTGGGAATGTAGCCCAAGCTTCCTTCCTGAGAAATTCAAGTTCATAGATAATCGAGTCAAAGTACTATAGAGATCCAAAATAGTTGAAGGCTTCCAAAAAGCAACTGTTTCGTACAATTGAAATACACAGACACTGGTTCTAGAATCGGAAAAGCACCTTGAATTTGACTGTTGTTCATTCGCAAGATCGATAAGTATTTGACGTAGCAACTACCCATCTGCTGTATTCACCACTTGTTGCCTCTGATCCTGGAGATGAGGTGTTCGAAGATGCTGGTACTTTCATTTTCTCATCCCTTTGCTTTAATTTGTTTTTGCTTCTCTTTCTCTCTCTCAGAGCAGATTCTAACCAAAAGTTACAAGTCAAAAGTTGCATAAAACTGTTTATCAAGCAACGCATATAACTCGACATAGATTGAAGAACGGAGAGTATAAATATCTAGTAATATAGAGTAAATTAAACAATCAAGTAAAGCAAGCACATAAAGAGCCAGATCAAGCAAAATTTTCAGCTCTCATATCAAACTGCATAAGTTGAGAGTCAATAAAGAATCTATCAACAGTACTTATTATTAATATTTAAAAATGAAACGCTACATCATGAAGACACTATGATATAACTACATAAATCACAAGTGAAACGATGCAAAATAACGGAAATGAACTAAAGTTCATGTCCTTTCCCCTTCTGCAACACTTTTTCCTTTCCTACCCACTGTTTTCTCTGCTTGCAAACACGTACGTTAAGGATCGAGATCACTCTTTTTCTTTCACTTCACTCAGTTATCTCGACAGCCAAACAAGTGCGTCAAGAATCTAGGAACTTACCAGGAGGAGAGATCCCGCACTTGAAGCATTCAAACAACCGATCGACGTCGTCCTTCGCGTCTGTTGACATTCTCTATTGAATTCGAAATTATCCGTTTTATCAAATTGGTGTGTGTTTGGGTACTTCTTTTCCTTTTTTCCTTCTAGACTCCTCTTGACCTGAACAAGCGGGAATTCAATTTATGAAAGGCCAGTGGCGGTTTTATATGAAAATGGATTCCACCCAATTCAACTCCAAGTCGTCCAATTCAACTATTTTGCTACTTGAGTCTCGTATTTTTAAATAATTTGTTTCGTACCCACCTAATATTCGGGAGTATTTCAATTTAGGACAGTAGTCTAAAAACATACGTTAAACAATTTATTTCAATGTTTAAAATATAAGATCAAAAGTTAAACAAAGGCAAAAGTTTTAAAGCTTAAAAAGTTCAATCAGTATTAAATTATCATTGATACACTCATATTTTCATATATGTTTAGGGTTTAATTTAGACTCTTTTATATTCATTTTATGTCCATCTATAGCTGGTTTATCAAGTTTTAGCATTAATCGAGGTTTGTTGACGCAAAGTGCATAAGTGAAACAAATAGACTTGAATTGCACTGCTTTTAGGTTTCTGACAGATTTGACCTTTAATCATTGTGGGATTTTTATCTTGAGATTAGTTTTGCGAAAAATTCTGAAATTTCATACTTAAATTCTTGACTCATTGACGGATTTTTTGAGACCAATTTCAGATTTTTCTGAGCTGGAATTCATGAGAAGTAAATTCCCGAAAGTTGCATCAGATTTTGGATCGCCAGAATGACCTTTTGACGATATTTCGATCATAACTTTTGACTCAGATGACGAAATCTCGTGATTCAAGTCTCATATTGAAGCTAACTCAAAGAAAAAGCTACTGATAAAATTTGAGCTCCTAAATCGTCACCAGTTAGTTTTTATACAATGCCGAAATTTACCTTGAAAAAA
>JAOQMS010000004.1:21105425-21119600 GCA_027563885.1 Erythroxylum longipes | reverse complement strand
CTAACGTTCCTATAGCTTAAGTCATATCAATGTCTCACAAATAATTGTTCTAGCCATATAGGTAACGGGATGTTACACAAAATGAGGTGCATTCCTATGTTGTGAGAGAGGGGGAGAAGTCACCATCAGAGTGGGATAGAGAGGGGAGTCCTGCATGTTGGTTTGGACTAACAGCTTAGAGATGTATTTCTTGTGGGTGAGAGCAAGACCAGATTCAGTCTCAACGGTCTCAACCGCAACAAAGCATTGAACTTGACCAAGATCCTTAATAGAGAATTCTACATAAAGCTTGACAATAGCATCAGAAATTGTGACAGCAAAATCACCAATGATTAAGATATCATCCACATATATAATCATATAAATATGAAAAGAAGCAGAAACTTTAATGAAGAGAGAACTGTTAGCTTGAGATTCAATAAATTGAAGTTGTTGGACCAGAACATTTCTCAACTTGTCAAACCATGCTCTGGGAGCTTGTCTAAGACTGTAAAAAGTCTTATGAAGTTTACTAACAAGCAGTTGGCCATGATTATCATAAACTTCAAATCTTGGAGGATGTGACATGTAAATGTCCTCAGAATTTCTCCATTCAAAAAAGTGTTGTTGAAATGAAGCTGGTGAATTTTCCACTTCTTAATGGCTGCAAGGGCAAAGAGTATACGAATTGTAGTAGACTTTACCACAAGATTAAAGGTCTCATTGAAGTCAACACTAACAATCTATGAGTTTCCACCAGCAACCAAATAAGCATTGTGTCTGTAAAGAGTGCCATCAGGGTGGCATTTAAGTTTGAACAGCCAATGAGAACTGATAAGGGAACGATTTGGAGACATGGGGACAAGACTCCATGTTTTCTTCCTGAGCAATGCGTTCAACTCATCATGAATTGCTACAGAACAATGTGGATCAATCATAGCCATATGAACAGATGTGGGAAGTTGGGAATTGAGATGCTTACTATATGCTTTAGGTTTGAAAATACCAGACTTAGACTTGGTAACCACGGGATAGGTGTTAAGGAAATTAGACTGAGAAGGTAAAAGAGCAGGAGAAGGGGAGTGTGTAGAAATACGTGGAACATCTTGAGAAGTGGGGAAGGTATGGGGGTTGCAGCAGAGAGTGGACGTTGTAATTGTTGGGAATGTGAATTGTTTGAGAAAAGGGTGGTAGGTGATGTTGAGGAGACAAGAGGTGTATGAGTTGTGATGGAAGGTATGGGCTTAGGTATCACAATAGAGATAGGTGGAGATTGCAAGGCAGGTGAAGGAGACCTCTTCTAAGCAAAAGGAAAGTACTGTTCATCAAAAACCACATGCCTGGAAATAAAGATCTTTCCAGATGAATCTAAGCACTTATACCAATGATGCTGGGAGCTGTAACCAACAAAGGTACAAGGGCATGATCTGAAATCTAGCTTGAACCTATTATAAGGTCTAAGATATGGAAAACACAAGCATCCAAATACCTTCATAAAAGAATAGTCAGGTGGTTTATGAAACAAAATCTCAAATGGAGAAATATAACCAATGATCGAGATGTCAGCCTGTTTATGGTGTAAACTACAGTGTAAAAGGCATCCTTCCAATAAGAAATAGGTCTATTGGCTTGTTGCAAAAGAGTAAGGCCTAACTCTACAATATGTCTATGCTTATGTTCTACAATACCATTTTATGCAGAAGTGTAAGGGCAAGTTAAATGGTGCGAAATACCCGAGGCAGCAAGAAGTGAGGTAAGTGGTAGAAACTTAGTTCCATTGTCTGTTTGGATAGCACTAATTCTATGATCAAATTGACATTCAATGTATGCCTTGAAGTGCAGAAAAGAGGAGAAAACATCTGATTTGTTGGCTAAAAAATAAATCCAAGTAAATCTAGAAAAGACATCCACAATGCTCATATAGTAAGTGCTACCATACGATTTCAAAGGGGCTGGACCCCAGACATCAATTTCCACCAATTGAAATGGTTTGTCATACACATTGTTGGACCATGGTAGAGGTGATTTACGAGACTTGCCAATTTTGCAGGCAGGACAAACTAAAGAAGAAGCAATAGGTAAAGAAATAGAACTTTAGTTGAATTTCAAAACTCTGTGAAGTACATCAGGAGAAGGGTGGCATAAATGACGATGCCGCAAAACTACGCTAGGATTGGAAGAAGCAAGACTAGACAATGAACTACTAGATAAAGAACATAGACTATGATCAGCATGAGATGGTGAAACTGGTTGCACATAATGAAGCAGGGCTTGATGAGGCAAAGAAGTTGTGGATAGTGATGGATTGGAATGAGTAGAAGGATGACTGAGCTTTAACCATGGAAGAAGAAGATGATAGAGGCCACCAGTCTTAGGACCCTAGAGAAGCAGACTCTTTGTTTTGAGATCCTTGACAGCACAGGAAGAAGGTGAGAATTCAAACTGAAGATTATTGTCCTTAGTGGATTGAGACACAGCAAAAAGGTTTTTCATAATAGAGGGAACATGTAAAATATAGTGGAGAAAAAGTTTATTTGGAAAAAGAGGAGTGAAGATTATCCAATACCAAAAATAGGAAGTGTATTACCATTACCAACTTGAACCTGGGGCTAAACATTGTATGGGGTATAAATCTGTAGGTTGGCTATGCCATTGGTCAAGTGATGAGTTGCACCAGTGTCTGAAGTCCAAGTTTCATCAGTCAAAGCAGGAGAAGCAGAGGCATAAGCATTGTGTGGAGTTGGGTAAGACAGTGGGAAGGAGTAACCTGGTAGTGAAGTGGTGACTGTATAAGCTTATGGATATAAGGGTAGAGGTGAATAGGAAGAGGGAGGTGCATAAAGAGGTGTGGGAAGCAAAGCTGGGGGTTGTGTGAGTGAGATGAAGGACTGTATTAAGTGGGAAGAGATGGGTAAGCAACATGGTAAGAAGATGGAGATGAAGTGAAAGGTGAATAGTATGCACTAGGTGAACTGGATGGAAAGGTCTGAGTACCTTGAAAAGTAGGGTCAAAGCGATGAAAACACTTTGCTACAACATGATTATACCTTCCACAAAGCTGGCATATGGTCTGGAGTTGTTACCAAAATAACCTTTGCCCCTTCCTCTGGTGCCATAAGAATGACCTTGATATTGTGTGGTGGTCTCATTCTAAGAATGCGTTTGGTTAGAAGGGTTGGCAAGGTGAGAGGATGAGACAGCAGTGGACACAAGGGAAGCACTAGGTTTGGTGGAAACTAGATTGGCGGGAACATCAACATGACGAGAGATTTGAACTAACTGTAATGAATCTTGCATACGAGCTTCCATGTCAAGAAGAATTGTGGAAATCCAAATATATAGGGTTGGTAGCAATGACAGAGTCAAATCATGTGTCAAGCCAGAAAGTATGGTGGACTTATGAATAGACTCTGGGACTGGTTCGCCATATCCTACTAACTGGTCGCAAACACCCTTGATGTCAGCAAGATAGTCTCACATAGTTTTGTTTGCCTTTCGTTGAAAACGAAGAAGGCAGTGAAGATGCATGATCGCTTGGGTGGACTGGGTAGAAAAATTCTTAATAAGAGTGGACCGTATCTCAGCAGAAGTAGTGCAACCAATAAGAGAGTGCAAAAAGCGTGGGCTGATAGAGGTAAGTAACCAATAAGCTAGAGCTACATCTTGTTGCTGAAAGGTAACGTACTCAGGGTTAAGAAGCTCACCAATAGATGAAGAAAGAAATTGAGGAGGGGGAATGGCAGAGACATCGAGAAATTGTGTGAGATTCTGACTAATGTAGTAAGCAAGATCTGTTGTTTCCAGAGGAGAAAATTGGTGTCATCCAAAACAAGGTTGAGTTTCTAGAGAAAACAGGGAGCAGAGGAAGAAGATGAGGTAAGGATTGAGGTAGAAGAGACATTAGACGAAAAAGAAAGTGGAGGTGACTGAGATATTTTTAGAAGCACTTGATCAGCAATGAAATCATGAGAAGGAGAAGAAAGGCATTGCCTTTGTGGCTCTGATACCATGAAGGTATTCTGCACTGACACTGTCAACTGAAAATGACAGAGAGCTAAACAAACAAATATGAAAATGAGAAACTGTACCCCACCCTTGATTATTGCTCAGCCTGATTTAAATACAATGAATGGATACTTTTAGAGAATATACATCTATTACAAGGAAATAATAATTACAAAAAATGACATTACCTAAAGGACAGCTCACACCAGCTACAGAGATGTAATCGCATTAGGTGATGTCTAAAGTAGTATCTTTGTATACTCTATCAATAAGTAACCTTTGCAATGACAGGATAAGCTAGAAGTTATAAGAAAACATGGCTAAGTGTAAGACCATTACATTAATCTGACTATAGACTGGATGTCTAAGAGACAACCATCTTACATATTAGTTAACCAGGGAGATTTAGCTTCCTTCATAGTCATTTCCTTTTGTTCACCACGTTTCCCCCTTTTCATGTAACGATTTCGAGTGATATATAACCCATTTCCTTATGTTTCAGGAGGATCGTTGGGTTAAAGGAGCAGCTCACAGCAAGTTCCTTGAAGTTCCTTGTTCCAGCAGGTGAGGTCTACTATTTTAGTTACTACTTCTACCTTTCTCAGACAATCTTGAAATTTAATTGGTACTTCACAAGAATATACATGCATGTCTGAATAATGTTGATGTAGATGTAGTTGTCGGTCTCTTCTTGCTAAATGCTTTGAATAAATAATAGAAAATTATAAAATTAATCAAAAAATATAATTACTTTGAAAACTTCAATTCAATCAATAAAATATCTATTATTTATCCTCAAATTATAAGTAACTTAAACGAGGACATTGAATCTTTAATATTACAAACAATTTCGTTTCTTTATATGAAAAAGTTCAAAAGCACTCCAATTAAGTCACATGATTAAGTAATTTAATATCAAGTTTTCTTAATATTGGAGCACTTTCACCAAATAGTCTCTGCTACTTATTTTTATTTAAATTAATAATGACAAAAATAAAATAAATATTATTGATAAGGAAAGGATGAAACTAAAAACATGAAAACCAGGTTGTATGTTTTTCAAGATAAGTTCTCTTTTTACAAATGATATAGGAAAACGCCTCAAACTTTTGTGATGCACTTTAATTTCATTTGATGTCTTTGATTACTTTCTATTAGAAAAAATGCCCTTGCATTCAACTACAGAAAAAAAAGACTACCACTAATATCAACATATGTACATGTATCTCCACTATGTAAGTAATATAAACTAAGAAAGTAAGCTACTAAGTGGACCATTTAAGTAAGATATTTATCTCATTGTTAGTTAAGAATATATTAAGGCTTGTAGAATTTCTCATTCCCTTTAAAAATATTCAGTATTTTTCAAATTCTATATGTACCATCATATATGTACCTTAAAGATGACTTCTTATCTAAGTTTATAATCCTCTACAACTTTATAAGTGGAGCCACAAACTTCACAATAATTAAGCAAGCTTCCCAAAATTTGTCATCCATAATAATATCATAAACCTCTTTTCTTTTCACACTTTTTGATAACTAATGACTTGAAAAGTATTTAATTGTTACTAAAATTTGAAGTTGTTCATGGTTATAAACACTTTTTAAAGTTATAAATGTAGTGTCAAAACTAGAATCAACAAGATGCACAATCTCTGCATAATTTTCTGACTTTATTAACCAAGACAAAATTGTAAGATGATTATACATAAAAATTGTCATCTTAGGTGCATATAAAGAAAGATTAGAAATATGGTCTATATAAACAATATCTTTTGGAAAGAGATTTATATAATGAGTTTCATAAGAAGACCAATAAATATGCTCATAATTTGATTGTAACAAACTTACCAATTTAATCATTTGCTTAACAGATTAAATTGTCATTAGCTATTAAAATCTAATCAACTTACAGCCATTTTAAGGCTAGTTCTCAATGTAATTTAGATGCTTCCACATGTAGTTTGATGCTTGAAATTGACGATTAAGGTAATCACCCCTACAATTATCACAACACACCATGATATCAATTGAACTTCCAAATACATGTCACAATGCCTCTCATTCCAAACTTCCAATATTGCCATGGGTGATTGCATACTATAGTCCCCTTGGGAATACTATCTACTCCATTCTTCCATAGTATTTGGTGGCTGCAATAATGAATATCCAATTATTGCAATAAGCCATAAACATAAGATCAAGAAAGAGAGCTTTAAGGATAAACAAATAAACATAAAAATAAGAACTAAAAACTGCCTAAAAGAAAATATAAATTAATAAATTAATAAAAACAAGGTTTTATTGTAGTCCCTAGTAATAATGTCAAAAACTTAATATAAAATTTTATATTTTAAACCATAAGCACAAGGTGTAGTTGTAGTTAACATTGGCGGGATCGATTTAACGAGGACTAGAATTACTAGTACTTACTATCTTTCTATTATCTAGATTAACAAATTATGGTGTCTACGATAAATCAAATGCAAAATTAAAACAATAAACTAAAATACATCAATACAATTAACTAACTAGAACAAAGATTAAACTAAGAATTAATCAAGGAAAATTGTGGTACCAGGATTTCAAATCCCCTGGGACTTCTCATACAATCATGATTTCATTAATCAATTTAATATTCTTTTTATTGGACTGTGGACATTCTTATTTTATGCTAATATCTTTCTCAAGACTTTTAGGCTTGATTATCAGTTGATTAACTGAAATCTCTTTCCAGTTAAAACCCTTAAGACTCAATTCTTAATTTTCACTATTAGGTTTGACTCTAATTTAGAGAATTTATGTCAACTATCTCTAAGTTTACATACAACTCCTTTTGATTATGGTAGATCTATTCATATAAAAGGATTTCTCAACCCAAATTACATGAAATCATACACAAAATAATACGCTAGCAATATTAATTGAAGAATAATTAAGAACACATAATTGTATCTCAATAAATCTAAAGAAAGAATTAAGTTAAAATAAAATCACTATAAGGTCTATCTCAGGGTTCATCTAACCTGAGTAACAAGAAAATCTTAGTTCAGAATCATAAGATTAATGCTAAAGGGAAAAAATAGAAAACCTAAAAGAATTATAATGACATCCCTTTTAATATTCAAGAAATCCACTTTATATTGATGAAATCTCACTCCAAATATGTTTCCTTACTTATTCTTTTACCACTCTATCGTTATACGTTATTAAATGTATTTTCTCGAGCCTTCCTTGAGCCTCCTACAAACCCGTCATCCTTTTGTTTTTTTTTTCTTTTTTCCCTTTTATAGCTTAAAATTAGAGTCTTCAAAGTAGACACTGTTATGCATATGTCCCTTAATCTTGCTTAATTTTTTTATAGTGAAGAAACACAATCCCAAATAGGTCTTTCATTAACAAGGGCCCCTTCAAAATAATTCCAATTCTTCCCTTTTTATTCTAATTGTGGCTCTAATTCTTCTCCTTTTATTCATGAAGAAAAATAAGACCTAAAAACACAACTAAGATAAGTACCAAAAAAGAAAAAGAAGCTCTCATATAAACAAGAAAAAATGAATTAAATATGGGATTAGAAAATATAGTCTATTTAGCATTTATCACAAATATTATCTGGTAAGCTTAGATTGAGTAGAGCATTTATTTCAATGTATACTTATAGGAGAATGATTCTCAAGATAAGTAATGAAAGTAAAATGAAGTTTAAAGAAGTTCTAATCTCATAATTGTACATCCAAATGGAACTAATGCCTTTATTGATACATTTGATGCATATTTAAAAGGTTATAAAATGTTCAAGATTAACTTTCATGTTGAATTCAAAATGTTTGTTTTGGACATGATTATGGATATTTTATGTCAAACAAAATGGTTATTGGGAATATAGCTACACTCTTCAATGGGAGTATGTAGAGACATATTGCTTATTGACCACAAAGTTTCATATATTCAATTGTGGAAGATAAGATAGTCTAAAAACAACTCGTATTGGATATGAAAAAAGGCAACAACTTTATTCTTGGAATTAGATTTATAGAGACAAATATAGAAGTTGTTTACTTATTCTAGTTAGATATAGAAGTTGTTTACGTATTCTAGTCTAAACACAAATATAATTTGCTAAAGGTTTTTAGCATTTAAGATATCCGATACTTATAAAGCATTAATATATCCATTATTCTATAATGAGTTGATATTTGAGTTCAAGTTAATATTAATGTTAACTTTAGAATTAAATCCTAGTTAAATATATTTTACTTGGAACAATAGTATTTTGAGATTGTAAAGCTTCCAATGTAGCTTTAATTACTAATCAAGCCATAACACATTTTGGAAATGATTGTTTGGATAAATAAATTCTTTAGTGAACATGATATGGCTCTTTGAATTATTGAAACAGTAATTTATTGTAGAAAATTAGAGCCAAAGTTTGTATTTAGAAGTCTCTCTTAATTATAATAATAATTGAGATGAAAGTTGTAAGATTTAAGCAAGTGCTTACTATAAAGAATCTTATAGAATTCTCTTTGTAAACCACTATCCCAGTAGCAGGATAATTATCATATGAAGATATGGTATAAGATACTTAAGCGATTGACTTAGTTTAAGTGAGAGATTGTTAGTATATACCTTATAGCCAATTGATCGGTTGTAGATTTTATGACATAATAAATTAAAGGCACTGTTTTTCTTTATGAATTTTGTTAACTATATTAGACATTTTAATACCAAAACTAAAATGCCTAAAATAATTATTCTGCAATAGAAATTGTGATGAGATTACAATTATGAGATTCAATATGTATTTTATATTATTACTAAATTATTCATCGTTGTAGTTTCATGAAGTCGAGATATTAATGAAACAATAAAACTAGCATACGTTATGTTTCATTCTTATGGAGAAAGTAATTGATCTTATAAATTAAAGTATAAAGATACTTAAACGAAATAGAGAATAAATTTATTGAATTGACCCTATTAACAAAATCCCAAATGAAATATTACTTATATATCTGTGAATTTTCTAATTATGATGGTTGTATAATTATTCCTTAGACTTGAGATTACTAAAGTATCACTTGTAGGAATTACTAAGACTTGATGCTTTATATGATCAATTCTATTTAGGGGTAGCTCAATTCGAGTACTTAGATATAGTATAAATCATATGGAGATAGAGGAGTATTTAGTAAAGGATTTTTACTCTAAATTAATTAAAGAGAATATTTCACTGCTCTTAATTAGTAATAATTTAAGGGATTCTCTGGCCAAAATAAACTAAGATTTAAATTTTTTAAAATATCAATTATAAATTAATTATTAATTAGCAAGAATGAACATGATTAGATTCCAAATATTAGATATTATATCCATATACTCTTTATCCAATTAGAACATTAAATGATAAAAGGATTAAATTATATATCATAAATATGTATGGACATGTTGAGTCAAACTAATTTGATATTCCTTATATTTGAGTGGTCATGACATGTTGCTAGTCGTTAATCTTAATATGTGATTATAAATTGTTTAATTATAAAATTAAAGATAAAATAAAATAAATCTTAGTTTATCTAATTTTATTTATGGATTAGAATGATAATTTATAATCATTGCCAATATATTAGGAGTATAATAGGTTATTAATAAACTCGCACTTAAAAATAGAAAATTAAATTAAATTAAATTTGACTTAATTATGAAGTTCACTACAACAAAATATGGAGTTTAAAGACATAAAAAGTAGAGTTTTTAGACACTTTTTTGTGTCTTAAAAATAATTTTAGACGTTTTATAAAGCGTAAAAAAAACAAGTGTCACAAAAATTATTTTTGACGGTTTTCTTAGACACATAAATGCGTCCAAAAAATATACATTTTTTACCCATCTAAGCATCGAAAAACATACATTTTTTACGCATCTAAACGCCGAAAATCTAAGCATAAAAAATCTATTTATACATAGATGTGTCGAAAACATACATTTTGTACGGTTTTCGACGACACATAAATATTATTTTAGACGCTTTGTATAAACTTTTAGATGCTTTTCTTTGTCAATATTTTTCGTTTTTAGACAGTTTTTTACGTCTAAAAACTCCACCATTTTGAGTTAAAAAATAAGCTTACAATTTGCTTTGTGCATCTTTTCTAAGATCATTCACATGCATATTATTATAATAAATTTTACAAATTAATCTAAAATATGTATATGCATATTATTATAATAAATTTTAGAAATTAATTTTTTATTATAATAAATTAATCAGAAATAAGAACTTTATAAGTTAATTCCAAGGATTTCAATATATTCCTTTATACTATGATCCAATTTATGCTTTCCATTGAAGAAATCAACTTTATCTGCTTGTCTGTGAACATTTGCATTTCATTTGCGATTGCATTGAGAAAAAAAATGGAACATTTATTTGTCTATCTAGAGGCATGAATATAGAAAAAAACACTTCGGGTTTAAATTTTATGGGACACAAGAATTAAAAACATTCATTTCCACGTCAATATGCCATATGCAAAGCCACCTTCAAACCGGGAACAAGCTAAAATAATGAAATTTCTCCCGTTAATTGTGCTTCACCAAAATTTAATGACTTTGCCACTTGAATGAACTAAAATAATTGACAAGCGTCCATTATGTTCTATACAAAAGCATCCTAATGATCATCTCATAGATTAATGACATATTGAGGAACATTCAAATTCCAAGAACTAAACTAATTCAGCAGGAATGTCTCATATGTCAAAGTATTGGAAGTAGAACCTTAGGGAAGTACTTCTGTTTTTGCACTGGACTTCCATTCCTCACCTAAAAGATACAATTAAATTAAGCACCTTCAGTCCACAGTACACGTGTACTGTTAGAATGGGCATAGTTTTGATGTGACCAAAACGGATGTAACTTCCAAGAGCTGCAAAGAAATGGAAGTTTAACATGTTAAAATTTTTCAGCAATCTGCAAAACTCAAAGCATCAATACCAAAAGGACTACTTTAACTACTGGACCCAAAGCCTCCAACAAGCATCTAATCAGACCAAGTCATTGACACATAAAGAAATGACTCTACTTTGACAAATTATTCTTAAACAAAATATTAATGTAAAGGAAACAAAAAAAATTAAACCTGGTCTAGCTGGGATGTGTGGACAGTCAAAAGGACTACCGAGGAAGTGTTGAGGGGAACTAACCTCCAACTAAAAAAAGATGCAGTGCGAGGAACTTTTTCTAATCCAAGTTTCCCATTTTATTATTAGGCAAAGGAAAAGAACAAAAAAGTACCTAACTGTTCTTGATGATCTTTGAAATCAAAGCAGAACAAAATGTCCTGGATAAAAAAAATCCACAAACTCTTAGTGTCAAGAAATTTCTGTCAGAACACACAGTTGATTATAGCACTCACCCACAGAATTATATACATTTGTGATGGTCAAGAAAACTTGAATTTTCTTGACTTATTATCAAGCAACAAGGTATCCAACTACACAACAGAGTAAAGAATTCAGGGGACTCACGAACTGACTAACCCCAAAAACAGTGGGACTTAGCAAACTTGAATTACTCATTGGAATGGTTTAAGAATTATTTAAACAGACCAATAAACGCATCATGTTAAACATACCAACAAATGCATCATGTGTAAGAAAGAGATCACCTTAAAAAGTTCCATAATACTGGGCCTCAAGGTAGTTTTTCAAAGCAACAATATCAGTTTCTGCAGATTCTCCAAGATTACCACCGAGTCTATGCTTTTTAGTAGCTGCTTGCATTGCTTGCCCTTCTTTGTCTACTTTAACCAATTTCTTCTTTTTCAATCCTATTCTGATCAACTTGTCACCGTGTGCAGAAAGAACAATGGAATAGAAAAGGAGAAAAGCTATCCATAGAGTGCTTAATTTAGTCGCTATAACAGGAACTGCAAAAGTACATATTGAACATTAAACATTTTACTAATCTCACAACACATAATAACAAACATCAAAGAGATTACTCTATGACAGAGAGAGGAGCTGAAAAAGAGATAAAAGACAATTTCTCTAAATCCCATTCCAACGAGAGGACTTCGATTAAACTAGAATATCATAGGATAATTAAGAATTAACAGGATAATGCAAAACTGGAAACGCAAAGAACAAAAGTTTAAAATGAAGGGGTAAGAGGAGCAATATGGTCTTTAACAATTGGTACCTCGCATAACAGATAAAAAAAATCAGAGTATTCAACTTTGCGTTCTCTAGTCAAAACAACTTAAGACATGAATACACAAAAAACATGCAAACGTCTGTCAATGATTAAACATCAAAGGTAGAACAGATGCTATTATTTCCAGTAAACACATTGCAATTCTGTGCTATATGGATTCTGTATAATCAGAAGCACAAAATATAAAAGAATAAACACCACTGAGATATACTTCAAAAAAAAAGGAAGAAAGTCAGAACATAGCTAAACTACTGAATGCAAAGTAATTATAGCTAAAAGCTAAAAGAGACACGCATATTCTCAAAAATATTCTTAAGAAAAAAGAAATGAAAAACTATGGATCGATCACTTTCTGATGTTTTATGGTAATAAAGATAAGAAACAACAAGAAAAGGCTAGCTCTCATAGAATCCATTGTGAAAAAAGAAGTAAAGCAAAACCCATTGAATGATCATCCTCCCATTGAATGATCATCCTTCAACGCAACTCTGAATATTAACTGCCCGCTTCAGCTCCGGGTCGATCACTATTTAGCTTAGGGTTATGTTCTCTTCTAATTGATTTATCCACTGGTTCTCCTTTTCGACGTCCCTTTCGTCTTATGTTTTCAAGTAATCTTTGGGCTCCAGTAGCTCGATCCTGAAAGGTGAGCACATAAATCATTTAGTAACAGTCTCGGTCTCCATGACCTTTGAGAAGATCGGAACATTTTGCTAGTAAATATCAACGGCGGAGATCAATCCTTCAGTTGCCGTAACTTCGTTGTTGAGATTACTTTTGCGCTTGCCTCCGATAAGAGGATACACATCAGAGAACAACGTTCGATGACCAGCAGCGAATGTGGAGACCATGCAATCATCAATCGACGGCCACGTGGAGGCGCAAATGTTTTCCCAAAGACCTTCCTCTGTGGAGAGAGCGTGAAACTCCGGTGATGCGCAGCCGATGGAAGTGAATGTCGGTCCATCTAGGAGAGTCAGGATTTGGATCTGGATAATGTCTGGGTGGAGACCGAAGATATTTCCTTCGATGCCAGATGATTTCGGCGATAATTGAGAAAGAGCATCCATTGGATAATTTTCAGGTTATGAAATTAGAAATGATGAGAATTGGAGATAAAAGGAGCGGAGATTAGGAGATATGAGTATTTATAGGGCGATAGCGGGACTACTTAACAAGTAGAAGTGGCCAAAAAAGGGACGAGTCAGGTGCTTATAAAGGCAATAGCTGTTTGTGGTGAGAAATATCTTATAACTTAGTTACAAGTTTAATTACTAAAAAAATCTTTTGTAAAAATATAAGAAAAAACACAACATAAAAGGTAATGGGATCGGGATTATTCTTGGATTCATACTTGCTATAAATTATAAAAGGCGTCAATTTTTGTCCCGCCAATTAAGAATTTTAGAAATTTTAGACTCTTTTTTAGTATATTTTTTAGAAAAATTTTGTCGTCTTAAACAAATGTCTAAAATCTCTACCAATTATTAGATTATTTAAGACATTTATTATATGCGTCTAAGTATAAGCGTCTAAAATCTCCTTATTTTGTTATAGTGGTTTCAGAAATGAAATATGAGATATTAAATTTAATTTTAATAGTGCCTTTTTCTATAAATAAGAAAATTGTATAAGCGAGCTAGCACTCTTGCGTCTTTCTCTAAAGTATTTAGCTCTTTTTCTATACTCAATTTAGGTCCCAAAAGGACTCGAATTTAGGTCCCAGTGAAGACAATATTACCGATCTCGTGGAGCGGCGCCACCTCTATCAGCGGCGACGGGACTGGTGTTGGTGCGAAGTCCAGCGTTGCCGTCAACATCAAGCCGGTCAACACCGCTAGATCTAAGCCGATGAAGCCATGGTTCACTTCAGTTTCTACAGGAATTGTATGCTCTCTTCCTAATTCTCTAACTTGTTACATTGTCTCGTAAAGGGTATTTGCGTTTGTGGCGGCTCATGGTGTGTGA
>JAOQMS010000004.1:21057300-21076327 GCA_027563885.1 Erythroxylum longipes | reverse complement strand
AGGTGCCTTGCTAATTTAGGTAGGAAACTTCTTGAAAAGGACTCCCGAAGATCTTGGGCGATTGTGTTCTAATTGGAGACAACTTCTGAAAAATCTGCAGAATTAGGATTATGACCTTAGGCGTGCCCACGCCTAATCTTTGAATTTCCGAACTTCTTGCCATATTTTTCCTCTTTTTGATCCTTTTTCATCTTTACGGCATTGAAAACCATCTGTGAATATTTAACAAACAATTCCATCAATATTTGAGTACCAATTTGACAAATCAATCAAAATTAAGTCCAAAACATATGTATTTAAAATGACTTATCAATGATGTAGTGATGTGGTAGGTGGATATGAATCAAAATTAGAGGTGTAGGTAAGTGTGATTTTTTAGATGAACTAGGGTCTTTAAAAGTGGAAGGTGAAATAAGAGTCATAGTAGGAAGATTGTTTGGAAGGTCCAAGGGAACTAAATTTAGTGCATTTGGTAAGACAAAATCATTGAGCAATTTTGGAATATGAGAAAGAGTCATATCAGATTGATAAGGGAATAGATGTTTAAAAAATATGACATCTCGAGACAAGAAAGCAAATCTAGAAGTGAGATCATAGACCTTATAACTTTTGGTAACTTTGGAATATCCAAGGAAAAGACATTTTCGAGACCTTGAATCAAATATCTTTTTGGTAGGAACAAGATTGGAGGCAAAACACAAACAATCGAAAACTTTAAAATGAGTATAAGATAGTGTTTCCTGGAAAAGAATTTCATAAGGACTATGGTTTTCAGTATGGAAGTTGGGAGTCGATTGATGATGTGAGTTGCAGTGAGCACTGTTATGTCTAGTTTCTATTGCTTTTAATTTCCTTCATATCTTGATTTTGGTTACAAATCTTTTTTTTTGATCCAAATGTAAGTTAAATTGAGTAAAAATGGTGTGAATATTGCATGAATATTAATTGGGTTATTTTGTGAATTTTGCATAAAACACCAAAGTCATATAAATTTTGCATGAAAATTAAAAAAAGAAAGAAGGAAAGAGGAAAGAAAGAAAAGAATAAAGGAAAAGAATAAAGTGGTGACACATGTCACCACCTCATGGTGGTGATAAATCACCACCTTAAAGTGCATAACATTTAATTTAATTAAATGTTATGCATGGTGGTGACTTGGTAAGTCACAACCGTGTAAGGTGGCGATTTTATGTCACCATCGTGCGTGGTTAATGCACAAGTGTGACAAGGGGAGTTACACCCATGACTCCCCATGCACACCTATGAGAAGTTTTAAGATTAATTCTGGCTTTAATACGTGGTAGCTTACGACGTTAAGGTGTACAACCCTAAACCTAGGAACAGTCTATAAAGGCAAGAGAGGGTGGTGGCTGAAGAAAAATCATCTTTCATTCACTGTTTCATTCGTTCACTCACACAGACACAAACATGGGCGGTGCAGAGAAATAGAGAGAAAGAAGATAAAAAGAGACAAGAAATAGAGAGTCTCTAAGAAGGAGAAGAAGAGAGCAAGAGCAGAGAAGTGGGAGTTAGGAAGAGAGGCCGAAAGCGAGAGCTGGAGCTGATCTTGGGCAAACACTCGGTTAGAGAAGAGCAACTGAAGCAGAAGGCGAGAGCTAAACTTGAAAGTTGAGAGTGCAGAAGACCTCTACTATCTCATCATCCGACCCTCTGTTTGCTTATCTCATTCCTCACCTGTTGCTTGTTTCTTTGAGTTTACTGTTCTGTTAATATTAACTGATTCATACTCTTGTTAGCTTAACAATTGTTACTTGTTATCTTGTCATGGCTTATTTAGTAGTTACTGGGTTGTTATTTTCAAACTTCTTTTGACAGTAATATGGAATTGAAGTATTTGAGTATAATGAACCATGTGTATGATATGATGGGCTGATCTCTTTTCTTGAGAATTAATGTAGTTATTTAGTTGACTATAAATGACTGGGTTACGGATATGTTGTCTTATTTATTGTTGTAGTTTCTAAACTAAATGGATATAATAGAATGACCAAATTTTGCATCATTTTAGCGTTAAATAAAGATTTGAGAGATGAAGTTTAATACAGATTGAGGAACTATGGACACTTAGGTTAAGAACTAGAAATATATTAATTTAAGGCCTTGTTTGGTTGGCAAAAAAATAAAGTGAATTTGGAATCTGATTCCTCGGAAAATAAATTTATGGAAAGTAAAGATATTCACATGTTTGGATACTTATAAGAATTCTAATATGAAAGTTGGGTGGATTCTTATTATGGTGTTTTGTATGTAACATCATTTCATAAAATGTAATTTAATTTTGACTTGTGTTTCCAATTATATCCCTACAAATCGAATAAAAATTGAAATCGTTAAATAATGTTAATTTGTAATACAAGTTATATTATTAAATGTTAATTTTTTTATTCATGATATTCTAATCATATAATACTGTTATATCATAAATATAGTATTGAAAAATACTAAAAAAAATCTCAATCGAGTACAAAGATAAATTTTAAAATTCAAATCAAATATCAAATTTTTTTCTAACATTAAAAATAAAAATACAAATAGTGCATTATTATTAAATTTATTATTATTAATTT
Source organism: Erythroxylum longipes (assembly GCA_027563885.1). Taxonomy (NCBI): domain Eukaryota; kingdom Viridiplantae; phylum Streptophyta; class Magnoliopsida; order Malpighiales; family Erythroxylaceae; genus Erythroxylum; species Erythroxylum longipes. The sequence continues at coordinate 21,073,739 of JAOQMS010000004.1, read as the reverse complement.
TCTACTTATTATTAATTTTATTATTACTAAATTTATTATTTTTATCAATTACATTTATTTTTATTATTGATATTATTATTATTATTATTATTATGGTCATCATCATCATCATCATCATTATTATTATTATTACTTTTCTACTTATTATTATTCTTATTATAATTAATTTTATTAATTATTATTATTAAATTCTTGATTATTATTAATTTTCTTCTTCTTCTTCTTCTTCTTCTTCCTCTTCATAATAATAATAATATCATCATTATTATTATTCTTATTAATTTATTATTAGTATTATTAGTAATAATAATAATTGTTAATTTTCTACTATTCATTAATTTTATTATTATTAATTTTATTAATTTTGTCAAATATATTTATATTATATTTATTATTAATTTTATTATTCGTATTCTTATTGTTGATTTTATTATTCTTATTAATATTATTGTTGTTATTATTATTATTATTAATTTTCTACTTATTATTATTAAGTTTATTAATTGTATTAATTACATTTATTATTATTATTATTAAATTCCTTATAATTATAAAAGAGTTATCGTAGAGTTAAGAGAGAAGGAAGCGCTGAATTGGCTAGCGTGTTTTTTAGATTAAATTCCTGAAGAAAGTAATCTAAATACCAAGGGGTAATGAGATTTAGAATCGCAATAAAGTGCTACTATTTTTTTTAAATTGAGAAAGTTTTTACTTTCCTAATTACTCAAAAAAATGAACCAAATATGATAATATAAATTAAAAAAAAGATTACTTTCTCAAGTAAGAATCTATGCCAACCAAAAAAGGTGATATAGTATTATACTATGAAATACTGACACCAACCCAACCGTAGTCTCTTCTCCGGTAAAAACTAAAAAGTCTAGCTACTCTACTTCTACCTCCACCTCAATTAGAAATGTCAAAATCAGCCCAGTTTGGTTGCTTTTGACCCGAATTAATCATGATCGACTCAATCTGTGGCCCGACCATTATTTCCAAAACGATATCGTTTCGAAAATTTTTTATTTTAAAAAATAAATGACAAGTCAAGCCGACCTGGTAACCCATAGTCAACCCGAACCGTAGGCCGACTCATCCTTACCCACCAGACTACGGACCACCATGATCCTCGAGCCCGACCCAGCCTATTACCTCAATTACACTCCACAAACACTGCAACCAGCGTAAAACAATTCCCATATGCGGTGTTTTTCACTTTTAACTGGACTCAACTCTATACTCGTCTCTTTCAATAAAATCATTTTCTGGTTTTTTTTTGTTTCTACTACTGGTATTATATGACATGTTCTTCTTTAATTTTTGTTCTTGTGTTCTTGATTGCGTTTCTATTTTCGGTTCTTGCAACCGCGGAGATCTCCAGAAATGATTTGGTTGACGTTGATCTCTTTCAGTCAAGGATTCTTCTTGAACTTTATGTGAGAGAGACGCTTGATTCGAATGGAAATCGACTTCGGATTCTAGTATCTTTGGTTGGCGACAAATTTTACCATTGTTGGAGAAAATTGTGAAGTTCAAAAAATCTAGATTCCTTTAATGCTAACGATTTATACTTGGACTTGGGCGAGTGGTAAAAATATCTAGATTCTTTTATTGCTAAAGGGCTTAAATTGGACCTGGTCCAGTAGAACAGTTTGTGCATGCGCTTGTGAGTACTTTTAGGATTTAAGAGAACGTTTTGTCGTTATCTTTTGTTACTTAATCAAGTATTTGAGTTACTTTCTGTTTAGCACATGGCGAAGAGATCATAAATATAAGCAAATCTTTCTTGCAGATTGTACTGGTGATTCGTAGTGGTTCTCTCTCTGCGGAAAGAAAAAATGGCACAGAATAATTGGGAAGCTGATAAAATGTTAGTCTTGTTTCTTTCTATTTTTTCTTTTTGTTATTATAATTAGACTGTATAAAATCCTAAATTGGACTTATTTTTTACAAACTCCTGCAAGAGTTCTTTGGCTGTTTTGTATGAGACTCTTCAATGACTATGGAGCTAAGAAATAAGCAAAACTGTCTTAAGGTTTTTTATCTTGATATGTTATTTTAGTAAAATGGTGTTTATGCTTACAGACTTTCATGCAGGCTTGACGTCTATATTCATGATTATCTCGTGAAGAGAAAATTGCATAACTCAGCGAAAGCTTTTATGACCGAAGGGAAAGTTGCCACAGATCCAGTAGGTAATGCTGATAGCCAATTAATTAATTAGTGTACCCAGTTGGGTTATTGAAATTAATGGCAGTGCAGTTTGGTATGATGTTAGGTCAGCTATTATGTACTTCCAATATGCAGACTGTTTGTGGATTGTTAACCTTCTCAATGCTCAGTTTATAATGGAGATTATTGTTCTGACGTTGCTCTTTTGTCCACTTGCCACTTGACCCTTTATATTTAAACTTGACCAAACAAGAATTTGAGCAGATATTGGGCTTGGCAACTAAGTTGCTAGTTTTTTCACAGCAATTGATGCACCTGGAGGATTTCTTTTTGAATGGTGGTCTGTATTTTGGGACATATTTATTGCAAGGACAAATGAGAAACACTCCGAGGCTGCTGCAGCTTACATAGAGGTGTCCTTATGATGTATTTTTCAGATGTTCAGTTTGGGCTTTGTATTGGGAGGGGTTCAATATCTTTCCCTTTTTTTTTTTTGCCTTGCAATCTTCATAAAGAACAGGCACAACAAAATAAGGCAAGGGAGCAACAACAACTACAAATGCAACAACTGCAACTGATGCAGCATCGCAGTGTACAATTGCAACGAAGGGATTCTAATCATCCAGCTCTTCCTGGTTCTGTGAGTGTCATGAAATCTGAAGCAATGATGGCGCAGCCATCAGCCAATGTATTGGCCCTGAAACTATATGAGGAATGTGTGAAAAACGCTCATTCGGTGGACTCTGAGCCATCACAAGCTCTGATTGATTCTAATAGGATGTCCATTCTCAAACAATCAACAAATCATCAAGGGTAATCCACCTGTTTTCTGGCATAGTGACTCCTGAAGCCAATTGCTTGACCTGTTTCACGTGGATCATTCATTTTGTTAGTCATATATTTTTTTTCAGCCAGCTTGTACATGGAAACTCTGGGAACATGGCAGCTGCAGTGCAGCAAATCCAGTCACGAACTCCTCTGGCTCCTGTAATTTCTTGGACTGGACCATCTTGAAACATTTAGTTATTTCTTCATTTCTTGTTTTACATTTTACTTTTGTGAAGTCTTTATTCATTTTCTGAATTTGTAACATTTTTGCTCATTGAATTTTAGGACATGAAAGGAGAAGTGAACCTGGGTCCAACACATAAAAGTCTACCCATGGATCCTTCATCAAAATACGGACAAGCAATATTGCAATCAAAATCTGGTTTAGGAGGAGCAGGTAATACTTACAAAGATTGCTTATAACTGGTTTGTTATAATACTTACCAAAAATGAAAAGTCCTGTTTTTAGTTTCACCTTTCCACATAACTTGAATACTCATTGTTCTGACTGTTAAATTTGTGATACATGAGCATTTTAGCATTTTTCCTAGTACATTATTTCTCCATTTCATTCCTAAAGGTGGGTTGTTTCCTACTTATCTGAAAGTTACTTTGTCAAATTTTGATTAAAATAGTTGTTACTAGGTTAGAAATGTTAATCATTTTAGTTTCTTCATTCAGGCTTAAATCAAGGTGTAACTGGTCTACCATTGAAGGGTTGGCCTCTAACTGTAAGTGCAATTGATTTTCCTGATTTTAGTGCCGTCTTTCTTTCAGTTGCAAAGTAACCGCAAAAAACAAAATGCTGAATACCCAAAAAAGGAAAAACAAAATTCTGCAAGGAATGGACCCTTTACGTCCAACTTTAGGTGTAAAAATGCAGAAATCTAACATGCAGAGTCAAAATCAGTTTCATTTGGCTTCACAACAAGGGCAAGTCTTAGCAGAGGCACAATCACAGAGCAGCATTGGCAACTCGACTAACTATGGAGAGTTGGATCCTCGGAGGTTGAGTCAATTAAATAGGGGTAGCTTGAATTCAAAAGATGGTCACAATGCCAAAAATGATGGATCCATAAGCTCCCCAGCACAGTCAAGTTCGCCAAAGGTTTGAATCCCTTCCCATCTCAAGAGCACTGCAATAAAAGTTCTTTTCTTCAGCTTTTCGTTTTCTTTTTTTGGTAAGGTGGGTTGAGATGAACAGTTTTCTTGGTATTGTAGTTTGATTTTGTGGCTTAAGTTTTTAAAAATGTGGTTTACCTTCTGCTGATAAATGTGGTTTACCTTCTGCTGATAAATATGGTTCTTTTTGGTTAATAAATGATGGATAAAAAATAATAATATTTAGTATATTTTAAATACAACAGAATTTGAATTTTAAAGTTGAAGTTATATTTTTCAAGATTTGAATTTAACGAGGAACTCATTTTTCAAATTCATGTTTGTTCATCAAACAGAAAACCCATGTATACCAGTCCTGTGGTTAGAACTCTTATTTGCATTTGGAAAATCAAATTCTCCTACCAAACTTTTTTGGGATTGTGTTTGGCTCAAAACCCAGGTTTGTTAAAAGCAACTGCAATACCATATGCTCTTGAAGTTGATTGTGGGTGCCAGTGTGGGAAGAGGGAACAAGTTTATCTTCTCGCCTTTAATGTAGTGGAAAGCCTACATGAAGAAATTCTTTTCTGTTTCTTGGTCTTTCAGCTTGAGATTAGCTAGAGTACCTTCTTTCATGCTTTGACATGGACAATTTTCTTTGGCTGATGGTCTTCTCTTTTATCCATTATGGTTTTTAGTTGCATTGCAACTAGAAAAGTGATATATTTGGGCATATGTATGCAGCCCATGCCCCATAATGAACTCAAGAGAGGATGTGGTGGTTTGAGTTCAAGATAAAGATTCATTGCAGTTTCTTTTAGCTTGGAAATGCTATTGGGAGAACAACAGCTTTTTTGGTTAGCACAAAATGTTGACTCTTGTCTCTTAACTGAGAAAGGCTACCTGATTGGAGTTGCAATATTACAGAAAATATACTCTTTTTTCCAAGTGATGTTATGTATAATTGATTGAATATGATCCTATACTTATGGCAGTTATGCATAATTCCATTCATGAACAATAATTTTGAAAATTTCACATCCATTAAAATCAAGCAGTGGCTATTAAACATCTGCTTTTCCTAGTTCTGAAACTTTTTCAATGGCATATCAGTGATTAGCAATCTTGGTAGAAAAGCCACTATTTTTTTCTTTCATTTTTAGAAGATGATGTGGAGCACTAGTCTAGTCTTGCCTATTAGAAGCTCTTGGATGAGAAGTTGCTTTGTTATGTGTTCATGTTACCCTCATTTGACGACGTGTCTTTGCCTGCATCCTGCATATGTAGAAATTTGAGCTTATGAGTTTATGATTTCCATTTTCTAGCTGTAGTTTGGCATCATGTTTTCTTACAAAGTTATTCTCTATGCAAATTTGGTGGCTATTCATCAGTTGAAGATGACCCAGATGCAGCATTCTCCCTCTCAGCAGGAGCAGTTGCAACAGCAACAACTGCCACAGGTTGTTTATAAGAGTAATTTACATTTTTGAGCTTAGATAGAAGTGCATTGTATTACTTCAAAGAAAAATGGAAATAATTGGAGAAGTCTTTATAAGCTATAAAAAGGATGCTAACAGTGTGCCTTGTGCTGATCATCACCCATTGGCTGGCTGCAGAACAGTAACAGGAAAAGGAAGCAACACTCTTCTTCTGGAGCTGCTAACCGTACTGTTACAGGAACTACAGTGAGTCCTTAACCCAACTCTCCTCCATCTATTCACACCTCTGGTGATGGCATGACAACAACTAGTGGCTTGCATCGTGTTAATAGTGGTTCAAAAAGTATGATGATCTATGGTCCAGATGGGACAAGTCTTGAACCATCTTCCAGTATGCTGGCATAGTTGTTTTTCATTTAAACTTCCAGGATGGAAATCTTTATTTTAACAAAAATTCACAAAATGCAGTTTCTAGTTAGTTCATGTCGGACTTCCTCTTGTATTGTACAATGATGCATAATGCATCTATAAGCATGGATACCCTAGGATGGAAGTCTCATCTTCACTGTTTATTTGCAAATCTACATCTGAGCATGTAGTTTCTAATTACTCAATGTAGAAGTCCAGCTTCATGCTGCACATGAGTGTAGTATTCTATGATTTTATAGATCTCAATGTCCAGTATGCTTTTTGTGAACTTACTTCCTCAAAAATGGCATCCTGTAGTTGAGGCAGATAATGCATTTGTTAACCATCTGGGTTTTAGCTTAATGACAGGTAAGTAGGAATACCAAATATCAAAATTGGATTGGTACATGTGATGAGGAATGCTTGCATATGTTCATGCTTTCTGATGTGTAAAAAAAAGTGGGGTGTTAGTTAGCTAAAAGTTAACATGTGAAAATAAGAAACCGTAGAAAGAGGCACCAATTTGCATTAAATATCCTATGTATTCCTGGCGCAGGAAGATATTGATCAGTTTGGAGATCTTACTGCTTTAGGTGATAATATGGAACAATTTCTTTCACATGATGGAGGTGATGAAAATGATATATATACATCACTCAAGCAAAGTGCTACTGAGAAACAGAAAGAGTCTTCCAAAGGTAATGGCTTGATCCTATCATGACATTGCTGAGCTGGTGGACTAGCTACCTTCTGCTAATTATGACATGTTTTTCATTTAGGTTTTACTTTTGGTGAGGTTGATTGCATAAGGACAAGCAACAGTATGGTCACCTGCTGTCATTTTTCTTCAGATGGGAAGTTGCTAGCCAGTGCTGGACATGACAAAAAGGTGTAGTATTGGTGTTAGTCAAAGGAAGTTAAAATTTTAAGCATGGCTAATCTCATCGCCACTTGTTGTAGAATGAATAACCTGCCATCGTAATCCTAGCAGCAATGTAAGTAAACAAGTTGACGGGGCTTAGAATCCTAACTGTGGGCAATATACACTTGATAATTCCTTTGTCATGAAACCACCTGGCTAGGGTGATGAGAAGCCAATGGCCCCTCGGCACTCAGTTTGCACTTATTCTGTAGATTATAGACCTATCTGTAATGCCATTGTCAGTTGTATAGAAACGTATTTGGTTACAATCAATAAATAACAACTGATCTTATTAACAGTTGACTGAAGAAAGAAAGTTGAAGGGACCTTCTGTGTTTATCTTTTGTCCTATGGATCAGGTTGTCCTCTGGGATATGGATACCAGGCAGACAAAGGTCATGCCTGAAGAGCATAAGCTAGTTGTTACAGATGTTCGCTTCCGGATTAATTCAACTCAACTGGCAACAGCTTCAGTTGATAAATCTGTGAGATTATGGGATGCAGCAAATGTAAGAGATAATTTTCTGTTCATGTAATTGGCTTTTTTCAAGTTGTGGCTCTGTGGAGCCATGATCTTACAATTGAAACAATGGTTTTCCATCTATTTTGTTACCTTCTACTGCCTGCAGCTTTGCTTTTCACTGCCATGGTTCACACATGTTAAGTTTTTGTGGCAGCCAACCTATTCTTTGCAAACATATACAGGGCACAGCTCACCTGTCATGTCTCTAGACTTTCACCCTAAGAAAACAGATCTTTTCTGTTTTAGTGATAACGACAATGAAATTCACTATTGGAATATCAATTCATTTTCTTGTTCTCGTGTGTCTTAAGGTATGTTTCTGTGCAGATTACTCTTCCTTCTTTGCCCCTTTTAACTTTCAATTTGAAGAAGAATCGAGAACTGTGTTTCAACATTGACCAGGAAGGTACTGCACAAGTGAGATTTCAACCAAGAATTGGGCAGCTATTGGCAGCAGCATCAGATAAAGTAGTGTCGATTTTTGATGTTGAAAGTGACAGGCAAACATTCTCATTCCAGGTATTGAACGTTGGATTGCTTGATGAGTTATGTTATTGATGTTGCTTTCTGAACTTCTCTTTTCCTTTTTCCTTTTTGGCCCTTCATTGTTTGCGCCTACCATTATAAGCTGAATCTCTTTTTGCAGGGGCACTCTGAGATGGTAAACTACATTTGCTGGGATGCAAATGGGGATTACTTGGCAACTGTGAGTCAGACCTTGGTGAAGATTTGGTCATTATCCTCAGGGGAGTGCATTCAAGAGCTCAGTGGGAACCAGTTTCATTCATGTGTTTTCCATCCAAGTTATGCGAGTATGTTGGTTATTGGGGGAATCTCGGTAGGTCAAATTTTAATTCTCGCATGGATTGCATTCCCCTTGTAATGAGTAGAAGATTATGTAATAGTATTATGATGTTGAATTAAAACCCTTTGGAATTTGATCCACAGGTTTTGAATTGAGCAAGTAGATTGTTGAATTGCAAGACTTCTTAATGTCTCAATTGTATTCATTCCAATTTGGCAGATCGAAATGAATCCAGTTTTGCTCTAAAAACTTTTTTTTCCTAAACTGAAGCCATGTTTCTTTCACTATAGTATCTTTTTGAGTTACCTGTATTTCGTGCTATGATGTCTTATCTTCAATACCTTGAAATTAAATTATGGTTTTCGTGATCTGATTGCTGCAAATAGTTGTGTTGCTATTTGTACTGCTTTACTGTTAACCTTGATTAATATTAATTTATGGTGTTTTTTTTTTTTTTTTGGGAGCATGGGCTGCAGTCTCTGGAGTTGTGGAATATGGTGGAGAATAAAAGCATGACAATTCCAGCTCACGAAAACATCATCTCCGGTTTGGCACAGTCCCCTGTTACTGGAATGGTTGCTTCTGCAAGTCACGACTGTTCTGTTAAACTATGGAAATAAGTCGGTAAAATGGAAGAATTATGAGTTATGGAAATAAGTACGTAAAATAGACGTTGAAAAAAATAAAAGATAAAGAGGCTGGTATGGCGTGATGTTCCTAGATTCTTTTCGAGTTGAGCATGAAATCCCAAACGTCATCTCATTAGCATATAGATTTTGACCCATGTTCAATTTTTTTCTTATACGAAATTCCCTTCTTTTCTCTTTCGCATTAAAAGAGAAGTGTCTTAAGCTTCCTTTGTACACTTATTCTTCAAAAAACTTCCATTTCAAGTTTTAATTATGCTGTTTTAAATTCCCGTTCATCTTTTTCTAGAAGATTCTTAAGATTGAAACTTAATAAAAAATTATCCGATTAATTATAGTTTCAACCATTCACTTTTCTTTTATTACTTGAAGCCTTTTTTTCTTTCTATTTTAATGGAGAGAGGAGTTCGAAGAAACTGTTAAAACGGTGGGACGGCGATTGTGGGGCATAAGCATTAGCCTTACGCGATCAAATCATTTCGAGGCGTGAAGTTGACACTTTGACGCCTGTCCTCCGACGGACTATCACCGTCAGTCACTACACTATTCTAAGATCAGATATAATAATAATATAAAATATTTGAAAATTAATTTTAAAAAACAATATAGCTCATGCAATATAGCATTCACCGCCAGCCTAAGCCTCCTATTAATATTAATCGGACTCCCCCACCACAGTATAGCTCATGCAATATATAGCATTCGCCGCCAATCTAAGCCTCCTATTATATTAATAGGAACACCACAAACACAACCACACAATCTGGAAAATTCACCAATAAGCTCTTACCTATGGAGGAGAGTCGACGAGATCAAGTTCTGGAGAATCCCGTTCAAACGGAGGAAACTATTTCCGACTCCTTTGTATGTTGCGTTTGCCTGTAAGTTATCCTACTCTCCCTTCTTGTTTTTTTTTATAATTATTATTATGAGAGAAAAGAAAAGGGAAGAGATCTATCTATGGAGGCCTTGTTCGACGAACCATTTCAGGTCTTGTTTGTTATTTGTTTTCTAATGTTTGTGGTGCCTGAGGAACTATTGGGTAAGCTGCAAGTTACAAAATAAGAAGAAACATGTTCTTCTTCTTAAAATTGAGCGATGCTAAGTTGTACCCTTTTTTTGTTTTTTGGTAAGCAGGGACCTTCTGTACAAACCCATTGTTCTCTGTAAGGCTTTTATCTATCCTATCCATATCGAAATTCTATTTAGTACCTAATGGATGTTCTTTTTCACATATATTTGTAATCCTATTTTCACTACAGCTTGCGGTCACATGGCCTGTTTCTGGTGTGTCCATCAATCGATGGATATTCTGCGTGAGTCTCATTGCCCCATTTGTAGGCATCCATATAATCACTTCCCAACCATCTGCCAGATGCTGTATTTTGTGCTTCTAAAGATGTACCCTATTGCTTCTAAGAGGAGAGAGGATCAAATTCTAGGTATTTCTTTATCCTCTCCTACCATAGAATAGAAACGGGGTACTTGGTGTAAACATTTGCATTTTGAATTTACTGATGTTCCTGCTATCTGAAAAATAGTTATACAGTAGACTCTGCTCTTTCTTTTATATACCTTCATTTTGTTGATATGCTGGTAGATTGAGGATGACATTTGTCTGATATCATGTACATATAACTGCATTCAGCGTAATATCTGTTTTGCAGGTAAGGCATTTTTCAGAGGCTGAGTTAATTGATTAGTCTCAAATCAGGAATATTAGTAACTAGAGCTTCTTTATAAGTGATCAAGCTAGAATTTAATTTTAGCACCTCTTCATCCATCTGCGTTCATTTTTAACTCATCAGGGCAATCCCCTAATACGAGATTATGTTGTTTCACACCATTGTTATTTGTCTGTAACAGAGGAGGAAAAGAAAACAGGCTATTTCTCTCCACTGTTCAACATTAATGCATGTGATTCACTTACCAATCAAGAAGATGATAGCCAGAGGCATCTTTCATGTTCGTCATCCACAATAATCAAGTTCAACTTCTTCTTGGAGCCTTGCCCTACCAGAGAGAGTATGCAGCAGATGAAGTTCAATCCCATGAACCAAGATACTGGCATGTATATTCCCATTCAAAACTCCGATATGAACTATGAGGTGACCAAAAACAATGAAAGTGACCAAATTGTCTCACCTACATATGAACCTAATGAGGATTGCAAGCAGGTTTCAATTGTTGATCTCCAGTGTGCTGCATGCAAGCAACTACTTTTTCATCCAGTGGTTCTTAACTGTGGCCATGGTACTTCTACTAGAATTGTTTGATGTACACTGTGCTGCTTCCAACCAATTGCTCTCTTAGTTGAATTAGCTCTCTGATATGCTTTGAGGTACCATTGCCTTTCTGTCTAATATTTTTCAAATTTGATTTTGTTCTTTTCCTGTTATTCTTTAATTGTTTCAGTGTATTGTCAAAACTGCATCATTGATCGAGCAGAGGAGACGTTCAGATGCCAAGAATGTCAAATTTTGCACCCGACGGGTTTTCCAAAAGTATGCTTGGAGTTTGATCATTTCCTAGAAGAGCAATTCCCCAAAGAGTATGCATTACGAAGAAATGCTCCTCAGCTGAAACTACAGCCCATCAAGATTGAAAACCAAAATGCCTGTATGTATTGCTTGATTCTCCTGCACCATCCAAAGAATATTGCTTTATTATAAGTGGTGTATAACGATTTGCATTTTTATAACTATAGGATTTTTTATTTTTTGTTCTATAATTATCTATAAACTCTTCTACAAAAAAACTCCTATTAATATAAATTATAGATAAAAAATTGTATGAATTCTAATTTTTTGCATTCAATTTAATTATTTTCACTCTTTTGTGTTTATAATATCTATGCTTTAGATTTTATTCCATATCTATTGAATATCAATTTAGAACACTTACATATTTAACATTGACTGCGCTGAGGGAGAAAGGAAAACGTGAAGGTTTCAACTCAATAGTACATAACGAGAGGGTAGGACTGGGCGAAGGGGAAGTCTTAGTTATAGGTGTATGAGATGGCACTTCTTTCTTTTTTTGTATTTACCAGGCCTGATATCAGAAATTGTTATTACGAAGCTCTGACTAAATGATGTTTGTATAACTTAAGGCCAAATTCCATTGTTTGTTACCGATACACATCTGCTTTCAGGTTCTACTAAAGCTAGTACAAGTTGCTCTCCGTTACACTCTAATACAGAGGAACAACATGTACAATCGTGGGCTGATCCTCGATCAAAGGTTCATGTTGGAGTTGGATGTGATTCTTGTGGGGTAACTTTTTGTTCCTTAGTTATGTTTTATTTTTCCAGCTTGTATCTTATCATTTGGAGTTAATCGTACCCTATGCACTTTTGAATGCCATTCTGGCCATTGTTTATAGCTTGTTACATTTTCTACCATATGTCAACAGATGTACCCCATTGTTGGTGATAGATACAAATGTAAAGATTGTGTGGAGAAAATAGGTTTTGACCTCTGTGGAGACTGCTACAATACTCAGTCCAAACTTCCAGGGCGGTTTAATCAGCAGCATACTCCAGAACACAAATTTGAGCTTGTGGAACAAAACAGATCTCGTAATATATTGCTGAGACTGGCAACTGGGCACTTCGAGGATTTTACTACTTTAACCAGTTTTGATGATGCTTCAGAAATTTCAGAAAATGGATTACTTGCTCCAATCTTATCTGGTGATCTCAGTGAGGGTAGTGAAAACAGTTCACCTAGAGGTACCAACCCTGAGGGTGCAGAGGATCAAAATGGGAGTGAATCTATAAGTTAAATATTTCTTCTTGTGCATATTTAGCAGGGATTTTGGGTTTGCAGAGGTTTGGCCGTGTCAGATCCCAAAAAGAAAAGTGGAATCTCCACTCGGAATTCCTTCCTGGTTGCTACACCTGTGGATGTTTGTTCTCGAAGGAGCTTTGTCATTATTTTCTTTTAAACGCACTGCTGGGTTGGGTTGCTGTTATTAAGCTCTCAACTCGAATGACGACAAATATCTAGTTTGACCACGTTATTTATTTTAAAGGGAGATACCTGAGGCTCCATTAGGGTGCTAAAAGTCAGCTGCATTCAGAGTTTGAGACGTTGCTCAACTTCGTCAGTCGTTGAACCGGTTCCATTTAGTGGTAACTTACATTACTATATTTATTATTGTGCTCTTGTGAAGCCACTATCATAGGAGGGTCTCTCATCTTAAGTACGGTTTTCTCATCTCTGTAGTCATCATGTGATCAGTTCATTTTGTGTCTCATCATTTGGTTCATCCAATTTGTTTATCCCTCATTAGTCATTAATTGGATCATCCATTTGCGTTCTGGTTAGGCTAAGTAACTATATTGTAAACTCTTTTGCATATCCCTGAATGCCAGATGGAACAACTTCCTTGTCTTAACGTGTATGAATAGATAAAAGGAATCTGTAAACCAGATTGGTCACTTCTCCAATATTCCATTTCTTTGACCAGCAAATTCTCAGACTTCTTCCTTCTTTTCGGTAATTCTCACACTTTGGACGTGAAATGTGTAACTTTTTTATTTATTGTGCCTTTTCATCTACCTTCGTGCTGTGCTATGTTGTGCTTCTTAGGTTGAATTTTCTTTTTCTTTCTTTTCATTTTAAAATTAAGAAAGGTATATCTATTGAGCAAGATCCGAAAAGCAAGTTGGTGTATCCACATAAAAAGTCACAAAATCATAATTCACTAACAGAACTACTATGACAAAGCGAAGTGGGAGAGTGTGCCATATTGCTTCCAACTTCAAATGTTCAGAATTCCTTCCACTTCACATTTGATATAATTAGCAGTGCCTTCAAAATTTGCATAAGATACCAAACATGTATTGATAGCGGATATTACTATAGAGTCACTTTCCACAGTACTCTTTTGGATTCAAAGTTGTTTTTAACAGTTTTACCTTCAAGTACTCCTGATGTCTTAACCATGTTTGGGGAGAGAACGAAAGGGCAAGGGATGCAAGTTGTAGCCATTAGACTGCCCTTTCAATCCCAAAGAATCACTCCACAGCTCGTTGATTTAGATTTTTTGTTCCATGTGTTGTCAAACATTCAGTTTTTAAGTAATTACTTACTGGAAGGTTTAATCCATTTGAGGTGCTCGGATCTACAATCCTTCACTTCCTGCTTTTTTGCAGCGTTTCACTGAAGAGTATAGTTCCTTTTGTCAAGAAAGGGAAAGTAATGAATTAATATCTTTTTTCTTGTCCAAGTCTTTGTTTAGTTAAAGGTTAGTGAAAGCTTGCTCCGAAAAAAATGACCGTAACAATGGAAACTTATCCACAAAATCTATGTCTTACTGAAGATGTCCTTCGACAAACTAGGAAAAGTTCTAAACGACAGCGATACTCAATAGTTGGTGATTCTAGAGAATCTGATCAGGAAATTGAAAGCGGGGAAGTCATAGGAGCACCATCTTTCACAAGTATGGTAAAAGGCACTAATAAGTCTAAGGCAAGGGACTGGGAGGATTGGGCGATCTCAGACCCAAATAACGTTATCTTATGGTGATGCTGAATCGGACTTCGAAGCCATGGGGGAAGGAGACGATGATTGCATTATCTTTTCAAAGGAGAAGGATGTCATGCATAAACCATGGAGGAATGCCCTAATTGTAAAATTATTAGGGAAAGTCTTGGGTTATTCTGCTCTTGTCTACTAGGATCCACCAATTGTAGAAATTGGAAGGGGATTACAAAGTTATTGATTTGGAGCACGATTATTTCATTATCTGCTTTAAAAAGAAAGTTGATTATGAGCACGTTTTGGAGGACGGCTATGGATCATAGGGGGCCATTACTTGATTGTTCGTTAATGGAGGCCTAACTTTATGCCAAGCTCAGACAAAATTGAGAAGATTGTGGCTTGGATCAAATTTCTCAATATTCTAGTGGAGTATTTTAACTTGATTGCGCTAAAGAAAATAGGGAAGAAGGTGTGATTGATCCAATTACTGAAGGTGACATGAGAGGAAGATTTGCTCGCGTATGTGTGTAATTGGATTTGTCTAAGCCATTAAAACGAACGTTGAAGGTTGAAGGTAAAGATGTTTTTGTTGAATATGAAGGATTATCACTTATTTGCTTTGAGTGTGGCATCTTTGGTCATCGTAAAAGTAATCGCCCTTTACAAAGGCTGAAAAGTCCAATGGCAGAGCCACCGGTGTCTTATGTGCCAGAAACCCAGGAGGAGCTGAAGAATTAAACTTACGGCCTGTGGATGATTGTGCAACGACGAAAAAGAAATCTAGGGAAATCGAGGGCAGTACACACCCTGAACCATAGAGGAAAAATCACCACTTGTGATTCTCAGACTGGAATTGATAATTTGAGGGTGTCATGACAGAAGAATTGGATTTGACTAAATCCACTAAATTTAGGGGAGTTATGGAGAGAAATAAGGGTAATGTTGCGAATCCTTTTAATAAAGGTAAGAAGGTTGCTGGAGATGTGATTCTAAAGGGTGACAAACCAATTCTCAATTTGGTTCAAAGTCTCAAAAACTTGCAAAGTAAAGTTTTTGTTTTTAATGATGGGGACTCTGCTTGTGTTCCTACGGTTGCCTCTAGTAAAACAAAACCCCCTCCACGGGGCCTACTCAATTTGTAAACAATTCCCAACAGAAGGGGTGTTGCTATATGATGAAGGGGTCTATGGCAGAGAGCATGTTGGGTAAGACCAATTTGGTAACTATAGTTGGGACGGATAATGAGTAGAGTTCGCCACCGAAAAGAATAGGGAAGGAGTTGGACAGTTGTGACACTCGTGACACCAATAGTCCGACACCTCTTAGACATAAGGAGGAGGCATGCATAAATGGTGAGGTTTCTACATATCTAGAGAATAATAGGGGAACACCTAATTTGAATAACCCTGGTGTGGTTAATGGACTAGAAACAAAAGGTGACTCCATGCAAGTTGATGCTGGAAATAACCAGCTTGAAAATATTTCAACTTTTAGATGAAGTTAAATGTTTGGAATAGCCGAGGTTTGGGATATGCCAAACTTCGTAGAACAGTGAAAGAGCTTATGAAGGAGTATAATTCTAATATCTTTTGCTTTCTTGAGATCAAAGCTGACATAGTAACGGTGGAGAGAATGGTAAAATTTTTGAAATTTCCTGATTGTTTTGCAGTTCCATCAGATGGCAGGGCAGGTGGGATTGCTTTATTTTGGAATTCTAATTCTTGTAAATTGGATATTATTAGTTCTACTTCTCAGTGTATCCTTGCTAGATGTGAAATTAACTTGGTGCAACAAATAATTTCTGTTGTGCATGTTCGGCCAAGCTGTCAATGGAAGGATCTTTTTTGGGTTGAGATGACTGATTTCTCTCAAAATGTATATTTGTATTATTTACGTAGAAGTAGGGTACAACAGCAATATACCTCCTGGAAGATAGCTTCCAGGCCAATACAATATCTATATTTCCTGAATATGAACATAATCCCTCCCCACTATCAGATCCTCTATATGCCTTTCTCTCGTACCTCCCTCTACAATCTCTCTCCATAACTAACTCATAACAACCTAGTCTATGTGGCATTTGCCCCCTTCCCCATCTTACCCC
>JAOQMS010000004.1:21018370-21051530 GCA_027563885.1 Erythroxylum longipes | reverse complement strand
GGAGAGGCATTTTTAAGCAAGTTTTTAAGCAAGGAAATCAAGGTGGGTTACATGTTTATAGTTAAGTTAATGAGCCACGAGTATTTTTCCAAATCAATAAAGTCAAATGATTTCAATTGCTTTGTAAATGTTGCATTTATTGCTTCTTGAATGATTGAAGTATTTGTTATATGTTTGGTACATGAATCTTGATGATGATTTATGAAATGATGATAAAAATCGTATTTGAAAAATATCATGCTTATGGAAATCAAGATTCCGAAATGTGCAAGATGTTACAAGATATGAAATTCATGTTTGTGTGGGTTTGTGGTGTTCCATCATGTTATGTCACATGCACGTTAATCATGTTAAAGGCTTCTCTTGCCTGCCTGCTAGTGGCATGGAGCTCCTCCACGGACTCCCTCATGTTTACCGAAGATTCGCAATAACTCCCTCATGTTTACTGGAGATTCACAAGAACTCCTTCATGTATATAGACTACCCAAACCATTATAAGTGCTTAAGTTGTTTATGATTTGTTGACAAGTTTGATGAATACATGTCTTATGTTGTTTACGATGTGTTTGACAAGGTTGAGAATTTGGGAAATACATGTTTTATGGTTACAAAACATTTTATTACGGAAATGGATATTTTCAATGGTTTTGCTTGTTTCTCCACTATAAACTTGCTACCCACGAGCTTTTAAGCTCACCCCTATTCCTCCCCATCTCCAAGTGAAGAGCAAGAGATCGAGTGATCGAGAGTCAAGGCATCACTCCGAAATTGCATATTTTTGTTTCTAAGTTAGTTTATGAAAACACAAGGCTTTAGCCGCATTTCAAGTATTACTCATTCATTTATATTTTGTATTATTGGATTATGAGACCAATGATATATTTGGGGCTTGAAATGCCCATTAAAGCTTTGTAAAACTCTTTTGTTTTGATGTTAATAAAATACATTTATATTTTGCTTATGACTTTCCAAGTTTTCACATTGCATTTTTAAGTCTTCATAGGAGTAAAATCTGTGTTCTGACTTCAGGGGAAAAACTGTATTAATCTAGGCTGATTTAGGCAAAATTGTCTTCTTAGAAGTGGTAGTTTATCCTCTTAGCTTTCTAACGATATAGAGTTTGTAATTTTTGGACATCGGAGTTAAAAGATATGCTTTTTACAAGTTAGTGATGCTACACAAGGTGCATGCTTGACACTTTATAGCCTTTTCTTTACTTGAGTTAACAGAAAATAAGTACTATAGTATCTTGAAAGGGGAAGAATTAGTGTGATAAGTTAGAGATGAAATGAAGGTGATAAAGGGAGTTGAATGTGTGCTGAATTATTGAAGAATGTATTGACATGATTGAGATTGTATTTATTTGATTATGATCAACAATTTATGATGAATGTGTATAAGTTTGAATGTTATATTTTTGAATTGATGACCAAACATGGATTATGATTTGGATGTGAATGATATTGAGTTGAAATGAACGTGATAATGAAGGGAAAATGATGAGGAAAATAAGTTAGAAATGATAGATATGCATAAGAGCGGTCATAGGTAGCTTATAGGAGTTAGAAATCTAGAAATTGACTCGTAAATGTCCATTAGGCGGACTTGATGTCCGCTGGGTGGACCTTCTTGGGAATTCCATCATTCCACCTTAGTTCATGTTCGTTTGAAGGGACATGTGTCTGCTAAGCGGACATTCTTGGGATAGTTATATAAATGTGAAAAATTTTGACCCTCTAGACAAGAAAAATCTATCTTTGGAGTCTTCATAGAAGTTGTAGAAATCGAAGTCCTCTTCGAAATCGTACTTAAATGACCTTGATCCGACATCCATAGTGAAAGTTATGCTTTTTGTCCCAAGTCATGTACATTTATAAGTTGTGAGCTTATCAATGCTTTCCTATGATACATTTATGCTTGAATGGAGCTTGAAATGTACTTAGTTTGATGTGGAAAATAAAAGATAATATGAGTGATATGTTTAGGGTGACGATTGAGGATATAAACATAAGAATGAATTGCCATATATCAAGTGCTCAATTATGGATGTTTGGGATGTTATAAGAACCCTATAGAGTATTGCGCACATGTTTTATGACTCTCAAGTTGGACTTCGAAAACGGGGTCCAACATCTATTGGTATCAGAGTACGAGTTAGACTCCTGAAGCAGGGTCTGATAGTGAAGAGCGAGAGAGACAAGAGCTCGAAGATGAGAGCCAGGAAGAGAAGAGCGACGGAGACAAGAGCTAAGGGCATGAAGACGAGAGTGAGGGCAGATGGTCTGAAAAAGATAGAACGGTCAGAGAGTTAGGTAAAGATTATTCCCAATTACCAAGAATAGGTAAAGACAAAGTATGATGTTCTTTAGCTATTCCTCATGGTCCGAGAATAATAAAACCTAAGAATACCTATTCTACTTCTTTTTTTCTAGCCAAACGCAAGAATACGTAAACGTTAGGAATAGAATTTCTATACCATTGAACCAAACATACCATTAGTTTGTAAAGAAACAATGGAGATCAATGCATTTTATCTTTTTTGATGTTTCCATGAATAATGCTTCTGTCGCAGTTGTTTTAGCATATTATTTTCAATGAGATATCATGCGCACAGGGCCTTGTGCTATATTGGTTTTTTGTGTATTTCCCCAATTTAGAATTATCTGTAGGTAAAGAAAATTTTAATTCTCATGCTTTTATTATAAGTTCTCCATCCAAAAAGGACATTTTCCTTGCATATATTTCAAGTTTCTTTTGAAAGCTCTCTTCTCAGCAATAAATCAAAGAGTTAGGAATGAAGCACGGAGAAGAATTCCAACAAGGAGTTTTTTGGCTTTGCAGAGCAACAGCAACAAAGGCTATTTGTTGACAAGTATACCATTTGAAACTCTCTAGTCATGTTTGTGATGCAGTTCATATATGCTTATTCAATATACGCCTCAAAGCAAGTTTTACATAGCATTCATAGACTACACTGCACCACAATTAGTTGAGGCAAGTTGTCTCTTTTGTTTCCTGGAAATTTGCAGGTGCAACTTTGATTTTGTGAATGATATGCCCCTCCCAGGACGTTATAAGTGGCAAGAAATTCCAAAACCAGCTTAAGGACATACTGTACCTCGTTTCATCCCAAGGATTTTGAAAGGGATGACTGGTATAAATTGGGACCGGCTTGCAACGTCATGTAATGGAAATTGGAGTCAGGAAATAAAACATCTTTTAACAGTAACTGATGCCTTGTGCACTAACCCGACATCAATAAAGAATCTTTTCTTATTGGTGAGAAAGGCAAACATAAATCATTTGAGAGAAGAATGCTAATTGAGTACTTTCATATTTGTAAGTTTTAATGGTATGTCTATTAGCCAGATTCTCTTTTAACTGAAATTTTACATTTCCTTGTAACAAGATAAGAATCATGAACTGAGAAATAAATATAACCGGATCGTATTTGGTGCTCGTCTTTACCTGTATCTTGTACCTGCATTCTTAGCAATGTCACAAACATCAGAACTTTGGTTGAAGTTTAGACATTGATTTTTCTAGGAATGTAAATCCAAGAAAAGGGTGGAGTTCTATCTAGACATGTCAATTTTGGCCCAACCCGGCCCGATTTTGGCCCGAGTTTGACGGGCCATGGGCGGTAACTATGGTCAGCTCGTGCGGGCTACGGGCTGGCCCGTCCCAACCCGCGGCCCGATAAAACGGCGTCGTTTTGTATTTTTATATTAAAAATACATAGACAGGCCGGTCGGCCCATCTACGGGCCGGGCCATCCCAACCCACGCGGACCATGGGCCGGCCCTCGACCCGCTGTTTTTGAGGCCGGGCCAAAAGCGGCCCAAGCCCGACCTGGCCATTGACATCCCTAATTCTATCTCCTCCTGACTTGGACCACGCAGGAAATGCGCGCATGCAACCCCATCCAACGGTTATTTGCATTGCGCGGAACATTGTATCAATGAGGAATTGCCTCTTATTCACGTGGGGCCTTGTACGGTTCTGCAAACTACGCATTTCACAGCTGCAATGCAACTTGTTCAACATAGATTTCATGTCGCCCTCTCTATCTCTGTCTCTCTCTCTCACCATTCTACACTTATCACTTCTCTTTCTGCTTTGCCCTTTATTTGCTTAGAACACGTTGAGTTTATGGTCCAAAATCTTTGTAGGACTTTGGACTCTCTTTACCTATCTAAGTCTTCTTTAGACAGCATTTCCCTTTATATCTGATGACTGCATGTTTGCTAATTACCCTTTTTGTTTGTCTTCTCGAACTCCAAACATAAACACCAACGATCTGAAACTGCCATGTTTGTTCAAACAGAGAATGACCCTCGAGTCCAGGCATCTTACTTTTGAACTGGCAAAAAAGTCCACTCCTTTAATTCAGATGAAATCTATAACCCGTTATCTTGCTTCAACCTTTATCATGTGCTTTGCTTTGAGACTAATAAATTTGTATTTCTATGTACCTGCGAACCCAAGATTTCGAGATTTCTCTTACAAGTTTGAAAGATCTTCAAAGACAAAAATATCAAACAGGCCATGTTTCTTGTATAACAAACATTAGCCCTTTCTTGATGAATAAGCATATCCGGCAGATCCTGTTGGTTGGAAAATCGCACGGAGCAATCAGATTATGCCCCACATCCTTTCCTTTTTAAAGAACGTAAGAACATGCTTTTTCCAGACTTCAAAACAGACTTTGCCATCCTTGTACGAGATTTATGTAAGAAGTTAATTTAGTTATACCTCAAGTTCTATATCCACTTTCCACCGTTGGATCTAAGACTGTCGAGCATATTTTACCAATCCAATGATCAAATAAGTTGGTGAAAAATAAGTAGGTGATTAACATTTTCCCGAAGTAAAAGGATCAATTTACAGGATGGATTCTGAATTCTACAATGAACGATTGCGTTAGCAATGATAAAAGGCAATGACTCTCTACAACTTTTATCACAGCAGGCATGGACATTGCATCACAGCACACCATTATCTTTTGATTACACCAATCACACCGTTAAATCCAAAGCTTTGCCACGGTTCAGTTTATAAGCTTTTAGATGATATCACAATCCCATCAGAAGGATGAAGGTTAAGCTAGTTTCAAGCTAACTTACATTTAAGAAATTGTGCAGTATCAGACCAAACCATATATACGCTAGAATAACCAGTAATATTATCAAAATCTGCACCTATTAAACTATAAAAGGTGAAGCATTCTAGTAAGTAATAATTCCCGGGACAACTGATGTTCAATATTTTTCCTTTCATCTGTTCTCTAAAAGTAAAATACACACAATTCAGATTCATGTTTCCAGTTTCCACATAACACGTTTCCAAAACATACCCAACACTTAATAGTTAATTCAGGAAATGAGGTCTAACGAGATTCAGATATCAACCACAGAAACCTAATGGAAGCTCACGTATTGTTCAACTAAAAGTAATCCCACAACTATTTTGCAGACTTTACAACAGAGAAAACAGCCATGAGCAATGATAGAATTGCTGATGAAATTTATTAGAGTTTGTATTGCTCTGCAGGAGCAACAAAACTTGGAGGAAAATGTGGCGCCAAGCTGCTAGATGTCACTAAATTGAAGAAGTTAGAAATTTGATATCTTGACATCTTCAATACCATTTATCAAACCTGCCATTTTACAACAGCTGTAATCACTTCTATTAGATAGATTTTATGAGTCCCTAACAATAAATTAATCCAACAAAAAGCAAAAATTACTTTTAAGTTATATTTGTGGGAAAACATTATTATTTTAGGATTTTTGTATCTTTTCAAGATTTCTTATTTAGTTAGAAAATCCCCTGATAATGGAGTGTGATTTTTTTTGTTTTCTTATTTAGTTGAGATATCCCATGATCATCGAATCTGATTATTTTTGTTTTCCTTTTAGTTAGTAAGGTAACTTGTATATAATTGACCCTCTTGTACACTTGTAAACAATGTAATGAAGAAAATGCTTTTTCAATCTCAAGTTTTATCATGGTATAAAAGCTGTAAAGCTTTGAATTCTTGGAAAAAATTGAAGTGTATAACCGTTATTGTCGACAGTCTTATGATTCTGACAAGCGTTTATTCCTGGTGGCTTTTTTCTTTAAGCGATCAACCTTGATTGCCTAGAGATCATTTTTTTCCCCTTGGAGATGTCACTTTTTTATTGTCACATTCGTATGTGGGTCTACTAGAAACAGCCTCTCTACTCTATAGGGGTAAGGCTGCATACTATTAGACCTCTCTAGACCCCACTTTAATGTGGGATTCGGACTAGGTGTGATGATAATGACGGTGATGATGTCAGAGATAGTAGAGACAACCACTACATCACAATCAGAGTAGACCATCAATATCAACGTATCAATGAATTGCAAAATCCACGTTGCATACAAGTTGAGTGAATGAAATTACCTTAAACGGTCTCAACTTGTTCACACCATACTACAAGGGAAAGGAAGATCAACAATCTCACAGGTATAAAGCCGAAATAAGAGGATCCTTGGTTTAAAGTATGTGATGAAGAAGGTTACATAATTATGGCATGGCTATGGAACTCTATGATGTCAGATATTAGTGACAAGTATGTTCTTGGACACTGTTAAGGATATTTGGGATGCACTCCAATAAAGGTGTTTTATGGCTTGAGACACAACCCAAGTGTATGAGGTCAAGATAATAGACTATGGCTGTAAAACAAGGGAGTGTGACAGTTACAAAATATATTAGTAAGTTGAATCCTTGTGGAAGGAACTTGACTACCAGAGAGTTTTAAAAACTAAATTTCCTAAAGATGCCACCATTTTAAAAAGCTTTATTAAGAAAGATATTATCTATGATTTTTTGGTTGGATTTAATTCATAATTTAACCAAGCAAAAAATCTAAGTCTTGGCAAGCAAGAAGTTCTATGTTTTAATGAGGTTATGACCTTAATTCGTGGAGAAGAAACTAGAAGAAACCTAATGCTTGAACCATAAAACATGAACATGTCTATTGTGGTGGCTAAAGGTGGCAATCATTTAGTCATAAATTCTGGAAAGCCCAAAAGTGTGATAATCTATGGTGTATTTATTGTAAGAAGGCACGCCATACCAATGAAAAAGTGTTGGAAGCTTTATGGAAAACCTCCAAGCTGAAAGTGGGGATAGAGAGGAGATCAACCAAGAAAAGATGGTCAGGTCCATGTTGCTGAAATTCAACTAAATGAAGAAACACCTCAGGAATCTAGTAATCTTAACCAAGAAGAGGTCAGGAGGGTAAGATCTCTTATTGACAACCTCAACAAACCTTCAGGTACCTGTTTTTGGCATATTAAAGTGAGTTTCCACACTTTACTGGATTAAATGTCCCAGGAACAACTTTTGCCAACTCTTGGATTATGGATTCAGGAGTTATTGACCATATAACCCACTCACCAAACCCCTTTTTTCAAAATATTCATCATGTCCAAACAGTAGGAAAACAACCACAACTAATGGTTCATTTACCACCGTAGTAGGCATAAGGGATGTAAAGATCAATCCATTACTAACATTAAAAAAGCAGAATGTGCTAACATGATCTAATGCAGAGGCAAAATTTCGAGCAATAGCTCAAGGTATGTGTGAACTACTTTAATTGAAAATTATCCTAAAAGACTTGAAAATTAACTAGGATGACCCAATGAGACTCTATTGTGATAATAAATCTATGATCAGGATATCATATATCGGAACAACATGAGAGTAGTTTGATTTACACAAACTGGAGAGTAGTTTGATTTGCAAACCTTATGTAGGTAAAAAAATGAACTTGCTCATCTACTTACCAAGGGATTAAATAGTTCAAGTTTTGAGAATATTGTATCCAAGCTAGGACTGGAGATCACCTACTCACCAGCTTGAGGAGGAGTGTAGAAAAAAATATAATTATTTTAAAAATTTTATCTTTTCAAGATTTCTTATTTAGTTAGGATATCCAATAATCAACGAATCTGATTAATTTTGTTTTCCTATTAGGATATCTCGTGATAATGAGATCTGATTATTTTTGTTTTCTTTTTAGTTGTTAGGGTAACTTGCATATAATTGACCCTCTTGTACACTTGCAAACAAAGTAATGCAGAAAATATTTTCTCAATCTTGAATTTTGTCAGTATTATATGATAAAATTAGGCCTCACTCCAACCCATAAGACAACTTAAGGGAAAGAGGATTCATCAAGCCTTATAAGCTTATTAGACTCTTGTTCTTGGTCAATCTCTAGAAATGGAGACTAGTGCATGAAATTTGTAAGAGTAAAAACCTATGGAAGCCCCGTTATAGAACTAGGAGAGGCTCCAATACCATCATAAAACTAAGTCCAACTTCTCAAAAGGTACCTCAAAGGCATGAGGATTGCTCAAGCTTTATAAGGCTTATTAGGCTCTTTCTCCTAGTCAATATGGGTCATCAACATGCTTAAATTTAATAGAGTTTCCTAAAACAGCTTCCTAAATAGGTGTCAATTCATGAGAAAGCGCAGACTTACAATACTAATCTATTTCATTCCGAGTAAAGTTAGTTACCTGCTCTTTTTCTCCATTATTCTGTTTTTGAGGAGGCCGATTTTGTTTTCTCATGGAGTAGGAGGTGCTAAACTTGCTTCATTCTTTGTTTCTGCCATTTCAACTTCTATTGCACTGAAATTTGAAGAGCTTTCTTTCTTGAATGCCATACTTTCTAGTTTAGCAAGCCGTATGGCCTGCAGCTCGTATCTGTAAATAAAACCAAGAGTCGGGCATATTCATATTATTCTATCATGATTGTGGATTGGGGATTTAAGGGATGGGGGGAAGGGATTGAAATTGGTACAAAAAGGCAAAATGCCATAAATCTTAAGCAGTTCAAAAGATAGGAAATTATTATTGATGTCCTTCCCAAGAACTTTGGTCCAATTGAATCAATTCCACACCCTGGTGGACGAGGTTGGGAAGACAAAAGGGAGGGTTAACATCCATTTTGTAATGCAAATTATTTTCCAATAAAGCAAAAAGATAATAGAAACAATGCAAGTAGTAAACTTATGGATGAAGCAAGAGTTCCAATATGATGTTAAAGTTTTACATCAGTTACACAAATAGAATTTATTGATTCCAAACATAAATATAATCATACTTGAAAAAAAACATTTTGTAATTGTGGGTAAGCAAACACGTATATCAGAACATGTAATACATGCTCTCTGTAGTTAAACATAAAGTGTTTGGTTACAGAAGACACTATCTAATTCACAGATTCAAAATGATGCTCCACTAATTTCCAGAGCAGACCTTTTAAAACATGAATTGCTTCTACTC
This sequence comes from Erythroxylum longipes, assembly GCA_027563885.1. Lineage (NCBI taxonomy): Eukaryota > Viridiplantae > Streptophyta > Magnoliopsida > Malpighiales > Erythroxylaceae > Erythroxylum > Erythroxylum longipes. The sequence continues at coordinate 21,042,194 of JAOQMS010000004.1, read as the reverse complement.
AAAAGTTTAAGCTGTCCCCACTCTGATGGAATACTCATCAATCGTTAATTGTAAATTCATCCACAATATCAAAAGTCACTAACAGATAAACTTACTCAGCTATGTGGCTCTTGACAAGCATAAAGTAAATCCTCCAAAATTGTCGTTCCTTCAAGTAACGTGGGCAAAGCATAAACCTAAGCTGTGACAGCTCCTGGAAATAAATTAACTAGTAACTAACAACTAAATGAAAGTTGTTAAAGTCTTTAGGCAGTTATAACTGCTTTATGGCCAAGTCAAACAACAACAATAAGTCAAGATAGCAGGTAAAAGTTCAAGGGAATTCAGTTATCAACACTATAAAAGCACCAGTCCAATTTCAGCAAATATTAACAGATAAAAATGTTCCCTGTTTATAGTCACAAATAATAAGTTCCTAGAAATTGGACCTGAAACTCCAGTCTTTGTTAATCAATTGTGGTAAATATGCGTTCCAGAAGACAGCACATAATTGCCACCAAACAGAAATGAAAATTGTAGCAAAAATTAACCCAAAAATTGAGACCTGTTAGCCCCAAGTAATTGCCGAATCACGAACTTAGCATACACCAGTACATTTTATATTACTCACAATCATTACATGATCCACACCACAATTTCATTCCTCGAAACTAATCCATTTAAAGCAGTACACGTAAAACAAATGAATAAAAAATTGGAAACAGAAAACCTTGACTTTGGATAGAACAAGAAGAGCATGTTGCTCTTGCCACTGGGACAGATCCTTTTGGACGTTGGCCGATGTTGGTGCCTGAGTTGCGTGATCAAAAGTGACTCCCACTGGTCCTTCATCTTCTGCACCACAATTCAACCTCGTAACTCGTGAGCAATTATATCGGACCAACATCTCAAAACGCTGCGACTTGGGTAAAACAGAAGAAGAAAACAAAACCTTTGATAACACATTTCAACGAAATTGTATTTTTGTTTCTCACCCGGAAGAGCGAAATTCTTGAAGGTGTCAAGTGTGAAGGAGTTAATGTGGTCGATTAATTGCTGAGTGATTCCGTATAGCTCTTGTTCGCTTTCTTCTCCTTGTAGAACTCGATTTGATTGTTGGCGTTTCAGTGGGACTTGAGTGCTTGTGCTATTACTCTTTAGAAGACTGCGTCGAAACCATGAAGACCAGTCCATCACTGGCTTGGATTGCTTCAACGTAGAAAAACGATCAGACCAAGAAATGGTTCTCCTCGTCTTACGTTGTGTTTTCACTATTTCTCCGGTTGTTGCTGTTGTTAAACATTGCGATTGCGAATGCGAATGATTACTTTTATGTTTAATTTTATGCATAGTTAGTTGTAAAATGCAAGGTACAAATAAATTTTTCGTTATGATCCGATTCCATTCACCACCGAGTTAATTCTCTCCCAAATTTTATTTTGTTTACATTAGATTTGATCCAACGACTCTTTGTCATTGAAAATGTTAGGTACTAGAATATCTTATTTATTTAAATTTTCTTACTCTTCCTTCACAAATAATGGGAATATTAATGAAACAGTTTGAAGTTTGACATACAACTTATGAACTTGTCTAGAATTCTTGCCTTTCATAACACCTATATGATATCATTTTTATCAAATTTTTTAAAAATCAGAGACCAAATATCGAATCGGTCAAAAAAAAGTTTTAAGTTTTAAATGTTCAATCGATATTAAACTGCTATATAAAACTAGTATATGATAACCAAGAATTAAAAACTAAAAGAATAAGTAAAAAATATTATATTAAAATAAAAAAAGAATATACCAACATCTATTTTGTATATTGAACTAATAGTAAATTAAATCTAATAATTTAAACTAAATTTGAATATGATATAAAACTCAAAATAACAATAACAATCAAAGCTATATTTTTAGAGGAGTTGTATCCTATTATCGTTAAAAGTTCCAAATCTTTTAACGCTATCTAACGACTCGTATACTACTCTTTCATCCAAAGTATATGACATTAATTTCTTCTATTGTATTCAAATAAATTATAAATTAGTAATGTATAAAATTATTCTCAATTATAAAGTTTTAATATATTATGCTTTTAAGTTAAATATAATCAAAGTAGGATATGAACTCATCACTTGTAGATGTTATTAATTCACTCTTTCTTACAATTGCATTTTCTTTTTTAAATCGCCATTTCAAGTTTATTATAATCAAGATTAGATGATGGTTCTTCTACTTCGATCTAAAAATCAATATAGTCAATACAATCAACATTAATTGGATCACACATTTTCTTCTTACTAATTGCTCTAAATACATAATAAAGAAATTATAAAGTTAATAATAAGAATAAAATTATCGGGAAAAAACAAATCAATACAATACCTATTCTTCATTCTCAAATTATTAGTAATGTAAACAAGGTTAAGCCTTTGATGGTCCAAACAATTCCGTTTATTTATATGAATACGTTAAAAAATGGTTAAACTACGTTCACAAACCAATGTAGAAATCTAATAGCAAGTTTTTTCAATGTTGAAGCACTTCCATTGAATAATCTCCACCGCTCCTTTGTATTTTAAATTAATAGTTATAAGAAATAAAAGTATATATTATTAATAAGTAAATGATGAACTAAAAGTATAAAAACTTACCAGACTGTGTATCTTTCATCATAAGTTCTCTCTTTGTAGATGAGTTAATAAAACTATTTAAAACTTAATGATATAATTTAATTTGATTTGTTATCTATGATTGCTCTTTAATAGATAAAATATCTTTGCATTCAATCACATGAAAGAGACCACCCATAATATCATTTGTACATGCATCTTCACTATATAAGCAATAACGTTTAAGAAAATAAGCTCCTAAATGAATCCTTTAGGTAAGAAGCTTATCCTATCATTGGTCAAGAATATCTATAAAAGGCTTGTACAATTTCTCATTCCTTTTAAAAAGACTCATAATTATTTTACGAACTCTATACATACCATCATATATATATACATACCCAAATATGGTTTCTTATCTGAGTCAACAATTCCTAATAACCTTATAAATGTAGTTACAATCTTCACAATAATCAAGCAGACATTCCAAAATTTATTATCTAGAATAATAGCACAAACTTCTTTTTCTTTCGTACTCTTTGATAAGTTATGACTTAAAAAATGTTTACCTATCACTAAATTTTGAAGTAGTTTTTTTTTGTTCATAAACACTTTTCAAAGTAATTAGTGTAGTTACAAACCTAATAACAACAGGACCCACAATCTCAACCTAATATTTTTGCTTTCTTAATAAAAAAATGTAATATGATTATATATAAAAATTGTGATCTTAAATGTATGTGAAGCAAGACTAGAAATATGGTTTATAACACCAATATCTTTTGAAATAAGGTTTATGCAATGAGCAGCGCATGAAACCCAATAAATATGTCCATGCTTTGATTATAATAAGTAACCAAGTCATACATAATTAACCGCATTATCTATAACAAAATGCACAATATTCTTTGGTCTAACCCACTCAAAATTTCAAAAAATAATTCAGATAAAGCATGAACACTTTTTACCTTATTAGAAGCACCAATAGACTTGATAAAAGTTGTTTTAATATTATAATAAACTAAGAAATTAATCAAGGCTCTTAGTCTATGATCAGTCTACTCATCTGTCATAATAGTGCATCTTGTTAATTCCTAACTATCTAGTCCATGCTTATTTACAAAATAACATCCTTATCAACTAAAACACTTTTTAAACTAGGTTGAGAACTAGAAGTAATTCTTTCATGCCAATAGTAGCTTTCTTTTTTCTTTCATCAAATACTTGTGGCACTTTATCATCTTTAAAAGATATATCACGAGTCTCTTTATTTTTCTTTCTTTTTACTTGTTACTATAAATGATTTCCATTCCTCTCACATACATCAAATGGTACTTCTTTGCAAGAAGTAATATTACCCTTAATACCGGTAAGATCTTCTTTCATTATATAAATTCCTCAACCTTTATATATTCTACTGCAAAATATTCAATTATATTGAATATTCCCATCAGATGCTTGAGAAAAAGAAATATAATTCTATGCTAGATCAGATTTATTGCGAGAAGAGGATGCTACGTTCATCGAATCTTTTTCTAATGATTGCATATTCTCTATTATAATTTTAACATAAAAATATAAGAAAATTAATTTTATTATTTTTGTATAAAAATAAGTCACAGCAATAATTAAAACAAAAATAAGTCGTAAAATAACGAACCAAAGACAAAAGATGAAATGAAAAGATAAAAGATAAAAGTTTGAAAACAAAAATACCCATTGGCTTTGTCTTTTTAATTCTTTATCTTTTATGTCCAGTATGAGATTTGACTTTAATCACCACAACCAACAAAAGAAATAACAATAAAAAAGATAATTAATTTGTAATCTTGGTACAAAGAACCAAAGTATAAATAGAAAACAAAAAAGAGGTTGAAAAAAATTGAAAACATTAAAGAAAAACAATTCAAATATAAAATTAAAATTAAAATCTTTTCCAAAATTAAATAAATCTAAAAGTCGCTAAAAATGTTGAAGTATATTTTAAAAAGATACTAAAAATTTCAGTATTCTTTTCTAAACATAATTCTTTAAAACTTAAACATTACTCCTTAACATATTTTAAATTATCTTAGCCAAAGTGTCACTTTTAACCTCAAGTTTTACACCAATTAATAAGTTTAATCCTAACATTCCATAGAGAATAATTATAACCCTAACATTTACGATATATTAAAATTGGACCTTGCAATAAAAGAATTATTAACGTCGTTTATTGAGTTTCAAGTCAACATTAACCTGACACTTTTTAATAATTTTTTGTTTTTTATGAGTTGACAGTTTAACGTCATTGCTGACATAGCATGGTGAGACACTCACCCTTTTTATTAAGCATGTCTTGAATTAAATAAATATTACTTAACAAAACGATCCCTCCCTCGCCACTCCTCTAAATGCACCTTTTTTTTCCAAAACAATTCGAAGGACCAAGAAATCTGGTCTCGATATCAACATTAAAACCCTAAAATTTCCTTTAGTTGAAGCAGGCTTGCCCCAAGGGTGCGAGAACGTGGACTCAATCACCTCTCATGAAAATGGATGGCAATTGATCAACAAATCTTTCTTAGCCATAGCTATACTCCAACCTCTTAAGAAGCTCCTACAAGAGCACTGCCCTGATTGTCTTGTTGCTGACATGTTCTTTCCTTGGGCCATAGAAGCTACTTCCAAATTTGGGATTCCAAGGCTAGTGTTTCACGGAACAAGTTTTTTCTTATTGTGCACCGGAGAGTGTATCAGATTATACCAGTCACACAAGAAAGTTTCGTCAAACGATGAGTTCTTTCCTGTGCCTAATCTTCCAGGGGACATTAAGTTAACTAGAAATTAATTGCAGATATTGAGAGACAAGGCATCGAAACAGACTTTAGAAAGTTGGTGAAAGCTTTGAGAGAGTCCGAGTTGAAGAGCTTTGGTGCAGTCGTCAATAGCTTCTACGAGCTCGAGCTTGCATAGCTAACTTTTACAAGGATGCTTTAGGTAGAAGAGAATTGCATATCGGATCAATTTCGTTATGCAACAGAGGGATTAAAGATAAAGCACAGAGAGGAAGAGAAGCATCCATTAATGAACATGAGTGCTTGAAATGGCTTGACTCCAAGAAACATAATTGAGTTATTTACATATGTTTTGGAAGTGTAGCCAATGTCAGTAACTCTCAGCTCAAGGAAATAGCAATAGCATTCGAAAACTCAAAGCAGTAGTTCATATAAGTGGTCAAGAAAGACAACAAAAATAGCCAAAACCATATAGAAGATTGGCTGCCAGAACGATTTGAGAAGAGAGGGAAGACAACAAAAATATACGAGGATGGATGCCGCAAATATTGATCCTTGTCCATGAGGCGGTAGGAGGGTTCATGACACATTGTGGATGGAACTCGATGCTTGAAGGCATAATAGCTGGGAAGGCAAATGGCAACATGGCCAGTGTCAGCCGAGAGTTCTACAATGAGAAGGTGGTGACATATGTTTAAAAAATTGGAGTTGGTGTCGGAGTGGACCGGAAGATGACAAGGAACGGATTCCAAAGAAAAGTTAAACAAAATGGCGAGGGTAGGGTCGTTTAATAAAAAGGTTGTCCCCACATCTACACATTAAAATAAATTTTTAATATTTTTAAAACAGGCCTCACCTTACCATGTCAACAATGCCTTAGCACTGTAGGGCCTACAAAAATAAAAAATTATTAAAAGGTGGTAGGTCAACATTGACATGATATTTAACAAATGACGTTAATAATTTTGTTAAGGTGGACTTGGACTTTAATTTTTTTTAAATATTAGGGTTATAATTGTTCTTTGTGGAACGTTGAGGTTAAACTTGTCAATTAGTGTAAAACTTATGGTTAAAAGTGATCCTTTTGTCAATTATTTTAAACAATATTACTTATCTATACTAAATTATTAATTGATAACTTTTTTAGTTTCATTCTTCAAAAAAGTGTAGAGTTTAAATTCTATTTATTAATTTTAATTTAATTGAATTAAAGTATTTTAAATTTAAACAGTTAATGTTCTATCGTAAAAAGCATCAAACTAAATAAAATCCTATTCTAACAACAAAATAAATAAAAAGACAGGGAATGTAAGATAAAACCTAAAATAATTTATGAGTTGCTTCTCATGTAACATTTGTTTTATATCATTAACTCAACATACCTTTTAAGCTCAAGATGGCCTATACAAATTAGGTTTTTGTAGCTTTACTATGAGTTTCATATCTTACATGTAGGCTACCTTTGATCGCTTGTTGCCACATTTCTGTTTGGTTTATTCCCTTGTACTTGTGAAGGTTCTAATGGACCTTTAAATGTAGAGACCTATAAAATATCATGACAAGACTCATAACAACATTTATAAATTCAAGGGCATGATTGATGGCATTAGATACTCTAAAAACGACCTCTTCATCCCCTACCCTTAATGTTAACTTGCCTTTGTCAACATCTATTATTGACTTAATAGTCGCCAAAAAGGGACGACCGAGGACTAGAGGCATTTTTTCATCCTTCTCTACGTCAAAAATCATGAAATTAGTTGGGAATATAAACTTATCAACCTTAACTAACAAATCTTCTACAATTTCCTTAGGATATTTTACTGATCTATCAGCTAGTTACATACTTATCCTAGCAATTTAAGTTCTCCTATTCCCAATTTCTAAAACAACGAAAAAGGCATCATATTAATATCAGCCCCTAGGTTGGATAAAGTCTTATCTATTTTTAAACTACCAATTTCACAAGGAATAGACAAACTCCTTGTATCGGTTTACTTCTCTGGTAGTTTGTTTTTCTTATCTTCTGTGCTCCTTTCTCTTAGTGTAGCAATCTCCAGCTGTTCCAATTTCTCCTTGTTTGATAGTAGCTCTTTCAAAAGTTCCATAGGCTTTGGTAGCTACATAAGAGCTTCAATAAGATGTAAGTTATCTTGGACAAATCAAGAAATTGACCCAAATCTACATCCATTCGATCTTTTGTCACTTTAGCAGGGTATAGGATGACAGGATGGTATTCCTCGACTTTTTTCAGGTGTCGTTTATGTTCATGTTCATGTTCATCTTTTGGGTGACTCTTAATAGTCACCTCTTGGAGATTTTTCTCACTCGCTGGGTGATTGCCATTATGCATTGCTTGGGATTCGTTTATGTTGTACTAGGTAAACATTCCTTTGATCTCTCAGCTAATATTTTTATGAGTTAGTCAATCTAAACCTCTAAGTTGCGTATGGAAGCCTCCATTCTTTGATATTTCTCATTAGAATCTTGAGCAATTTTCAGCATCAACTCTTCTAGAGTAGGCTTGACCCTGATTCCCTTAAGATAATTTGGGATGATTCCTTGATCCTAATTGTACATGGTGCCATATGGATTATTTTTGGGTCTAGGAGCCTTCCCCAAATATTCCATATGCTCAGGTTGTATTGCTTAACAATCTTGACCTTGATGATCTACCTTGCACACCTCACGTTGCATAACTTGACCTTATGGCACCATCATAAGTCAGTTTATTTTTCTACCCAAGGCTTCCACTTGGTTCGCCAACTGTGCCACTACATCCACTTTATACACTCCTGTTAACTTATTGATTCGTACTTTAGATTAGCACTATTGGTAGTTATTCATTGTCATATCCTCAATAAGGTCTTGGGCTGCTTATGGTATCTTGTTATTAAGCCTTCCCTCAGGTGTTACATCAATTGATTATCGTGTACTCTGAGTTTCCCGTTATAAAATGTTTGGATTTGCATCCAAAGCAGTAAACCTTGGTATGGGTATCTTTTAAACATCTCTTTGAACCTCTCCCATATATTGTATAATGATTCAGCTTCGATTTGGGAGTAAGAGGAGATGTTGTTCCTTAGTTTAGTAATCTTAGCTGGTGGAAAACATTTCAATAGGAACTTCTCCACCATTTGTTCCTATATTGTCAATGATGATCGTGGCATTGAGTTTAATCATTATTTGGCCTTCCCCTTTAAAGAAAATGGGATCAGTCCAATGGCATCACCATTAGCTCTGTTGATTTTAAACGTATCACAATTCTCTAGAAAATTTGAGATATGTTTGTTTCAATCTTCATCTTTGAGCCCATCAAATTGGACTCACTGCTGCACCATCTGTATAATACTTGGCTTTATCTCAAAATTGTTCGCACTCATAGTTGGTCTCAAAATGCTAGACTTCGCTCTAGTCAAGTTTGATCTGGCATAGTTAAACATGGTCTTCTGTTGGTCAGCCATGTTGTGAGATTCTTCAATATCCACTTGACCTCCCAAGTCTTCTATTTGATAACCTAAATCAAACTCTCTTAATTGTATTCCACGAAGGTTTTTGCACATTATTTGCTCAACTTCTCTGCATCGATTAAGCTCTTAGAATTACTCTGGGTAATAAATTGACCAAGAGTTAAGATCTACAAAAAAAGAAAAATAAACAAATTAATCAAATAAAATAACTTAAAAACAACAATGAAATAGAGTAAAACAAAAAGATTAGATTAATAAAATCTAGGTGTTCCTAATATTATTGTACCAAAAAATGGTTTGAAAAACTTGATTAACTAGGGTTAAGGTCAATATTAAATTTATCCCAAGTGCACAATGTAGTTGTAACTAGCACAAGAAAGTATGAGTCCATCCTATGAAGACGATAAGTACTAATAGCTACCATTTTTCTGTTATCTAGCCTATAATCAGATTGTTGGTTTTTAATTAAAAATTAAGCTAAACAAATAAAGTAAACTTGGAAACAATAATCATTGAATAATTAACCTTTTATCATGCAATTATATTATTGATTATTGAACCATGAAATTCCTATTTTATGTTAATATCTCTCTCAAAACTATTATCAACTAATGGATTAGTTGATTAATAAAAATATTTCTATTTAAAACACCTAGGATTGCATTATTGATTTATAAATTCTACTATTAGGTTTGATATATAGGATTTATGTCGACCTATCTTTAGGTTTGCATGCAATTCCTTCCAATTATGGTAGGTTTATTCATACAAGAGAATTTCTTAATCTCAATCGTATGAAATCAAATCATGCATTAATATTGTAAATATATTAAAACAAGAATAAAATGTATAATTTAATTGTTGAATAAGAGATTAAAACTTATTGTTTTAAAAAACTATAGTTCATCACACCTAGACACCAAACAAGTTTAGTTACTAATCATAGAAAAAGAAATCAAAGATAAACATATAGAAAAACTAATAAAAAATAAAGAAATCATAATTCTAAATCTTCCTTTCTCTTCTATTAAATCTTCTTGCAAGTATGGACTTGATGTTGTTATCTATTGGATCTCTTGACGTATTCTTCATGTTTTCCTCGTCCTTTAATCAAGATCGTTACCTCGGAATGTTACTTTTGACCTAAAACTATTTAATAATTGAACTCTCCCTTGTTTTCCTCCATTCACTTCCTTTTATAGTAAAAATTAGGGTTTCTAAGATATACACAGTCACTTACACAAGTGTGTAGGAGGCTGTGTATAATCAAAAACACCTAAATTCGTGATTTCAAATGGGCATAGAGACTTACATGAGTAATACACACAGTTGTTTATATCAAGATATACAGGGGTGTAATTCCACACAACTAGAAACCAAATTCTTTAATCTTCTCACGTTTATAAAAACTTACATTGTCATTGTATATAATCATATAGGGCCTTAATTGCTTCAAATCTTCATTCCACGTCACGATTTCATCTGAACTCTTCTCCTTTTGTTCCATAAAGGCAATTGTAACCTACCAATGCACTTAGAATGAATTAAGTATTAAATATACAACAAAACTATGAAATATCAAGCTAAACATGTTAAATACATGTGTATAATTATAGGCAAATATCCATTTATCAAATGTATAACTTTATAAGAAGAGATAAGTCAGGAAAGTAATGGTAAGGGATAAGTAGGGGTGGCCAACATTGATGCTAAATTAAGGGAGACAAGGCTTATTTAGCATGTTGAAAGGAGACATCCTGATGCTCTAGTGAGAAGATTGTACTTAGAGACTACAAGAAAAAATAGGAAGACCTAAAAAGAATTAACGAAGGTGATCAAATATGATATGGCACTATTAAATCTTATCAAGAACTTAGGCCTTAATAGGATACTTTCACAAACTAAGATACAGGTAGAAGATCTTTTATAGAGAGGACATTTTCTTTTCATAAAGAGCTGATTTTTTTTCCTAGGCCTTTTGAACTTTTTCCTTCTTTTTTTTGTTTCTTATATCCTATAATTACCTTGAATACCTTTATTAGTAGTATCTTCCCTTGATTTTTTTGTATATTTTTATTTACTTACTTTAATATTTATTTAATTTTAATATTTAATATTTACTTTTATTTATTTATTTATATTTATTTAGGCAATTATTTGTTTATTTTATCATCTTTAAATTTTTTAAATATTTTCTTTCTTTCTTTTTTATAAGTTTATAGAAGAGTGGCTTTCTAATAATTAGAGATAAGGCTGCGTATTACTGGACTTTCCAAGACACTGCATCTCAGTAGAATTTCTACTCGGACTATGTTGTTTTTATTATACTATTCTTATAATTTGTTAATGTTTTTATTTTATTTCTTTAGACAAAAGTTTTAAGTTGTGGTCTTTATTTTTTTGAATACATAATAATTGAAATTTCTTCTTTTTTTTTATTCGAGACAATAGTTAATAAGATTCATAATTATATTTATTTTTCTTTTTATGTCTTCCATGTTTGATCTATTTTGAGATAGGCTCCTATTTGATTTTATATTTATGGGTTTTTCCATTTTCAAATAGATTTTGTTATTAGGAAATAGAACATAATTTAGTTAGCCTAGACAATGTTAAGTCATTGATTTTATTATGTGCTAAGTTAATAATATAGTTGGACTTTTTAGTTCCTATCTCATCATTAGATAAATGATTCTAGCTTTTTGACATCATTTTTTTCCTTTTCTTATTTATTCAATCCTATTTTTTAGTGTTTTAAAATTCATGATCATCTTAGTTACTATAATAATTAATAATGATATACCTTTTAACTTCACTTTTACCTTCTTCAACACCACTAACTTGAGCACTATGAATAACATTTCTTATATTATCCTTATTCAAATATATCACATTATCCTTCCCTTCATTTAGATCTATCCCCTTTTCCCTACTACCATCATCTTCACTAACACCATCTAATATTAATGCATTTTCTTTACTTTCTTTACTACTCCCATAATTGTTAGCACTTATAACTTGCAACTTATTATTTGTGTATGAAACCTGTTCTTCCATTTTAGTAGATAGTTATTCCTACTATTTCTCTTTTTTATTGACTTCATTTGGGTTAAATTCACCTTAAAAATATGACCCAACCAAAACATATTGATTCACTAAACTTATAATATCATTTTTCATATTATCATTGTATATTTTAACCATTGTCATTGCTATTTGGTTTCTTATATATAATATGTCATACCAATATTGAATCATTGTCTTTTCAATTGCAAACTATTATATTTAATCAAGACAAATATCCTTAAAAAATTCTTTTTCTTCCTTCTTATGAATTATCATTATATGTTAAAATATGTTCCTCACAATAGAACAAACTTCCATTTTCTTTTAAACTAGATGTCATATGTATGAAAATTTGCATATAAATGAAGACAGTGACTATATAATATTCAATGATTTGAAAGTTTCTTTGGTATTGAATAACTTATATACATAATGAAACAAGTAGAACCACATAGAAAAGAAACATTATTTAGACATTTTTAAATTATAATAATAAAAACTATTAAACAAAAAGAGCATGTCACTTATAAACAAAAACAAATCCAATGTCACCCTTACCATTACTATGTCTTACCTAACTATAACCGTTAAGCTTCAACTCGTCACCAATATTGAGGCTCACTACTAATGTCACAAATCACATACATGTGTACTATGAATCACAAATAACAATAGATGATCTAGTAAATTCATATTATTGTAGTAGTTATTGAAGAATTGTATATTAAAGTTTGTGAGATTGTGTGAATTAGTGAATTTTTATAATTAGAATGACATCATTCTCTATCATATATTAGACATCTCTTAAAGGGTTAGTTTGGTCTTCTTACTCATACTTTAGTGTTTGGTCTTTATTTTTATATTATTTAGATCACGTGTGAAACATGATTACTAATAAGGTTTGAAGTATTGAAATAATATAAATTAAGAGTCTTATTATAAGAAAAATTAAAATTGAGGTGTTAAATACTAATTTAAAGAGTTGATTAAATTTTTTAGATAGAAGACAATGTTTATACTTTTAGAACACATAATTATTGTATGAACATTTAATGCTAACTAAAGAACAAATTTAATATTTTCATTGATTTTTTGAAAAAGATAAATAATTTAAAGTTTAAAATTAAAATTAAAAGAGTTATAGGTTAATTTCCACAGAATAAGATCATGTTATCTTAAGTTTTAAAAAAGTTATCTAATACACATATATTTGGTAAAGGGCATGGTGGATGCATAAGAAAACATGAACAATATGTATTTCATCTCCTAAAAAATGTATTTGAATAGAAAAATTATCATAGGCATAAGAAAACATGAACAATATGTATTTAATCTCCTAAAAAATGTATTTGAATAGAAAAATTATCATAGTTGATGATAATGTAAGAATTTTATCACATGGGCTACAATTAGCTAGTCTTTTATTTTATAAGTAGGTCAAATAAAAACTTGAAGACTTTATATATATATTATTTTATAAGCTTCATCTTCTTAGAAAATTTATTAGGTTTGGTATGGTTAAGGTTAGTATAACACCATAATAATAGGGCTTAAACTTATGACTAATTAGTTTAAGTCTTTATTGTAATCTTATAACCTATATGTAAGCTCAAGGTTTATATTTAACAATTTTGATGATAACTATATAATATTTTAAAATTCAAATTGAATTTATTTCCTTATATAGATAACGGTATTTCTTTTTAAAAGGAAATAAAATCATGGGAAAATTACTTCCTTTCTTGCAGGAACCATCTTAGTAAACTTTCCTTATTAACACCTGGGAGGATCTTACCTTTTCAAACAATTAGTTCTGGAAATTTGATAAGTGTAAATTGCATCGTGTTTTAGGGCTTAGTTTGATATGTATTTAATTGTTAATTCAATCGTTTAGTATATGTTTAGGTTAGAATTATGTTGGTTTGTTAATTATTTATGTTTTAAGTGTTTTATGGGTTAGTACAAGTCTTTGAGCTTAAATATTATATTTTTGAGGTACCTTGATGTGTTTGTTAGTGTTTCAGGCTCAACATCGAAGATTAGAGAAGTTTCAGAGACATTTCGGCTGAAACAACGGCCCATGTGACAGAGGCACCAGAGTTGGCCCACAATCATGACCCACATGCCACGATCGTGATATAAGCCCAAGATATGGCCCACGATCATGGCCTATATGCTACGATCATGACAGAAGCCCAGGATGTGGCCCATGATCGTGGCCTGCATTGGGCAGACGCATAGAAAATAAAAAACGTCAACTTTCAAGGGATTTTTCGAGCCTTTTAGACCCTAAAAAACTCTAGGGCTGCTTAGAACACAAAGGATATTTAAAGAACGAGATAAAGAGGTAGAGAGAGCTTTTGCATCAGCCATTTTGAGAAACCTTAGAGAGAATTCATCGAGAGATTGAGAAAGAGAAGAAGGAAGAGAGAAGAGGAGAAGAAGCTGACTTGATGTACTTCCCGGATCAGGAGTTTCTCGACATCGCTACCTCCCATTATCCATTCAGATCATATTTCCTGTTTATTTTTAGTTTTATTATTGTATAGAATTGAAATAACAGTTTGGCGATAGGATTTCTGAATGTTGAAGATATTTTAAACTCACTTTCGGAGTTTTATCTTTGAATTAATGAAATCTAATTATTTATGTGTTATTTGGATCTATTGCATAATTTAATGATAAACTAAGAGGGTGATCAGATGAAAAATGATTAAATTGGGATAATGAGAGTTATGTGATTTAATAGAATTAGAATTAAATCAAATCGGTAAATTGGGCAAAGAGAGATCTTGCATAGGTTTCCGGTAGTTTATTAGAGAACTTCAAAACTAATTAGGATTTTGGATAGGTTGTTGATTGAGAGATTGGAACTTCCATAATCTGATTAGGGTTTATGATTTAGGGTTAATGATTATAACTCAATAAAGAGTAATTAAACATAAGATCGTCTAGAACTAATAATCCAGTAATTCATAATTAGTTAGTTTAGCATTAAGGATAGGTAAAATTCCCTTTCTCTCAATTGATAATTTCCTTAGGTTGATTCTTGGGTATGTTGCAATTGCTTAGTAGAAGTATTTCTGTGATTGATTCTTATTTTGATTGGATTGATTAAATTAATTTCTTTTTTTTTTAGTTTTGTGTAATTTGAATTTTTGTATTGTTTTCTGGCCTTAGATTATAGGATAAGAGTATCCCTCCTTGTGGGATCGACACCTTAGGTACTACACTAATGAACTGTGCACTTGCAGATTATCGAGGGTTGTTTATTAAAACTTACGCACATCAAACACCCGATCAAGTTTTTTGGGTCGTTTCTGGGGAGGCGATTAGTTTAATTCTTTAATTTAAGGCATTTTAGTTAGTTTTTATTTTCTGTTCTTTCTTTCTTTCTATTTTTGAGTCCGTGCTCTTATATAAAGACGAGAGTCACGGGTAGTTCGAGTCATGCAACTAAAACCTTAGCATTAGATATCACTCGATTAGAATTATTAATTAGAAACGCTTAGCGTGAAGAAGAAGAAATCACGAAAACAACGATGGTCGAGCAATTTCAACAAGATTTGGATCACGAAGCGAACGAAGGATGTCAATAACGAACCCTTATGGATTTCATAAGAACAAAGTTCAATGCGGCTAACCAAGGAGTAGCTAGGCCACCCGTACAAGCAGCCTCTTTTAAAATTAAACTAGCCCTTCTAAACATGCTTCAACAGAATGTGTAATTCTATGGACTAACGAATGAAGATCCTATTGCAAATATAGTGAATTCCTTGACATCTGTGATACCTTTTGGTACCATCAGATGTCGGAGGATGCGGTAAGAATTAGGCCCTTTCCTTTTACCTTAAGAGATGGAGCAAAGTACTGGTATCAATCTCTTAACCCAGCCAATGTGACAACTTGAGATCAACTAGTTCATGCCCTTTTAGACAAGTATTTTCCCTTTATTAATACCACAAAGATTATCAAGGAGATTACCAACTTCCAACAAATTGACGGGGAATCGATCTACGAAGCATGGGAAAGGTACAAGGATTTGTAACGGAAATACCCAGACCATAACTTACCTAAGGAATTCTTGTTGCAAACATTCTATAATGGAGTAACACCATATATGAGAGGCACGATTGACGTAGCTTCAGGAGGATCACCGATGAGAAAGATGGTAGATGAAGCAGAAGAGTTGATAGAGGAGATGACAAGTAATAGCTGCCTATTGATGAACGAGTGAAGTAGACAACCCACTACCTTATGAGAACAAAAAGTAATTGTAGCTGTTGATCAAATGATGGAGTTGCAAGCTAAAATTGATAACTTAACTCGACAGCTCAACAATATGAAGGCTTCGTCCTTAGTTTCAGTAAAAACCGTGCAACTAAAGTGTGAACTCTGTGGACAGATGGACCATGATACGGTGGATTGCTTCTTGATGAAGGATAGTGATCCGGAGCAAGTTAATTATATGGGAGCTCAATATGGATGAGGAGGGGAAAATAATCCCTACTTTATCACATACAACCCTAGATGGAAGAATCACCCTAACCTCTTGTGGACAAATAATGTTGGAGGATAGTTCAAACCTCAAGGATAACCAAACTTCCAATAAGATAAACTAAGCTCAATGGAATCCAAGTTGGATAGGATTTTAGATAAAATTGGAGGTATGGAGGATGCGCATAGGAGGTTTGAAGGAAAGTTTGTGTAAGTCACTAAGAACTAGGCCTCTTCAATACACAATCTGGAGGTCTAAGTAGGTTAACTAACGGAGGAAATTTCTCCTCGAAATGTAGGAACCCTTCCAAGCAATACCGAGTCTAACCCAAAGGAACGAATCATGGCCATTACTCAGACCCAGAAAAAGAAACTCCAACATATGAAAGAAGAAGGAGATGAGGGAGGAGGACAAGCAATTATGGAATTCCTTCCATGTGAGCTTGTAATTGAGCCTATTGAGGAACCTTGACCTAAATTTCTGTACCCTATTGTAGCTCAGCAGAAGTCAATTTCAAGTAGGGTGATGAGAAATTCTAAAGAGGTTAAATTAAATAAGGTTGTCGACATAACGAAACAACTACAAATGAGGCTCACACTAAAGGAATCAATCAAGGTTAAGGAGCGCAAATTGGAAGAAAACCCTAACATAGCACATAAGAAAGAGGACTAGGGGATTTTTACATTTCTTGCAGTATTAATGGAGTCAAAATAGACAGGGCATTCACAGATTTAAGAGTAAGTATCAATATGATGCCCTATACTTTTAGTCAAAAATTGGGTTTAGAAGAGTATGAACCTACAAAGATGCTAGTGAAGACGGTGGACATAATAGCTCATCGGTCGAACGGGATTATTAAGGATGTCCAAGTGCAGATTGTTATTTTTACCTTCCCCACAGACTTTCTTATATTGGATATTGGAGAAGAAATGGAAACCCCTATGGTCCTTGGACGACCATTCTTGGCTAGTACCTGCTCTATAATTGACATCAATAGGGTGAACTAACTCTGAGAGTCAGAGAGCAACAAATAACTTTTACTGTGTCAAAGAAAAATAATAGTTCTCCCTTAATTCCAGTTACCATAAAAGAAATCAAATATCGAGGACAATGGCAAGATATTGAGGACCTTGAGAATGCATTTAGAAAGAAACGATTGCGAAGGAGAAAAAGAAGGAAGGTGAAGCAGAAGGAAGGTGGAACCCAGGGCATGGTAGCTCATGTGCAAATGGTAAGATCGATGTCTGCGCTACCATTGCACAATTCATTTGAATCACCTTGAGCATAAGAAGTGAGTCTTGCTACCAACGTTAAAAGAAGCACTGCATGATAGGCAACCCATAGATTGTTAATTCCATATTATTTCCTTTGATTTTTAGATAGTTTAAATTTCGTAGTTAGGTTGTTTCATTTCCAAATAAAATTGGGAAGGCATAAGATTTCGATATAAATTAGATGATCGAGAAAGTAAGCAAAAGGAGGGGTGAAAGAGCTATAAAGAGTTAAGAAGTGATATCGGGAAAGTGCATAAGAACAAAATAAGAAAAAACATCAGAAATTGGTGGAAAAATTGCAAGCTAGGCCACGATCATGGCCTGCGGCAGGGTAAAACCGAACACATGAATTTTAGCTTAATTTTTTACCATTTTACCCTTCATTCACCTATATATTCATTTCTTACTTCACTTTTTCACTTACTTTTATTTTAACTTTATCTCTCTAAGTTTAGAACCTCCAAACACTCTCACTTCTCTCTAACCAAATTCCAAACTTCCAATCTCTTCCAACTTCTACCTACTTGAGATCCATTATGCCATGTGGTAAGCAGTCAACAAAGCGTAACCAATCATTGGGAAGAAATCAAAAGTCAGGCCGCAGAAAAAGAGACAGGGCAGCTAATTACGGAGCACATTTCCTGATCTTCTCAGATGAGGAAGGTAACCACCTTCACTCTCTTTGTAATAAGCAAATTGTGGTTCCCAAGTATTTTCATTTTGAGACTTTAGATAGACAAGAATTGAGAGACAAGGTTGAAAATTTAGCAGAGAGAATTCAATGGGGACATTTTCTTCAATTTCAATACCCAGTTTACAAATAACTTACCTTAGAACTCTTTACATCCCTTTAGTTTGAATCCAATAAACCTAGGGAATTGTGATTTAGGTTGTAGGGACAACTTTATGAGCTTAATTATGAGACTCTGTATGAAATTTGTGGTTTTCTTGAATCGTTCGTAGTGGATCAGCACGATGATTTCTGTGTCACCCCCTATTGGACTAAACTAACTAGGTTAGAGTGTGTCAATGCTAAGAATGCACACAACAACATCATAAGGAGCCACGAACACTTGTTGCTGTAGAAACCTACAAGTGTTCGACAAAGGAACTTTTCTTGTCGTGGTGCATGGACCACAACATCCCGGTTTACACAACCACTCACATATTTAATGCAATTATTGCTACTTGACGTAAGAGGAGCAATAACTTAGGAATGGGTTACTTGGTTCCATCCATAACTGATTACTCTGGAATTGAGTGCAACGGGTTCACAGTCTACCATCCTGAATTCATGAACCATCATCATCTATGGTGAGCTGAAATCCTGAAGTCCCATAACATGAAACTTCGGGATATTAGTGCCAAAACACACGTCAAGATCAGGACCAGTCAAGTGAGTTTGAGTGCTTAACAATAACAAGAAAAGGATTCGACCAATGAGGAGTCTGAGGAGGAAGATGAAACAAAAGAATCAGGTTGGAAGAAAGTGCTCGATATAATCTGCACAAGCATCAAGGTAATTACGGATGCACTTGCGAAGAACTCTAAAAGAATGAAGGAGATGGACAGAACATAACAACATCAGAGCCGAGATATATGTCGTATCCATCGTTACTTTAAGATCCAAGGTGTCCAACTGCCACCTCTGACACGATTCCCACCTTCATCACCGTGATGCTTTGTTTCTAACCCTTTTCTTTTTAAATTCAGTCTTCATTTTATTTTTGTTTTACTTTAATTAATGTTTTTCCAGTGTGAATGTTGCATATTGTATGATAGTTTGTTAGGTTTCATTTTGTGAATTGTGTGAATATGTCAATGGCTTAGATGGAGTGAAATTGATTTAATTTTGAGCATAGTTTATTAGGTTGTGAAGAGTCATTAGCTCGTGAAGTTAGTGAATTGGGTTCTTTGGCTAAACATGCAAGTTAATTAGGATTTAGTATGAGATTGTCAACCTCTAAATTGTCACATTCATTCATAATTTTATGTCTTTCAAATAAAGTAGCTTTACTAGTATTTTTTTTCATGAAAACGAGTAGCTAAAGCAACAAAGTAGGCTATAAAAAATGTGTTTGTTAATTTTAAATAAATAACTATTCCACTAGCCTTCAAGTTATAAATAGAGCTGGTACCCAGTTGAGAATGTGGTGTAGCTGAGTAATTGGATCAACACATATCACAAATATGTGCCTTCGCGTCAAAAGGCTATAATGATGTTTTAACCAAGCAACTTAATAAAAACATCACTTATTCGAGTAACCGGATCGACATTCATCACCCATGTTTGCTTCCGATCAAAAGATTAGGTTTATGTCAACAAATAAATAAATAAATAAAAAGTAAAAAAATTTTAATAAAATTTTCTAATAAAACCTACAGAACTTATAAATAGCTTGACTTTTCATGAAAACGTACTTAGGAGTAGTTACAGAGTTTGAATGACCAAAGAATTATTAATGTGTGTGTACAATTGAAAAGGGTGAGTAACTTGACATTTGGGTTTTGATTAATATGTATGTTTAGTCCAGAGCTCCTAGACATGGATTTTATATGTTAATGATTTGAAATAACTTGAATGATTGTGTTTAAAGTTAAATTTATTTTACGAAGTTAAAGCCACTATCCATTGTTACATTGTGTGCTTTGTGATTTTTGTGTGTATGTTGTTTTGTTTGCTTTGAGGACAAGCAAACGTTTAAGTGTGGGGATGTTGATAAGTGTAAATTGTATCGTGTTTTAGGGCTTAGTTTGATATGTATTTAATTGTAAATTCAATCGATTAGTATGTGTTTAGGTTAGAATTGTGTTAGTTTGTTAATTATTTATATTTTAAGCGTTTTATAGGTTAGTACAAGTCTTTGAGCTTAAATATTATGTTTTGGAGGTACTTTGATGTGTTTGTTAGTGTTTCATGGTTAACATCGAAGAACAGAGAAGTTTCGGAGACATTTGGGTCGAAACAACGGCCTACGATTGTGGCAAAATTGTGAAAGAAGCACCAGACTTGGCCTACAATTATGGCCCACATGCCACGATTATGACAAAAGGCTCGGATGCGGCCTATGATCGTGGCCTGCATCGAGCGGACGTGCAGAAACTAAAAAATGTTAAGTTTCAAGGGATTTTTCGGATCCCATAAAACCCTAAGATTGCTCAGAACTCAAAGGATATTTAAAGAACAAGACAAAGAGGAAGAGAGAGCTTTTGCATAAGCCACTTTTGAGAAATCCTAGAGAGAATTCATCGAGAGATCGAGAAAGACAAGAAGGAAGAGAGAAGAGGAGAAGAAGCTGACTCAACGTACTTCCCGGATCAGGAGTTTCTTAACGTCGCTGCCTCCCATCATCCATTTAGATTTTATTTTCTGCTAATTTTAAGTTTCATTATTGTATATAATTGGAATAACAGTTTGATCATAGGATTTTTGAATGTTGAAGATGTTCTAAACTCACCTTCAGAGTTTTATCTTTGAATTAATGAAATCTGATTGTTTTTGTGTTATTTGAATTTATTGTGATTTAATTCAGTGTTTACATAATTCGATAATAAACTAAGAGGGTTAATCGGATGAAAAACAACTAAATTGGGATAATGAGAGTTAGATGATTTAATATAATTAAAATTAAATCAAATCGATAAATTGTGCAAAAAGAGATCTTACATAGGTTTTTGGTAGTTTATTAGAGAACTTCAGAACTAATTAGGATTTTTGATAGGTTGTTAATTGAGAGATTGCAACTTCCATAATCTGATTAGGGTTTGTGATTTAGGGTTAATGGTTATAACTCCAGAGAGATTAATCAACCTTAGGAGGATCGTTTAGAACTAATAATCCAGTAATTCATAATCAGTTAGGTTAGCATTAAGGATAGGTAAAATTCCCTTTCTCTCAATTGATAATTTCCTGAGGTTGACTCTTGGGTATGTTGCAATTGCTTAGTAATAGTATTTCTGTGATTGATTCTTAATTTTATTTGATTGATTAAATTAATTTCTTGTTTTTTTAGTTTCGTGCAATTTGAAATTTTATTATTTTCTGGTCTTAGATTTTAGGATTAGATTATCCTTTCTCGTGGGATCGACACCTTAGGTATTACCCTAGCCAACCATGCGCTCGCAAATTATCAAGGGTTATTTATTAAAACTTACGCACATCAAACTCCTAATCGAAATTTTTGTTCTAGTAGAGATGATAATGAAAATCCAAAGTCAACTCAGAGTTAAGATGAAGCAATGACTAGTTGAAGAAATTGACTATTTAAAGAAGAGCAATGACACTTGTGAAAAAAGAGCATACATAGACTTTTAAAACGTTTAAGCAACATCTATATTCTTCAGAGTCATATTATTCTTATTATGCCTTAGAAAGTGAAATCACTATGTCAAGAGAGAAATTGTTATTTGGGAACTTACTTTTGATTTTACGTTTTATTTTTCTGTGAGCTTTTAGAAGCTTGTTATACATTTCGAGTGCAAAAGGTTGGAAAACCTTGAAAAATATGTACTTGTGAGCTTAGAGAGGCTCGTCAAATTTAATACTCAGATTCTTATAGTGAAACACTTAAGTTGGATACTTAGAGACTGGATGTAGGCTTGGGTTATAAGCTGAACCAGTATAAATCGATTGCGTCCTTCTTCTCTCTCTCTTTAACTTTTAAATTTTTGCATTAAATTTTGTGTGTCCTTTTTAACTAAAGGCTCCTTCACTTTTATAAGAAGCTCCTTTTATTTTCAACTTGCAAGAGGTTCCTTTCAGTTTTAACAGGTCCCTTCTACTTTTAATTTGTTTAAACAAGATTTATCATTCAGTGGACTCCTTTTGTTTAAGTAGGGTCATATCCACAAAAGGCTCTTATCTCCTAATAGGCTCTTGTCATTTAAAAGGCTTTATCATCTAAAAGGCTCCTACTATTTTTATTTTTTATCTAAGATCTATTTATTATATGAATTGAAAGAACATGTAATTTTTTATTGTCACAAACAATTCACCCCCCTCTTGTGTGTGTTTTCTTTATCATTTGGTATCAGTGTGAGGTTGCAAATTTATTGTGTTTTACCACATATGATAGATCATGGAAAACAACTTAAAAAACTTTCAAGGATAATCTGTCTTAAAGCCTCGACACTTCAATGGAAATAACTACTTCCATTGGAAAGAGAGAATGACCATTTATCTTTAATCGGTGGGTATTGAAATCTAGCAAGCTATCAAAGCTGGAGCTACATCTCTTGCTACTAACAAGGTAGAAGTATAGATTGATGCCGATAGAAGAAACGTATAGCTAAATGCCAAAGCAAGACATCATCTGACCTGTGCACTATTTCCAGAAGAGTAGGAAAAGATATCCTACTATTCTACAGGAAAAGAAATGTGGGACAAGCTTCAAGTTACTTTTGAAGGAACGAATGAGTTAAAGAAATATAGAATAAGTCTTTTAGTTCATCAATACGAGACTATTTGCGTGAAACAGAGAGAAACAATATACAAATTCTTCTAAAGTTTCAACAACATCATCATTACCTTGAAAGACTTAGGCAAGATATAACCAAATTACGAGCTGGTGACAAAAATTCTAAGATCATTACCAAAAGAATGTAGACCTAAAGTGACGGCTTTGGAAATCGTAAAAGATCTCGATACAATCTCACTTGACTGGTTAAGAGGAAACTTAATGATTCATGAAGTCAAGCTTAGGCAAGACGAAGGATCCTTATATAGAAGAGGAATGACACTAAAAGTAGTTGACGAATCAAATCCACCAAATGATGATGAAGGTGATACTGAGTCACAAATAGATGGAGATGACGATTTCAACTTCATGGTCAGAAAATATGCTCGCTTCTATAAAAAGAAGCTCATGAAGAAAAGAGAAGGAAACTAGATAACTGAAAAAAAAACATGCTCCTATCAAAAGACAACAGCAAAAATAACAATACACAAAATAATCAAATCATATGCTATTACTGCAAGAAGACTAAACATAGAAGAACATGATGTACTCTTCTTTAAAAGGACAAGATAGAAAATAGAAAACCCAAAAAGCATGTTATAACTGTAGCTGAAGTAAATCACACGTTAGTATAAACTTTACGTACAAGAAACTCGACACACAAGAAGGGGGGGTTGAATTGTTGTA
>JAOQMS010000004.1:20995836-21016143 GCA_027563885.1 Erythroxylum longipes | reverse complement strand
TATATGAAAAGTTAATAAGTTAATAGTTATAGTTAAAATTATGAATTACATTAATTACAAAATTTTAATTTACTTAAATATTTATTAATTAAGACATTTAATTTAATTCAATTAATTAGAAATTTATATGAAAAGTTAAAAAGTTAATAGATATAGTTAAAATTATGGATTACATCAATTACAAAATTTTAATTTACTTAAATTATTTATTAATTATTTTTAGATAGAATTGATAAAATCAAATTCATGTTTCATAAAATTAATAAAATTTTCAACTTTTTTTGTTTTAATAAATGTATTATGTGACAACTTTAAATTATAAAAACATTTGATTAATTAATTATGATATAATAAAGTTACTAAGGTGTATGTAATGTTATGATTAATTAGGACATTTAATTCAATTAATTACAATTTTATATCATAAGTTAATAAGCTAATAGTTATAGTTAAAATTGTGAATTACATTAATTACAAATTTTTAATTTACTTAAATTATTTATTAATTATTTTTAGAGAGAATTAATAAAACCAAATTCATGTTTCATAAAATTAATAAAATCATTTTACAAAAAAAGATACAATACAAAATCAACAGTTACATTTGAGAGTGGACTAGAGATTGATTCTAATTGATTAAGTGTACTTGTTGGTAAGGTCGTCAATAGTTTGGCTCTAATCATCTGTATGTACAAACATTATATTTAGTAATATAATACTTAAGATAAAAATTATTTAATAATGTAATATTATATAAAAGCAAAATTAAAATTAGCTTCATCTTTATATATTTGATCAAAATAACCTTTCATTGGTCGATTACTTTTACCAATCCCCTCTGCATTAATACCCGTGGCTGTAGGGAAAAAACACAACATTAAGTAAGATAATATAAAGGTCAATAAAACAAATGTAATAAAAAAGAATTTACCATCAATATCTTCCATTTTTAACCAAATTTAAGTACACATAAGAGCTTCCACAGTGCGATAATGAAGTTGACCACGATGAGGAGTAATGACTTGACCACTAGTACTAAATGCAGACTCTGAAGCAACAGTCGATGATCGAATAGCTAACAAATCCCGTGCAATGGCTTGAATGATCTGATAATTATGTCTAGACTTCTTCCACCATAACAATATATCAAATAACTCATCTTCAGTTTTAGGAATACACTCATCAAAAATATATCTATCGAACTCCATCATACTATAGATATCCTAGCCTTTTTCTCTTTCAAAAAATTTGAAAGAGAATCTGATGGTAATGGGATAGTAGAAAAGGTCGAACTTGAAACTGAAGTATAAATTAAACTTGAACTGTCTGCATCCCGATCATGAGTTTGTTGCATGCTGGCTTCATAATCATGAAACAATTGATACCATAATTGTTTCATGTTATGTACACGCTCTTGAGCTTCACACTATACAATACATTATAAATATATCCAATCTCATCTATCTTGTATCTTGGGTACAACACATATAATACTGCAAAAATATCTCCAACATTATACCAATAAGAATTAAACTTCTCCATCATCCACTGCGCCATCGTCTGAATCACTTCATTGGAGTCAAATATCCACAATCCTAAAATAATATTTATGTTGGACATAATGCTAAAGATACAGTGCGAAGTTGGATATTTTATTCCTGAAAATAATTCAGTCCACCTATTGAATAATTCCAACATCATACAAAGTTCTTTAGCCAATTCCCACTGATCCTCCGATGGTACGGAGGTATACTGAGGATCCCTTTCGGCTAATCTAGTAAATAGTTGAGCATATGGGATTGCCGACTCTAACATCTTAAAGGTTGAGTTCCATTTTGTAGAACAATCCAAAACCCACTTCTTTGTGCAGGGAATGCGTAAAATCTGTGCAACATCTTCAAAAGTTTCCAACTTTTTTAGGAGTTGCACTCCAATATAAAACACTACTCCAAATACACTTTATTGCTTCCTTTATCATCTCCAACCCAACCTTCACAATCAAGTTAAGAATATGTGCAAAACAACGGATATGAAATAACTTACCTCTAGCCAATAAGCTCTCAGCTCACATCTTACCCTTCAACTTCTCAATCATAGCATCATTTGTGCTACAATTATCGACTATGATAGAGGAAACTTTGTTGTCGAGGTTCACACTCATCAAACAATCTTTCAACACGTTTGCCAATTTTTCACTTGTATGCGGTGTCGGCACATAAATGAATCTATCATAAAAAAACATAACAATATAAATCATAAATTTATAATATAATGAAATTAAGTAAATGATAATAATATTAAAGAATTTAAATTACCTCAAAAGTCTATTGCATAACTTTCAATCATTATCAATATAATGTACCGTCACCACCATGTAACCTTTCTGTTGGTTATCGGCAGTCCACATGTCTGTTGTTATGGCAATTCATCCTTGAACACTCGACAATACTCTTAATGTTTCTCTCTTCTTCTCCTCATAAATTTTCAAAATATCACTTCTCAATGTATTCCTACTTAGAACCATGAAATTCGGTTAGAGTGAATTGAGAAATATCCTGAATCTCTTGATTTTAACCATAGTCAATGCATGTTTATCTCCAACAACCATATTAGCAATCAAAATTCTTGATCTATTATTGTCAAAAGTTGTTACGGTTATTTCATTCTTTCCTTTCATAAGGTTAGGGGTCAAAAATGATTGACCCCCTCAAATCAACTTCCTTCTAGTATGTGATTCCGTATGTCTCTTTAAATGAGATGTTCCACCTTTCGAATCAGTTGAGTATAACTTATGGCAATAATTGCATTCTACTTTTTCAATTCCGTCGGTCAATGTAGTCTTCTTAAAGTGATTCCAAACATCACTTTTAAGTTGACTAACTTGACTTCTAATTGAGCTTCCACCGTTACTTTCTGTCGAAATAGAAATTTCCACTTCTACCTCTGGTACCGGATTAGAACTCTCAACTGAAGGAATATGGTCATCCATCTGACAAACCAACCATAAAACCACCAGATTTAAGTTTCCAAAACCAACCAAGCAAGCAACCACTATGAGGGTAGTATATTAGAATTTAGAAAACAATAATTAAAGGAATTGAAAATTTACGTGTTCAATATTTAATCTATCAATTGATTACTTTGATCAAGAAACTAATTAGATATATTAGAAAAGCAATAAAAACATAAGCATTAAAGAACAATTCAATACATGAATAAATAAAACACTAGACATAAAAAAACCGTATTTGATGCATAGGGCCATGTTTGAGATCAAATAGAGAAAAAGAAAGGAAACAATAACAATATATATATATAGATAATAGATGTCTGAATGTGGAACAATATCAATAGGTCTTTAATAAGTTTCTTCTTTTTGTTTTTGTTTATCATAAGCTATATATGAAACTTTCAGGAAGATGAGCTGTATATGATTTCTGTTTATAATTTAAGATGTTTATGATCTTCAAACTTTAGGTGTATTATTATTGTTATTTCAAAGAAAGTTGGCCTATGCATTCTATATCCAATCCAACAAATTTCCCATGCTTAACCTTAACATTTACTTTCTTTTCACTTTAGGGTTTATTTTCTGTAAAAATGATAACTATTGTTATCAAAATTTGATTTTGAAAAGGATTGACAATACTCAACCACTGATCGATCAATATGTATAGATCAACTTTAATTGTCTTTTACGAAAATATATAAAATTTTTCTTATCTTTTCATAATTTCTTGAATTACCTTAATATAATATTTCCATAAAAGTCATATCTAAAACATCTAAGTACAATATTGTTTGCACCCTATTCAAAAGACATAAAATTGTTTGCAACCTATTCAAATGACATAAATGACATAAAATTGGAGGTGGTATTAACTATCTATTTGCAACCTATCCAAACGACATAAATTTTTCTTATCTTTTCATAACTTCTTGAATTACCTCAATCTAATATTTCCATAAAAGTTATATTTAAAACATCTAAGTACAATATTGTTTGCAACCTATTCAAACAACATAAACAACATAAAATTGGAGGTGGTATTCACTATCTATTTGCAACCTATTCAAACAACATAAAATCGTTTTGAATTTTTCTATTTAAGTTAGTGGTTGAATCCTTATTTGTTGGTTTGAGCTTATTGATACTTGTAATGGTTAGTTTGTTTTTTGGACTCATGCATTTTTCAATAGAAAATTTTTAAATTTCAAAAACTAATTTAATTAAAATTAAGTGTTACATATAGTAAAAATCAAAGAGTTATTCCAAATATCTAACATCTTTTGAAGGTGATTATTGTATGAATTCGGATTGATTTAATAATTAGGTGGTAATTGGTTATTTTTTAGAAGTTTGAAGTGTAATTGTAGAAGACTGAAGACTTGAGATATGAATTGATCTTTTTTATGAAGTTTAATTTTCCCTTTTTTAAGTACTAAGAGATGACAATAAATGGAAAAGGATTAAACAGAAACAGAACACAAAGGGCAAACTAAAGAAATAGGTCGAATGATCAACCTTAAATTACATTTGCATCACACACTAGTAATGAAATGTACTAGTTTTATCTGAAAAATCTAAGTGAAACACATACAACTCATCTGTCGTACACATAAATATCCTTTTATCATAGAAACATTGTCATTTTCATTTTCCAGCTTAATACATAAAACCAAATTCAACTATCAGAAACTTTCAAGCATTTAGCTAAAAGCAAAGCATGTCGTCGACATGACACACACCTCTTGTCACCAAATATTAGAGTAAGGAGTAGAAGCGAATATATAATATAATCCTTCATCCAGAAGCATTGGTTACGGCTAAGAAACTCTAAATCTTTTAGGTCATTTCAATATCACTTGGTTACTAATTTCAATATCACAACTACATTTCATTGCTTCCCTTATTCACAATTACATTTCATTGTGCTCAATTGACAAGCACCATTATTAATGCACTCAAAAGAAAACAGAAAAATTAGAAATCAGTTCATCAAACACTTAACGTGCATACTGTATAATTTACAACTATTCAGATAACAACTAGAACCACTCCTCATCTTAAGTAAAATCGCAACCAAGCAGGCCACATTCCTTTCCAAACATTCATACAAGTTTAAATGTTCATGAATAAATAAATAATACGAGAAAACCAAGTATCAACCTTAATAAGCAGACGTTGTCGACCTGCGAGAGCGACTAGGAGATGCGGCGCGACCCGTGAAAGCGACGGAAAGGGAGGGTCGAAGGTGATGACGGAGACGAATGACGGTGACGACTAACGATGGAGGAGAGGGAGGATCGAGGATGGGAGTCTGGGTGGGAGAGTCGGAGGGCGTGGGACTGTGGGAAAGCCGTGGGTGGGAGAGTCGGAGAGGGGTGGGAGTGAATCAAAACATAAGACACAAACAAGTAGAAAATGACGTCATTTTGTCCTTATTTTTTTTAACGTTACCAACATAAAACGACGTCGTTTTATGTTTAAAGCAAAACGACGTTGTTTAAGCTAAGGTAGAAATGAGTTAAACTTACATAAAACGACATCATTTTTGCCAGTCCGACCCATGGCCTGTCCATCCTAGCCTGTGGCCCGTACTTTACGGGTTATGACCTAGCCCGGCCTTCCACGGGCCATACTCACTTGACCGGTAGCCCATCCATCGGCTGATTTGATCTGACTAAACTTGTTGATCACGAGCTGAACCAGACCAATATTGACATTCCTATCAAATATTAAGGTTAGAATTGTTCACTTCGAAATATTTAAATCAAACTTGTGGATTGACCAAATTTTAAGGTTAAAAAGTGACCCCTTTACCTTACTTCCCAAGTTAATTTGGTTGTCCGTCTCCGTCTTCCTTTCATCGCTACTTCACATACTTCATCATACCATCCATCCCGTAACAGAAAGGAACCCACAAAAAGCCAAGCTATAATATCCGGCATCGATTCACACGTCTTGTCGTTGCTGTTTTTCATTTCTATGATAATGGAAGCAAAAAAAGAGCCAGAGATAATTACAGACAAAGACCAGATGAGGAAATGGTCAAGAGCCATGAGGTGCGAAGGAAAGTCCATAGCTTTAGTACCCACAATGGGATATCTTCACCAAGGCCACTTATCACTCGTCAAAGAAGCTCATAAGCACGCCAATCTCACTGTGGTCTCAATTTATGTGAATCCGGGTCAGTTCTCTCCTTCTGAGGATCTCTCTACATACCCTTGTGATCTTAATGGTGATATACTCAAGCTCATGTCTGTTCCTGATGGTGTGGACGCTGTTTTCCACCCTTATAATCTATATGATTACAAAAATAACAGCAGAAGTAGTAAGGATGATGATGATGTTATTGCTACGATTGATGGTTCCAAGACTTCGGAGGGTAACGGGGCGGTGTCATGTGTGGAGGAGAAGGATCTGGGGCATGAGACTTGGGTTAGAGTGGAGAGATTGGAGAAGGGTTTGTGTGGGAACAGTAGGCCTTTGTTCTTTAGAGGGGTTGCTACGGTTGTCACCAAGTTGTTTAATATTGTGGAACCTGATGTTGCTGTTTTTGGGAAGAAGGATTATCAGCAGTGGAGAATTATTCAGAGAATGGTGAGTTTAGAATAAGACGATTGGTCTTTGTTTAGAATGAGACATGCAAATTGCTTCATTTTGGTGGCAAAAAGAGTATTGATATTTTACGTAATGTTCCATTTTGTGCACCACTCTTCCTCGGTTTTTAGAAGGCGATCTAACCCTTACGTTCTCATTGTGAGGGACTGTTACGGATGCCTTCATTGGTCAGAAATATGGCAGACGTGGTCAACAACATTAATTCTTTATTTCTTGCTTCCTTAGTTCTCAATTCCTTTTAGTTTTATTAGAACTCAAATTCTGGGTAGGATTTCCTTTAGGCTGCAGGAGTTTAGTTACAGTAGAACTTATCCTTGCTTTTCTGTAATCAAACGTCTCATATGTATAGATATATGGGCAAGCATTAAATAAAGACGGCAAGATTCATTATTTACAAACATTGAGATTCAAAGTTCTCTCCTAACGAATTCTAAGGTAGTGGCTCCCTTCAATGATCCACAACTCCGTCATCATAGGTAGGTCGCGAAATCAGAATAAGGGTAAGAACCCGCTGCTAGAGGGAGATTTCCCTGTTCAACGGCTTGTGACTCGATCCTATCTGCGAACACACAACAGGGACCTTGAGCCTTAGTATTTAATAAATTTCGGTTGAATGAGCTCAGAAAGTAACTGTTACTTGTTCCTTTTTTTA
Organism: Erythroxylum longipes; assembly: GCA_027563885.1. Lineage (NCBI taxonomy): Eukaryota > Viridiplantae > Streptophyta > Magnoliopsida > Malpighiales > Erythroxylaceae > Erythroxylum > Erythroxylum longipes. The sequence continues at coordinate 21,008,866 of JAOQMS010000004.1, read as the reverse complement.
ATCCAAAACCCTGCCAAACCTTGATATTGAAGCTATTCAATTCCGACAATGCATGCCTTTTACTGCATATAAGATGGAGCTTTTGTCATTGCTAACGGACCCTGAGAATTGGTCTTTTATTTACTCGGATTGGATGCAAGTCAAAAGAAATTGTAGACTAGTGAAGGACTCCAGTTTTCACTGTTTTGGGGTGAAAGGCAGAGATGGCGATATCTTGTAAACTTTTATTATATGTTTGTGCAATTTATCATTGATCTTTAATGTATAGCATTAGCATCCTTGTCTTCTGACAATATATTTATCTACCAATTTGACGGCATATAGTACGCCTGTCAACGATGAAGAACAAAATTTGCCAACTTGGTTCCCTTTTCAAGTTTGTAAGCTTACTTTGACTTTTCATTCAGAGCTTAGCGCCAAAAATCTTGTTTTGGACTTTGACCGTCAACAGTTTTGGACCCATTTTTTAGGTCACTTGTTCACTTAGGTCAATGCAGCACACCCATGTTCCTTGTATGGGTTGTTAACTTTGAAGGATGATTAAGTTGTCTATTTACTAGCTCATCTCCTACAGGTTCGAGATCTTGATTTTTCAATTAGAATAATAGCTTCTGAAGTTGTCCGTGATAATGATGGCCTAGCTATGAGTTCACGCAATGTGCACCTCTCTGTCGAGGAGAGGAAAAAGGTACTCAATACTCCATTTCCTCTCCACAGCGATAACTCTTGTGGTCTCTGTTTCACTTTGTTGCTTTTAGATGAACATTTCTTAATTTACATGTCCTAAAGCAGTAGTTTGATCAAATTAAGAATTTCTGAGCTTTTCTAGTTGAGCTTTGTTATGAACTTTATGCGCCAAATTCTTTTTCCTGTTATAACTCTTTCTACTTAGTTCAGTATCTTCTTTCTTATGCTTTTCCAGGCTTTGTCCATAAGTAGAGCATTATCAATAGCCAAACTATCTGCAAAAGAGGGCCAGAAAAACTCTAAACAGTTGAAAGAATTGGTCATCCAATCAATAGAGAAAGCTGGTGGCAAAGTTAATTATGCTGAGGTGAGACAGCAATGATTTCTTTTGCTAACTTTGATCTTATTATTTTTATTTTATCTGCAGTCATCTGTTTGAGAATGTTTCTTCTCCTTTCCATCAAAAGGCAAGTTCTGGTTCAGTTTTATGAAGGTGTTCAGAAACTAATCCTATTAACATGGAAGAAAATAAAAACACAAATTTCTGGTTATTTAACAGTTACTCCTTTCTTCGAACATGAAACTAAAATTTTACTCACTTATGTAGAAAATTAAAAATGAAAAGAAATCAAATCTCAAAGATGAATCTGAAGAGCACTTTGTTAGTAGAGTGAACTATAAGTGGACCAAATGTTAGTCATCCTCAAAAAATCCTTAGCCTGTTCAAGTCACTATACCCAAAAATCTTCCTTTTAGAACATTTTTCTGTTTCAGAGTAATCCATCTACAAATTCTTATATTTAGTAATATCTTAAATGAAAAGAGAAGCAACAATATGCAAAGGGTTCACTTCAGTTTATTTGTTAATTTAAGATGTAACTGGTAAGTAATGTTTAATGTATTTAATCAGTATGATTAGCATTTTAGTCTTAGTGACGTGAAATGTTGAGTAAGAAACTTATTGAACCAAAGCTGACAATTTATCTAAATACATAACAGAGGTCATATTTGTTGATAGGTTGAGTTAGTTGCCTGGAACTTTTTATTGACAGCAGGAATGACCCATAAAAAATTAATTAACGAGAAAAAGAGCAAACCAGAGCATCAGTTGTTTACTTAAAATCATCTTAAGTTCGTATTTGAACCATGACTCCCACAACCACCAGGTTCATTGCTGCAATCCGTCTTTCTTTGCAGTGCGATTCCATGTGGACTTGGGTTGTGCGAGGTTTCTTGCCTTACAGAAAATTCCTAGTGAAAAACACTTTTAGTTGCTACCATTGTAACCAAAAGAAAAAATAAAACTCTTGTAGTTACTCAACTTTGTTAGTTCTTTATCCAAAAAAAAAAAGGAACTTTGTTAATTATTTTCACATAGATGTCTTCTAGTATTATTTAGGTTTCAGCTACTTCCACATTGCAATAGAAGCGAAAATTGTGAGCAGCTTCGATTTGTTAAAAATGGCATGGTATTAGTAATTCTGAAAAACCTGGTCTTCTTTGGAAGGCTAGAAACATTCTTATAACCAGATAAGGCTCAATCTCAGGATTTGAAATATCATACGTTAGAATGTTTTGAATGGTTAACTCCTGCAAGTTATATATTTTAGAATGGTCGTCTTTATGTCCCTTGTTTGGTGATTGTTGTTGGATATATGGGTGGTTTTCATTTTGGACCGAGTTGGTGTTGCCTATTTATACCAGGTGAAACTGCTTGCATACTTGTTTGGATTCCTTTCTGATGCAATAAACTAACATCGAATTTTATGGATGCCTATCTGAACTTCTTGGGATCTTAGCATTTATATATGAGAATTGTATGATTCTTAACGCATTTTCCCATCAGATTGTTGACCAAGAAAGTCTGGAAGCAGTAGAAGAGATCAAGAGGCCAGTTGTGGTCTGCATAGCTGCCTGGTTTGGAAAAGTCAGGCTTATAGATAACATTGAAATTGGCACATGAAAGCTTCAGAAAAACTGGTAATTGACTCGTTCTGAATGAATTGTGAGATTTATTTCTACTGCCTTAATTCTCATAAAAGGGCTTCTAAGCATTGTTTGGTAAGGGAAATTCTGAGATTCTTCCAAGTTGAATATGTGGAAATTTTTAAACTGAATTTCATGCTGGCAAACCTGCGTAGCCTCCCTTATTGACACAGACGTGCCTATGCAGTTAGAGGCTATGGTAGAGATACAGGGTATAGCATATGTTGCCTGACCAGGATTTCATAATTAGTCTAGGCAAAATCCATTTCTCAAGTATAATGATTTGTAAATTATTTCAACATTCTAAATTATGACAAGTGATTGTCAATAATCTGCTCAGATTTGACTAATGTTTTAAGATAGTTAAGACTAAAAATAGAAGGAAAAAAGACTAATCAGGTAACAATGATGAACCGGAGAAAATGAGAAATGGTATGTGGTAGAAGTGTACTGATCCCTACTCTCCTTGCTTTTAATTGATTACTATTATCTATTTCCAGGACGCTATAGTGAGTAGAATAACGCGTTGGAAAGGGAAGAGGATCGGTGCAAGTATAAGTAGAATGACCGAGAAGTGTATATTCAATTTTACATGTAATCATCCTATTCCAAATATTTCGACTTCTTGTTTTGTAGCTGCTGGCTGATCCTCTAGTTAACAACGTTTACGCTTTCACAAGCAAATATTTAAGAAGTCCGTCTATAAAAGTTCAAACTAGTATCTCTTATGCATTTGTTTTTCTATCGAGCAAAGAGATAAAAATAACAAATGCTATCATAGTTACCGGTTCGCCCCCTTCTTTCATTTCCACCCTTGTCCAAAATCTTCATTGTACTTTCTCCATTAAAGGCTTAGGTCTGCTACATTGTTTTTTTGGTCTTGAAGCCACTTCAACTTTCACCAATCTTCTTGTTATCCAAACTAAATACACCAAAGATCTTCTTCAGATAGGTCTTGTAAATTTTAAACATGTTCACACTCCAATTACTTTTGTCTCTCCCTCTTTCAAAAAATTACGGCACACTTCTTTTTGATCCATTTGGATACTGGAGCACTGTCGGTGCTCTTCAATATCTTTGTTTTACTCATCCTGACATTTTGTTTGCTATGAATAAAGTTTCCTAATTTTTAAATTGCACTATTGATATATATTAAACTGCAGTTAAATAGATCCTCCATTATCTTCATTCCACATCATTTCAAAGGATCCATTTTACATTGCCCAGATGATTGTCGTTCTACATTTGGATATTACATCTATCTTGGGCCCAATTTGATATCTTGGAGTGCTAAGAAACAACTTACTGATGTTTGATTCAGTACTGAAGCTGAATGTTGGAGCACTACTCTCGCTGCTATGAAACTTTGCTGACTCACATCTCTTCTCGGAGAAATTGTTTTATCTCACATTACACGCACTGATAATCTTGATTCTGCATTCCTTGCTTCTGATTTGATCACTCGTGCTTTTAGTAAGTACATTACAATTGATATAGGTTTTGTTCATGACTCGGTGGCTAACAAAGCACTCTTCATCTGCTCTTCAACTCGCTGATATTATGACCAAGCCCGTATCTTCAACATTTTAACTTCTTCAGCACAAGCTCACGATTGCCAACCATCATGAGCTTGAAGGGGGCAGATAGCATTTGTAATCTGTATCTCAACGATTTGATAAGCTTGTGTTATCTGTATCTCATTCAAATTGATCCTTGCTGATAAGATCAGATAACCTTATTTGTTGTATTATAATCTCTGTAATCATTTTAAGATTGTATGTCTCTTTTATATTAAGGCTTCCGAGCCTTTCATAGCCATTCACAAAGAAATGAACAACAATACACATTTCTCACAATTCTATCAGAAAGTAACTTCATTAAAATTGTAACTGTCTTATGTCTCTCTCCTATTTATAGAGAAAGACAGGAAAATTGTATCATTATTAAAATTAAATATTTTAATTATAATTAAATTGAACATCATAATCTAACTTTGATAATAATTACAATTTAATTTTTATAAAATCAAATATATTATATTTTATCTCACATTTCTCAAACTTCACAATTGAATTGAACTTAATTAAATTGAATTTCCTCTTTTTAATTTTTTTTGTGTGACATATTATATTCTTATTATGTTTGACTATGATTATAATTTATAATTTATAATTAGAATTAGATAAATTAAAACTTTTTAAATTTATCTTTAATTATCTAATCAAATAATTTACAATCATTGATCACGAGTGGTATCTAGAAATATGTTATGACTACTTAAATATTAAGAATATTAAAGTTGTTTCATTCAACCCCTTTATGAATGATTATAGTGTATAATTTAATCATTTTGTCATCCATTGTTCCAACTAGACATAGATTATAAATTTAGTATTTGCTCCTTTAAATCAAATCATGCTTTTTTTTTGTTAATTAGTAATTGATTTATAATTAATATTTGAATATACCCTTTCAAATCTTAATTCACGTTGACCAAAGAATTTCTTAAATTATTACTAATTAATAATTACTTTAGATTAATGAATCATTTATTGACTTGCCTAAGTATCTTTATATAGTTCATACTATATACAAGTACTATCGATTGAGCTATCCTGAATAGAATAGGTCATAAATAACATCAAAATATAATAATTTTTACATAAGATAATTTGGTAATCTTAAGTCTAAGGATCAATTATAAAACTTTTATAATGAGAAAATCCATAGAGAGATAAATAATATTCTATTTAAGATCCTCATAATAGAGTCAGTTCACTAAATTTATTCTTTAATAAGTACCCATTGTTTAAGTATCTTCATACTTTAATTATTGAAATTAATAACAAAGAAACATAACATGTGCTAGTAATATGTGTTAGTTTTACCGTTTCATCAATATCTCATCCTAATGCGACCACAATTAGAACTAATTTAGGAATAATATATAAATGCAAATTAAATCTCATAATTATGATCTCATCATAATTTCAATTACATAGTAATTATTTCAAGGATTTTAAGTTTTGGTATTAAGACATCAAATGTAATTAACAAAATATGTAAAAACGAAGAATGTCTTCATTAATTAAATAATAATCTCATAAGTAAAATTGTAACTAACAGATTAGTTATTAAAGCATAAACTAACAATTTCTCACTTACACTAAAATCAATCACTATGTACATAATATCATAACTATCCATGTGTCGATCATGTCTCTTTTGAGACAATAACTTAGTGAGAGGATCTGCAAGATTCTCTTTAGTGGGAACTCGCTTTAATGTTATATCTTTTTGATCCACTTTGTCTTTGATCAAATAAAACTTCTTGAATACATGTTTGAACTGTTGATGAGACCTTGGATCCTTTTCCTGTGCAATGACACTACTGTTATCACAGTATAATAGTACTGGCTCAACAATTCTAAGAACCACTTTAAATTTAGTGAAAAGTTCTTAATCCAAATTGCTTTGTTTGTCATTTTTGATACTGAATATACTCTATCTCGGTCGTAGAATGCCCAATGGTTGGTTATACAGAGCTCTTCTAACTTACCACAACACCACTTAGAGTGAAAATGTACTCTAATTGTGATCTGTTATCATCTAAATTGAAAACTAGAATCTAAATACCCCTTGAACTGTTAGTTTGACACCTTCATAGACAAAGAAAAATATTTTAGTCCTTCTTAAGTACTTTAAGATATTTTCACATTCTTCTAATAACCATCATTAGGATTGGCTTGAAATCTAATCGTTATGCTCAAAGTATAAGAGATAGTTGGTCTAATACATAGCGTCGCATATATGGTTGATCTAATTGTTGAAGTATACAGAACATAATCAATTTTATCTCCCTTTTCTTATGTCTTTAGACATATACTTTGTGAAAGAGAAATGTCATACGATATGGGTAAGAATCCTCTTTTGGATCCATGTTAAACCTTTGAGCACTTTGTCTATATACATGGATTAGGATAAGCTAAGTAACCTCTTTGATCTATCTCTATAGATCTTTATTCCTAAAATATAGGCTACTTCTCCTATGTCAAAAGAAGTTCTTTACAAAATAGAACATTAGTATGTCATTTCCAATTAGCAATATGTCATCCACATATAGCATTAGGAAGATAACTGCACTCCCACTAATCTTCTTATAGACACACAGTTCATCCACATTTTAGATAGAATCAAACTTTTTAATTATCTCATCAAAACAAATGTTTCAAATCTATAACCTTTGCTTAAATCTATAAATAGACTTTTGCAACTTGCTTACTGATAAGATGTTATTTTGTTATGTTAATTGAAATTATCTCTTTTATTTTGGCTATATTTTGGTGTTTAAATAAAAAATTGATGTTTGTTTTGTTTTAGGAGATGAAAAGTGGAGATTACATCAAATTGGAGTATTATTTGTTAAAGTCACGAATTTTGGAAAAAGTGGACAGATTATTACAATGGATAAGGCAATATCATGCCTAATTCTAGATTCAATCCATGAGTTTGAATTCAATTAGAAAACTTCTTTCCATCCCTATTATGTAGGGATTTGGATTTATTTTAGATAGGGATCTTTGCAAGATAGAAGAAGATTAGGTTTACAGTAGGAAAGGGAGACAAAAACATATCTTTCACCTTCTTTAAGACTTTCTTTTTGTTTCTTTTGTAGTTTTCTTTCAACCTTTCATCTTTCTTCTATTTATGGTGTTGGAACAAAAGTTATGTGTGACTAAACTCACATATTCTGATTCAAAGGGATTTAAAACTCTAGTTGTAACCTTGTGAGATTTTGTTCTAAAGTTATATTCATGTTTTAATTCAAGTATTTATTGTTTTATGTTCTTAACTTTATGAATAATTAATATTGATTAATCTAACAAATTAATTTGATATTGATTATTCTATAGCTATCCATGAATTCAGTGATCCATAATTGTCATGAAGGATTGGTAGAAATTACAAATAGGTTATTTATGAAATTGCATATATAACTTATAGTCTTTTTTATTAAACTTACCGTCATCATTTAATTGATATGAAATGATATTATACCCAGCCAATTGATAATAAGTTTTGATTTGAATGCTAGGTTTGAATGAATTAATTTAGAAAATTTTGATACTTAGTATGACTATCTTAATATGTTTTGGATTAACTTTTGAATTGTAAAAATTATTCTTTTTAAACCAATGATCAATGTTACAATTGGATGAGATCTTTCCTTTGTATCAAACTTAAGTACTCTTGAATTTCTCACTTTTATATTCAGTTGATTTATTTTGATTCCTTGTTAATTTTAATAAATTATTTAATTAATCATAAACCCCCTTTATTTTTTTAATTAAAACTAAGAAACTAGTGTTTAGTTCTTTGGGATTTAACTTGGCTCAACGAATACTACAAGAAGTTAGAGAATCGGAATTAATTTTAAGGGCTTCGATAACCCGATCACTTACTTGATTAGGAAATCTCTTTAAGTCAAAACCTTCAAGTTGTGTCATATACACATCCTCAAATGAATTCCCATTGAGAAATGTTGTTTTGACATCCATTTTTCATATTTCATAATAAGATATGTGGGTATAATCAATAGACCCTTATGAATTTAAGCATAACTACTGGTGAAAAGGTTTCATCAAAATCCTCCTTTTTTTTGTTTGTAACCTTTATCCACTTGCCTTGCTTTGTATGTATATATATTTCCATCCATGACAATTTTCCCTTAAAATTTCACTTGCATCCAATAGGTACAATACTATTAGGAGCATCTACCAAAGTCCATACTTGATAAGTATACATAATTTCCATTTCATATCTCATGGCTTTATAACATTTTAAAGAATCAATGTCAGAAATTGTTTCTTCAAAAGAAGTAGGTTGTTCATCATCTATAAGCGATATATTATCGTTCCCTTTTTTCAATATGTAGATCTAATCTAATGGGGGGATAACATATCATACTAGTACGTGGCTAACTATATGTCTTTTGAACCTTTGGTTATACATTATATTATCAACTTAAGGTCCATATTACATCTGAATGTGAATTTGTGGTTCTCAAACTTCTCTAAGTTCTACCTCACTCTCACTACTTTTTTTTAGAATAAATTTTCTTTCTAAGATTGTATCATGTCTTGAGATAAACATTTTTTGCTTAAGAGGATGAAAAAATTGATATATGATACTCTCTTTTACGTACCTTAAAAATTTTCATTTATCTTACTTAACTTAAAGCTTATAAAATATTACACACTTTACTTAAGCATCACATCTTAAATCTTTAGGTGTGACAACTTTTCTATATTACCAGTCCATATCTCATATGGTGTCTTGTTAACTGATTTGGATAAAATTATATTTAGAAGGTAAGCAGTAGTTTCAAGTGCATACTCCTAAAAGGAGAAAAGAAGGACTGCATGACTCTTCATAGAACATATCATATCTAATAAAGTGTGATTTCTCCTCTCAAATATTTCATTATGTTGTGGAGTTCTAAGAGGAGTCTATTATGAGAGAATCTCATTCTCTTTTAAGTAACTAAGAAACTCATGATCTACGTACTCACTACCTCAATTAGATCTAAATATCCAGTCTAAATTCTTTAAACTTTTTAAATGATTCAGACTTTTTTTTTCATTAAGTACACATATGAAATTAGATGCTGGATCAAGCATTCTAACTAGACTCTTCAGAATCAGCTGACTAGATCTTTGATCCATTCTTAATGCCTAAGATTGACAACTACAGACCGCTACTAGTTTGCCTTAGGCCTTAGGTCTTCTTAATACCTAAATATCAACATTGCAATTTTGATGAGATTGCGAACTCAGTGAGAGAACCATCATCGATGTGCTCACCCATGTCAGGACACAAATATTAGAAATGATAACCAAGTCCACATGTATATCATGTTGTTCAAAATCAGATCTCATTTAACACGTCTTTCAATTGTGTATACCAACTCACAATATATATACACATTTCGAGAAACACATTATGAATACAAACATTTCATATAGTCATTTCAGAACAACCTAATCATTCATTTCATCAACATGAATGCAAAGTTGCACAATATTGGATCGACATAATTCAATAACTCTTTACAAATATTCACATGATATATGTAAAGATAAATATATGCAATACACTTGAGACTCCACTTTCATTTTTATTTTATTATGACCGAGTGCATATTAATTGACTTATATCTCTCGTGAATACCAGGCTTGTTTCAAGTACTTACTCATATCCCTTGTGGATATGGGGCTTATTTTAGGTTCAGACCCATATCCCTCGTAGATACCGAGCTTATTTCAAGTACTGAACCATATCTCTTGTGGATACTGGGTTTATTTCAAGCTGGTCACTCCAGTCACAATTTCTTTATCTGATCATGCACATGAATGTCATGAAATGCATCATTCCATATCATGTGCTATCAATCACTTTATTTCAGTATGCACAGTCATTTATTACAAACATCGGATCAAAATCTAGCATTCAACATTCAATTGAGTATCACTCGTTCCATACACATTTACATTCACATTTATCATCGGACCTTGGTCCGACACTCAATAATAAGGTCAAATAACACTTATTGAGTCAAATTCACATACAATGAGCACTTCCAATACAGTCCCGAATAATCATCTCCTCAGAAAATTGATGTTTCGAATTATCACAATCAAGCCAATAACAATTCATTATGTCAAAATTAAACAAGAGCAATTCAAGCATAGTAAAATCCATCTAACTCAATTCATGATACATATAACTCAAACTGAAAAACACATATAATTGGGTTGACACATCTAGGTTAACTCACAGTGTACTCCGAGTGAGCTATTGCTTTGACGATCCAGCAATGTCTGGATGTTTTCGATCAACTGGTACTTCTAGATCATATAATACACACATAATCCACATATTACTAAGTTAATCAATCATATATTGATCAATCATATAATTGCTTAACCATGCACATGAATATGTATCATGTTCAATGCATGCTTAATTGACTATTCCTAGAATATTTCCCTAATTCACATCTTGTAATCTTAATTCGTATATGCTTAATTTAAACTTAGGTTTATACCTCAATTATACAAGATTATTCTAAGTTCATCACTCAATCATTTACTAAAGTTATTCTAGCATTATAAGATCACTTTCATTCATTTCATATTGTTTTTCTCACAATTTCACTAGATCTATATCTGTTAGGCGGACCTTATGTTCATAGGGCGGACCTATACCTATATATCCTGTCTTTGATCTTTCCTAATCCTTTCATGTAGTAATGGTATAAGCTTCAATGTAGCTATCAGTGCTTCATTCTGCCCCAAACTCAATTCAAAATTTAACGCTCTTAATTGAACCAAGTGTTAACCTTGAGGTCTGAATCTGGGCCACACTACTATTAGATTTCCTGCTTAGCTTTATCTAGATGGTATTCTATTGTGTAGTCATAATCTTTAAGCAGTTCAATCCACTGTCATTGTCTCATGTTCAACTCCTTCTGACTCAACAAATATTTTAAACTTCTATGGTTTGTATATATCTGAAATGTCTCACTATATAAATAATGTCTCCAAATCTTCAATGCAAATACCACTGCAGCAAGTTCTAAATCATAAACTATGTAATTGAATTCATGGGGTCTCAATTATCTTGATGCATATGAAATCACCTTACCACACTGCATCAAAACACATCCTAATCTTTGGTGTGAAGCATCACTATACACAACATATCCTCCAGATTCAGATGAGATAGCTAACACCGGTGCCGTAATCAATTGGTGTTTCAATTCCTCAAAAATTCTTTGGCAGTCGTCGGTCCATCTGAAGGGTACATTTTTCCCCAGAAGCTTTTTCAAAGGGGCTACTGTTGCGAGCCCGTTCCCAGACCCCTACTTTCATGCAGAATATCATAAAACGTGAGCTTTTTCCAATACCAAACACCTTGACCATTATCGGGTCATCTTTTCCAAAACTCCCCTTTTTAAGTTCAGCTCAGCACTTCGACTATCCATTTATGCATTTCAACCCAAATACCTCAAGGAACAGCGTTGGCGAGTCCACACTTTACATATATACGTGCTTCGGGGTTGTCGGCATAACTTTTCCTATAGGCATCCAAACTAGGGTTTCTTTGGATAGATTGAAGGAGGACTTCAAGAGCTACAACTTTCATGAAGACCCCGAAGGCTAATTATATCTTTTGGAGGGTCAAAGATAGGATAGAAGATAACCATGAACAGTAACCCAGACGATAGCGTGAACAGTAACACAGAGGAAGTCTGTGAACAGTAACACAGACAAATCCTTGTGAACAGTACACACAGATAAATTTGTAAACAGTAACACAGACGAAGTCTGTGAACAGTAACACAGAGGAATCCTTCAACCAACATAACTTCTCAACTCCTTCTTATTATCCTTGGCTTATGATCTATCCTCTGTGTTCTATCCTCTGTAGTAGACTTTTATCCTATGGGTTGACCACTTATCGTCTGTGGTCTACCCTCTGTGTTCTATCCTCTGTAGTTGACTTTTATCCTCTGGGTTGACCACTTATCGTCTGTGGTCTATCCTGTGTTCCATCCTCTGTAGTTGACTTTTATCCTTTGAGTTGACCACTTATCGTCTGTGGTCTATCCTCTGTGTGATGACATGTCCTCTGTGTTCTTACGTCATCACAGACGATACTTCTACTCTTGATTCATCCTTTCCTTTGTGTTCTGACATCAACACAGACGATACTTCTCCTTCATATTCCTCCTTGCTTCTGTGTTCTGACGTCAGCACAGACGATACTTCTCCTTCATATTTCTCCTTGCCTTTGTGTTCTGACGTCAGCACAGACGATACTTCTCCTTCACATTCCTCCTTACCTCTGCGTTCTGACGTCAGCACAGACGATACTTCTCCTTCATATTTCTCCTTGCCTCTGCGTTCTGACGTCAGCACAGACGATACTTCTCCTTCATATTTTTCCTTGCCTCTGTGTTCTGACATCAGCACAAACGATACTTCTCCTTTCTATTCCTCCTTGCCTTTGTGTTCTGACGTCAGCACAGACAATACTCTTCCTCTATATTTTTCCTTGCCTTTGTGTTGTGACGTCATCACAGACGATTTCTTTCGTCTGTGTTTTTCACATGCAATCCTTTCCACTCTTACGTGCTATTTTAATCCTAATAGCAGTTGGCAAATTCGTCAAACAAAACATGCACATACACATTTCATTATCCAAAACTTTAAAAGAACAGAATCATACCACAGAATTCAATTTCATTGTTTTCATTTTAAAATTCAGTCAGAGTTATTACAAATCAAATTAC
>JAOQMS010000004.1:20949153-20977043 GCA_027563885.1 Erythroxylum longipes | reverse complement strand
TTATTTATACAACAATTAATAGTTTATTAAATCAATGGACTTTTTAGTCATTTTATCTCTTTTCAGCAACCGCAACCTCATTTGTCAAACATCTATTTTCATATTTCAGCAGTTACCAAAACAGCAATCTCAAACACATAAGTACTTATTGAAAATAAGTACTTATCATTTCAGCAGGTTGATTTCAGCAGGTTATCAACTGCCACCACTCCCCCAAACCAAGCTTTACAGTGGCAGGGAGATGAGAGAAAATCAACGGTACTCTCCACTTTCATCCTATTTTATTTCATTCCATTATGAAACTCTCAATTAAACAATGAAAGTATGTTACGTTCCATCCCATTCTATTATTAGCCCTCCAACCAAACAAAGCCTTAGAAAGCATTTCCTACTAATACCATATTGAATTTAATATTAACATTGATATCAATTGAGTATTATTTAAAATAATTTTATAAAATTATAAAATAATCTCTTAAAATCAGTATTTAAAAAACTAGAGTGAATCAGCTAATTCGACTGAAATAAATACAAACTGACTTGATTTAACAAACTGGTCAAAAATAAAGTTCAACCATCATTTTAAATATGCAGGACCATCATCTTTTTACAGGGTTTATATTACCTGTTCTTATTACTCTGTGCCTACTTTATTTTATGAGCATTCGTCCATCCAATTTATATGAGTCTCGTTTATTGAATGATTGGATGCTTATAGAACAAAGTAAGTACAGAGTAATAAGAATAGTCATCTATTCCCCTTTTTAACATGACCTCGATCTTCCTCTCTTTAATATATATATACTATGAACAAATAAGATGAACGATCACAAAATTCCATCCCACCGTCCATTTCATTAATGACTGGATTTCTTTCCCTTTATTTTCCCTGGTCACGACTATGATTGGTTGTGATTTAAATAGTTACAACCGTGACCCGTGACATATACGCTATTATTAATATTTCCTGATAAGTCACATAATTTATAATTTAAATATATAGGTCTCACAGGTGTGACTTAACATGTCACACTCCTGACATACACCCTATTATTAATTTTCAAATGGTTCTAAATATAATAAAAATAAAATAAAATACAGTTAAGTGTAAATTTATATTTTATATTTTTAATAAAAATGTGAAGAGATCAATATTTATTGAAATAACATTCATCATAATTTTTGACAAATATGTTATTTATTCTCTTCAATATATAAGACATAGGGAATAAATAGGCTAAAAAGAGGTAATGTCCTGTCATTCTTATTAAATAAAATAATTTATTTAAAATACAAAATTTATAAATTATGATTGACTCAAATACATTAAATACAACAACAATATTTTAGTAAAAATTTTGTTGATATATGGGTCTAAAGAAGCAAAAAAATATTATATATTTTTAATAAAAATGTGATGAGTCCAATATTTATGCAAATAACATTCATCATAATTTTTGACAAATATATTATTTTTTCTCTTCAATATATAAGACATAGGGAATAAAATAGACTAAAAGGAGGCATGGTCGTGTCATTCTCAGTAAACAACCATTGCTTGTTTTAGTGCTTAAAAGTTAAAACCAAGAAAGCTATATAACCCCCCGGTTTAATACGGTTTCTGATTTTTACATTCTTTTATATTTTTATTATTAATTTTCAAATAGTTCTAAATATAATTAAAATAAAATAAAATACAGTTAAGTGTAATTTTATATTTATATTTTATAATTTTAATAAAAATGTGAAGAGTTCAATATTTATTCAAATAACATTCATCATAAATTTTGATAAATATGTTATTTTTTCTCTTCAATAAGACATAGGGAATAAATAGACTAAAAGAGGCATTGTCGTGTCATTCTCACTAAATAAAATAATTCATTTAAAATACAAAATTTATAAATTATGATTGACTCAAACAACTTAAATACAACAACATTTTAGTAAAAATTTTGTTGATATATGAGTCTAGAGAAGTCAAAAAATACGAACCCTTAGTTGTTTTCGATAAATTCGCATAAAAATATATATTACAATAACAACAACAACAACAAATAATAATAATAACAAGAAATAAACAAATAAATAAAAATAATTACGTAAAAAAATATACGTAACTTTTCTTTTCTTGTTAAGCCTCACACGTCTTACAGATGTGACTAAACATGTCACACCCGTGACTATGCTACAGTCACAAGTGTGACTTAACGTGTCACACCCGTGACTAGATGGGATGGTCCATCCCACCTTCCATTTAATTAACGGTTTGATTCTCCCCTTTCTTTTCTCACACAAGTCTTACGGGTGGGACTTAACATATCACACTCATGACTATGCTGCAGTCCCACAAGTGTGACTTAATATGTCACGCCCGTGATCATGGTTGCACACGAGTGTGACTTAACATGTCACACCTGTGACATGCAATAATTCCAAAATCTCCATCTGGCCATATACAATATTATTCATCATCTTTTATATCATTCTCATAGGTCTAAGTTTAAGTCTGATCAATATTTGAATTCTTCCCTTCATTTGTTTGTTTGGTTGTTCACAACATTAAAAAGAAATTAATATCCCAACAAATAAGCTGCATCATATCACAAAACATGATGTTCGACCACCGATTTCAACAGAAAACTTTTCAAACAGATTCGACCGCTCATTTCAACAGACAATCTTCCAACAGATACGCTAATTTAAACATTCGATGTTATAAATGAAATTTATTCGATTGTTAGTAATAAAATTTTTTGCTTTTAACAAAACATGATCTTCGACTGCCGGTTTCAACAAAAAATCTTTCAACAGATTCGATCGCTGATTTCAACATCCAATGTTATAAATGAAATTTATTCGGTTGTTAGTAATAAAATTTTTTGCTTTTAACAAATTTTTAATATGTTCTTAAATATCCGTCCCTCGTTGTTTCAATTTTCTTTCTCATCAATTATATTCGTGAAATTTTCAGCCATATTTATTTTCTTTGTTTCCCTTCGTATTGCTTAACTTGTTAAAAATGAGGAACAAAGAACTGCTATATCAGCTTAAAGATCTTCCCCAATTGATTCAACAAAATAAAGTTGTCCAGCATCATCTAACCAAGCAAACTTCTCTCTCACATAATCGAGTCAAATCTTTTCTTTTTTTCTACTCTTTTGGTTTTTTTATGGATGAAGAAGCAAGATTATATCAATAGTGAACAAAATAATTGTTGTCATTAAAATTATTTTTTACCTAATTCTTTAAGCTAACAGTGGGGACGTTAAGTTAGCTACAAAAAAATTAAAAGCTTGCCTTTCTTGGAGAGAACTTTTTTATCGGTAATGTAATAATAATTTGTATTATAATATTATTAATGCAGTCAAATTTTCTTACACTTGTTTTGCTGATTCTTTGTCTTCTTTATCAATCATTTTTCTGCTTCTTCCATTATAAATAAATCTTGAGTTTTTTTAAAGTTAAAATAGTTCAATGTTAAACTAATTGCCAATTCAAAATAGAGAAAATTGCTTCAAAATCTTTCGTTCGCATGAACTCACTGAAAGGCTTGCATATGTAGTGGGTAACGATGAAGATTCGAGACCTTTTTTGGTAATTTTCTAACTCCACAGATTACGTTGTTTTCACTTTTTATTTTTTTAACTCAAGGAAATTATAAATAAGATTGTTTATATATATTTTTTCTAAATTTCATTTTGGCATTTGTTACATTTTAATCGTTCAAAATCTTTATTGTTCTTTTATTGCCATTGGTTCAAGATTTTTCACCTTAAACAAGATTACCGGAAGTTATTGTTCTTTTATTGCCATTGGTTCAAGATTTTTCACCTTAAACAAGATTACCGGAAGTTTCGTTTGTGAAAATTGTAAGTGACCATACATAATTTTTGATTGTGTGTCTATTTCAAAATTTATCCTTCTTAGTTAATCATATCAACACTTTATCTTTTGCTTCAATTTCTATAGATTTATGCACTTCATTATGTTTACTTTGGAAGTTGTCGTATCAACTATAGGAAAAGACTGTAAATACTTTGTACTTCTTTTTGATGCTAGTATGTTGATTTCTTCCAAAACTCCGTTAATGACTCATAAAAGTATAGCCACTATTTTATCAAAGAAATGCTATTATGCCTGCCTTGTGAAAAGCCTTTAAATTAGATTTAAATGAGTCGCTGCATATAACTTTGTCATATGTTCTTTTATAATTTGTTGTTCTTATCTTCTCAGAGTTTTTCAGGTCTGCTTTAACGTTCATAAATGTACTTCTATCAAGATTGAAAATTGTTACCGATTATTACTCGTCTAGACTTTACAGAGCTTTTGTAATCAACCCACATTCTTTTTTCTCTTATCTATGGAAGATTATCCTATTATTTATATGTCTAATTCTTGTTAATTTTATCTACCTTTTAACTTCTTCATGAAAATACTCATTATTTAGACTTTTTTAACATACATGAGCCTATTAATGCTTTTAACTTATAATTCAAATCTTGATTGGTAAGTAATTGTGAAATGTTGATGATTACAGGGTATTCGACCATTTGTTGAAACCATTTGTTGAATTTTCAATGATCACTACGGTGGTTTCTTCACTAGACTTTGAAGAATCATTAGAATTTTATAATTTATGTAATCAATCGCAAGACTCTTCCCTTTGATATGACCCTTTGTCGATTATATCAATAGCTAAACATTACTTATCTTCATCAAGGTTTTCATTTACTGTGTCATAACATTCTAACTCAGTTAAACCATGGTATCTTACCTTAACCCACCCAACTATTTCAAAAATAGGGTTCACTAGCAAGTCTCCTTTTGGGCTCAGCACAGCTTAACTCATTCAATGCGAGATCTATTTTCTTTGCATCACCCATTGATAGAACGTGCCATCGAAACATCAAAGCTTAAGCAACGACCACCAGCAAAGCATTATTCCCCTTGACTCCCATTCCACAGCATTTCAGCACAACTGAGACACTTAAACTTGCTGAACCATAAAACCCACAACCCTCTTTCTTTCGATCGCCCATTATATTTTTGTTTTCCAAAAAAAGTTATAAATCTCACAACTCTTACGAGTCTTTCTTACCCTTACTAAAATTTTACAGAAGCCCTTATGACGAGATCATTTACAGGTCAAATATGTGATCGCCGCTTGGTAGTCTTTTGTCTATCATACCACTTCATCTCAAGCGGCGTCACATGTCAGTATCACATCAGTTTTAAAGCAAGAGTTAAGTAGCCCTCAGTACATACTCAGAGTAGAATCTTGTTCGAATATCATATATGATGAAATCCTTTTATGTAGGTGCATACTCACTGCAAAATTTAGTTTGTATCATACAATTCGTATCATGTATGATGAAATCTTTTTATGTATTAGAATGATGAATGAAATCCTTTTGTGTACTAAAATGATGAAATCCTTTTGTTTACTCTTTATTATTTGCTTGATTTTACATTAACAAAACAACAATTTTTTGCATATGTAAATAATTATTATTTTAAAATTTATTAAGGCTATTGGTGTTTGGTTAGAAGAAAAAGTTTTAATGCTACAAAAAAATTAATATATGTCTAACCCAAACACAATTATGATCTTGTGTAATTTATTTAATATGTATAATTTAAGATTTATTATAAGTCTTATTATAAAATAAATACTTTACTTAGAAAACTTAGCTTAGATAACTTAACATTTTAGAAACCACCTTTAAAATAATTCATGCATAGCATGCTTCACGGTTGTGACTTTTTAAGTCACAGCCATGATAAACGGCACAGTTGTGACTTTTTTAATTTAAATTATTATTGGCTTCCATCATTTGTAAATTAAGTCAGCTAAAGTTTATTTAAAATGAAATGACTAATACCTTCACATATCAAAATTTTGATTATTTAAAATTTTTAATGCTCCAAAATATTAATATAAATCTAACTTCAAACACAATTATGATCCTTTATTTTATATTCAAAATTCATATTTTTCATATTAATATCTAATTATTACATAATTTATTTAATGTGTATAATTTGAGATTTAGTATAAGTCTCATTAGAAAATAAATAATTAACTTAGAAAACTTAGCTTACAAAACTTAACATGTTATAAATAGGCCTAAAAATTCATATTTTTTGAAATTAGTGCATAATTTATGATTTATAATTTATAATTAACCCCCTCTTAGGTGTCATTAGGGACTAATATATTTTAATAGTTTTTCCAAGTTTTGATGTTATTTTATAGCTTTTTAAAACACATTAGACCAATACCTTAAAGTGGTTGACCAATGTCTCCATTTCTAAGAAAATTTTATCATTTTAGTAAGTTTGTAAGGAGTTTGGTCACTCCTCTGGTTGACCACATATGCACACTAGTCAACCAAAATCTTTAAGTGACTGATCAATATCTCATTATCTAATAGATTTTTCTTTCCAATAAGTTTGTAAGAGATTGGTTGTATATATTGGTCAACCGCACTAGTCTTTGGTTGGCTAATTTGGCTCTATGGTCGACCAATGTAGCAAGTGCAGCACAATTGATTCAAAACTATTTTAAATACGCTATTTGACTCAAACACTGGTCAACTAGTGTAGTTACATGGTCGACCAGTCTTCATGGCCTAAGAGATTTTTGCTTCTTTTTTCTAATTTTCTTGTTTATATCTTTCAAAACTCTAGAGAATTCACTCTTTTCTTTAAAGAAAACCATCCCTTAAGTCATTAAAAACTTGTTAGACTGCATCAAATTGAAATGTTTTCATTATTGAGTTTCAATTTAGGGATTTTCAAGATTTTTCTTCTTTAAAGAGTTATCGTTCCAAAGTGATGCTTTCATAGTTAAATTATAAAAGAATTCAAGGTTATATCCCTTTCAACAATAGTCTTACTTTTTAACTTTCTTCAATTTTGGTATTTTGAGAACTATTTAATATTTCAATTTTTAAAATTTTTTTCAAAATTATATATTTTTAAATTGATTGTTGGATATTGAAATTATGCTTATATTCATTATAATTCAATCCTATAATTTTGTCAAAACTTGCCCTTGTAGCTTTATTGGAATCTATGAACTTAGACATAATACCAAAATTGGAGATTTTTTTAAATTAGACATAATTAGGAATGTTTCTATCAAAATTAACTTTTGTTTTGACTCTTTAAATATTTAATAGCACTCTTTTGCAAGAAAATTTATCAATATTAATCAAATATATTGTGATTTTTATATCAAGTTAGTTCGATGCATGACCTTTATATTTTGCATTTTTAGATAAAAATTTTTCTTTTTGATGATCGTAAAAATTGGGAAAAAGAATAGTGATATTAGATTTAAGGGAGTAATGACATTCAGGAGGAGTAATGACATGTAAGGGAGTAAGTGTTTTATCGTTTTTATACTTCTTGTACTGTAGATACTGTGCTTGAGTAAATTTATATTATCTACATGTATTGATATTTCTTTTATTCTTGATATTGATTTATATTCTTTATATTGAATTATATTCTATGCATGAATTAAGGGGGAGCTAGTCATTATCTCGACAATTATTTGTATGCTTAATTTTATTATTGTTCTCTAATATCACAAATATTTTGTCATCCTTAAAAAAGAGGAGATTGTTGAACCAATAGAAGTTCTAATTAATATTTTGATAACAATAAAATATAATTACTACTAATTTATTTACTATTTTGATGAAAAACCATATGAAAGGAAAACAAAGCCATAAGCTCAATAAGACAACTTATGAAGTTAATAGAGAGAAGTTGAAGCTTACAATTGATGAAATAAAGATCAAACCATGGGGAAAAAAAACAAAGAAGAACAAGGAACAACAAGGTCATTATTTAGTTTATAAAATTAATTTTAATCTCATTTAGTCACTTTGATAGTCAAAAAGGCTCATCGTGCAAAAATATTTCATTTTATTTAATTACATGTGTCTTTTCATTCATTAAGAAGTATTGAAGCTTTTGGTTTTTATATAAAAGCCATTTGATCTTTAAAGTAAATTTTAAGAAACATTTTAGGAAGTTTTTTTAATTATAATTGTATTTAAAAATTAAGTTTGATCATTTGAAGTCGTTAAAGTCATGTTTTGGCGTTGATTGGTCAACCTATGTTAATGGTTAACAAATATAGGTTAAAATTGTTAAGATTAATATACTGAGAGATTGTAGCAACATTTATTGATCTATTAGTTAACCAATGTGTTATATTGGTCGGCCATCATACCTATTGATCCACTAGTATTTTAATAGCTAGTGAATCTTACGCCTTTAATGAATATTAGATGACTATTGATCTAGAAATAACCATTATAATGCTTATTTCTTGGGTCCAACAACTAGTACGAGTCCCAAAAATATTCTCTTCGAATTTAGCATCAAGAAGGTTTTAGTGTTATATACTCATAATTCAAAGTTTTTTTTTCAATTATTTGAGCATCATACTTTCATATTTGTGTGAGTAAGCCATTTTAGAGTTATTAATTGATAAATTGAGAAACTTTAAGTTGTAATCCTCTTTTGGGGTGTTGGATATTATACTTAGGAGTTTTCCAAATGGGGTTAAGGTTCGTTTTCACCTTGGAAGAAAATTGCGAGAAGGGTTCCACTTTACTAAGAAAGAGAAGATTGTGCAAAGGTTGTTCTTCTCCTTGAAAGACGAATAATAGGGGAATTCGAAAAAGAATTTTAAGAGTGAACATAGCCAAGGATTGCTTGCCAAACCACTATAAATCGATTTACATTCTCTCTCTCCTATCTTTTTGAAATTATTATTTAATTATTTGATAAATTTATATTAAACAATTTCCTTATACTTATTTACATTGACTATTTTTATTGAGTATATTGGTTAAAAATAGAATTCACCTCCCTCTTGGGTATCATTAGGGACTAACAGTAAGACTAAGAGGGGACAATTATTGTAGCTGAAGAGCGTGGGGCCTATATAGTTACACTATTAGTGCTATCAATCACTCTAAACCAAAATTAGAGGCATTTGTGGTTGACTACTACAAAAAGAGTCTCTTTTTAGGAGTGTATGATCAATTGTTGCAGCTTAAGGAGTGATATTTTTGCTGCTGAATGATTTTGAGGAAATACATCCACCGGCTATTAAATACATTTGTATTTAATGCTTATGTTGTACAGTTGTATTTAATGCAAAACATAATGAAACAACTTTCTTGTCATATGGTTTGTATAGAATGTGTCTTACTCCGAATTTGATATATGCTTCTTCGTATCTTGCTGAACAAATCATGAAATAAAGGACCTTGACGAATGAAAAGTCATACATAGTGTGGCATAAAAGTTTGAAGCCACATTTCCAGAGCTAGAGTTGAGAGATTGATTAAGGAAAGCATTCTTTCAATTCTAGATTATGTTGATCTGGAAACATGTGTTCACTATTGCAGGGTAAGTTAACTAATAAGGATATAGAAGTCAACTTATGCTTCTGACTTGTTGAGTCTGATACATAAGGATATCAGTAGACCTTATACAGTTGCATTGTGCAATTCCAAAAGTATTTTGACATTTGTCATGATTATTCCCATTATAGTTATGTGTTCTTGCTTAAATACTGAAGGTTAAGAATAAATTGGGGAAAATCCATTCAGAATATCATATCTGACCGCGGAGGAGAATATCATGGCAAACTTGGTGTTTCAGGACTTGAAAAGGTCCATTTGCCAGATATATAGAATCGGTTGGCATAATGACTTGATTCATTATACCAAGTAGTCTTAAGCAAAATGATGTGTTGCTGAAAAGCATAACCACACCCTAAAGGACTTGTAAAAGTCAATGCAGAATAGGACTACTCTACCTGATTATCTAGAAGTATGAAAACATAGTCTTACACACATTCGTGTGTGGGGCTGCCCTACCGAGGTAGTATAATCTTTATAAACAAAATTACATGCTCATTGCTATTTAGTAAGATGTCCTGGCCACTCTAAAGGCTACAGATTTTACTAGAGAGAAGGAGGGAACAGAATAGTGGAATCACAAACAGCTAAGTTTCTGGAAGACGATGTCTATGATGATGGTGGACCCTTTGACCCTTCAAATGATAACAAGATGGATACTACAGTTATTATGTACTCGTCATCCACACAATTAGATCTGATGGATCTAGGTCTATGTACCGTGCTTGTACAGGAACAGGAACAAGAACCCATACCTGTACATACAGAGGTTCCTAGAGGTACAAGATCTAATGCAGTTATGAAAATCTACCAGAGTTAGATGACCTGTTATCCCATTTGATTACAGAGTCTATTAGGTGAACAGGACTATGATATTAGACATGTTAAGAATCCAGTTATTTTTACATAAACTGTTTCTGTACCCATAACAGAATTGTCATGGGTTGCAATGACTTGTGAGATGCAAGCTATGAAGCATGGTAAGGTCTAGGAGCTAGTTGATTTTGTAGCAGAACTGTAAACCCGTCAGTTGTAAATGAAGTTTGAGACCTAAAGGATTTCAGGATAAAGTTCAGGAGTTTATGGACTAGCTCAATTGCCTGATGGTTCACTCAGGGAGAAATGTTAACTTTAATGTTACTTTTCTCTCGTATCCTCAAAGGATACATTTTGAGTGATTATGGCAATTATAGCTCATGATGATATAGTAACATCAGATGGTTGTCAAAACTACTTTCCTGAATGAAGACCTTTATAAAGTGGTCTATATGGTGTAGCCTGAAAGATTTCAGGATCTAGATGGAACTGACATGGTTTGCGCGTTATGCATATCAATATATGATTTACAACAAACGTCCCGAAAGTGATACCTTACAGTTGATGAGGCTATGACCTCTTTCAGTTTCATGAAAAATAAAGTTAAAAAGATGCTTGTACTATGAGGTCAGGGAGAGCAAAGTTATCTTCCTATTATGTGAATGATATATTGCTCACGTTAAATTACTTGACTGTATTGTATAAAGTTAAGCAACATTTGTTCAAAAACTTTGACATAAAGGAACTTGGCGTAGCATCTTTTGTCCTAGGTATTCAGATTCACAGAGACAGATCTTAACACTCATCATACCTCTCAAAGAGCGCATACATTGAGTATATGTTACAAAGGTTTAATGCGGTTAACTGTAAAACTGTCATAGCACCTTTCTCTACAAAATACAGTTAACTGTAAACCTGTCATAGCACCTATCTCTTATAGTGAGAGATAATCTTTGCACAGTGAATAAAGAATAAAGTAAAAAGAGAGGTTATGAGAATTTTCTGTATTCTAGTATGGTTGATAGCCTGATGTATGCTTGGCTATGTACTAGGTAGAACATTGCATTTATTGTTTGACTGTTTGGTCAGTATCTGGTTAACCCAGATGTAGACCATTGAAATACAGTCAAGTGAGTATTGAGATAATTAAAGGGAATCAAGGATTATATGTTGACATATATAAAAATCAATAGACT
This sequence comes from Erythroxylum longipes, assembly GCA_027563885.1. Lineage (NCBI taxonomy): Eukaryota > Viridiplantae > Streptophyta > Magnoliopsida > Malpighiales > Erythroxylaceae > Erythroxylum > Erythroxylum longipes. The sequence goes on along the minus strand of JAOQMS010000004.1, from coordinate 20,965,576 downwards.
AAACCTCGTAGGGAATCAAGATTCAAAATAATCTATGTATCCGGATGATCAAAAGTTCACTTAAGGTTACAGTTTTTAAGGTTGCAGATGGTACAATATTGTAGAAAAGTGTTAATTAGATACGGGTGACTTCCTCAACCATGCATGTATAGTGCATGCTATAGGGCTGTTTCACAGATGGTTTATCTCAGAAATTTGATTTTTGAGTTGTCGTATGTGGTTGATTCAGTGGCTAAACTCATTCGATTGTAATGTGATAATCAAGTTTCTGTGTTGTTTAATAACAACATTGAATATCACAGGGTCTTAGCATTTTAGGTCAAAGTTTCAACACTGAAGTAGTTGATACAAAAAGATGACATTAAGGTTTGGAGCATTTAAGGACTGAGGAACTATAAGTCGATTCTTTAACTAAAGGACTTTTCCCACTTGTATTTGAATACAAGTATATAGTATATGTGTTTTAAAGTCCTTAGACACTATTAGTTAAAAGATCGTTATGTTTGCTCCACGTACATTTGTACGTTTTGATGTATTATAACGGTATGATGGTTCATCAATTAAAGATGATCATTTTTTATCTTCAGTAATACATGCTATCATACATTATCATAATACATATAGAAGTCTTAAGATTTGTGTCAATCTTAAGCATTTAAAGGTCACTGGGCATATATACAGATTGACCTTGAGCCTTTGTCATTTAGACACATATAGTTTTTATATGGATATATCTTTAAAGTTTCACATGACGTATGAGGATATAAGTTTTTAATCCCATAAAGGTTCTTTAATGCAATTTAGCATTAAGTTGGAGAGCATAAAAGTTTTCTCTAATGTTGTTTAGCATTCCGTGAGATAAAACAGGATTTCTCTAATGCTGTTTAGCACATGCAATTTAGCAATTGTAGTTTAGCATAAAGTTGAAAAAATCGAGGCCTACAAACGAAGATGATACGTATTAGATCATAAAGGTATCATTGTTATTTGCCACACTCCATTTTCCCATTCATGTTAGTGAGGTATTAGATATACGTGATTGTATTGGATCTGTGTCACATATGACACATGTATTTGATACTTTTCGATATTGAAAGCCTTGCAGGACAGAATGTTGGACTTTCATTATCTTTGGATCAAATGTTTTATTTTTAAACTTAGTCAACTAATACAGCAGCGTAGCTTAACCGAGTTTTTAAACTTGAGTAAAACTGCAATTAATAATTGTCCAAGGGGGAGAATGTTAGACATTTTTGCCCCTAAGGGCAATTTTGTCATTTTCCTATAAAGTGGACAGTTATTAATTATAATTTTGGCTTTTAAATAAATTATTGGTTAAGTTACGTAATTTGATCCAGTTAAAAATAAAGTGGCTTAATAAATGATTTAAATCAATGGGTTGAAGTCCAGGTGAAAATGAATTCCTTTTAGTGTAGACCTGGTCTATATCGACCTTATAATGCGGAAACCCGATATAGAAGCTATATATATAAGTTAAGGTCTTCTACAGTTACTCATATCAATCGTAAACATCAGGAATCTTTGATCTGTTAAGAGATCTTACGTTTTTAGAAAACTGTAAAAAGACCTAGCCCATGTCTCGAAAATAGATTCCCGTAAAAACGGTGGTAGATTCGAGCGCGTTTCGGCTTCGAAAAGCTCATTTAAAGTTTCAGAACCGAAATCAAGTACATTCTGCATTTTTCTATTTTTTGCCCTTTCACGTTGAATTCAGGATACATATCTTGGATTACATAATATAATGAAAGAATAATGTACTTTTTATTGAATTTGCATACTATTTTAACTTTATATAAAGAATTACATTGTTAATTGAAAAATAGTACGTTAGACCTGAAAATTGATGCCCACATCTCTGAATTCGTTATACATTATTCGTGGCCCAAAATTTAACTCTCAATGTCCTCGCAGGTCTGCAAAACAACGCTGGGATTGGCTTCTGGCATAGACACTAGCAAAACAACACATATGGCTCAATCCAGTGTTTCGAGAAAGTTAACAGAAAATCTGTTCCCCTAGCAAAGCGTAGCATTGATGGCACCGAATAGGATGAGACAATACAGTTTATCTTGTCTGTGTTCTTCTCTTTCATATAGACATATTTATTGCAGACCTTTAAGAGGAAAATAAATACGTAGCTTCAGCAACACGGAAACAGAGTAACAAAGTTCAAAAGGGAAACGGTTTTATCATCTGCAACAGAAAAGATGTTGCATACCATCTAAGATTGACAAAGATAAAACTTTCACGATTTTCCTGTGCTCATATGCTCCAAACAACATCCAACCATACATAATTGAGAAAGAGAAAAATTAGATAAGTGAGATATTATTAGACCAGAATAATGCATAGGAAAACATGGCGCAGGTGAATTGAAGTGGTGGACGAAAATCGCATATAATTATTCAAGCCTAATTTGTTGAACAAAGCATCATCCATTTATTTAATAAAAAAAACTATATACAAGTAACTCCCGACTCCTTGCTGCTATAAATCTACATCTCGTGGAAGACGATAAGTTCCTCCACGAAATAAAACAAAACCACACTGGTTTATATGCCATTCAGCGAGCCCATAGTCCATCTTTTTACCTTGGGAACGAACTGAAATTAGCAACTCTATATAATAACTAGTGGACAACATTTGTCATTTCAATTTACCTACCTTTCAAGTTGTCCATAATTTTGTTTTGCCATTTCATTACTCTACAGGATTTTCAACCCATGATCCACTCAAAGCTCTGGAAAACTGAGGATTCCATAATGGTTTAACATGGCAGCTAAATTAGAAGTTAATCAACATACCCCTTATAATCATGTCTACAAGAAGGTAAGTTTTCGATGTGACAAAATGTAAGACAATGGTACATATCCCCAAAACTTAGCCTCAATCTCAGGTTCCTTCATTCCACAAGCAAGGTGAAATAAAAACTAGTTGCGGAAGCAATATGAAAACAGAAGACGGAGAGACTCTGCACATATCCCAGGTTTCTTCAAGACATCCATGATAATCAACTTCGGAGCCCTTGTTAATGTAGAAGTTTACTTAACTGGTTTCAGATTTGTCCAAAGCTGCAGAAGAAACTCTATATTAAAACGAAATGTCGCTGTAAGGACACATGTACATGCAGGGAGAGAGAGAGAGAGATTACTGTTATAGTTCAAAAGCTTCTCAATTAGGTCAACATGAGTCATTAGCATTCGTCTACAGCAATACCGGACCAAGCCAAGTGCATCAAGAGCATCTCTGCATACAAAAAACTCAATTATTACAAATTCATAATTATTTCTAACAAAGTTCACAAACGTATTTTGAAACGATAGGATCTACTATCCTGCACAAGTTATAATTCATATAATAAAATGAGGCATCAGCATTTAATAGTGTTGATCAATCAATAAAGCACGTGATGCATCTTTAACACAAAACTGGAACTTAAGAACCACACTGAAGCAATCCAGTTAGACAATCTTCCATCAAAATCTTTCTGGATTAGTTGAATCACATTGCCCTACTTCGTCACACTAGACACAATCTAGAATCAGAGACAAAAGTCGCTGAAAATAAATGGTTTGAAATGGAAAAGTCAAATGTTCATAAAGACTGAAGCATCAAATTAATAGCAAACATAAACTGTTAACATACAAAGGGTTGTAAAAAGATTTCTCTTATGAACTCGATCTATTGCATGAATTGTGGACTAAACTAACCAAAATATGAAATGTAAGACTTAAAAGCAGACGATGGAAAAGAATCATGGAAACTCAAGGCTGATACCTTTACTTAGCAAGTAGACTTCATAACCAAAATAAACAAGAAAATTGAAAATGCGAGATAAACATATAACTAAATAAGACCATACAATTTCCCGGTAAGTATGAAGCAAATTAAAAGGGGAACAAACAAGTATAACAACCCCGACAATGGTCTGCCACCAAATCACAGCAGATAAATGGAAAATCTTCCACATATGAAGCTGTAGATTCACGTAGAAAAATCAAAACCCAAAAAATCCCATCCACGAATTCACCACTGCTGCGGAGAAACTATATATAGATATATAAGAAAACCCTTCTTTGCTCACAAGAAGATATTGAAGAAAAGGAAATAAAGAAAAATAATAATAATTTCGAGTCTCACCCTTCACTGTAATCCGCCTGAAGAAGGTCGAGATACATGTCCCATTTGTTTCCGATCACCTAGCCAGACCAAGCAACAAAACCACAGCTTAGAATTTAACCTCAAAAATACTAGAATTAGAAAACTCCCCAACACGATCCATAGAAATTGGTACCTTGCCACATGTGAAGCAGCGAACTGGAATAATCATTCTCTCTTAACGCTAACTATCTTGTCTAGCTAGTGAAGAGAAAACCTATAAGAATTGTCCACAAATGTCGGGATTACGGATTAGGGATTTGAACCAAAAATTGAGAAGAAGCTTCTACCAAGTGAGGAAGGATGAGGGAGGCATCTAGTTTTAACCAGACAAAGCACAACATTGTTTAAAGGAAGCAAGATGAAGTATGCGCATGCATCCAGAATATAAATTGATTACCTTCGGCGTCTGATCTTGCGTGGAGGGGACGATCGCCTTGGAAACTCTCTCAACGCCCAACCCTAACTGGGTAAGTAAGGAAGCGATCCTCTGTTGTGGATGCTTTTACCGTTTTTACTAAAACGTTGTCGTTCTTTTTTTTTTTTTCCTCTCTCCGCCTTGGAACGTTGTCGTTAGAGTTAATTCCTCCCCAAACTTTTTGTTCTGCTCTTTATTATTATCAATCAATCAATTTTATTTTTTTAAGAAAAAAAAGGCATTTTGGAACTCAAAACGTTGCTGTTCTGTTTCATTATTAATTCCAAGAACTTAGATATTGTAACTTTATACAATGAATTACATTATTAATTGAAAAATAGTAAGACAGACCTGAACATTGATGCGTATAACTCTGAATTCGTTATACATTTAGGCGAATAACTCCATTTATATAGTGGATAGCGAGTACTAGGGAGGTCAGGCAATCTACCAAATGGTTCAATCTAATGTTTTAAGAAGGTTAAGGCAGGGTAGTTTCTCACACATTCCGAAAACTCTCTTCCTAGTTATAAAACTAGCCGTTTCCGTTTCCGCACGAGTGGACCACGCAACCTCATGACGGAGATCGTGGAGCGACACAATGCTATTTGGTGATACTCTCTTCACAGTAAACGTCCTCAATGACCAGGATTCTCTCACTCTTTCTATGACAGTCTCCAAGAAAGCCTTCTTTATCATAGACCTAGTTACAAACAAGTGGTAGGCAATCCAACAAATGTCGACCTCAGCTCCTCCCTCTCATGCATGTGTCTCTCTGAACAACCTACGCCCTGCTAAGAAAACTAAACCACCAGATAAGCCTTCTGATCACTTCCCTCCTTTGCTTCCCACGCGGTCTTCCACTCCTCGTCCTGGTTTGTCAACCCAGCATCTGGTCTCATGGAAGGATAAACTTATTGGTCGCAAACAGGCTAAGAGCGTGCCTATGAAGCACAAGAAAGGGTTCCAGTCGATCTGCTTATAAAGGGGATTGTTAAAAAAGAATTTAAGAATGGTAACTCACTGTTACCCACGTTTCAGGTTAATCCTAGTTATATGGCTAAGCTTGAGGCTCCGTGGCAACAATCAATGGTCGTTAAATTGTTTGGCCGCGCTATCACCTTTAAAGTTTTATACTCACAGATTGAACAACTTTGGGCACCTTCTGGTGGGTTCGATCTTCTTGATCTTGGCCATGACTTTTTTCTGGTAAAATTAGATTTGTGTTCAGATTTTGATGCTATATTGGAGGGTGGTCCTTGGATTATCTTTGATCATTATCTCATTGTTCGTCAATATACGCCTAGCTTTAATGGTGCTCATGCAATACTGGATTCGACAATGGCTTGGGTGAGAATTCTCGATGTGTCTGTCCAATATTATGATGAAGACCTTCTATTAGCTCTTGCTTCAGGGGTTGGTCCTCCCATAAAAGTAGATAGAAATACTGTTCTGGCCAACCGAGGTCGCTTTGCAAGGGTATGTGTTGAGATTGACGTAGATAAGCCATTGGTAGGTCAAATTGAACTTCGATGGATTCACTTGCAATGTGGAATATGAGGGTCTTCATACCATACGTTTCAAGTGTGGTAAATATGGACATCAGGATAGACTATGTCCACTTACACGAGCGGAAAAGGCTTCTGCCCCAGATGAGTTGCACCAAGGCGATGGCATGGAATGGAGGGGGCAGATAGGGCCAATAATCCAGTTTCCTCTAGAAGACTCAGTGGCGAGACTAGCACCCAAAACTTGGGATTTGGGGATTGGATAATCGTTGAAAAGAAAGTGAGGCGGCCTTCTAGAACTAGACCAGTGGAAAGTATTCTTACAACTCAGCGACTTATTGTGAATCATTTTAGTCCGCTACGTGATGAGGCATGTGACGCAGAGTTGGAAGAGCCCACGGGGGCAGGGCATCACAATGCTGATTGGGCTAGTTTCAATTTCACAGTGGGCTCAAGCAATGGGGATAAACGGGGAGGACAACTGGCTAAGAAGATGGATTCTACTCCCAAATGCAGTAACCTCTCGACTGAGCCAAAGCCGAAGTCTCGTAACATAGAAGCCCAAGTTGAGAACTCGGTGAGTAAGGAAATTGGGCAGGAGAAATCTGGATTTCTTTATGGTGACCACCTTAGTAGCTCCCTTGATTGCTTCCTCCTCAAAGACTAATCCCAATATTTTAGCTTCTAGCCAACCGCTTGACAAAAACTTAGTGCATAAGGTGGCATCCCAGTTTCGTCAGGGGTTTCAAAATACTCAACCTTCCCCTAATTTATGTCCTTCTACTGCCGTTCTCCATGATGATACTCCTCAACAACAAATGCAGGTCTTTCGTTGTGATGAACCACCGGATATAGGACAACGTAACGTCCAATAGCAGGCCACAAATTTATTAATCAACTCGAAGAATTTGATGGACAACGATGATGTCCCTACTAGTTCTTCAACTGATCTACGAGCTATGGATACAGCTCTAAGCACTCTTGCTTGATTGGTTGGCTCTCCTTCTCTTTTATTCATTTTCTTAATGACGAATATGAATATATTTGCTTGGAACTGTTGAGGTGTAGGTAATCTTGATTTTATGAGTTACATCAAGGAGCTCATTCGTTTACATAAGCCAGACATTCTGATAATAGTGGAGCCGCATATCCCAGGAGCTAAAGCGGACAAGGTTTCTAAAGCTATTGGTTTTGATAATATCGTTCGTATGGATGCTGTGGGATTCTCTGGAGGGATTTGCTGTTTATGGAAAGGATTCTCATTACAGTTATAGGTTCTTGTTTCACATCGCCAATTCCTCCACTTTATTGTTTCCGATGCCCAACATAATGTTTGGCTCCTAACTGCAGTATATGCTAGCCCTTATGCATTCGGGAGAGTTATTTTTTGAGAGGCAATTGATAGACTATACAAGCTAATTAACCAGCCGTGGGTGCTTATTGGTGACTTCAATGATTATACTTGTCCTAGTGAAAAAAGAGGGGGCACTTATTCCTTGAATAGAGCAACCATATTTCGTCAAAACTGTGATCGGTGTGGGTTGTTGGATTTGGATTTTGAAGGCACTCCTTTTACTTATTGCCAGAAGCACAATGTCTGTTTTCTACTTTTGTCTGATTGGATAAGGCCTTATGTAACACTGACTGGCGTCTTCAATTTTCTGAAGCTTCAATACATCATCTACCTCGTACGCATTCAGACCATAATCCCATTCTTCTTAGACTGAATGGTTTCATTCCCTCTTTTGCTTCTAGACCATTCCGCTTTTAAGATGCATGGATGCTACATGCAAGCTTCTACTCTGTTGTTGAAAAAGCTTGGAACTCGGGACATCGGTCACTAGCTGAAGCCCTCACCAATGTTAAAAGAGCAGCTCTGCTTTTTAATAAGGAAGTTTTTGGCAACATGTTCCAACAGAAAAGGATGGTGCTTGCTCGCCTAGAGGGCATCTAGAAATTCTTATCCATTAGACATTCTGATTTCCTTTCTAAGCTAGAACATGAACTGATTCTTGAATATCAAAATATTCTTAGGCAAGAAGAAGTTTTTTGGTATCAAAAGTCAAGGTGCAATGGCTGCAACACAGCGACAGGAACACTAGATTCTATCATGTTATGACTATTCCGTAAACGTAAAAGGATTGAAAGACTTCGTTTTGCAAATGGTAGCTGTATTGTCAATGAGCAATAAATTCAAACAGTGGTTCTTCATTTTTTTTTAGAATTTATTTTGTTCCATTGATGATATTACTATACCTTTTCCTCAGATTCCCAATCACCCGATGATTTCCCATAAGGACAGCCAGACTCTCTGACTTCCAATTTCCAAGGAGGAGGTTTTCACAGCTCTCCAATCTATAAGGGGCTAAGCCCTGATGGATTTCAACCAATTTTTTATAAGAAATTTTGGCCTATTATTGTTAATACTTTTTGTCAAATGGTTAATCATGCTTTTTTGACAGGTTCTTGCCCAGGGGAGATCATTGATACTTTAATCGCTCTTATTCCAAAAGAAGAACATCCCATAACTATGAGCCAGTTCCGCCCAATTAGCCTTTGTAACGTCAGCTACAAGATTCTCATCAAGGTTCTTGTCCAAAGGATTTCTCCCCTTTTGGATTCTATCATTAATCCAATACAGGGAGCTTTAATTTTGGGGAGAACAGTTGCTGATCATATTATTCTTACTAAGGAAGTGATCGATACCATTCATCGAACCAAACGTAAACTGGGTATGATAGAGTTGATTAGCGCTTTTTAAAGCAGACGTTGGATGACTTTGGCTTTGCAACATCCCACTATCATAGGGTACATACCCCAACATTTAGGTACACAACCTATGATATGGTATGTTAGAGCTAAAACAAATTCAACTTACACATGACATCAACTAACATCATTTAAAAGTCAGCAAATTTTTTTAAAAAACCATTCATTGCATTCATTCATAAAGTTTACACTGTTTCCATTAGACAAAAATTTACAAAATCTCATACAAGTTCTAATAAAAACTATAAAATAAAAGCTATAACTCTCTGACGTCAGTTGATAGACCTCTAAGTCGTAACTTAGTCCAAAATGTTCTTCTAATCCAAAATAAACTCTAAGTCTCCTGTCCCGTACCTGAAAAACCACGTTGTAATTTTTATGAGTTTTGCGAACTCAATGAGTGAACCATCATTGATGATTTCACTGGATTCACATACACAAATCACATATTTCACAATTATTCATACAGAATATGTATATTCCAAATACTCACACTGTCATGGCACATCATTTAATCATTGCAAATCAGATCATATATAAACAAATACAGATGCATATGAGACTCCAGATTCGTTAATATTGTTGTGACCGAGTGCCTATCACATATATATACAGATACTAGCCCTTTGGGCTCAGTCAGAGCGGAATTACGGAGCATAGCTCTACGTGTAGAAACAGAAATCACGGAGCAAAGCTCTACGTGCAAACGCTTTCATACTAACTACTCCGATCACAACGCCTTTATTTGAGCATGCATTTATGAAATGCATCAAATACAGAATATGCCATGTACAACAGTCACATATGATGCAAATATCATTCAAAATGTCCCAGCAATCAGAACACTTCTAATACATTCCCAAATATTAACTCCTCGGACTTTAAGTCCGAAATTCATAAACAAATCACAGAATACAATTATCATTCAGAATCTCACAGCAATCAGAACACTTCCAATACATTCCCAAATATTAACTCCTCAGACTTTTAGTCCGGAATTTATAAACAAATCACAACAGTTCAATAATTGGAATCTTAACAAATCAAATCAAATCAATCCTAGGAAATTCATCTAGGTTCATTCAATTTGGTTTATTATTCAATGAGTTAAGCACAAATTACTACAGACTGTGCACAATTGAAATTTTGGCTAATGCATGGTCATGCATTCAAGTTGTACACCTCATATCACTCAATTCTAGTATCCAAAAATTACAAACTTTATACCAATTTAAAACTAAGAGAATTAGTTACAACTTTGATGAAGACACTTCAGTCTAATTTGGCCCATATCAATACAGTTTATTAAATAAAAATAGGACCTAATTTCTATCCCTGGTAGTGTTACTGCCTAAGCCAAGACTTACTTTCAAGCTCAATTTCAAGACTCTTAAGGATAGAATTCAAATTCCATTTCTTCTTAACATTTGTAGCCAAATGTCTCTAGTTCAATTTAAATTAAGAATCATGTCATTTTTAAATCTACAGATCAAAATATAGCTAAAATACCAAAGTATGTTTAGTAAAAACATTCAAGTTATCAAATTCTAACACACCTCAGCATTTTCATCCTAACACCCCCTTTCGGGATAACTTTGCATGATCATTATGACCAGGAAAATGTTGTATTTCAGTAACACTTTCTTTTAGACAATTATGCCACTGTGTTTCCAATTTCTAATAACACCAAAATTATACAATTTGATTCAATGTACTGAAAGTTATACCTAAAACAGTTCAGACTATTTTTTTAAAAACTGTAACAGAACTCATAACTCTACTTCTAGCCAAATTTTGAAATGCTTAGTGATAGAATTAACATTAAACTTCTTCAAAGTTGTAGACATATATTTCTAGTTTAATTTGAATCAAGAATCAACCCATTTAGAAATACACATATCAAGTTATAATTAGAAAACCAAGACATGTTCAGTGAAAGTTTTCCAGATCATAGTATTCCAGCACACTTCCACATTAACATCTTATACAATCTTTCTTAATCCAATCTTCATAAATTATCTTTCATAACATGCTATAAACACTAATCATTTACTTACTTTTCTAGTTCAAATCCAAGCTCAAAAGTCACTTTAAATCAGTACTCCAAACATGCAAAATCATCACACATTCAAGGTGGAAACTTGAAAGATTTCAGCTAAGACAAGGCAACTATATTCTGATTCTCTACTTAACTTTAAGGGAGGTGAAGCATGAATTATTGGTGCAACAATTAGACATGAACATAAACAAACTTAGGGAGGTGTAAGGAAGAGTGTTTCAGTGGTGTGTGAGAGGAAAGAAGAAGAGAAATGGCCATAGTTAGAGTTGCTCCTGTTGAAACTTACACCTAAGGTGTTAGGTGTCAACTAAAGGAATGACCATATATCTTATGCCACGATCAACACTTATCAAGCATAGGTGTTGCCAAATGTCTCCAATTAACTAAGTCACTTATCCATTAATCAAATATGCCATTTGTCATCAACTTACCAGCCCATTTGTCACACAATGATTGATCCATTTGTCAATTAATTCTTAGTCCATTTGTCACCAATTTAACTATGCCAAATGTAACTCAATTATAGACTAAATCATCTAAAATTTTCATGTATCAATTTATCCTACCACTTGGAATTTGTCCTAGTCCAAATGTACCTCAAATTTACCATCAAGTCCGAAATAATGCTAATGGTCTCCAAATAAATTTTTAATGCAAATAACTCACAATTCACATTTTAATCACATTTATAAATCAATTATACCTGGAAAATGTCAATGAATGCATGTACAATCATATTCATGTGCAAAAAATGTGCATGTCATATTTAACTAAAACATGAAGTGCATTTTCCTAATTTCTCAGTACTTCCTTATAAATCACAATTCTAGCCTCAACATGGGTAACGGGATATTACAATTCTCCCTTCCTAACAGAAATTTTGTCCTCGAAATTCTTACCTGAATGGTTGAATAGTTAGAGGTACTGATTCCTTATATGTTCCTCCGTTTCCCATGTGGCTTCCTCACTTGAATGGTTCTTCCAAAGGACTTTCACCATTGGGATCATTCGGTTCCTCAGTTGCTTATTATGATAGCCAATTATCCTCACAGGTTCTTCAACATAGCTCAGATTACCAGAGACTTCAATCTCTTGGGTCGGTATCACATAAGTTGGATCCGATCGATATCACCTAAGGATATTCATATGAAACATATTATGTATTTGAGCCATTTCCGAATGTAAAGCTAACTTATAAGCCAATGGTCCAATTCTTTCAATTATCTCATATGGACCAATATACCTCGGGCTTAACTTACCCTTCTTGCCAAATCTCAGTACATCTCGCCATGGTGATACTCTCATAAATACTTTATCACCAACCTGATACTTCATATCTCGTATGTGTTGATCCACATAGCTTTTCTGTCTATCTTGTGCTACTTTAATTCTGCTACGGATCAATTTTACCTTATCAACGGTATTTTGAATCAACTTTGGACCTTCGACAATTCTTAGACCCTCTTCATCCCAATATAGAGGCGAACGACACTTCCTGCCGTACAATGCCTTATAAGGAGCCATACCGATACTACTGTGATACTGATTATTGTAAGCAAATTCAATTAAAGCCACGTACTGATCCCATGCTCCTTGAAACTCCAGAATATAAGCTCTGAGCATATCCTTAACAGTCTTAATTGTTCTCTCACTATGACCATCTATTTGAGGATGAAATGCAGTACTGAAATTCAGCTTTGTATCCAAAGTTGCTTGTAGGCTATCCCAAAATCTTGAGGTAAATCGAGGATCCCTGTTTGACACAATAAATACTGGAACCCCATGCAATCTCATAACTTCATTTACATATCGCCGAGCCAACTGATCTAATAATAATTCTCTCTCACTGGTAAGAAATGAGCCTATTTTGTCAGCCTATCAACAATGACCAAAATGGCATCATGTTGCCTCGAAGTCCTAGGCAAACCCATAATAAAATCCATCTTGATTTGTTCCCATTTCCACTCTAGAATAGTTAACGAATGTAATTTTCCAATAGGAGCCTGATGCTCAGCCTTAACCTGCTGGCAAGTTATACACTTAAAAACGAACTCTGCTACTTGCTTTTTCATTCCCGACTACCAGTAATGTTGTTTCAGCGTGTTATACATCTTGGTAGTACCAGGATGCATAGCATAAGCTGCTATATGGGCTTCCTCCAAAATCTCTTTTCTTAAATTATCAGCATCGGGCACACGTAATCTTGGCCCTAACCACAATGTATAATCTCTAACTTCAAATTCAGAATCCAGCTTCACTTTCAACTTCTCAATTATCTTCATTAAGTATGGATCTCTGCTCTGAGCCTCTTTAATTCTTTCAAGCAACACAGGTCTTAACTTCAATGTGGCTATCAATGTATTATTTTGCTCCAGATTTAATTCAACATTCAATGCTCTCAATTGAACTAGGCTCGGTAACTTCGATAACTGTACTCGAGCCACATTACTGTTAGACTTCCGACTTAATGCGTCAGCTACCATGTTAGCTTTGCCAGGATGATACTCAATGGTACAATTATAATCTTTTAACAATTCAATCCATCTTCTCTGTCTCATATTCAACTCTTTCTGGCTCAACAGATATTTCAAACTTTTGTGATCAATAAACACCTGAAATGTTTCTCTATACAAATAATGTCTCCAAATTTTTAAGGTAAACACTACTGCAACAAGTTCCAAATCATGGACTGGATTATTAAATTCATGAGATCTCAACTGCCTTGATGCATATGCTATTACTTTACCATGTTGCATCAGTACACATCCTAAAACCTAATGTGAAGTATCACTGTACACAACATAACCTCTAGAGCCAGATGGAATAGCTAACACCGGTATTGTAGTTAACCGATGCTTAAGCTCCTCAAAACTCCTCTAACAACCATCATTCCATCTAAAAGGCACATTCTTTATCAGAAGTTTTGTCAAAGGGGCTGAGATCAGTGAAAACCTCTCGACAAACCTTCTATAATAACCAGCTAATCCAAGGAAACTCTGGATCTCAAAAACATTCCTTGGAGCCTCCCACTTCATCACTGCTTCGACTTTCCTTAAGTCAACCTGAATGCCCTGTCCAAACACTATGTTACCCAAAAAGACTACTTGATCAAACCAAAATTCGCACTTATTGAACTTGGCATATGACTGTTTCTACCTCAGTATCTGGAGAACCAATCTCAGATATGTAGTATGATCTTCTCTACACTTTGAGTACATCAAAATGTCATCAATAAAGATAATTACAAAGTGATCTAAATAAGGTTGAAATACCTTATTTATCAAAGCCATAAAAGCTACCGGAGCATTAATCAAACCAAATGGCATCACTAAAAACTCGAAATGCCCATATCTGGTTTTAAATGCACTTTTGGGAATATCAGCTTCAGTTATTTTCAACTGATAGTAACCCGACCTCAAGTCTAACTTTGTAAACACCTGAGCTCCCTATAACTGATCAAATAACTCATCAATCCTCGGTAATGAGTATTTATTTTTAACTGTGATCCGATTCAACTGTCGGTAATCAATACACAATCTCAGAGTTCCATCCTTCTTCTTTACAAACAATGGCGGAGCTCCCCAAGCTGACACACTAGGCCTGATGAAACCCTTATCTAACAACTCTTGTAACTAAGCTTTCAACTCCTTCAGTTCTACAGGTGCCATCCTATATGGGGGTATTGATATAGGAGCAGTATTTGGAATAATGTCTATAGTAAACTCCGTCTCCCTTTCTTGGGATAAACCTAGTAATTCTGCAGGAAACACATCCAGGAAATCCCTAACAACTGGAATATCCTGAATGGTTTGTTCATTCCGAGTGTCAATTATGTGGGCCAGATAAGCCTCACATCTACCTCAGATTAGTTTCAGCACACTCATTAATGAAATTAGTCAGGCTGGTACTGCCTGACTAACTCCTCGAAACACCACTCTTGGTTGGTTGGGAGATTCAAGAACTACTTCCTTGGTGTAGCAATTCATTACAGCCCAATGAACTGTAAGCCAATCCATGCCAAGAATTACATCAATTTCCTTTAACTACAATACAATCAGATCAGCTTCTAGCTCTGCCTGATCAATCCAAACTATGCACCTTTTATATACCTCACCGATCACTGTTGTGCTACGCACTGGGGTACTCACCTCTAACCCACATTTTAGTATCTCTCTCTCGCAATGCAATCTAGATGCCAGATGCGGTGTGATGAATGAATATGTAGATCCTGGATCTACCAATGCATATGCTTCAAAATGAAAAACATTCAACACATCTGTTACCACATCCAGGGAGTTCTGTGCCTCCTGTCTGGTGATGGCGTAGACCCTAGCCTGAGATTGCGGCTAGTTACTCCGCACCTCAGTGCACCTCAGTCTTGATATTGGGCCCCGCTGACTGAGTTCTGCCTCTACCTCTACCTTTCTATGTAAATCTGCCAGCTCTACTCTGCTGTACTGATGCCTTAGTCACTGTTCCTCCTCTAACTCTAGACTGTGATCTAAACATTTCAGGACAATATCTGATCATATGGTCTAACGAGCCATAACGGAGACAAGCTCCAGTTTCCCTCCAACATTCACCGCCATGCTTTTTACCTCAGTGCTCACACTCAGGCAGTTGTTGAGACTGGTTGGAGGACATTTGTCCTCTACCTCTTCCAGTCTGAACAAATCCACCTCTTGATCGGGATCTAGATTGTCTCGATCTAGCCTGGAATCAAGACGATCTATTCTGGCACTTTCTGAAGCTTCTGCCAGAATCAGCCTGGGATTCATCATGCCTCTTTCCTCTAACCTGTTGTCTGCGCTCTCCTTGACCATCCTTTAACAACTGTTCAATTCTGATTGAGGCCGCTCGGAGTTTTGTGAAACTGCCTAAATTAGAAATGTTCAGTCTCGTTCTGATCTCCATATTCAAACCATCCTCAAACCGTCTACATTTATCTTCCTCTATTGGGATTAGTGCATTTGCATACCTCATTAGCTCATTGAATTTTATCTCATACTCTGCCACTATGAGTCTGCCTTACTTCATGTCTAAAAATTCTTTCATTTTCCGATCCATGTAAATCTTCGACATGTAGTTCTCTCAGAACACTCTTAGAAAATCCTCCCAATTCAAACTACAAGGTCTAGTGGTACTGCCCGGCACAGTCTTCCACCACTGGTATGCGGGACCTTGTAGTAATGAGATTGTATAATCGAATCTTTCATCTGCCTCACTGTCCATCTGGTCGAACACTCTTCCAGTTCTCTCTAACCACCCTTCTGCTTCAACTGGGTCTGTACACAGCCCCTTGCTTCCTCAATTTATCATATCTTCTTTCTCACCTTTTCGGAATTCTCGAAGGCATCTGAGCAAACTTAGGTACAGGAGACTCTACGTTGACTCCTACAGACTCCATGTCAGTTGACTCACCAATTGGATCTCCTATGGAGGGTGACCTATAACAAACAAAAGTGTGATCACTATCTGAATATCTCACTA
>JAOQMS010000004.1:20927478-20949053 GCA_027563885.1 Erythroxylum longipes | reverse complement strand
AGGGGGAAATAAAACACAATATACAAAAAACATAAGAATAAAATACTAACAAAAATGAAAAGAAAAGGGTTAGAACATGAAACCGTTTATGGTGATAGAGGTGGTGATGGCTATAGTGTTGAGACCAAATCTGTTTGATATTGAGAGTGTTTCCCTATCTTACAAGTGATTCAAGAGAGCAAAAGAATTAGCAATCCAACTCATTCCAAATCATTAAAACTTATGTAAGAATTTAAAACAAACCTAACCACACAAAAATTTAAATCTAACTACTAAACGTGCTAATTTATTGTCATTAGCTTGACTTTCATGCTTGAAAACTTAGCCAAGATCAATTATGAGTACTTTGCTTCCACCCTTCTCGCTCAACATCAGTTTAATAGTATATAAGTAAGCTACAAATTGCAAAATGATTAGAAAGACAATATTAATAAGGTTGAGAAAAATAATTAATTTCATTAATGTCCTTATTAATAAATTGTCAATAAAATAGGGAATAATGAAACTCCCTAAATCTTCCATCGAATCCAACAATTTTCCCTGTATGAAGGTGAATTGCTCTCCTTCTTCCTTAATCACCTTCGTTTCCTCAGCGTCTTTTGCTTCCTGAATAGAGACTTCCATACTTTCTTCAAACTCGATGTTTGTTGTCATCTGTTGTTTATCCTCTTGTTCTTTGGAAGATTTGAACACATCAATTATACTGAATGAACCACTAACCTTCAGATTCTTAATTACATCATTCATGTTGAAAGTCATTTTATCATCATCAATCCAAAAGATAGAGTTCTTTTCCTGAAAATCTCCCCAAGATTTTTCGATGTTCATATATGGTATATCAAGAACTGGTGAATAACAGGGATGCTTGACATTATTTTCTTCATCCCTTTCTTTGATTTCTTGGTCTTCTCTAAGGTTGGGTTTAGCTTGATTTTTTGTTGGTTCTTCTAGCTCTACCCCATTCCTAAGTGTGATAGCCTTGGCTATATTGAATTTATATTTATGCTGCGCAGACAGTTTTCCACACTTTGCTTACAAAATTCCCTAGAAAACTGGCCTATTCAAACCTCTAAATTGTAAGTAGAAGATGCATGATCTTCTGGTACTTGCTCAAACTTCTCTAACAATCTCTTCTGGTTCTCTCCCATATCTGTGAGCTTATCCATAATTTTGTCCAGCTTTGAATCCTATGAACTGGAATCATCATATTGAAATTCAAATGGGTCTTGATGTCCCATGTGAGTACTTGCATAGTTTGACTAATAGAAATCTGGGTGGTTCTGCCACCGCAAATTGTATGAGTTCATATAAGGATGATGATTTCCCCAACCAAATTGGGGGTCACTAAACTCCGCAATCCCTTGCTCCCTATAATATACATCCTCTATGATCGTTCTTTTTGTGTCTTCTTAACATTCAACTCTTTAGATGTCTCATTCTTAGTCTAAGAAGTCTTGATATGTCTATACTTTATGCCCTAATTTTTTTAATTTAAAAATGAAAGATAATGAAAAAGCCTTAGACTAAAGAACTAAACTAGTTACCTCCCCATCAACGGTGCCAAAAACTTGATCGAGGTGTTACCGTATGAAAAAGTTTTAATATTTTAAACCTCAATATTTTTGCAACCAGATGGGTCATTCACGTAATACCTAAGGTATCGATCCCATGAGGAGGGTTAATCTAGTCCTAAAATCTAAGGTTGAACTAAATCGCAGCAATTCAAAATAAACAACTAATGCAAGAAATCAATTAATTAATTACAAGAATTAAAATTTAGAAATATAAATAGCATAACTGTTTGCATAACCAACTGAAAATCAACCTAGGAACTACCAATTGAGAGAAACGGGGTTTTATATGACCTTAATGAAACTCTAATTAATTATGCAAATATTCAAATTACTGGGTCTAGACAGTCCTAGGGTGAATTACTCTCTCTCGATTATAATTTTTAACCCTAATTTATAATACTTATTTCAAATTATGGAATTGTGATCTCTTGATTCACAATTGACCCAAAACCTAAATTAGTTCTGAAATTGTCTAAAAACGTACCGAAAACCTAGGCATGATCTCTTACTACACAAATTTAACGATTTTATTCAATTCTTTACCTATCCAACTACCTAACTCTCGTTAGCCCAATTTGGTGATATTCACTCGGTTCACCCTCTTTGTTTGTTACTAAATTATTAAGAACAGAAATTGAATCACAATTAATTCAATAAAACACAATAAATCAAATTTCATTAATAGCAAAGACAAAAATCCCAAAGGTGAGTATATACAAAAACTCAATATTTAACACAACCTATTCTTAACAACTATCTCAACTTTATATATCAATAAAATTGAAATAACCAAAAAATACGTCAGGAACAAAATAGTGGAGGCAGCAATAGTAGGAAACCTCCTGTTCTAGGAAGTACTTCGCGTCAAGCTTCTTCTCCGTGTCTGTCTTCTTCATCTCCTTCCTCAATCTCTTGATAAACTCTCTAGGGTTTCGGATTTCGACTGATGCAAAAGGCTCTTTCCAGACTGCTTCATCTGTCCCTTAATGATGTATTTATACTTTGGAATCCATAAGGTTGATTCGAGGTTGAAATGGTCTGTAAATTCTTGCAAAACTTGAGCTTTTGTGTCAGCTCGATGCAGGCCACAATCGTGGTCTCTGTTAGGATCGTGGTCTAAAGTGCATGATTATGGCCTGGCACAGAGCTCTCTACCACGATTGTGGCCCGAAGTGTAAGATCATGACCTAGGTTCTATCAACTCACCTCTTTCTATTACAATCGTGGTCTATTGTGCCACGATCGTGGGTCGTGTTTTTAGCCCAAAACTCTTCAAAACTTCTTCGTTCTTCGCCGTTTACCCTTAAACACTGAAAAAAACATCAAGGTACCTCAAAAATATAACATTTAAGCTCAAAGACTCATACTAACCCATAGAAAAACTTAAACATATAAACTAACACAACTAAAACATAAATACACACTAAACAATCAAATTAACATTAAATACCTAACAAATTGGACCCTAAAACATCATGCAAGTCACAACTATCAAGTCCCAGTTTTGTTTGTGAAGAAAAAAGAGGGGACTCTGAGGCTGTGCATCGGTTATAGGCAATTAAATTAGGTAACAATGAAGAAGAAGTTCTCATTGCCAAGAATTGATGATTTGCTTAATCAGTTGTAGGAAGCTTGGGTGTTCACAAAGTTAGATTTAAGATTTGGGTACTGTTAGTTCAAGATAGCAGAGGCTGATATACCGAAATGTGCATTTAGAAGCAGATATGGGCACTTTGACTTTTCAGTAATGCTGTTAAATTTGACAAATGTTCCAGCCACTTTTATGGTTTTGATGAATAAGGTATTTCAAACTTACCTAGATTGTTTTGCGATCATGTTTTGACATTTTAGTGTATTTGAAGAGCATAGAGGAACATGCTGAGCACTTGAGGTTAGTTCTACAGATTATGAGATGCCAAATTCAGTAAATGTGAATTTTGGCTTGATCAAGTAGTGTTTTTGGGTCATGTAGTAACTAGACAAGGTATACAGGTAGAACCAAAGAAGATAGAGGCAGTTATGAAGTGGGAACCTCCGAAGAATGTGTTTGAGATTTGGAGTTTCCTAAGATTAGCCAAATATTACCAGAGGTTTGTCGAGAGTTTTTCACTGATCTCAGCCCCTTTGACAAAATTTCTAAGGAAGAATGTGCCTTTCAGATGGAATGATAAATGTCAGAGGAGTTTTAAGGAGCTAAAACATCGGTTAACTACAACACTAGTGTTTACTATTCCATCTAGGTTTGGAGGTTATGTGGTGTATAGTGATGCTTCACACCAGGTATTAGGGTGTGTTCTGATCCAACATAGTAGAGTGATAGTATATGCATCGATACGATTAAGGTCTCACAAGATTAATTATCTAGTGCATGATTTAGAGCTTGATACAATGGTTTTTGCTCTAAATATATATAGACACTATCTATATGGAGAGACATTCCAGATATATAATCATCATAAGAGTTTAAGGTATCTATTGAGTTAGAAGGAGTTGAATATGAGACAGAGAAGATGGATTGAGTTGTTGAAGGATTATGATTGCACAATTGAGTATCATCCAGAAAAAGCTAATATGGTGGCTGATGCATTGAGTAGAAAATCCAATAGTAATGTTACTCAAATTCAATTATCAAGGTTATTGAGCCTAGTTCAACTGAGAGCATTGAATGTTGAGTTGAATCTAGAGTAGAATGAGGCATTGAAAGCTACATTAAAGTTGAGACTAATGTTGCATGACAAAATTAGAAAAGTTCAGAGTAAAGATCTGGAGATTGTGAAGCTTATTGAGAAGTGGAAGGTGAACCCCAATTTAGTTTGAATTGAGAGATGAGACACTGTGGTTGAGGCAGAGGTTGTGTGTGCCTAATATTAATGATATGAGGAAAGAGCTTGTAAAGGAGGCTTATGTATCAGCCTATGCTATACATCTTGGTACCACTAAGATATATAAAACACTAAAGCAACATTTCTGGTGGTTAGGGATGAAGAAGCAAGTGGCTGACTATGTGGCTAAGTGTTTAACTTACTAGTAAATTAAGGCTGAGTATCAGGCTCTAGTTGGAAAGCTACAGTCACTACCTATTTTGGAGTGGAAATGGGAAAGGATTACTATGGACTTTGTTACAGGTTTGTCAAGAACTACGAGGCAATATGATGTTATAGACGTTATTGTGGATCGATTGACAAAGTCAGCCCATTTCTTATCAATGAGAGAGACTAATACATTGGATCAGTGATCGTAGGTTTTCGAAATGAAAAATCTTTAATAATTTAACCTCGATATTTTGCAAATGCACGGGTCATTCGTGTAGTACCTAAGGTGTCGATCCCACGAGGAGGGTTAATATAATCTTAAAATCTAAGGATAAACACAATTTGAAATAACTCAGAATGAACAAAACTAATCAAGAATTTATTTCAATCCAGTAATCAATTATAAGTATCAAAATTGAAAATATAAACAAAATAGAAGGTGCAACACCCAATTAAGAATCAACCTAGGAACTACCAATTAAGAGAAAGGGAAATTTATTCGTTTTTAATGAAAACCTAATTGACTATGAATTTACTGGATTACTGGTTATAGAAAGTCCTATGGTTGATTGCTATCTCTCGAGTTATAACCATTAACCCTAATTATTAACCTTAATCAAATTATGGGAATTGCAACCTCTCGATTAACATTCTATCCAAAACCTAAATTAGATCTTAAGTTGTCTAAACAACTACCAAAAATCTATGCAAGATCCCTCGTTACATAAATTTACCAGTTTCATTTAATTCTTATTCGATTAAATTACCTAATTCTCGTTAGCCCAATTTAATGAATTTTCACTCGGTTCACCCTCTTAATTTATTACCGAATTATGCAAGTGTAGAATTGAAATCATAAGAAATCCAATAAAAATGCAACAATCAAATTTCATTAATATAAAAGATAAAATATCCTGAAGGTGAGTTTGGAAAAATCCTCAAAATTCAACAAATCTATCATCTACAGCCATCTCAAATTCTATACAATCATAAA
This sequence comes from Erythroxylum longipes, assembly GCA_027563885.1. Taxonomy (NCBI): domain Eukaryota; kingdom Viridiplantae; phylum Streptophyta; class Magnoliopsida; order Malpighiales; family Erythroxylaceae; genus Erythroxylum; species Erythroxylum longipes. The sequence goes on along the minus strand of JAOQMS010000004.1, from coordinate 20,943,453 downwards.
AATTAAAACTACACCGGAAATAGACTCATATTGGATGACAGAGGTAACAATGATGGGAAACCTCCTATTCTAGGAAGTACTTCGCGTAGGCTTCTCCCCAACGTCTTTCTTCCTTGGTTTCTTTCTCAATCTCTTTCGGGATTGTGATTGATGTGAAAGCTCTCTCTCTTGTGTTCTTCTTTTGTGTCTTCAGCAGCCCCAGGGTTTTCTTGGGGTCAAAAAGGTCCAAAAAATTCCTTAAAACTTGACTTTTTCTCCTGTTCGCACATCTGCCCGATGCAGGCCATAATCGTGGCCTGTATCCAACCCTTTCTATTACGATCATGGAAATCAGGCATGATCGTGGGCTATGCAATAGTCTTCTGTCATGATCGTGGCCCATATGCCACAATTGTGGGCTATGGAATAGTCTTCTGTCACGATTATGCCACGATCATGGGTTGGCTCCCATGTTTCTGTCAAGATCGTGGCCTGTTATGCCATGATTGTGGGCCGTTGTTTCAGCTCAAAAGTCTCTGAAACTTCTCCATTATTCGTTTTTGACTATGAAACACTGACAAACACATCAAGGTACCTTAAAAACATAATATTTAAACTCAAAGACTTATACTAACCTATAAAAAACACTTAAACACATAAACTAACACAATTTTAAACTAAACACATACTTAATACCTAAATTGACATTTAATATATAAAAAATTAAACCCTAAAACATGATGCAATTCATACCTATCAACATCTCCACACTTAAATGTTTGCTTGTCCTTAAGTAAACAAAACAACAAACACATAACAAACAAACAATACATAATGTAGTAATGAGGCAATGGCTTCAAATTAATGAAATAAATTTAATCTTAAACACAATCATTCAAGTTATATCAAATCATTAACATGCAAAATTTGTGTCTAGGGGATTTGAAATAAATATACAAATTAATCGAGAACTAAATGTCAATTTATTTACCCATTTCAATTGCGTACACACATTAATAATTCTTTGGTCATTTAGACTATGTAACTGCTCCTAAGTACGTTTTTATGAAAAGTCAAGCTATTATAAATTTGGTAGGATTTTTTATTAGAAAACACTTTTTTATAATTGAATATGGACTTAGTCTTTTTACACAGAGGCAAACATTGGTAATGAATGTCGATTCGGTTACTTGACTAAGTCATGTTTTTATTAAGCTGCTTGGTTGGAACATCATTAAAGTTTTTTGACACAGAGGCACACATTTATGATCTATGTCGATCTGGTTACTTAGCTATATCACTTACTCAACTAGATACCAGCTCTATTTATAACTCGAAGGTTAGCAGAATAGTTATTTATTTAACCTTTTATTTTATTTTATTTTTTATTACCTACCTTGTTGTTTTAGCTATTCATTTTCATGAAAAATACTAGTAAAGCTATATAAGTTGAAAGGCCTTAAATTATGAATGAATGTGGCAATTTAAAGGGTGACAAACTTACACTAAATCCTAATTAAGCTATATACTTATCTCAAGACCCTAATTCACTAATTTTTGTGAGTTAATGATTCTTCAAAAACTAGTAGACTATGTTCAAAATTAAAATAATTTCAATCCATCTAAGCCATTGACACATTTAACCAATTCACAATGCAACCTAATAACTATCATACAATATGCAAAATCACATACAAAGTAAAACACATAACCTTCCCCACACTTGAACAATACATTGTCCTCAATGTGAGAAGAGAATAAACAAGCACATAAAAGAAAAGAAGAAACATAAATTAAAGTAAATAGAAAATAAATAAAAATAAAAATAAAGATGATGATTAATTTGAAAAAGAAAAATGGGTTGGATAAAATCTCATGGAGATGGAGGTGGGGATGGTGATGGAGGTGACAGTTGAACGCCTTGAGCCTTAAAATATCGATGGATATGATATATATCCTGGCTCTAGCGTCATTGAGTTCAGGCCATCTCCCGTATCGTTTTGTAGTTCTCCATTAGTTGATCTATAATCACCGTGTTATTTGCAAAGATTGTGTCTAGAACTTTCTTCCATACTGGTTCTTCTGTCTCTTCTTCCTTATTGAACTCTTCACTAGTTGAGTCCTCTTCTACCTGCTAAGGCAGTGCTGAACTCGAACTTGCCTGACTCACCCTAATCTTAACATGTGTCTTCTAATTGATATCCCGAATATTCAGGAATGGCAGAAACTAGGTACCCCATACCTAAATTGTTGCTCCTCTTGCACAAAGTTGCAATAATAGTATTTAGCACATGTATGGATGTGCATACTAGAATGTTGTGGTCCATGCACCACAACATAAAGAGTTCCATTATGGAACACTTGTTGGTTTTTAATTTATCAAAAAGTAGCTAACACATGAATTTGTTTAGTGACAACTGTTCGTGGGTCCTTATTATGTTGTTGTGGGCATTTTTGGCCTCAAGTTTCTCCATCCCAGTGAGCTTGTTCTAGTAACGAGGAGGATAAAAATCATCATAATGATCGATAATGGAGGATTTGGGGAGCCTACACATATCGAACATGATTTCTATGTTCAGTTCATAAGCTCTTCCTCTCAACCTAAAATACATTTCTTTGGGGTTCTTAGGCTTATAGGACAGTGAAGTGACAAATTCCAAAGTGGACTCCTGGTAGATAGGAAATTGGAAATGTATAAATTTATCCCACTAGATTCGTTCAGCTAAATTCTTTACGCTATTGGACAATTCTAACTATCGAGCATTTCAAAATCAAAATATTTAGAAACTACTATTTGTCTAGTTTTTAAGGATTGGAAATGAATATCTTCCTCCCCTGTGTAGATCGGGAAGTGATAGTTGTAATTTGCATTATGTTTTAGGGTGTAATTTGTTAGGCATGTAATGTGAATTTCAGTGTTGAGTGTGCATTTATGGTTTAATTATGTTAGTTTATGTGTTTCACTGTTTTTATGGGTTAGTATGAGTCTTTGAGCTTAATTGTTATATTTTTGAGATACCTTGATGTGTTTATTAATGTTTCAGGGCAAACAACGAAGAACGGAGAAGTTGCAAAGAGTTTCGGGCTAAAAACATAGCCCATGATCATGGCAAATAGGCCACGATTGTGACAGAGAGGGACGAGCCAGGGCATCCAAGCCATGATCGCGCACTTTGGGTATGGTTGTGAAAGAGAGCATGTATCCAGGCCACGATCGTGACAGAAAGAGTTAGGAGTTGGCCACAAGCGTGGCAGGGAGGGCCACGATTGTGGCCTGCTTCAGACTAAAGCAAAAACTCGAGTTTTGCAAGATTTTTTAGACCGTTTTAACCCCGACTTAAACCTAGGGCATCCAAAGTATAAAAACATTAAAAAGGGACAGAATCAACAGCCTTGGAGAGTCTGAAAAGAAAGCATTCACATTAGCCACATTCTTAAAAAACCTAGAGAGTTATCGAGAGATTGAGGAAGGAGATGAAGGAAGAGAGTCACGGGGACAAATCTTGACGTGACTTACTTCCTGAAACAGGCAGTTTCCCATAGTTGCTGCCTTTACAAATCCGTTCCGATAGTATTTCTATTTTTATTTCTTTTTTATGGATGTATGAAATTGGGATGATTATTGGAACTAACTGTCGTCGAGTGTTGATTTATGTCTAAACTCACCTTCGGGTTTTTGGTCCTTGAGATTAATAAAGTTTGTTTGATAATGTTTTTTTTGATTTAATTATGATTCAATATCTGTTCGTAATAATTCGGCAATAAACTGAGAGGGTAAGCTGAGTGAAAATAGTCAAATTAGGCTAATGAGAGTTAGGTAATTTGATAGGTAAAGAATTCAATTAAATTGGTAAAATCGTGTAACGAGAGATTGAGCCTAAGTTCACACTAGGTTATTAGACAATTTTAGAACTAATTTAGGTATTGGATCAATTGTGAATCGAGAGATCACAATTACATAATTAAAATTAGGGTTAAGGATTATAACTCAAGAGAGAGTACTCTACCCTAGGACCATCTAGACCCATTAATTCGATAATTGTATAATCAATTAGATTTTCGTTAATTTTAGATTAAAAATCACCTTTCTTTCACTTGGTAATTTCTAGGTTGATTTTTGGATTGGGTTGTGTGATTTGTTACTTGTTTAGATTTCTGCAATTTAATTCTTGAAATTAATTGTTTGATTGATTTATTTTTTTACATTTGTTTATTTATTTTAAATTATTGTAGTTAGTACAACCTTAGATTTTATGACTATACTTCCCTCCTCATGGGATCAATACCTTAGGTACTATATGAACAACTTGTGCACTTGCGGAAATTACCAAGGTTATAAATATTAAAACTTAGCGTACATAACCTTACGATCAAGTTTTTGGCTCTGTTGTCAGGGAGGTGATAGTTTAGTTCTATAGTCTAAGGTCTGTTGTTTTTAAATTAAAAAATTTTTGGGGCGTAAAGTAGAGACACATCAAGACTTATTAGAGTGAGGATGAGACATCTAAAGAGTTGAATGCTACGAAGAGATAAATGAACGATCATGGAGGATGTATATTATAAGGAGCAAGGGACTCTTGCAGAATTCAATGAGCCCCAGTTTAGTTGGGGAAATCATCATCCTTATACGAACCCGTACACCTTGAGGTAGAAGAACCACCCCGAATTCTATTGGTCCAACAATATAGGGAATCATTTAGAACATAAAGACCTAGTTGAATTTCAATATGATGAATCTAGTTTATGGGATTCCAAGCTGGAAAAAAACATGGATAAGCTCATGAATATGGAAGAGAACCAGAAGAGATTGGAAGAGAAGTTTGAGTAAGTAGCAGAAGATCACACCTCTTTTATTCACAATCTATAGGTTCGAATAGACCAGCTTTCTAGGAAATTTTGTAAGCAAAGTGCAAAAAACTATCTGTGCAACTTGAAAGTAAATTTAATAGAACAATGTCATGCTATCACACTTAGGAATGGGGTAGAGCTAGAAAAACTAGTGAGAAATCAAGTTAAACCTAACCTTAGATAAGACCAAGTAATCAAAGAAGAGGATGAAGAAAATAATGCCAACCATCCTTATTATTATCTGGTTCTTGATATACCATATGTGAACATTGAAAAATCTTAGGGAGATGTTTAGGAAAAGAAGTATATCTTTTGGATTGATGATGATCAAATGAAATTCAACATGAATGATGTAATTAAGAATCCAAAGGTTAGTAGTTCATTCAGGATAATTGATGTGTTCGAATCTTCTGAAGAACAAGAGGTTGAAGAACAGATGACAACAAACATCAAGTTTGAAGAAAGTATGGAAGTCTCAGTTCAGGAAGCAGAAGAAGATGAGGAAATGAAGGTGATTAAGGAAGAAGGAGAACAATTCACCTTCTTACAAGAAAAATTGTTAGATTCGATGAAAGATTCAGGGAGTTCCGTTATTCCTTATTTTATTGACTGTTTGTTAATGAGAAGGACATTGATGAAATTAATTGGTTTTCTCAACCTTGTCAATATTGTCTTTCTGATCATTTTGTAATTTGTAGCTTACTCATAGGCTATTAAACTAATGTTGAGCGAGAAGGGTGGAAGCAAGGCACTCATTATTGATCTTGGCTAAGTTTTTAAGGATGAAAGTCAAGCTAATGACCATAAATTAACATGTTTAGTAGATAGATTTAAATTGTTGTGTGGTTAGGTTTGTTTTAAATTCTTAAATAAGTTTGAATGGTTTGGATTGCTATTGTTCTCTTTTAAATCACTTATATGATAGGGAAACACACTCGATGTCAATTGGATTTGTTCTCAACACCATTGACATCACCACCTCTATCACCATAAACAGTTTCGTGTTCTAACCCTTTTCTTTTCATTTTTGTTAGTATTTTATTCTTATCTTTTTTGTATGTTGTGTTTTATTTCCCTTGGTGTATTTGTGTACCTTCTCACATTGAGGATAATATATTGTTCAAGTGTGGGGAGGGTTGTGGGTTTTTCTTTTGAATGTGAATTTGCGCTTGTGTGCTCCCTTCACACATAAGAACAATGTGTTGTTCAAGTGTGGGGAGGGGTTATGTGTTTTACTTTTTATGTGAATTTTGCATATTGTATGATAGTCATTAGGTTTCATTTTGTGAACTGTATGAACCTGTCAATGGCTTAGATGGAGTGAAATTTATTTAATTTTGAACATAGTCTATTAGGTTATAAATGATCATTAGCTCAAAAAATTAGTGAATTAGGTCTTTGGAGAAATACACAACTTAATTAGGACTTCGTGTAAATTTAACACCCTTTAGTTTGTCATATTCATTTATAATTTAAGGTACTTTAACTTAAGTAGCTTAACTAGTATTTTTCACAAAAATGAATAGCTAAAAATAACAAGGTAGGCAAAAAAGGGTATATTTTGTTAATAAATCACTATTCCGCTGACTTTCCAGTTATGAATAAAGCTAGTAGCTAGTTGAAAATGTGATATAGTTGAACAACCAGATTGACACACATTACAAATGTGTGCCTTTGTGTAAAAAAGTTGTAATAACATTTCAACCAAGTTGTTTATTAAAAACATTACTTAGTTGAGTCACTGGATTGACATTCATTACCAATGTTTGCCTCCGTATAAAAAGACTAAGCCTATGTTTAAGAATAAAGAAAAATGTTTCTTTAATAAAACCTACCGGACTTGTAATAAGCTTGACTTTTTAAGAAAATATACTTAGGAACAGTTACAGAGTCTGAAGGACCAAAGAATTATTAATGTGTGTGTAAAATTGAAAAGGGTAAATAAATGAACACTTAGATCTCGATTAAATTGTATATTTAGTTCAAAGCCCTTAGACATAGATTTTGCATGTTAATGATTAGATATAACTTGTATGGTTGTGCGTAAGATTAAATTTATTTCATGAAGTGGAAGCCATTGCATTGTGGGTTGTGTGTTTGTTGTTTTTTTTTACTTGAGAACAAGAAAATGTTTAAGTGTGGGGATATTGATAGTTGTGATTTGCATTGTGTTTTAGGGTGTAACTTGTTAGGCATTTTGTGTGAATTTGAGTGTTCAGTGTGTATTTATGGTTTAATTGTGTTAGTTTATGTGTTTGAGTGTTTTTATGGGTTAGTATGAGTATTTGAGCTTAATTGTGATATTTTTGAGGTACCTTGGTGTGTTTGTTAGTGTTTCAGGGCAAACGACGAAGAACAGAGAAGTTGCGAAGAGTTTTGGGCCAAAAAAATAGCCCAATCGTGGCACAATAGGCCACGATCATGACAAAGAGGAACGAGCCAGGGTAGTTAGGCCATGATCTTGCACTTTGGGCACGATCGTGACAAAGAGCTTAGATCCAGGCCATGATCATGCACTTTAAGTTATGATCATGATAGAAAGAGTTAAGTGCTAGCCACGATCGTGGCAGTCAAGGCTACGATTGTGGCCTGTGTCGAGCTGAAGCAAAAACTCGAGTTTTGTAAGATTTTTTGGACCGTTTCAACCCTGACTTAAACCTAGGGCGTCCAAAATATAAATACATCATAAAGGGACAGAACCAACAACCTTAGAGAGTCTGAAAAGAGAGCATTCATATTAGCCACATTTCGAAAAAACCTAGGGAGTTATCGAGAGATTAAGGAAGGAGACGAAGGAAGAGAGTCACAGATATGAAGCTTGACGCGAAGTACTTCCTAGAACAGATGATTTTCCATAGTCATTGCCTCCATGAATCTGTTCTGACAGTATTTCTATTTTTATTTCAATTTTATGGATGTATGAAATTGAGATGATTATTGAAATTAACTGTGGTCGAGTGTTATTCTAAACTCACCTTCGGGTTTTTGGTCCTTAAGATTAATAAAGTTTGGTTGATTGTGTTTTTATTGATTTAATTGTGATTCAATATCTGTTCGTAATAGTTCGGCAATAAACTGAGAGAGTGATCCAAATGAAAATAATCAAATTAGGCTAAAAAGAGTTAGGTAATTTGATAGGTAGAGAATTGAATCAAACTGATAGAATCGTATAACGAGAGATCGAGCATAGGTTCCCAGTAGCTTGTTAGACAATTTTAGAACTAATTTGGGTTTTGGATCAATTGTGAATCGAGAGATCACAATTCCATAATTAAAATGATGGATTATCAATTAGGGTTAAGGATTACAACACGAGAGAGAGTAATCTATCCTAGGACCGTCTAGACCTATTAATTCGATAATTGCATAATCAGTTAGATTTTCGTCAATTTCGAATTAAAAATTCCCTTTCTCTCACTTGGTAATTTCTAGGTTGATTTTTGGATTGGATTGTGTGATTTGTTACTTGTTTGGATTTCTGCAATTTAATTCTTGAAATTAATTGTTTGATTGATTTATTTTATACATTATTTTATTTATTTTGAATTATTGTAGTTAGTACAACCTTAGATTTTAGGACTAAACTCCCCTCTTCGTAGGATCGATACCTTAAGTACTACGTCAATGCATACGCTTGCGAAAATTACCAAGGTTATAAATATTAAAACTTAGCATACATAACCTTATGATCAGGAATGGTACTCTTAAGTCTGCTGCTCTGTTTCTTCTCTCTCGTCCTGAAACTTAATTTCATCCCGATGATTGCTCCCGTCTGGCTGATTACTTAATGCGCAACATATTTTCTTGTGAATAGGTAGAGTTTGGAAGAAATTTAGAAGTTTGAATTTTTTTTAAGAGTTGTGAGAGCATTTGTAAGTTTGAAATCTAGATAGATAAAGTGAAAGTGAAAGTGAATGAAAAAGTAAAGCTAGAAATGAATATATAGGTGGTTGGAGGGTAAAATGGTAAGATTTTCTTTAAAATTTACTTGTTCCTTTTTCCTATAGGTCACGATCATGGCTTGCAGTTTTCCACCAATTCTTCATTTTTCTTCTTTTGTTCTTTTCACATTTTTCTAAAATCACTTCTTAATTCTTTTGTGGCCCTTTTACCTCTCTTTTTCTTACTTGATCAATCATCCAATTTATCTCGAAGTCTTATTCCTTCTTGATTTTATTTGGAAATAAAATAATCCTAATTACGGAATTCAAGCATTCTAATAAAAAAACAATGAAGGGAAATAAAATTCTATGGGTTGCCTTCCATTTAGTGATTCTTTTAATTTTGGTAGCTCGACGCTCTTTTTAGCTCATGGTGGTTCGAATGAATGGTGTAATGGTAGTGCCATCACTGATCTTACAATATGCACATGAGCTACCATGTGATGATTTCCACCTGCCTTATGAATCTCCTTCCTTCACCTTCTTCTACGTGATTGTTTATTTCTGAATGCGTTCCCAAGATCCTTAATATCTTGCCATTCTCCTCGAGGATTAGGATTCTTGATATCCGCCAAAGGTAAAGGAGAACAATAGTCTTTCTTTGACATCTTGAAGGTTAATTACTCCTTTCCTATTCTCAGAGTTAGTTCACCCTTATCAGCATCAATGATTGAACGAGCGGTGGCCCAGAAAAGTCGTCCAAGAACCACAGGGGTCTTCACATCTTCTCCAATGTCCAATATATAGAAGTTTATGGGAAAGGTAAATTTATCAATTCGTACGTGCACATCCTTAATAATCCCTTTCGGTTGATGAACTATTCTATTGGTCATCTTTACTAACATCTTTATAGGTACCAGCTTTTTTAACCCCAATTTTAGACTAAAGGTATTGGGCATCATATTGATACTTGCACCTAAGTACATGAATGCCCTGTCAATATTGACTCCATTTATACAGTAAGGAATAAAAAAATCCCTTGGACCCTCTTTCTTTTGTGCTATATAAGGGTTTTCTTCTTTTGTGTGCTCTTTAACCTTCTTCTGGACTGATTCCTTTAGAGTGAGCCTCGTTTGCAGTTGTTTTATTATGTTCTCAACCCTGTTTGATTCAACCTTCTTAGAATTCCTTGTTGCCCTACTTGACATTGACTTCTGCTAAGTTAGAATAGGGTATGGGAATTCAGATCGAGGTTCTTTAAGTGGCTCAATTTCGAGCTCACTTTGAAGGAATTCCATAATTTCCCTTCCTTCTCTTTTATCTCCATCTTCCTTCACATGTTCAGGTTCCTTCTCCTAGGTTTGAATGATAGCCATGATCCGTTCTTTTGGGTTAGACTTGGTATTGATTGGAAGGGTTTATGCATTCCAAGTAGACATTGCCTCCACTAGTTGGCCTACTTAGACTTCCAGATTGTGTATTGTCGAGGCATGGTTCTTTATTACTTGTTGGAATTTGCTCTCGAGCCTTTTATGTGCATCCTGCATACCTTTAAACTGTTGAGTTATCACGTCTATATTGCATCCCATATAATTTACTTGCTCTGGATTGTCTTCCTTCATCAAGTAACAGTCCAGGATATTATGGTCCATCTATCCACAGAGCTCATACTTCAATTGTACGACTTTCATCTGATTGAGGATGAAGCCTTCACACTGTTGAGTTATCACGTCAAGTTGTTGATTTCGCTTGCATTTCAGTCATTTAATCGACAGCCACAATTCCTTTTCGTTCTCAGAATGAAGTAGTCTGTCTACTTTGCTCGTTTGTCCAAAGGTAGCTATTACTCGCCATCTCCTTTATCCGCTCTTCTGCTTCATCAACTGTCTCCTCATTAGTGATCCTTCTGAAGTTGCGTCAATCATGCCTCTCGTTGGTGGGTTTACTCCATTGTAGAATGTTTACAACAAGAATTCCTTCAGTAATTTATGGTGTGGGCAATTCTGTTGCAAATCCTTATATCTCTCCCATGCTTTGTAGATCAATTCCCTATCACCTTGCTAGAAATTGGTGATTTCCTTGATGATTTTAATGATTTTAGTCAACGGGAAATACTTATCAAAGAAGAAAGCATGCACTAGCTGATCCCATACCGTAACAATAGCTGGGCTATAGGAATCTTACCAAACCTTTGCTCTATCTCTAAGCGTAAAGGGGAAAATCCTAATTCGGACCGCATCTTTCGACATCTTATGGTACCAAAAGGTATCACAGATTTTGACAAAGTTCACCATATGTGTATTGAGGTCTTCATTTGCTAATCCATAAAACTGTACATTCTGTTGAAGCATGTTTAAGAGGGCTAGTTTAATCTCAAAGGAGGCTTCTTGAATGGGCGGCCTAGCTACTCATTGGTTAGCCGTATTGAACCCTGGAATCATGAAGTCCATAGGGGTCTATTATTGACATCCCTGGTTCACTTTGTGGTCCATATTTTGCTGAAATTCCTCGGCCATTGTTGGTTTCATGCTTTCCTCTTCTTCTTCATGCAAAGCTTTCCTAATGGTTCATTCTAGTCTCGTGATGCCTAAGTCTAAACTTTCAGCTGCACAAATTGAACCTCTCGTGACTTTTGTGTTCATGCAAGAGCACGATTTCTGAAATAAAAAAGGAAAGAATGAAAAGAAAAATTAAAAAAACTAAACTAAATGCCGTAAACTATAGAACTAAACTAATCACCTCCTCAGCAACGATGCTAAAAACTTGATCGCATGTTTCCAATATGAAAAAGCTTTAATAATTTAACCTTGATAGTCCACAAGTGCATAGGGCGTTTGCATAGTACCTAAGGTGTCGATCCATGAGGAGGGTTAATCTAATCCTAAAATCTAAGGCTGAACATAATTCGTAATAACTCAAAATGAACAAAATTAATCAAGAATTTATTTCAATTAAGCAATCAATTTCAAATATCAAATTCGAAAATATAAGGAAGATAGGAGATGCAACACCCAATCAAGAATCAACCTAGGAACTACCAATTGAGAGAAAGGGGAATTTTATTCGACTTTAATAAAAACCTAATTAATTATGAATTTATAGGATTATTGGTTCTAGATGGTCCTAGGGTTGATTACTCTCTCTCGAGTTATAACCATTAACCCTTATCAAATTATGGGAATTGCAACCTCTCGATTAACAATCTATCCAGAACCTAATTTAGATATTAAGTTGTCTAAAGAACTACTAAAAAACTATGTAAGATGTCTCGTTACAGAAATTTACCTGTTTGATTTGATTCTTATTCGATTAAATTACCTAACTCTCGTTAGCCCAATTTAATGATTTTTCACTCTGTTCACCCTCTCACTTTATTACCGAATTATGTAAGTTTAGAATTGAAATCACAAGAACCCAATAAAAACACAACAATCAAATTTCATTAACATCAAAGATAAAATATCCCGAAGGTGAGTTTAGACAAATCCTCAACATTCAACAAATCTATCATCTATAGCTATCTCAAATTATATACAATCATAAAAATTGAAACTACATCAGAAATAAACTCAGAATGGATGACGGAGGCAGCAACAGTGGGAAACTTCTTATCCTAGGAAGTACTTCAAGTGGGCTTCTTCTCCATATCTCTCTTCCTTCTTTTCTTTCTGAATCTCTTGATAAAACTCTCTAAGGTTTCGAGGTTGTGGCTAATGCAAAAGCTCTGTCTTTTTTTTCTTCTTGTTCTTTAAATACCTTTTATGTCTTGAGCAGCCTTAAGGTTTTTCTAGGGTCGAAAAATTCTGAAAAATCTCTCAAAACTTGATTTTTTTCTCTTGTTTGAGCATCTGCTTGATGTAGGCTACAATCGTGGCAATCAGGCCATGATCATGGGCTGTGGAATAGTCTTCTGTCACGATCGTGCCACAATCGTGGGTTGGCTCTCATGTTTCTTTCATGATCATGGGCTATTGTGCCACAATCATGCACCGTTGTTTTGGCTCGAAAGTCTCTGAAACTTCTTCGTTCTTACCCTGAAACACTAACAAACAGATCAAGGTACCTCAAAAACATAATATTTAAGCTCAAAGACTTATACTAATGCATAAAAAACACTTAAACACATAAACTAACATAATTCTAACCTAAACACATACGAAATACTCAAATTGACACTTAATACATAACAAATTAAGCCCTAAAATATAACGCAATTCACACCTATCAATCAGTTAGCCCAGAGTTATATAAATAAAGTAGTGAGGCTACTTGGGGTTTCAGTGTTCATTGTATCAGATCGACATCCTAGATTTACCTCGAGGTTCTAGAGGAGTTGGGTATGAAGTTAAACTTCAATACTGCATTTCATCCTTACATGAATGGAAAAAGTGAGAGGATGATTAAGACAGTTGAGGATATGCTCAGAGCAGGATTATTGGAGTTTTAAGGAGCATAGGATCAATATATAGCTCTTATTGAGTTTGCTTACAACAACCATTATCACAGTAGTATTGGTATAGCACCGTATGAGGCATTGTATGGTAGAAAATGTAGTTCGCTTTTGTATTGGGATAAAAGGATCTGAGAATGGTAGAAGGCACAGGACTGATACAAGATACTGTGGATAAAGTGAAACTGATCCGTAGTCAAATTAGAGTAGCTTAAGATAGACAAAAGAGTTATATGGATCAGTACCAGAGGAATATGAAGTATCGGGTAGGAGACAAAGTGTTTCTGAGAGTATAGCCTTGGCAAGGAGTGCTGAGATTTGGTAAAAAGGGTAAGATCAGCCCTAGCTATATTGGTCCTTATAAGATCATAGAAAGGATTGGACCATTGGCATACAAGTTAGCCTTACTGATTGAGATGGCTCAGATACATAATATGTTCCACGTGAGTATGCTCAAAAGATATCGGTCTGCTCCGACGTATGTTTTACCAACTTAGGAGATTGAAGTAGCTAGTAATTTGAGTTATGTTGAGGAACCAGTAAAGATAATAGAATATTGGAATAAACAATTAAAAAACCAAGTAATTCCATTGGTGAAAGTCCTGTGGAATAATCACTCGAGTGAAGAAGTTACATGGGAAACGGAGGAGCACATGAGGAAACAATATCCCTACCTATTCGAGCAATCAAGTAAGAATTTTAAGGAAAAAATTTCTTAAGGAGAGAGAATTGTATTATCCCGTTTTCCCATGCTAAGGGCTAGAGACCTAAAATATTGTATATGAGAGATATTATTGAGAAATTAGGAAATGTATTTCATGCACATGCATAATATTACCATACACATATGTGAATTTGATTTTTTTTGCACACATTATAATCACTGTTCATACACTCAATTGACATTTTCTACGTATAGTTGATTTTTAAATAAGTATGATGTGAATATTGAATATTTTTTCTTGAAATTTGATTTGGTGAGTTTAATTATTGATATAGAATTTTTAGTGAAATTTAAGAAATTTATGAGATTTTAGGTATTTTTGGACTAGGAAAAATGCCAAGTGACAAGACAATTGATAAATGGTAAAAGAAATAAGTGTCAAATGGTAGTAGAAATTACTGATAAATGAAATTAGGATTTATTGATAAGTGTCATTGAAAATTGGGAGAACAATTGGATAAGAAATTGGAGACAAATGGACTAGTTGTTAAAAAGGACCTATTAGAAACTATGAGCGGAGGACATGTGGCAAGTGATAAGTGTCATGCCACTTGCCACACACCTCACTCTCGTTACATTTAGTTGCAAGTCCATCTTTAATTTGTTTTTCACGCTTGCCTTCATTTTCTTCGCTACTTTTCTTCTTCTTCTTCACGATTTTTCTCACCAACCTTTATCAACTTGATCTTTTCCAACTCTTTCTATAACACCCACATATCCCCAAAAAGGATATGCAAATTCCACCCAAAACAGAACTAAAACATGTCAAAATATTCCAACAATTGAAAGAAAATAAGGCAACATACTTCACATTACATAAGTTATGTTATATACAGAACATAATATACACATTGTCCTTATCATATATATGCCGTCCAAATCCATCCTGTATTATAATTATTACAAACCATTTACAAAAAATACAAAATGTCTCATATTATTAGATACAACTCAAATAAAACATCCTCCAAAAAATCAAGTCCTTCATTGGCCACTGCGATTATCGCAGCATTAAGTCTTCTTATCAGAACCTACATAAAAGCAAAACCACTATGCTAAACATATAGCTTAGTGGAGAATAATTAAATAAGATATAAATGGTGATAGTTTCTAACAGTCGTCTATCATTCTTATACTTAGAATCAAATCATATCATAAGCAGTCTTTAATTATTCATATTTAAGAGCAACCCCAACATTACTTGTCTCAGAACAATTTATGATTCACCAATACAGAACAAAACATACAAATATTAGAATAGAATGTCATTACTTCAGAACAGAATGCATAAGTCTCAAAACAGAACATAATTGTGCCAGGGCAGATCAGAACTTGTATCAAATTAGAATTCATCTTGTATAAGATCATAATTTATCTTATTTCATATAAAAATTTGTTTATAACATAATTGAATATGTATCAGAATACAAACCAGGTTAGCCTGCTAATCCTTTTTATAGAAGTGGGTAACGAGACTAGAACACGAGATAGCTATGATTGGTATCAAAGAACAGGAGAGACTTATGTCTCAGACACCGAAAGGTCTATATCAGGAGACACAGGAGTGTCGATGTCGGCCCCATGAACAAAGTTTCCATCAACTTAAGCATAAGAGCTTATGGAAAGAATGCATGAGAGGAATTTGAGGGCATTTTCGGTGTATGGCTTAAATGACTAGGGTAAAGTGGACTTTTAGGAAAGGTATGGTGGACATGTCTTGGAGCAGATGGTAACGTGAATGGAGGTAAAAGAAAAGAAGAGAAGTGAAGCTTTGGATGAGAGAAGAAAGAAGAGAGTTGAGAGTTAGGCTGTCATTTTTGTGAGATTAAGGAGAGAATCCGAGAGCAAGACAAAGGGGGAAAAATAAAGAAGGAAGCAAGAGTCTTCTGTAAAGATAAGGATCTCATTACTTAGAAGATATGCAGTAGGCATTTCAGTGAATGTGCATTATGAGTTAAACGAATCTAGATATTTTGGTTAAATAGGAGTTGTGTTCTGTTATGAAGGGAATCAAGCAGGGGTACAGGAGAGGCAAGAAAATCCAGAGGAAAGGCATTCATAAGTCGGACACAGAAGCAAGCAAGGATCTTAAG
>JAOQMS010000004.1:20895024-20918551 GCA_027563885.1 Erythroxylum longipes | reverse complement strand
TTGGGTCTGATGGGTCAGACGCAGCAGGTGGCACTGTGCTTAAGTATTTTTCTTTCCCTCTCCCTCTTATGAACATAAGCACCGAGTGAGACCATGGTAGGTAATTATTCCCATTCAGTCTATGACTAACTATACTGGTTTGGGAGTTATCAGCACTATTCTGGAGAGAGGATGGGTTCGATGCTAATGGAGCCACACCCGACGAGCCAGCGGCAGAGATCTCCTCTGACTCGACTTGCATAGCTCTGATCGACCCAAAAGAAATCATTCCCGAGTGTTCTGCTCAGGCTCTGATACCATGTAAGCGACCATTTCATCACAATAGCTTAAGCTGTTGTGTGAGGCCAACTTAATTAGTTTTATATATTCACTAACACACCCCCTCAAGTAAAAGCCCTTTGGACTTGAAACTTGCACGGGCTCACTCTACCTTGTGCTGAATAATAGGTGGGTGGTAGGATTTGAACTCGCGACTACTTGGTCACAGAGGCTCTGATACCATATACGAAAGTGAGAATAATTTTCTGTATTATTGAATAGAAAGTATACAGCCATATATAGCCTATTATCAGAGAAGTTTAAATATGGAAAGTTATTCAGATCTATCTAATCTAATCTAATCTGATCTAATCCCTTAATTTAAGGGATTTGAACTTATTATATATTAACTATATACAGCCTATCTATATCTCAATTGAATCTAGATACAACTGTATAGTATCTGTAGAAGATTATTAGTCATAATATCACCAACAGAATTCAACCAAAGTGATGTACCTTCTTAGGTTGCAACTTTTAACTTGATATCGCACCTTCCCTGATCCTCTGCACATGCTACATCGCAATGCCTGCCATCCATTGCATGTCCGACAATTTCTGCAATTCACACAGACAGCCTCTTGTAACAGGGCTAATACAAACCTTTTAGATTACATAAAGCACCAACTTCAGTAGGAACACTTAATTTTAGTTCTTTAAAACAGAGAAATACAAAATGCACTTGTCACCGGCCAACTAAAATTTACTGCGCAATATTTCACTATACTAGTGAACATGAAAGTGCACCATATGTTTTAAAAATGATGATTATTGATAAGCACTGTAACCTTCCTAATCATCCTTTTCCAAAGAGAGAGAGAGAGAGAATGACCACCCATTTTTAGGGATATTGAACAAGAAGAGATAACCCATAATCTAGTACCATATCCAGTTCCACTTATTCAAGTTCAAAATATGAAATAAATAATTTAGTGCATGAAAACTCTGATAGGGACATTTTTCTTTATAATGAATGGTCGTAATTTCTAGGAAGAATACTCATCTAAGATAGGAAAAGATCATCGGCATATTGCTAGATATGAAGATTAACATTATACAAATCAATTAAATTAAATTTAGTATAAAAGAGCACTAGAACGGAAATATATTATTGCAGTGTCAGTACCTTTGACACACCACCTTCTTTCCCAGCTCCAATATAATATCATAGGTACCAAGTGTAGCAATTGCCTGCAAACAAGTGAACAGGGAAAACAATTCACAACGGCAATCATAACATAAAATAAAATTGATATTCCAAGCATTTTTCCAATTTTTACTACCAGGAATATGGGAAAGTAAATCCATATCAATTGATAACAAAGTTCTACCTCCAAGCTAACCAACAAACACAAAACCATGAAGCGTGTAAGTGGAACAAAACAATCAAAACACCATTATTGAATCTGCCAAATTCTTATACATAAAACAATACAACTAGAAGCATTCATAATGTAAATAGATTGAATATTTTGATCGAAACCTCAGCTCGTTTTGCATAGTTACAATCATAATCTAAAAATAAATAGATTTAGCATCCCAAAAAAGCCCCATTTCTGGTTTTCCAGGTTCTACAGTATACAGAGAACCAATAAAGTGGAAACACCCTGTGATACAACAGCAAATCACAAAGTAAATATTGAAACAACCTCCATGCTTATATGAAAATAATGAAATCCCCAACATGTGTACAATAACATAGAAATGCAATAATTTATGCAATTCTATGTAAAAGCACATGGAATGACTTAATAACTGATCAAGCAAACCTGAAAAAATTCAAGGCATATTTCATTTCTCACCATTTTCATAAAGGTAAATATGGGTACTACTTTTCAATTTGTGGCAAATGCGGTGCACAATTTTTCAAGTGAAAACATATTCCATTCAGACACTAAACCAGTAATTCCAAAGAATTGTCCCAAAAATCCAGTGTCGACTGCAACTTCACACATAAAGATGACAGCATTTTACTAGCTCTCCCACTAAGAAAATAAATTTCAATAAAAAGACAGAATACACACATATGAATTCAAAATCCACAACATTGGGATAGAACTTCACCAGACACCTAGTTCACCAAACATAGAATAAGTCCTCCAATCAGAGTTGTAAACTTACAGTAATGCAAACAGGTTAACGGAAAAATATTTGTCCTAATGTCAAAATAAAACAATCTCCAAGTTGTCGTATTGATATAACACAACAGTATCGCCGCATATGTAAACTCACATTTCATGTAAATAACGAAATCGCTGCTCCATAAAATAGATAATTAGGGAAAAGATTAAATACCCATCTAAGCAAATGAAAAGTAGAACTTAAAAAAAAAAAAAGGGAATTGGCACAATATGTCAGCTAGCACATAACCCAAAAGCAATGACAAAGTGAAGGACGGAGAATTGTACGAAGATGGAAGTGTAAGAGATCTTAGAGATGAGCTCGGGAACACCAAAACCACGAGGAGCGGAGCCAACGATGTCGAAAGCGAGAGTGAAAGGGGACAAAACCAGCTTTATGGGGAACTCGAAAATGTCAATCAATTGGTCTCCATAGCGAGTGGTAAAGTTCTTGTACTGGGAACCTGCGAAACGCTTAACACTCTTTATGAGACGGTCAGCGCCTCTCGACATGGCAGAGACCCACAGGAAGATGTGAGGATAACGTTGCCGGGCTGACTATGCAATCAGTAGTAGAAGTTGGCGTAGGTGTGCTGTTCTTAACTGGTTTGTATAATTGTACTTGTCTGTAACCAAACAGCGTCCTGTAACAATACAAATTCCATTCTTTTCATATGCCATGTATATTGTGTTTTGTAAAAATATTTACACGTGGATATTTTCAGAAAAAAATATTTAGGCTTTATTCCTTAATTTTGATTAATGTACCACTTATAATTATATGTGATTTTTTAAAATAAATAAAAATTTATCTATTTAGTTTTTATTAAATTAAAATGATTTATAAATTTAAGACCTTTTTAAATCACTTTTAAATAAAAATTACAAGTGGAACAATAAATGGTAATGATTGGGAATGAAAAACTATTTGTCTAGTTGGATCTAAGTTTGTTACTTATATTTTTTAAGGCTTTTTGCCTAATAATATTGTTTTAATTTTAAAAAAATTGTTTGGTTTTGGTATTATAACTAGAATAATTAAGGGTTCTTTAAAAACTTCTAAGCTTTCAAATGCAAATGCTCATCTTTTGATGATTCATATAATTCCTAAGATAGAATTTATAATGATCAAGCAAACATTCAACAATCAAGAATAAGAGAATAAATTCAACTAAACATATAATTAAAACATGTATTAAATAATTAAAGTATCCATCCTCAGCCACAACTCTAAGCATAACTAGGATTTTTTGCCATTAAACATAATAAAAATAAAATAAAAATGAATCATTCTTAACATAAGAGAAAGAATTAGACAAGCTATCGCAATCTCTTCCAATCTTTCTTCTAATCCTCCTTTTATGATAAGAAACACTAAAACTATGAAAATTCAAGTAAGGCAATTATCAAACACCTTTCAAAAGTCTCCTAGGTTAAACTTAATAATGGTATTTACAGATAGGGTTACAAAATAGACCCACAAGTTCTTTAAACTTGTAATTTTTATGCATCCTTAGAAATTATGCATAAGAACCAACACCTATTAGCATCAAGTTCTGGAACATTTATTGATCGCTAAACAGTGTGTAATGTTACAAAACTTTCTATATAAAAGCATGACGAATACAACAATAGTTACATAAACAAAATTTGGCACCCATTTTGTTCTACTTTCAACTTATTTCATCTAGTGTATTACTGACATTTGTCTCTTTCATGTGGCTTTGACATATTATGTCTTCTCCAAAAACTTTTCTATTTTTCTGACATCTTTGAACTAGACTTGACCTTTGATGTTTTCTACAAAATTTTTCCCTTCAAGTTAACTTCTAAATGACTATAATATCTCCTTGATGAGATAAGTATAGAGAAATTTGCACTTAAATTTTTTTTCTTCTTCAAATCATCGCATACAAGACAATGAGCAAAACATATGAAAAGATCATATAATCTATATAAAACATGTTATTAACGATTAAATAGTAACTAATTTAATTCCTAATAATATTTAAAAAATAGAATTATCAAATTTCTTCCCACTTTGCTCAGTGTTTATCCTCAAGTAATCAATAACAAGTAAAAACCTAACTATTAACCTAGACTCTACTAACTAAAACAAAAACAATTCCACATTGTACTATCACATTTAGCATACATCACAAATCTTTAAACCTTTAGGTGTCCCTAGTAGTGGAGTTATAGTCTCTTAAGGGTTTAATTAAATGCTACCAGAAACATCAATCTAAACTCATTAGTTTGCTTTATGGTTAACAACATAAAATATACAAAGACAAGTCTCAATCGAATTGTAAAACTTATACTTATGACACTTCTTAAGTAGATCAATACATAAACAAGACAAAGTAAACACTGTTCTACCTCTTTCATCAAGCTCAAATACTTTAATTTTACATGTCCTTTTATGATATCACTCATTCATATAAGTGTTTGAATCTTTGGTGAGGTGCTCCCATCATCTTCTTATGAAATTGAACTTACCATAAGTTTGAAAATCATATAAACTCCACCATTTAATTAGTTATGTACCAACAATAACAAAAAGTTGTAATGGGCCTAAAAGGGATAAATAGGCTAATAAAAGAAAGAGAATAGGAGAAACAAAATATTCATAATTAATAAAGTAAGAGTAACTAAATTAATAGATATATCTATAAATTACTCTACTAACTCCTTCATTCTTTTCAAATATAAGTATCCACATAAATTAATTTTGACAATTTTCATTTTTCCTATTCTTTTCCCCTTCTTCCTTTTTTTTAATTGGCACAAATTCCAGTTTTCACATTACCTTCATTATATATCCCACCAATTCCATCACACTTGTTTATAAGTATACCATACCTAACAATCATATTAAATTACTGGGAAAAGCTTTATTAATCATGAAATAGGGAGTAATTACTTGTTTTTCTTTTAGGTTCATGTGTAAACGATGAGCAATTTGGGTTAAACTCAATCATATGTACCTTTATCATCTTAATGCTTATACACATCTTACATGTGATCTAAAAATATGAAATTCAAGTTTTATAAATTTAAAATTAAAAAAGGTATCCATATTCGAAACATATAATTTTGCATAAAGGCCCAATTTCTTATAAAAACAGTTAAATCAAAGTATCATCAATTAACAAATTTGGTTTTCTACCATTTTGTTCTATTTGTTTTGATGTAGTTGTAGTTAAAACTTACAATTTTGTGTCAATCCCAAGAGAATTGTCGATAAACTACCTATTACACACAAACTTAACAAGCTGGATAAACCTTTATTGTTAAATGAATAAAGAAAGTAAAATAAATAATAACAAAATATAAATATCAATGCAAAAAATGAACAAGAACGTACAAAACTATTAATTCATTAGATTTAGGTCAGGTTCCCTTAGGACTTCATTATATTCACTTTCACCTTTGATTAACAAATTATTTTAGTTTCTTGGAATAGTATGAGTTCCTAACTTAGATTAAATTCTTTATCATCGCATATAATCCCTATTTAAAATTTAGTCAACTAAAATCTCTTTTGAATCTTGATTACCTAAGAATGCTTTAAATCATTCTATGAACTCTGTTGATAGTTTTTACCTTAACCTAGGAAGAACTTGTGTCCTTCTTTTGAATATCTCACACTCAACTCTCTTTATTCACATTGTAACCTAAACATACATCTCATCTCTCGAATCTCAATGTATGAATCACATGTTGAATCTTCCACTTTTTCTCCTTTGATTCATTTAATATAAAAGTATAAGTAAATCACAAGAAAAATTGTAGTTTCATTAGTCAAAGTATGATTTGTAATTATTACGGATAACATAACCTAGGTTAAATGACACATCGTATGTGGTTGTTGCCTTGATTAATTAATTTTCCTAATTCGTAATGCTACTGCCTAATTAAATCTAGAGATCGTATCCTAAATTATTCGGTAGCTAGACTTAATTAACGATCGTATCTTGATTAAATACTACCTAAGGGAAAACTCGAGTTTATTATTAACCCATGATTAATAGTTTTTAAGAGAGATTTAAGAACAATAAATCAAGAAAATATGTTTACTTAGGGTGTAGGCTGAGATTGAACCAAACAATTGGGTCCCTATAGAATTCCCCACTTTTATCATTTTTCATATCTTTTCTTTATTTTGTTTTCATTAGGTTCATTTTATTTTATTTTCTTATTCTTAAAAACCAAAACCCCCTAAAACCTAAACATCAATTAATTTTATTTCATAAAATTTGCACACACTCTCTGTGGGATTGACCTAGATTCACCACTGCTACAGTAGTAGTCTAGTTTTTATTTTGACTAGCATTATGATGCGCTGTCACTAACCTAAGTTACGTTGTTCCTAATGATTCAACATCATTAGTAGCTAAAAAGAATCTAAAACATAATGATTATGGATTATATTGAAGATTCTAGAAATGGGTTTGCAACAAAACAATCCAACAAACACCTTCAGATCATCTTTATAATACCCAAGTCAATAAACATATAATAACGATAACAATCCATAAAGAGAGAGATTCAACACTAAAAAATGAAAAGATATGCTTAACCATGACTGGGAGTCATTTGACCTTCAAACTGGGGTCGAGAAACTCAACCCTCTATTGATGTCTCAAAGGAGTAAGTTTTTCTCTGGCACGAAATTCCAAAACGATGTCTACCCCATTTTGATGGCAAAAGGTTCTATAGAAACTAGGCTTTCGAGGATAGTTGTCTAAAAAGTCATTATCATGCACTTTTGAGTCGCAACTGTGACTTTTGAATCACGATCATGCACTTTAGGTCACTACTGTGACTTTTGAGTCACGACCATGACTCTTTGATGCATGATTATGACTAAAGATGCCCAATGAAGTGCATGGGTGTGAGCTTTGCATTCCATTATACACTCTTCGTTTTATGGTATTTTCTTATCTCCTGTTCACTCTAATCCTTCTCCTTCTTATTCCATTAGGACAATTGAGTATGAATCTCGAGAAGATGGCTCAAAGAATGTGCTTTTAACTCATTTTATCTATTACGCTTCCAAATTGTACGTAAAACCAAATAGGAACTAAAGTGGAGATCTTAAGCATTTTAAATTGTTAATCATTAAGTGTCTTAGATTAAATGTATCAACAATTCAGCACATGTGTAATATCCCGCCTCCTCAAATTATTAAGAGATTAAACTGTTAGATTGATTCACGTGAGTTATTTCATTTAATAATTTGCGAGGTGTATTCCATTCACATGCATAATATTCGTATACACATATGAATCACGATTTAGAAAACATTACAAGATAGTGTATGCCCTCAATTGACATATTCCAGGGTATGGAACGAAAATGAATGTGATGTGAATGTGCATTCCCAATATTTTTCATTTTGATTTACCAATAACATGAATTGATGGATTGTAATTAGTAAATTAGGAATTTATTGTTACAATTGAGTAATTGATGAGGTGATATGTTAAAGAGTAAGATAAATTGATACATAGGAATTTAGGTTGATTAGGCCTATGAAATGGTGACATGTGGCATTGGGAATAAGTGACAAATGGCTTGAGTATAATTGCGACAAGTGGCCCTTTAACATTGTGACGGATTGCACCTTAGACTTGTGACATATGGAGCAATAGAATTGTGACATATGTAGCTTTACAAATGATGACATATGTAGCCTTGTAATTGGTGACATGTGTAGTCTTATAATTGGTGACATGTATAGCCTTATAAGTAGTGACATACAGAGGCTTAAATGAGTTACATGTGGAGCCTAAAGTAAGTGACACATAGGCTAATAGAATAGAAACATATGGACCAATAGAAGGATAACATATGTACCAATAGAATGTTGACATATGGACCAATGGAATGAGTGACATGTGGCTTAGCTAATTAGATAAAAAATGGCATGATTACATGAGTAACAAGTGGCCTACAAAACTAAATGACAAGTGGACCAAGCATTAGGTGACAATTGGAAGCATGTGAAGAAGACACATGGCATAGCTCTCCATTTGACAAGTATCCCACCTCTCTACCACACATTTGTACCCCATAAATTTTTCCCTAGAAAGATCATCTTTCTTCATGTTTTTGGTCTTATGTTTTCTCCTTCAATCCCTCACCACCGACTTCCTCACACCACCTCTTAAAACCTTGAGTTTTGTCAACTTTAGTAGTATAAATCTTGTGATTGGAAATCCTTTGTATTCCATCTTACTCTTGGAGTATATTTGAATGCTTGAGAGGCTTGATAATTGAGGAGAATTTGGTTGAACAGGTAAGTGATTGATTGCCCTATTATGTTATATGTTATCATAACATATATGATGGTTTGTTGGAGATGAATTGTATGTAAGGTTGATGATGAAGTATGTTGGAATAGGTTAGATGGAGTATTTTCACTAAACATACGTCTATATTTTAACCATATCTTGATCTGTAGGTATCCAAGTGGGATGATTTTTAATTTATATTAAACTAGAGACATATGAATACAATTTTCATGAAGGAATCAAATTCGAATTCTGTCTCTAAGGGGTCTCTAAATTGGGATTCAACCTGAGAATTATGTGCTGTTGTAGTATGAGAATAAGTTGTAGTATTTTGGATATAACTTACAGAATACTAAACGAAACTACATTAATTTAGTGTTATTAGAAACTTAAGACATATAGGAACATTTTTTTAGAAGAATGTATTGCATAAATACCTCATTTTCTATGTTAAAAGGGCTATGCAAAGTTGACCTGAAAATTTGTCTTGAGAAAATTCTGGAAAATTAGAGTTGTAGGTCAAAATTTTGGTTTCAATTTCATCTTCCTCTTTTGACCTATTTTACATATCTTCAGCGCATTAATTTGAATAAACTCAAAGAATTAAAGTTTTATATATAAGTCTTAGCTTGACCTCTGTGAAAGTGACTTGATAAAATAGTAACTAGAGCTTAAGTTATGCTTGTTTTCCTAATACTGCCTGTGGCAAACCGTTGTGCAAAAACCTTAAATTATTTCCTAATTTTGGGGACTTTAGAGCTCTAATTAGTTAAAGTATAAAACATGAAAATGATTATTGATGTCTTATTAATGCCTCTGTAAAACAGTTTGGCCAAAAGATATCTTGATAAATAGATGTAGTTAATTGAAGTCATAACCGAAAGAACTGACTGTTTTGATGAGGTTGAGTTCAAATCTGGAAATTTTGATTTGTTTAAGGAATAAATGAGTTCTTTTGGTGAAAACATGATCTTAAGAACATGAGAAATGTGTATAAGGTATGGACGAATGAGAATTGAAGAACATAGGGTATTTATGAATGAGAATTGGCTGAATGTATGAGTATATGTTGCTGGAAGAATTTTGCTGAATGTATAGATTTAGCTTGCTAAAATTTTAAATGCAAAGTACCAATTGTGTGTGTATTATAAGGAGCTTTTTGATCATGAAAAGTTTTCAAGGATAAGTGTAAGATTTGAGTTGATAATGATATAAAGATATTCTCATGAATGTAATGTGATTCAAAGTATGTAAGTAATGAATTGGGAATGATTGAATGAGAACTAGGAAATTATGTGATTGTATAATCCTAAGAAAAAGAGTGATAAATATATGAGTGATAAATTGAGAGTGATCAAGTGTGTTAAGGCATAAACCTAATTGCAAACTAGGTGATGCACAAACCAAAATGAATGTATAAGTATGATTTGTGAATAAGACTTCATAACCGGAATAATCAATTGAGCATGCATTAAACATGATACATATATATACATGTGTAAATCTGAGCATTCATTTGATTAATCAATTAGTAATGTTTACATGTTTGTATTATTTGATTTAAAGGCACATATCGACCGGCACCATCCAGATATTACCAACACGTCGAGGCAATAGCTATCTGGAGTATACTATGAGTTAACTTAGATGTGTCAACCCAAGTATATGTGTTTTTCTTTTTGAATTATATGTGTAGTGAATTGACTTAGATGTATCTCACTATGCTTGCATTGCACTTATTTAATTTTAACATAATGAATTGTTACTGGTTTGATTGTGATAATTTTGAACATTAATTATTCGAGGAGATCATTATTCGGGACTGTATTGGAAGTGCTCATTATATGTGAATTTGACTGAATAAGTGTTATTTGACACTTTTTGTTGAATGCCAGACTTAGATCTGATGAACTGTAAAAATTGAAGGTGTTCATTGACTGAAAGTGATTGATGATATATTATGTGAACTATGTTACTCCATTACATGATGCATGTTCACATAAAGGAGTTGTGACAGGAGCAACCAATATGAAAAGAGCTTTAAGCTTAATTATGCGCATCAGAGCCTCAGGCTTAACGATTAATGAGCCTAGTATCCACAATAGATACGGAACAATACTAAAAAGAGTCTAGTATCCACAATGGATATAAGACAGTGAAATAGGCACTCGGTCACAACAAAATTAAAATTGAATGAGTCTCATTTGCTTTTGTATTTGTATCTTTAAATGTGTTCATGATATTGATTGCAAATGAATGTTGAACTATATTATGTTGATATTGAGAAATGCTTATGACTTTAATGATGATATGAAGAATTGTGATAAATGAGTGTTATGTTCTGAAATGATTATATGATATTCTTACATTCAGAATGTACTTCTGGAGTGACTTAAAAAGTGATTGTGTTTTTAAATGCTTACTTTATTATGATGCAAATCGTAGAATATAGGTTATACCTATGAATGAAGGGTTAATTTGATTGAGTTGAATGTTATTCATTGATATATATGTGTTCTGTTTTAAGTGAACACATCGATGATGGTTCACTCACTGAGTTCGCAAAACTTATCAAAATTGCAACATTGTTTTTCAGGTTCAGGATAAATCTAGCTAGTCTAGTTGAAGTAACTTCTGCATTCGGATATGGGTCAGTGTCGGGATCAGTTGTACCTGTGAATGTCTTAGTTATATTTTATCAAGGATTGTATCTCTCAACTATTGTATATTGTACATGTGAATTTTGGGAATGTAATGACATTTGAGACTGTATATGTCTGTGAATAAAAATGGAACAACATGATTATTAGAATGTTTTATGTTATGTGCGATGCATTAAAAAGTGAAAATGAATTGATTTAACCATTTTAACATGCCATTTTCATAGAGTATCTTCCCAAATATCCTTCAGTATGTCAGGTATATGCTTTGTGGGAGTGGTATGTTATAGTAAGTGTTAAAATAAAGTTTGTTTCCTCCTGCTTGACTGTGCCTATATAGTTGTGTTGCTCCACATTGTTATTTTGCATTAAAAATCTACACTAACATGATTAACTTATCTACCTAACTTGCATCCATGCTGAATTGCTCTAACCGGAGTGGATGAAGAGGATTGTAGGTTGTTTAGTTATCTTGTTAAGTTATCGATCCCAGCCTGCATTGTTGTCATTGAATCTACAATAATGACTCCCTTATAATCTCAAAAAGTTGACTTATGTCTGACATCCAAAGACAATTGTTCTTCACCATCTCTTCTAATAAGTCCTCCGATTCCTCAACTATCTTCCACATAAAAGATCCTACAGAAGCTTCATCTATGGTGCCCCTCGTGGGTAGATTAACTCCATGATAGAATGTTTGCAAGAGAAATTCCTTTGATAGATTATGGTGAGGACATCTCCTTTACATGTCCTTGTAACATTCCCACGTTTTGTATAGTGACTCCCTATCGTTTTGTTGAAAATTCGTAATCTCCTTTATCAACCTCATTGTCTTTGACATAGGGATACTTGTTTAAAATGGCATACACTAGCTGCTCCCATGTCGTGATGTTGGTCAGGTTTAAGGAATGATGCTATGCTTTGGCTCTATCCCTTAGGGTAAAAGAAAAGATCCTCATCCTAATAGCATCTTCTGAGATATTATTATATCAGAAGGTATCGCATATCTCTAAAAAGTTTAATATTGTGCATTAGGATCCTCATTCGCTAACCTATAGAATTGCACGTTAGTCTGCAGCATATTCAACAATGTTGGTTTTATTTCAAATGAGATTTCGCAATAGTGGTCGAGTGATTCCTTGTTGTACAGTGTTAAACCTTAGCCTCATGAAATCATAAAGTCGCTGCTGGTCTCTTTGATTGAATTCTTCCGCCATTGCTCGATTGATCTCCTTTTGACGTCTCACTCTTTGATTTGTGCATTCTTTTCTCATTATATCAACTGTTGGAGTTTACTCAATCTTTCTTGAATTGTGAGTAACTCTTGTGTTTATGCAGTCATATGGACAAAAAAAAAGGAGAAAATTTCCTTAGAATAAAGGAATTCAAATAGTCCTAAATTACTTCCCCAGCAACTGTGCCAAAAACTTGTTTAACAAGTTTTACCTGTAATAAAACTCCTAATATGTATTAGTATATAGATCATAAACTTTTAGTATTGAAGGTATTGATCCACGAGGAAATAGTTAAAACCAAGTGAACCTAACTTTGTCTAAAGTAGTGAAATGGGAATTGAATAAAAATAAATAACAAAAATTAAAGCAATCAAATAAAATTAAGCAAATAATTAACTAAAAATTGAGTTGTCACAATTATGTAAGGATGATCAGTGATAAAGGCTTAGGATCTATTCTTTCGTTATTTTACTCCCCTAATCATTACTAATTCAATTATATGTCAATCCTAGATTTTCGAAGGGTTTGATTGCTCTCTCTCAAGGCCTATCCAATTAAACCTAATTGAATTTGAAACTTCCATAATTACAATCTCTCAATGTAGAACTTTTTCCCAAATGATTTCAATTAGTTCTGAAGTTATCTATTTAATAACCAAATTTTCACACAAGATCTCTTTTCAAATGATAATTGATTTGTTAATCATGTGACATATTAATTCACTAACTCTCATTGTGCAAATTAATCATATTACTTTTGACTCACTCTCTTGATTTATTGCTAAAGTATGAACATGCACCATTAACACAATACATAAATTTTATTGAATCAATAAAGATTAAAGTAAAAAAATTAAGAACAAACCTTAATCTGAAATTTAGAGCATCATAAACATAAATAACATCTTAGAATCTAGTTTACACATCAAGTTTAATGAAAATAACAAAAGGAAAGAAAGAAAATTTTGATTTGGAACTTGATCTGGAAATATTGAAATCTTCGATGTTTTTATTGATCCTCCTTGTTTTATCCAATTTTACAAGATGGTGGCTCCTTTTTTGGAGTATTTTTTGTTTTTTAATACTCCCATAGGGTTTTGGGGGTGTAACTAGGGTTTTTTTCCCTTTGTTCGGTTTTAAAAATGTCCCCGAAGCCTAAAACAGATGGAAAAAGCTACACCTGAGAAGCCTCTGTCACGTTCGTGCATTTGATGTCACGGTCATAACTCTATGAAATTGCTCTATATCATGATCTTGCATATAGAGACACAATTGTGACTTTGGGTATTTCTCTTCTATCATGACACCCACACATTAACGTAATTCTAAAACTATACATGCAACAATCATCTAAAAACCATCTATAAATACTCTTAAACACCTTGCCACAGGACCTAGAACTGCTCCCATTATTATTCCAGCTGAATCTATTTAACTCTAAAGTAGCTCGAATGGCCCCCAAAAATGTGGTCTACTTACTTCGTTATAGTGGTTCCTAATGAGAACTACCTACACCAAAGTTGGTTGTTAGGGAATGGATGAAGTAGAAATATAGTTTACATTTCAACTTGATTACTTTGCTCGTAGGGACAAATGAATAAAGCTTTTCTTTGGAGATCCAATTCCTGTTCCCGAAGGCCACGCTTCTTGGATTGAGTGGTACTTTATAGGGCTACTAGTTCACATTATGGCTAGTGGATCCACACGTTCGTGCCTTGCCTGAACTCTCTTCTTTCTTCCTTAGTCTAAACGAAAGATCTAAGGATTCCTGGGTTCTAGTATCCTTTCCTAAGTTTTTCACTTAATTCTTCATTTTCATATAGTTATAAATCATCTTATATAAGATGTAACTTTTTGGTGATTATAGACAAATTCATGTAAATTTTTCTAAAAAATGTTTGTTAAGTAAACCAAAAATGATATAGGTTGAAAAAATTTTAAGAACAAATTCCCAAGGACTTAAGTTTATGTAGGTGCCTAGAATATATTGATTTCTTTACCTTTTAGGTGAATATTGAGTTTCATCAAATGAATACCAACAATTGTATCACCTTCATTGATATAAAATGAGGAAAATAATAGAATCTCTAATAATTTATTTTAAAATAAAAGTCACTAAGAGCCTTTATATAAGCCATTTAAGGAAGTTGGGATTAGAAGACCAATTGTTAAGCCAAATGAGGAAGAAAAGGAGGTAACCATTGGTGGTATATAGAAGAAGGTATACACTTACTTTCATATTGATAACATTTAAGCATATTGACTTAGCATATATATTGAGTGGGAGACCATATTGTTTCTTATATATATGGGAGAAAGATATATTGATATTTGAAATTGATACATTAGAATTATAAGAATTGCCTTTTTATTTTATAAATGCTTTGCATGTACTCTTTGTTTATTTTTCATATTAATTATAATATATTTACATATTATATACCTTTTTAGTATTGTAAAAGGAGAAGCAAATGGTGATATTGAAACTTGATGATTTCATAATGTATAAATTAAGGGGTATGCATTAAATATTACTTAAGTATAAGAAGAACTTAGTCAACATCATTTATTTTCTTTAATATGTAGCTTAAGATAACTTTAAGTGAATTTAAATTAATAAAAAGGAATAAAAAGGAATCAAGCATATCAAGATTTAAGCAAATTACCGTGATCTTTCTTGTAACCTCATCTTGGTTATTTCAATAAATTAAGAGCTCATTGCATAATCATTTGCATGTTGATCTTAATTCATAAATCCTTTTATAATCAAGATGATATTTACTTTAATATTTAGAGAAATCTCTTGATCATTTACAAAAACATTGTGTGAACTTTTAAAATCATCTTGGATGAATTCTTTTGTCAAATGTGTGTGTTCTAATTGTTGAAAGAACTTGTTTTTATGTATATTGATTAACTAATCTAGGAGTGATCTAACAATATTAGGTTTTTGGGTACATTGATTAATCAATATATATGAGTAATTAACCAATGCAATTTGATAACAAGTACCATAAGTTTATGACCATACTGTTCAACTAATATAGCATATTGGTAGATAAATACTATGGTTACTAGTTATTGTAATGGCTAGATTTTGTTTGTAACAATTATTTTGTATCATCTTGAGTATAAATAGACCATATGTGAATTATTGGAGGAATCTTAGGTACACTAGAGAGTTCATAAAAACTTTGAAAGGCTAAAGAATGCATTCAATTTATGTTATATCATGCATATAACCAATATTGAACCTTTGTTCATTAATATGTGTAAGAGAGGGATGTTTTGAGTTAAATTGTTATGCACCTACTTTAATTGGTGAAATTACTTAAGATACAAAATTATGAGGGTTCCTCTTAACTTTAAATAAGATTTTTATTAGGTTACTCTTTACTTGTAAAAAAGAAGATGTGGTATGGAGGGTTTCTCTTCACCTATTGATGGAAGAAGATAGTGAATTTCTAAGTAAAGTTTGGTGAGTGGATGTAAGTCGAGGATTATTTGGCTGAACCATTAGAAACTAGTTTAGTCTTTCTTTTCTTACTCACTTTAATTATTAATGAGGTTGCTTTACGATTATCATATATAAGTTTACCATAATTATTTATTACAATAGATAATTCATTCACTAATTTTCAAATCGAGAAATAAGTGAACAAGCATAATTCACCTCTCTTCGGTTACCATCTTGAGACTAGCATATCAAGAAATTAAAGAAATTATATAATATGCGAGTTTGTTTGATCAATAAAATGAGAATCTTATAGAGATACCATTTTATATGTTACACGTCTACATTCCATGATGACTTTTCTAATTAATCAGAAGTAGATGAAAGTAAGCTTCATTTCTAGTACTGCTGCAAATGTGGAAAGAGCAAAGAAAGGGAACTCCCTTAATAGAAATCCAAACCCAACTGAGTTCAGAAATAAAGAAAGAAGGGTCGGATAGTAATCCAACTATGTAGCTTCTAAGAGCTTATTATTAGTTTTAGGATCAAATCTAACCCTAAATGAGCTTATAAATAAAGAGCAAATTATAATAAGACGCATTTGCTAATCAAATTGAAAAATGCATGTAATTTCACCATCTTTTGATGATTTAAATGGTGTAGTAATTTGGAATAACAAATCTTTAATATTTACCAATTACGATGATAGAGAACGAGCAAGGAGGAAAAGTGAATGGCGAGTGATAGCTTTGATAGTGAAAGATTAGCTAAATTTCGTAGTGGTGATAAGCTAATAGCAACTAATGAAAATTTTGAAGGACAGTGACATGTGAGAGGAGAGTGCTTATAAGGAAGAGCAATGATGAGCTTAAGGTGAGAGCTTTTAGGGACTCAACTTAGATAAAGAGGATGGGGTAGGGAGGGATAAGATAAATTATGTTATTCTCATTAAAATTTTTATTAGTTTATGTCTTTTCCCCTATAATTTATCAATATTTATTGTATTGGTTAGTACAGTCTAATACAGTAACCTGATCCAATACATTGTATTTTTATTCTTCTGACAGGTGGAAATTGGAATGCATTTTGATTGATACAATATAAAGCCTACGAATTTACTTTCCACCCTATCTATCCGTTTCTTAACAAGTCTCATCTTTAGTATAGCTCTAGGGAAAAATGTTGTTTATTTTACCAAGTTATGGCGTCATAAAAAGTTTTGGGTGGAAGTATCTGGAATCATTTTAGACTTTCATTATTTACTCTCAGAATTTAGTTCATTCACCATTGCATCTTGATTTAGTCCTTGTAGTTTGGAATTGGAGGAAACTTTATGAATCAGAATGGTAGGTAGCCACTTATCCTTCCAAATATGCACATTTTTATAACCATATTCAATATACCAAATGTTGGATAAAAGGCTAAAACAGAGAATCTGCAGAACTAAGAAAGGGGAAGTCTTCAAAGGAACTAAACACTTTTTTTGTTGATACAAAAACATAAGAACTCAAGTTGTCTATATATAGACTCCAAATACATAACAAACTCTTATAAAATCTCAACTGAAATAGAAAAAAAATAGCTACACAATGGGAATATAGACCATGATATGAAACTGACATGTTGTTAACTAGAGATGAATAATAAAAAACTAACTAGGACTTAGTCAGACACTTGGAAAGTGAATCTATAACTTTGGAATTGACTTTCAACACTCCCTCTGGATTCAGCTGGTCAAACCAAGTTGTGATCTAAAGATGACATACTTTCCACTAGGAAGTGATTTGGTAAGAACATCAGCTACTTGTTCTTCTAAACTATAGAATTTCAGCATCACTTCTTCTTTTGCAACCAAGTCTCGAATGAAGTGGTGCTTGATCTCTATATGCTTTGTTCTTCCATGAAATGTTGGATTTTTGGTCATTACTATTGCTGCCTTGTTATCGTTGAAGATTTCAGTTGCTCCTTCTTGCTTCTGTTGAAGATCTTCTAGCAATCTCCTCAACCAAATTGCTTGACATACTACTAAAGTTACTGCTACATATTCTACCTCAGATGATGATAATATTGTTATGGCTTTGCTTTTTTGAGCTCCATGAAATTGCTCCAGAACCAAGAGTAAAAATATTTCCAGAAGTGCCTTTTTGATCATCTAAAGAACCTACCCAATCACTGTCAGTAAAGCCATACAATTTGAAATCTGGAACATGAGAATACCATATCCCAAAATTTTTAGTTCCTGCCACATAAGTAAGATTCTTTTTACTGCTTCAAGATGGTGCTTTGAAGGGTTGTTTATGAACCTTGAAACCATACCAATAGAAAATGCAATATCTGGTCTTGTATGAGTCAAATAAATTAATCCACCAATCAAGCTTCTTGCATTAGCTGTTAGAGTACCATCTTCAAGCTTTAATTTCTTATTCACATTCATCGGAGTGGCTGCAACCTTACAGTTCAACATGTTAAACCTCTTAAGGAGATCAGTAGCATATTTATTTTGTGAAATAAAGATCCCATCTTCAACTTATCGAACTTCCAACCTAAGAAAGTAATGCAATAATCCCAAATTTGTCATCTTAAAGTTTCTCATCATATGATCCTTAAAATCAGCTACAAAAGAGGAAGATGAGCCCATATATATCATATCATCAACATAAAGGCCCACTAAAAGGAAGTTATTTTTACCTTGCTTCTTCAAGTATAGAGTAGGCTGATTTTTACTCCTGTCAAAAACACTCTCATAAAAGTAAGAGTCAATCTTGCTATATCACACTCGCCGAGCCTGCTTCAATTTGTAAAGAGCCTTTTTCAATTTATTCACTTTTTCTTCCATGCCACTAACCACAAACCCCTCAGGTTGACTAATAAAAACATCTTCTTCTAGTTCTCCATTTAAGAAAGAAGACTTGACGTCAAATCGGTAAATAAGCCATTTCAATTGAGTAGCTAATGCTAAAATAGTTCTCACCGTTTCAAAGTGAGCAACAAGAGAAAAGGTCTCATCATAATCTATACCTTGCTGTTGCAAATATCCTCTTACTACCAGTCTAGCCTTATGCTTTTAAATGCTGCCATCAGCATGATACTTTGTCTTGAACACCAATTTCAATCCAATGGAATTTTTTTCCTTTGGTAAGTCCACCAACTCCCATGTATTATTCTTTTAGATAGCCAAAATCTCCTCATTCATTGCATTACGCTACTCCTCTTTGCTTATTGCTTCAGTAAAGAAAATTACAAGTTGCATAAATCTCATTCAAAGATTTGAACTTCCTTAGAGGAGTTTCATATGAAGAAGAAGGGCTAGTGTTGTTTGGAGCAATAAGAGAGTTTCTACTACTTGAAGTTGAGGATGGAGTGGCTGAATTTGAATTTAAAACTATGTTATTTAGAGTCGAATGCAATGATGGAGTTAAATATATGCTATCTCATTCAAAGGCAATGATGGAGTTGAATCTACTTTCCCATTTTCTTTCATTATCTGCATTTCTAAAATAGCAGCACTTCATCTCATTTCTAACTTACTTCTTCATCAAAAATTACATCTCTGCTAATAATCACTTTGCCACTAATAGGATTATATAGCCTGTATGCTTTGTATTGTTGACAATAACTAATAAAGACATATTTTTAAGATTTCTCATCAAGTTTATTATGCATTAGAGAGTGAACCAAAGCATAGGCAATATAACCAAAAACTTGCAAGTGACTTACCCAAGATTTCATTCCATTCCAAGCCTCAAATGGAGTCTAATTCAGGACAACCTTTGTAGGAGAAATATTCAGCAAATAAATTGACGTTTTAACTATTTCAACCCATAAATGGTTAGGAAGACCCTTTCCTTTGAGTAAGCTTCTCTCCATCTCCACAACCATTCAATTCTTTCATTTAATGACACCATTTTGCTCTGAAGTGTAAGGAGCAGTGAGTTGCCTATAAATACCATTTTCCTCGCAAAATGTAGTAAATTCATTAGATAAAAACTCACCAAATCTATCTGTACAAACAGTTACTATGCTGCTGCCACTTTGCTTCTCTACCATAGCCTTGAACTTGTTAAAACTTTCAAATGCTTCTGACTTATACTTTATAAAGTATACCCAACTCATACGGTTGAAATCATCAGTAAAAAACAAAAAGTATCTACTTCCACCAATTGATTCAATTTTCATAGGACTACATAAATTAGCATAAACCAATTCAAGATAATAAGATGCTCTCAATGCCTTTTCAATAGGAAATGACTACCTACACTTCTTCCCATATAGGCACCCTTCACACATACTAAATGCATCAATTTTAGGTAGCCCAAACACCATACACTTTTGATCCAACAACTTCAAGTCGTTGAAATTCAAATGTCCATACCATAAATGCTCCAATCTAGACTCATTTATTACACTAGCAACAAGAGCATGGTTTTTGACACAAGAAACCTCAAGAGGAAACATTTTGTTCTCAGTTATTTGCACATTGACAATAGCTTCACTAAAATTTTTGTCTCTAACAATATATACACCATCATCAAACAAAATTGAATAACTACTAGCTATAAGTTGCCCAACACTTAACAAGTTATGTGCCAAACCAAAAATATAGTAGACATTATAAAGTTTCTTCACATTACCATGACTTGTTGTAACAGTAACTATACCTTTTCCTTCAATTTGGATTTGCTTATTATCCCCAAGTGTAACTTGCATATTCATAGACTCATCAAGATCCTTAAACATTGATCTCATCCCAGACATGTGATTAGAACATCTACTGTCAAAAAATCAAATACCATTTGAAACATTAGTAGCATGCGAAAAAGCCATAAATAACTTACACTCCTCTTCATTCTCTTCTACTTCATTCTTTTCAAGTGATCTATTTAGCATCCCTTCATGTGCTTACAGAGAACCCATTAACTCATCAAATGAAAAAATGGATAAATTCTTAGACTCCTCAATTGCAACCACCACATGATCAAACTTTGGAGTTAAACTCCTCAAAAATTTTGCAACAACAGTTTGATCAGTAATTTTCTCACCATATGACTTCATTTGGCTAACAATTGTAGTCACTCTAAATAAATAATCTTGCACATTTTCATTGCTTTTCATTACTAACATTTCA
Organism: Erythroxylum longipes; assembly: GCA_027563885.1. Classification (NCBI taxonomy): domain Eukaryota; kingdom Viridiplantae; phylum Streptophyta; class Magnoliopsida; order Malpighiales; family Erythroxylaceae; genus Erythroxylum; species Erythroxylum longipes. The sequence continues at coordinate 20,897,341 of JAOQMS010000004.1, read as the reverse complement.
AAATCACGAAGAAGAGTTTGAAGTTTCACCATGATTACCTTTGATGAGCCTTGATACTCATTATTCATAATCATCCATAGCTGTTGTTGCAATTCTAGAGAAAATAGTCTCATAGACTACTTGTTAGACGAAAAATAGTGCCTTAGAGTCCTTCCTTTTATTGTCCCTCAACCTTGCTTCCTCATCTAGATCTAGATACCCATTTTCCACTAAGTCTCACAAGTCTTGAGACTTAAATAGAGTTCATTTTGATGCTCTAGAATTCACAGCTGTCACCTTTGAAAATAGGAATCAAAGGCTGAGATACGCTGAGAGATACTCCGTTGGACTCTTTAACCTCACAAAAAAGAACTTTACTTATCTTCCCAGATATGTCGAACCAGCTCTGATACCACAGATTGTTGGATAAAAGACTAAAATAGAGAATCTACAGAACTAAGAAAGGGGAAGGCTTTAAATGAACTAAACACTTGTCTTCTTGATACAGAATCATAAGAACTCAAGTTGTCTATAATATAAACTCCAAATACATAACTAACTCCTATAAAATCTCAACTGAAACAAAAAAAAGATATATAATGGGAACATAGACTATGATATGAAACTGACATGCTATTAACTAGAGATGAATAATAACAAACTAACTAGGATTTAGTCAGACACTAGGAAAGTGGAGCTATAACTTTGGAATCAACTTTCAACACCAAATGCTCCCCCTTTTACCACTTCAATATGTTACCATATACTTGATGATACATAAGAAATTCTTGATCCTTTCTAAAGTTAGTAATACTTAGCATTCATTAGGCTACCACAAGGGTGAGTTTGAAATTTTAATTAATTCCCATACTTGCTTTACTAGTATTGCTAAGTTAAAATAGTAAAAAGGGTAAAAACCTATCCCTCTTTTCTATTTAGGCTAGTAGAGATGTCTGAAAGGTAGGATCACTTTCCTGAATACCAATAATATATACATAATATACAAAGATGAGCCAGAATCAGCCGAACATCTTTGGTCTCTGAGGAGATCTGAAATTCAATCAAGGTGAAAACTCTAATTAATGGCCCCAGTCGAGGCTATATGGATATCATATGCATATTACAAACACAGGGTAGACACTAGGACTCCCGGAGGTCATTTCAGTACATATCCTATGATAAAGGCGGGCTACTATCGATCACTACATTCACTTCACATGGCATTATATCATTATTCACTTATAAAGCATCATAAGGAAATCACAATATTTTAAAACCAACTTTTTCCTTATGTCACTTCACAAAACCGAAAGTCTACATTGTACCTTTAATCACTTACTACATGTACATCATCAAAACCTAGTACAAAAGTACTACATGAAAGAGGAAAATATACAAAGTCTATCTAATCTATCCAAAAATCCCAACTGACTGACCTTTGAGCCATGAATTCTCTTGCCAAATCATAATCTACACGGATGGTAGAGCCTCTCAATAGCTAGAGTCATCTCTCGGTCCTGAAAAGACAATGTTGCAATTTTGAGTGAGTTTGTGAACTCAATGAGGTAACCATCATCGATGGTTCACTCAATTCATGCAACACACCATTTGATATAACATGAAATTCAAAATTTTACAAAATAGATCATATATCACACTTTTACTTCAGCATAGGAAATTTCAACATTTCAATCAATCAAACATACTTGATATAAATGCATATGAAATGCTCATGAGACATTTCCATTTATTACATTGTTGTGACCGGGTGCCTGAACTGTCACGTATCCATTTTGGATACCGGGCTCATTAATACTGTCCCTTATCTACTTGGGGGATACAGGGCTCATTATATAGTGAGCCTTAGGCTCTAAATCACTGTTTGAGCTCGAGGCTCTTTTCACTCGTTGAGCTTTAAGCTCTGATCGATGGCTACTCTAGTCACAATTGCCATTATCTGATTGTGCATTCATGAATGGAATGTATGTACCACAATCACTCACATTACAAAGCACTTAGGTCTTTACATTCACATTTAAGTAGCACTTCAATGTACATTCCACATTCACAATCATCTGACCTTCTGTCTGGAATCAACAATCAAATACATTCATTTCACATTCATTTATCATTCAAGGCATAATTTAAGCAAAAAATAATTGAGAGAAACCGTCTAGGTTACTCACAAGTTGCTCCTGAAGCTATTGCCTGGAAGTTCTGGCAACGTCTAGAGGTTGACGTTCTAGTTGCTCCTCGATATTAAACAACATACACATATATCACAATATGCACAATTATAATTGTTCAATAATGCACATGGATGAAATGAATTATGTAC
>JAOQMS010000004.1:20871825-20894924 GCA_027563885.1 Erythroxylum longipes | reverse complement strand
ACGCGACATCTTGTGGTATCAGAGAAAAGAAGATAATCCGATAATGGTCAAGGTGTTCTCTTTGGGAGATAAACTCATGTATTAAGATATTATGCATGCAAGTTGTACTTCGAAAACGGGGTCCAACATGTTTGGTATCAGAGCAAGCAGGAGTTGGACTCTGAAAACGGGGTTTAACACAAACTCTTCCAAATCTCACTCAACCCTAGCTCCAAGCATTACACGATCATCAACTTTGAAGGTAGACTATGTTGGATCTTTTAGTAGCAAGAAGAAGGTAGCAAGCTATTTAAGTGACCAGTGTGAGATTATGGCCAAAAATCAACTTGATGGAGATTAGTAGGAGTTTCATAGGTGGAGAGAAAAAATGGAGAAGATGAAGAATGAAGACAGCAAGAATGAAAAAAAGACAATGTAAAGTGTAGTCTTTTAACAAAACAATCGTGGGTTATAAGTGGTGTCACTTGCCACATGTCACTTTCTTGTCCGTCCTTTGATAACTAGTCTATTTGACTTCAATTTCTAATCCAATTTTCTCCCAAATTTCAATGACATAAGTAATTAAGTCCTAAAATCCTATATAAAAATTTCCATTATCATTTGACATTTATTTCTACTACCATTTGTCAATTGTCTTGCCACTTAGCATTTTTCCTAGTCCAGAATTTACCCAAATTTTCAGAAATTTTCTAAAGATCTCCAAAAATTCTAAATCACTAAATACACTCTCCAAATCAATTTTTCAACATATAAAAAACCACAATTCTCCACAAAACCACATTTACAAATCAATTATAGTTGGAATGTCAATGAATGCATGTACAATCATTTTAATGTGCAATATTTCACTATTCACTTGTATGCGTATGTCATATTATGCATGAGCATAAAAAATACATTTCTAAGCTCTCATTAATCACTCATATTTACTATTCTAACCTCCCAAAGGTAATGGGATGTTACAATAGGAGAGTGAACAAATGTGATCAAGCTATTGTAGAAATTACCATGGGATCAACCATAAATTATATGGAATTGGGGAGAAATTTGCCACAAATAAAGAAGGAGCTCAGCCAGTGTATCAGATTACAACTTATTATTAACCCGCATGTTAATTGTTACAACCAAATAATGAGGCAGTACTAGAGAATTTAGCTGAAGGCCTCGCATACAAGGAGATTACTTTAGTTTGTTATTAGAGAACACCAGCCGTATAGATGATGCATTAGTGTTTTAAGTTTATTGACCCAGATCAGAACCATTGCAAAGGGGTATGTATACTTAGCCCCAATTTATCTTGGGTAGACATGTATGCACCCTTTGTATCTCCTTCTGGACCTACATTCTATTAATAAATTTTAAATTCTCAAAAAATAAAAGGAAATTGATGAATCCACCAATATTCACTTAATGATGAATTTGTTTTCTTATAGTACACCTTAGACAGACTGACAAAACAGTTGTACAAGAAGATGGGATTGTTTGTGCATTATTTTTTTGTTAGTATTTCTTTTCTTCCATTCGATAAAAAATCAAAAATGCTTCTGTTAAACTTAAACCAATAGAGATGGTAGGCCTAAATGTTTCCCTTGGTCAAAAGAAACCTGAATCCTAAGTGACTTTGTTAATAAATGAGGACCTAACAAAATTAATCTCTAATCCTAGCACCTTCTTAAATGCTTCTAATACTTTCTCCACTTCCTAACTGTTTATAGAATATACTAATGGGCTGTTTGGTTCAAGGAATAGAATAAATAAGGAATAAAATAGTTATTCTTAAGAATAGAAAAGGTGAGGAATAGAATAGAATAGGTATTACTTTGTTTGATTCAAAGAATGGAATAGATAAAGAATTTCTATGCTAGTGTTTGGTTTGAAAATATAAACTTGGAATGACAAAGGAATAACTAACAAAAAAACCAAAATATCCTTATTCTTTATTATTATTATTATTATTGTTATTCTTATTATTAATTTTATTTATTTATTATTATTATTATTAAGTTCCTTATTATTATAAATTTTATTACTTTTATTAATTATATTTATTTTTATTATTAATAAATTCCTTATTATTATAAATTTTATTAAACTTATTAATTATTTTTATTTTATTTCAATTGTTAATTTTCTTCTTATTATTATTAAATCTATTATTCTTATTAATTTTATTATTCTTAATATTATTAATTATTATTAATTTTCTACTTATTATTAATTTTATTATTTTTATCAATTAGATTTATTTTATTTTTATTTTTATCATTAATTTTTATTATTATTATTATTATTATTATTATTATTGTTATCATCATCATCATCATCATCATCATCACCACCATCATCATCATCATCACCAGCATCATTATTATTATTATTATTATTATTATTATTATTATTATTATCATTATCATTATTCTACTTACTATTATTCTTATTAATAACATTATAATTATTAATTATATTATTGTTATTATTATTATTAATTTTACTATTGTTATTGTTATTAATTTTATTATTTTAATTAATTATATTTATTTATATAAGTAATCTTCTTCTTATTATTAATTTTCTAATTATTATTATTATTATTATTATTATTATTATTACTATTATTATTATTAAATTCTTTATTATTATTAATTTTGTACTTATCATATTCCAACATTTTGCAGTGGTTAATTTCTCAAACTCTACAAAATCATAAGGAAGCAACGAAAGTAAACTCATATACAACATGAAACAAACTACAATTATAGCATAAAGTTAATAAAAAGTGCTCACTCATGCTTGAAAAAGCTTTGATCTCTTCGCCAGAAGCTTCATCTTTTCTACTAACATCTTCAGCAGTAGGCCTTTGTGAATTACCATCTACCAACTCACTTGATGTGGATGGGCAAAGGTCTTCATCTTTCTCTTCTGGATCATTTGTGATGTTAATAGGATATGCAGATGCGACTTAAGAATCAATATGTTCCACATCTGCAGTGGTTTTCTCAATTGCTTTAACTTCAATATCTAAATTACGAGGACGTTTCCCATTTGAATTTTGCACTACATTTTTTGTGAACACATTTCTTCAAAATCATTGTTCCCAACATGGTCTACCAATTTTGTCAACTCCAAGCAGCTTTTAAAAACTTCTCTCTTAGTAAGGGATTCCTCTTCTGAAGGAGTGCAAATCCGCACCGCCCCTTCAAATCTACAAATTTCCATAGTTTCTCGACCAAGACAAGCATGTTCCCTATCGTTTTCACAAACCTCCAAATGATTTGCAAAAGCATTAATGCCACCACTTAAACTGAAATTATTGTCAGATGCAAACCTGGATATAGATGCATTCAGCTTGTTAACATAATCAGAAGACTGAGCATCATCAACTGGAGTAGATTCATCAGTTGCATCTTTCTGGCTCACATTCAACTCTGATGTGTTTAACTGGCCATTCTCAGCATTCTGCTCTAATTCTGAAACAGGGGCTGTCAAGACATGCCCATCCACGCTCACCAAGATCACTTTTGAATCTAAACCATGAGGTTCTGCAAGAGGATCACTATTTAAATTTTCATGTCTACCAGAACCATATTCTGATATCTCAACTGTCTATGGAAGATTGCTCGTCTTGGAAGTCATAATATATATGATCTACATCAAGTTGACCTACACCTGATGAGTCACACTCCTCTTGCAAATGAGCTACCCCAGAATTAGAAACACTATGCTTTAGTTGACCAATGTGCACTATGTTCTTAACAGGAGTACCATCCTCAAGTGGCATTCCCATGCTGTCAGAATCCTAAAGTCTCATTCGTCTTGCTCTCATCACCAGATTCCACCTCCTTTATGAAATAAGACTCACTAGAATTATCGAGATACATATGAAAATTTGCTTCGACACCATTTATATTTATGCGCATAATCTTCTCAGCCCCTTTAAGCACACGTTGAAATTTATCAAACCAAACATACCAAGGGGCGCTTCGAAATGATCCATCTTGCTGTTGGACCACAATAACATCAATAGCTCCACCAAATGGATGAAATGGGGTAGCGACACTATATACTCCTTATGAAATCAAGCTCCCAACTCTTCCCACGAAACTCATCCTTCAATCACCCCACTACACTGACAATATCTGATAAACTCTATCTAAAGTCTTGATGTTTTCCCTTTCCAATTGAATACACCAAAAACTAATTATAAGTTACTCCCTTCACGACCAAGCCCTACAAATTTCTTGATTATTGCTGTTTCTTCTACTGTGGTATCAGGATATCTGCATTTCATTTTCAAGTTCAATGTAAGAAGACATCCAAAAATTGTTACATAAAAGGAACCTTAAAATTAAACCAGTAAAAAATATGTTGGAATTTGAAACCGCTAATCCACAGAAGAAAAAAGAATTTGAAGCTGAACCATGAAAGAAAAAGCTAAAAGAACCCATACCTCTGTTTGGCTACTAAGATAATAACACAAACAAGATTGAGAAATGATTTATCAATCAAAAGAAAACAAAGACTTCGACTCCTTTTGGTTGTCGAACTCGGAACAAGTTTAGCAGTGCCACTCCATAGATGTTGCAATCTAAAAGCTGAAAACTAAAACTGAACATAAATCAACGCAGAAGCTGTGCTAAGAGATACCCACTGAGCTAAACGAGCGTGAGAGTGATGAAAACAAAGCTAGAGACAAAGCGTGTGCTGCTGCGTGAGTGAGAAATTTGTTGGGAAAACAGACGATGGGTAAAGCTCGTCCAAGAGAAAGAGAAGGCATGTTGACCTATTCTGAATTTGCGCGGAGTAGGTTAAGACAGGGGGAAGGGTTCTTTGACTATTCTGCTTTCAGCAGAATAGCTAACGTTTAGGAATAGTATTCCACACCTTTTGCAAACCAAACAACGTAATAGTTAATAGTTAGGAATAAGAGGGTAATAGAATTCCTATTACCCTCAACCAAACAGCCCATAAGTTCTATAGAATTTATTGAAAGGCTTGACCCTGATATCAAAGTATTTATATAAGCTCATCTCTAGTATCTCATTGATCTAAGCTATAATCCATTCAAGTGTAGGTTCTCTTGAATCATTGGCAAGTAAATTAATAACAAATCTAATCACCTGGTTAATTAAATAAAAGTTAAGAACATTTAAAGATATTTCTCATAAATAAAACATCACTTAATAATTAACATGAAATTGATCCATAAAAGATAATAATATGGCTCCCTCATATCTATACATATGAAATAATGAGTCATTCATCATGTTTAAACCAAAAATTGGGGCAAAGAAACAAAATAAATATAAAATATGAAGAATTTTATAGTTGATCTTAATATTTTAATAAAGTTGATATGCATGAAAATATGCATATTTTCTTAAGCATTTTGCTTTATTTTAGTGATGAATTACTTTGTTTAGTTAGTATTTTTATATCTTTCCAAGTGGCTATACAAATCAAACCTTAAAATAATATTATTTATGAATTAGAGGCCATTACAAGCAAAATCTTAATTTTAGAGGAAAACGGCCAAGCCCTACTTGTATGAGCCAACCTATATCCTAGATGGATTAGTTGAAGTGAGTGACACGACCTAAGTCATAGTCGTATATGAGATTATATGTCAATAAGAGGAGAAATAGGAAGATTAAGGGTTTAGTGACATGATCATGATATAGGTTGTGTACTAATTTCAAAGACGATAATGAGACCTATAGTTTAGTGACATAATTGTACTAGAGGTCTACTAGGCCACAACTATACCTAGAATATGTCCTAGGTTGAGCAAAATATATTTAAGTGTAAAAACTATATTTTTATGGGACTTTAGTAGACTTTTAGTGAAAAAATGCACTAAAGACATCTTTCTCTCTCCAAAAGATAAGATTAGCCATTAAAAGGCTTCCAAAACCCTCAAAAAGTTAATTCAAAGATGTTTTTTTATCAGAAGATCAAGATCTAAACATCATCCCAATAATAATTGTCAATAGAATTAGGAGTTCATATAGATTTATTTTTATAATGACATATTTATTTTTGTCTTTTGATTTCATTTTTTCATACATACTTTATGGATAAATACTTGATTGAATCTATTTGCAAATGTACAAAATCAACTGTAATAAGTTACTAAAACTAAAGTACTCTAGAGTGTCGATCTCATAAGGACTATATCACTATATCCATCAATCTTAGTCAAATAAAAAATTAAATGACATAAGAACTTATGAAAGAACATTGAATTACTAAACTAATGAAAATAATAAAATTGAACTAATGAAGAGAAATTAATAAGATAAACGTAAAGGTTTTAGGGGTTCAATTATATGGAGTTTCAATTATTATGCAAGATTAATTATTTAGTTTAAAATAACAATTAACCTAAAGTATCTCTGCCCTCTCTCAAGGCACATAGGTATATTCAATTAGGTAGCTACCACTACTTGATGTGAAGCTCAACCTAATAAAACTTATTAAGCCTAGCTAATACTTTTGTTCTCTAGATTTAAAGTGCTTATTATCCTAGTGTATGGATTTTAATTCACGTCTCTATCTTTCATACAATCCCTAAGATAGAATCTTTGATGACCAATCATAGACCCAATAATTAAGAACAAGATAATGAATTCAACCAATACATAATCAAATCATACATTGATAAATCACGAATCCTTCAAGCTATCATTAATACTAACTAGGCTTTTTAGCCACTAAATATAATGAAAACAAAATAAAAAGTAATAAATCTTAACATAAAAGAAAGGCAAAAGATAGAAGTGGGGAAGTTATAACAGTCTCCTCTAATCTTGTTCAAAATCCCTACTTGACATTAAGAAACCCAAAAATAACAAATTTATAGAGGAGGTTGTCACCAATCTCCAAATTCCCATAAAAAGAACCTTAATAAGAGTATTGATAAGCTAGAGTTACATAGAAGAGTGTAAATCATGATCCTGAGGCTTTCTACACTTTTATAATAGTGTCGATTTTGTTCTAGAACTTTAGAAGTGCAAATATGATGATTCTAGTGCTAATTCCACTTTATGTTTGAAATTGGTTATATTCTAGACAAATAATATGACCAATAACAAACATATGCCTATGTTGGTTTTGGTTTTATACTTAAACACTACTCCCTTTTTTACAAATTCTTCAACATGTTCTGATTTGAATCGATCTCTAATGTTTTTTATTGAGTTATTTCCCTTCGTGTTAGTTTTCATATGACTCTAGTTTCACCTTGATTGGACAACTATGGAGAAATTTACACTCAAACCATATTTCTTCATCAAATAATCAGCTACAAGTCATCATCAACACCCAATTAAAGGCCTGCTAAGCTCAAGTCTTGGAAGATCCGATAGTATACAACCTTACCCCTATCTAATAGAAAGATTATTTCTGATAGACCCACATACAAATAATCACCTACAATAAAATGAATAATACATAAGAGGATATCATATAATTTGCCATAAAACATGTTATAAATTACTAAATTACAATTAGTTTAACCATTAATAATAAGTGAAATATATACTTATTAATTTCCTCCATAATTTACTTATTGCTTGTCCTCAAACAATTAATAGTTTGGAACCCTAACCAACTAAACACTCTTAAATTAAGCAAGAATTAATTCTAGTTTTATAGGTTTATGGTGAAATTTAACATATGATATAAGTCTTTAAATCTCTAGGTGTCCCTGATAGAGGAGTTATAGTCTCTTAAGGATTTACTAGAATGATATCTATAAACATCAACCAAATAAATTAGTTAAATTCATAGTTAATAACATAAGATATACAAATTCCAACTATCAACTAAATTGTAAAACTTAAACATATATACCTCTTAAGCATAAAAACAAGGCAAAGTAAACATTATTCTGCATCAAGGGAAGGGAATAGGAAAAACAAATATATTCGCAATTAGTAGAGCAAAAATCAAGAAATCGATAAACAAAAATATTCCCTACTTCATATCTTGAAAAAAGAAATCTTATCTTCTTTCATTGTTTTTAAATGCAATCAAATTATTCTAGACAATTTTTAACACTTTTCTTAATTAATTTACATGTATTTTCTTTTTTTTTCTTTTTATTTTTCTCTCTCTTTTTTTCAATTGGCATGAATTTTCCTTTTTACATTTCCATTTCATACTTATCACTATCTCTCTCGCACTTAATTCTTTGTAGACCATACCTAATAACCATACCAAATCAAAAGGGATAACTTTACTAATCATGAAATTAGTTTTTGGTGTCTTTTTTAGGAAGAAATTAGTTTTAGAAAATCTAATAACTAACAAAAATGAGGAAGAATAAAGCAAGGTAAAGGCACCAATGATGGAGTATTTGTTGAGAATTCTTTATTATGCAAGATTAGTATAAGCAATCAAGAAGGAAGAGATCTATACACAAAACGAATATAAAGCAATTAAGAAGGAAGAGAATATTACTCAAGAGAACTATAAAGAAGATACAAAGGTAAAAGATCCAAAAGATGAGGACCCTGAGGAGGAAATTACAAAAACAAAATCAAATTAAGGCAATATCGAAGCCCTTTAAGACACCATGTTATCAATGATGGGTAATCTAGGTAGTTTTAATATTTCTTGCATAATTAGTGTTTCCTATATTAGTAAGGCATTAATATATTTAGGAGAAAGTGTAAATGTAATGTCCCATTTTATAGTTAAAAGATAGGATTTGGTGAACTAAGACCCATTAGGAAGATAATGTATCTTTCTAATAATTTAATAAAAATTCCTAAGGAGTTTAAGGAAAGCATGATGATAAAAGTTAGTCGGTTCATATTGCCAACATACTTTTATATTCTAGATATGAAAAAATAAATAATTTTAGATAAAACTTTACTAATTATATTAAGTCTAATAATCAATGTTACAAGAGGTGAACTCATAATTAGGATTAGAGATGAAGAACTCTTATTTTCAAATAATAAAATGTTATTTATGTTTATTAAAGATTAGGAACAATAGAATTGTTCTAATATTTTATAGGAAGCCACAATGAATGAAGTCAAAGTTCCAAAAAATGTGAGAATGAAGGAAAGAGTAAAGGAGACAGTCAAGATGAGAGGTAAGGATACTCTAAAAGATACTTCTCATAACTATCATGAAATAGGAAGTAATTGTATTGCTTTGAAAATTAATCAAGTTTGAGGAAGAATTCCATTTAAAAGACTTAAAAAGAAGCACTCATTGAGGGACAATACAATCACAATTTTAAGAACTTTAAGTTTATTCAGATTTACTTTTTCTTATTATGGATCAATTAATTTATATAATTATTTTGCATTTGAGGGAGACTTGTTTTAATTATATTTTTTAAATTGATTTAAATGTTCTATAGTTGTTTTTATTTTGTGTTTTATGTGTTTTTCTTTGTGATTTTATAACTAAGGATGCAAAGGAAGGCATATATAAGCCAAAAGAGAAAATTTGAAAAGTTTTGAAGTTGTAACATAAAATTTTCTATTATTCAAAATATATCTTGGTTCACTAGTGAAAACGGTCTAGCTTCTTTCTAACTTAAGGTTGTTTTGTGCTCTTCCTTGCATCCCCTCTTTTCCAATTGTAGTTTAATAAATCATAACATCTTCCTCTGGTATTCATCCATTTCTTTTAAAGTGTTTTCCCAATCTTCTTCTGCCTAGACAAGCTTCCTCTTGTCCTAAGTTTATAACTGATTCTTAGTTTTTATTCTTATAAGGGACAACTTTACCTTTTTGTATTTCTTACTAGTTTAATTTATCATTTTAGACAATAATTTTTTTAAAAAAATCATACTTAACTTTTTGAAGATTTTTCCTATTCTAGCATCATGTCACATCCTCAACAAACTTCCTCCTTAGTAACCACCTTGACCTCTGCTGATTTCCTATCACTATCCTCAGCTCCTTCCAGCAACTCCCCTTTGACTTCTAACCCAAGAGAGCCCTAAATACTATGATCTCTAACCCATATGTGCTACTAAAGACCCTTACCCAAAAAACATATGTTAACTCCTCTTCTATAGAGAACCTAGCTCTCTCTTGGATAACTATAGTAATATAGGCGTTATAAGGTTAAGTTAGAGGTAGGTGGTAAGAGAGTCCCTCCTTACCAAGCTTTAGATTTTTCCACAAGACTTAATTGAAGAACATGCAATTATAACTCCCCCTCGTGAAGTCCTTAAAAGGGAGTTAGTAAGTGGAATGTTATATTAGTCAGATATTTCAAAAGAAAAGACTAGCATTTCCCATTCTTCATACCTGGGCATTAGCTAAATGGAAACAAATTTGATTGAAAGAAACCCTTATTTCGGAAAAAAAAATTGTTCTTCTCCAACTTCACTTTGAAGGAGGATGGACAAAAGGTCCTGGATAAAGGGCCATAGTATCTTTATAGCAGAAAAATCCAACTCCAACTTTGGAATCCTATAATGAAGGTTGAATCTATAATGGTCAAACAAGTTCCACTTTGGATTAATATTTATAACATATCACTTGAATACTGATCCACCAAAGGGTTAAGTTACTTAGCTAGCTACATAGGCTCACTAATTGCTACAGATGAACAAACAACTTCACTTAAAAGAATATGTTATACTTACTTATATGTAGTGCCAAATTTAATTAAGGAACTTCAAAATGAAATACCATTACTCATACTAGGAGATAAAGATTCTCTATATGTTGATTTTAAAGTCTCTTACTAATTGAGACCATCCTTGGCTAATCTAGGTAAAATGTGGAAACCAACTAGAAAGATATTTAAAAGAGGAGGTTATGATGATCTTCTAAACATGGAAATCCCTCTAAATAATAAGAAACTAAGAAGGATAAATAAGATCCCATATATCAAGAGATGTCAAGAGAAGCAATCTCTAGAAGAATATAACTTTACAGGAGTTAATTAGTCAAATATCATTACTTTTGACAACCAAACTAAGCTAGAACATAATAACCAAAATGTTGCACACTTGACCCACTCTGAAAAGGAAGCATCTCCAATTCTTATTGAAAAGAGCAAGACAAAGCAGGGAGTTTAACAAAAAGGGGAAGTAGCTAACCCTGAAACTAGTGTAGGGTTAGAACCACAAGATTGTTTTTTAATCAATAACCAGTTTAACTATGAGTATTCAGCAGAGGGAAATGGTTTCAAACCTAGAACTTGCAAAAGTGAAAAGAAGAGGCGAGAGCAAAAAGGCTCAAAGAGTCTTAATGTTTAAATGTATATTATAACATAGAACTTAAGGGGTATCAACTACCATAAGTAGTTAATTCTTTAAAATCAATTAAAGAAAATGAAGCCCTTGCCTATAGGCTTATTAGAAAACAAGCTAAAGGAAGAAACTCAAATTCCTAATTGATCATGAGTGCATCATTATATATCATCCATCATCATTTTGAAAGGATTGTGTTTGCCTATGATCCTAATAGAGTTTTGAGTTAGCCCTCTATTATTTAGAAATTATATTATACACTCAATCGCTACTTTACTTACTGAATGGGTTGATTGTGCAATCTCCTTTCTATATAGAGAAAACCTAGCCTTTAAGATAATTGAGCTATAAAGTAAGCTAAGAAGCATTCACAACTCAATAAATTCTCCTTTTTATAATATTAATTGATTTTAATAGCACCTTAAAATATTCAGACATAGAAGGGAAAATATGTGTGAACAATATCAATGCAGACTTTGGTAACTACATTAGGGAGATAAAGGTGACAAATCCTAACACTGAAGGGAATTACTACACCTAGAGGAATAAATAAGAGGGCCAATAGTACATAAGGAAGAAACTTAACATAGCTCTTATTAAATGTGGATTATCAGTAGTAATTTCCATTAACTCAGCCTTCTTCTCGAACCCCTTTGTTATAGACCACTACCCTTTTCCTTTGCAAAACTTCACTTATCCCACCCTTATGAAAGTCCCTTTTATATTTAATAACTACCTAGCTAATATAAAAGGATTTGAGGAAGCTATAAAATTTGGAATAAGCCGTAATTTCAAAGAAAGTTATGCTTTCATCTATATGATAAAGTTGGATAAAGTCAAGTTTGAGCTTAAAAGCTTAACCAAAAATTGTGAAACAGTTCCATCTTATTGTTGTTAGTAAATTAAAGGCAATTCAAGCTATACTACATATTAATCCTACTGAGCCCTCTTCATAAAAGGAGGAAAAGAAAGCTTTATTGGAGTATTCCTAGTCATTGGACATTCTTCACTCACTTATTAAGTAGAAGTCCCATGTACATTGGCTAAAAGAGGGTGATAGGAATTCCTTCCTTTTTCATAAAACCATTAGTGCTAGGAGGAATTTCAACCTATCACATATTTAGTATGAGTTGTAGCTCAAACCCAACTGGAATTGAAGCAGGATGATATAAATATATTCAAAACTCTTTGGACACTTCATGGTCTATAGACTTAACTATGCAAGTTTTTAAATCCTTTAATTTAGGTTATATCTATGAGGAGGAGGGAGTAGCTTTGGTCTAAGTTTTTACTCCTAGAGATTCTAAAAGAGTAGTCTTTGAGCTTCACCTTAGTATGTACCTTAGACATGCTGATTTAAATGTGTTTTTTTTTCAAAAAGCATGTCCTCACTTTAGGGACATAGTCAGTAAAGTTATTTTGAAGTTCCTTGTTAATGTAATACATTGATGGAGATCAACAAAATCTACATTTGTCTAATTCTTAAGGTACAAAAACCTTGTTCCTTTAAGGACTATAGACTTATCTTATGTTGTAATACTATAGATAAAATCATTTCAAAGATAATTGTTGTAAGGCTTATGTTAGTGCTAAAATCCCTTATTAAAGGCTCTAAAGGAGCATTCATACCAAGAAGAATGATAGGTGACAATATACTTATAGCTTAAGAAATTCTTAAAGGTTATAGGAGGAAGCATTCTAATAGAAATTATGCTAAGAAATTAAGGCTTTTGACTTAATACAATGGAGCTATATCTAGCTTCTCCCAAAATCTTTTGGATTTTTTGTAACTTTCATTAATTGGATGAGTTAACGCATAAACAACACTTCTTATGAAGTATTAATGAATGGAGAGCCAAAAAAATGTTTATAGGTGGGTAAGGGTTAAAGCAAGGGCCCCCTATACCCCTATCTCTTCATTTTATATATAAACTCCCTCACAAGACTAATTGAGAAGTCACTTAGCAAGATAAGAGCTTCCAATTCACACTTTTTTTTTCAAAAATAATAAATATATTATTTCCATATAAGGCTGAGCAGGGGAGTTCTAAGAGTATACAATAAAATCGAAGAAAAGGATGACCAATAAAATGTTATAATAATGCAAAAGACTAGTATGTAATAAAGCATTCTACAAAGTTGTGAAAGTGCTAATTGATTCTCCACTTGGTAAGCTGTTGATGGGTGTATGAATGCTTATCCTTATAGACAAAGATGTGTGCTCTGATTCTACCTTATAGAGCATGTAAAAGGTTTTCTTACTGGCATTATTAGTGAAGATCCTTTTGTTCCTTTCACATATAATTCAAAGACTAAGTAGCTAAAAGCCAATATGAAGATCCATAAATCCCCTTCAATCTTCATCTTAATATTTTGGTTCCATTCAATAATGCTAGACTAGAGGATAGGAGGACTGTTGGCACTGTAAAGTTGAAGGATTGCCTGTCATAAGTAATTGCTATAGTGGCATTGAAAGAATAAATGCTCAATATTTTCATGATATGATTTACAAAGTATGAATTAATTAGGTAGCTAAGAGAATTTAACTAATCTATTTAAGGTTGGAAGTCTATTTTTTATAGCTCGCCATATAGCCATAGTTTAATTGGAGATCTAGGTGAATTGTACTTTAGTCAAACTATTTCATGCTAAGGTACAACACAAGAGGGGTGCTAAAGAAGTATCAGCAAGATTTGTTTGTGTAGCTGCCAAAGGGAGCAAGACTCTATAAAATAAAATCTTCATTTGAACTTTTTAATATGAAGTTGAGAAGGAATTGGGAAAAGTTTGTTGTAGGAATGAATCTATCAAGGTAGTTGATTGATAGATCTTTAGTAGCTGAGGCCTTAAATGGGATAATTGCCTTCATGGTAGCAGCTTCAATAATAGAGTCTAAGGGACCAAAATGGCCCCAATGATTATACCATAATAAAGTACTCTTTCCATTCTTGAAAATGGATCTACAAGAGTCCTTAATGTTTTGTCTGGGCTTGAATAAATGTTTTATGAGGTAAGAAGCATTTTCTGGAAGCTTAACAGCCTAGAGGTTTTGAACTTTTATATAGTATGTGTGCACCTAGTAAACCTATAGAGTTTGCTAATCTTGGATAAGTCTCCATAGTCTTTTAACTAAGAGAATAAAATTGAGGCTCTTGATAGGTAGAATTCCCAGACCACTATGCTTTCTAAGCAAGCAAACATTAGATCAACTTATTTTGTCATTTCTAGCTTTGTTACTACTAGTTGACATAATAATTTTGAAACATTTTTTTATACTATATTGATAATGGCTTGTGGAAATACAGTGTGAGAGGCCCAAAGTGTACTTAAAAAGATAGCACATAGTTGATTAGTTGACGTAAGCATGGTATAGTGATATAAAAGTCCAACTATCAATCTTGCTCTTAATATTGTCAAGAAGACACTTAAAGTCTGAGAAGATAGGTTTAATAGAGGAGATAGGAATTCTACGGTACTTAACAAGTAGATAATTCATCTTGAATCTAATGTTAATTGTGTTGCACTTGCTAAGATAAATAAGTTGGACTTGTCCTTATTAATTGCAAGGCCTAACACTTTGTTACACTTTAAAAACTTTTATGATGGAGGTCACTGAGAGAATGTCCACTTTGGAGAAGACAAAAATGTAATCAGCAAATCTTAGACTGACAATATCAAGATTTTTACATTAAGAGTGAAATTTAAGTACTCCTTTCCTAGTAGCATTTATCTTAAGCAATCTGTATAGAACTTCTGAGACTAAAGGGAACAAGTATAGGGAGATGAGGTCGCTTTATCTAATTGCTTTAGGATTATATCTAACTAGGTAAATAACATCTATTGATTCATATTTTAATTTAATCAAACTCATTAAGTATAGTTAATCTATATAATTGTTACTAAAGTCTAGTATATCGTTGTTTTCTAGCACTAAAGTATTTAATCTCCTAGTCAACATATCATACTTCATTTATTAGTTTATCATACAATCCATATGATTGAATCTACTATGTCCAATAATTAAGATAAAAAAGAAAAAATCAAACTAAAGAAATTAAACTATATATAAATAATTGAATGAATCCTTATAAATTACATTTATCCTTGACTAAGTTTTTTAGCTATTAAATATAATGAAAATAAAGAAATAAATCCCATTATAGAAGAAAAGATTATAAGAAAGAAGCTAAGAGGAGTTGTCACTGGCTTTTACAATCCTTGCTCCAAATCTTCCACTTTGATTCAACAAGAACAAAAATTATAAAAACTAACTTGAAACTAAGAGAAGTTTGCTATAAATTAAGAGAATTTAGAGATTCTCCCTATAAATCCAAAAGGATTTATTCTCAAATCTGCTAAGGTTGGTTATATATATAATAAAAGTCAAATAGAAGTCTAGGTCTAATAAAAGTCTACTATAAGTCAAAATTAATTCTAATATAAGTTTCTATAGCTAGGGTTACAAAAATAAAATTCTAAATGACTTAAAGTTGAAGATTTTTATTATTACATAAATCAGGTTTGAAAATCGATGCTGGTTATAAATCTAAGATCAGCACCAGTCTTGTTATACTTTCTTTACTCTTTACTAGTTGCTATGTAATTGAAACCTAGCATATTTCAGAATTGGTGTTGATTTTGCACTTTTTCCCGTAAAATAACTTAAAGATGTTTCTTAGGAGATGTATTTAATAAGTGGTATTAGATTGTAGCTTGGTGTTCAGTTTTAAAATTGCATGATAAAACAAAGTAATGGTGCCTTTTCATTGCTATGTCATGTCTAATACAAGTTGTATGGGAGGAAAGGAATATGAGAATATTCAAGGACATTGAGAAATAATTTTCAAAGATACACAAGGAAATAATCAAAGCAATCAAGTTACATTTTGTCACCTTGAAAAACAAAATGTAGAGTAGCTCTAATCTTATTTCAGCATGGGGTTAATGTTAGCATGTAAACTTGTGTTTGATCCTTTGTAATACCATCATAGTAGTTTGTTAACCTATTCATTTGATGGCATAGTTAATGCTTGTAACAATTGTTATTTCCTTTCATGGCTTAATCTAATTTACAATTTTTAAAAAAAAGACAAGTCTAATGCCAATTTGGTCCTGTATCTTAGCTCCTAAAACCTTTGTAAAAGACAAGTGATTGTTATGCTTTTAGGTTTAGTGCCTATTATGATTTTCTCCTCTAAATTCTTCACCTTTCACCTTCTTCTGGTTAGAATCAACTCTTGAAATCTTTTACAAAGTTGTTGTCCATCTTCTTAACTTCCAAATGGATCGAAACATCACAAATTGGAAAACTATGAAGAAAGTTACACCAAATCTTGTATTTATCCTTCAAATTCATCTCCTACAAAACAACAAACTTAAAACAGAAAATATAATAAAAACTATATAAGACATACTATAAAGGTGACAAATTCCAAGTACATAGATCCTAACTAACATATAAAATATTGGTCTATCAGTTACTTGTTTATTTTTCCTTTATGGATTTAGAGATATGACCAAGTAAATAGGGCGTTGTTATTAAACAATGCCCTTTTAAAAGACGTTAAATTAAGATTGTGCATGGTCCTAGACAATTCTTCCACATTGAAACTTCTAGCAAGAAATCATGATATATTACCACATTAAGCTTTAGTCCACTCTTAATCATTTCATCATAAAAACTAGTAACATCTTGATAGTAGCTTACCTTTCAAAACTATTGGACATTCTCCCAATTTTGTAGAAGGAATCAATGATAATGTTATATGAAATCAAATCTAGAAATACTCCTTATACCATAAATTCACTAAACTAATCAACCAAGTTAAAAAGCACATCTAATCAATAAAAGCAATGAAGAATAGAGCTCTTAACCTTGTAATTTGTTTTAATACCCTTTGACAACATATTGTTGTGGATAGTTAAAGCTTTAATGGATTTCCCACTCTTACATACCTTAATTTGTAAATAGATTGAAATAAAACTAAAAAATCAGAGATAACTTATTGAATTAGGAGACCAATAGTAAGAACTGACAAGAGTTGTAGTCATCTCTATAGTTTGATTGAAAAAGGAGAACAAAAAACATCCATAATGAAAAATAAACCCAAACTATCATTATAACCTGACATATCCAATAATTGACCAACGACCCCGAGAAAACTATTGATCACTCTTCTCTAGCTCCATTTAGGGATTCACTATATCAACATCAAAGGTACGTAATCTAGAATTGAGCTTTCTAAGATCCTAATCATTGTCGGAGATGGTGTTTTTTTTACCACTTATAAAATTTTCTCTAACTTATGTACGTACATTTCCATTGTCATTTGCTATTATTAATTTGATGTTTTCCTTGTTGTTTTTCCAAGATACGCTAGTGCTTTTTTGGTTAGGGATGGTTAATTATTTGATTTGACCAATCATTTCAGGTACTACAAGATTGATGACATATTAGTAAATTGGTCAATTTTCTATTAAATTAGTTGATCTTCATATATGAGATTTTTTTTAAAAAAATTGAAATAATATTATTGACTTAAGCCTTTGCTTTTACAAGTCCACAATGGGTTATAGAAAACATTTTTTCTCATAAACTCTCAACCAGATACAATAGACCAACTTATAGGAGATAAGTTTAACATACATAGGTAAGCTTTACAATAAGTTCCAACTTAATCTCATCTAAGTACTCGTGGATTCATAAGATCTCCCTAATCCAACATATGGTCTTATTAGCAAATTTATACTTTCCTAAGGATGTGTTGTTATGGATCATAGAGTTTCTTTCATGCCAAATAAGCATAGATGCAACAGTTGAAAGCAGTTTTGAAGAAGTAACTATTTTGTTTCATTTGCTTACAAATATCACTAGCCCATCTTAGGATGTTGATCCATTCATTTTCCCCGTATAACTCATGCAGTAGATGTTATATTCTTAAACAGGTAGATTGTAAGCATAAGCATTGAAAGAATAAATGAGTAATGGTTTAGGAGAAGGACTTACATAGAAGGAAAATTGATCTTGGCTTTCAATCCATCTATTTTTAGTCTTCAGCCTTTGTCTTATTGCTAACCAACCAATGAAGCTTTTAGAATTAAGGCTTTGGCTTATATTAAGTCAAACCAGAATATTCTACGATTATTTCCTAAATATCCTAGAGTAAGATTGATTAGAGAATATTATAGAGGAATCCTATATTTCTATCCTCCTTAATATGATTAGGATTATATAGCGGGATATGATTAACAATGCAATATGAACCCCTAAATTTGCAGTCCCAATTTCCATATAATTAATTACTTTCACCTTAGCATTATGGGGAATTCTTAAATGAAGCTTGCCTCTCATATATAAATGATCATTATAAAAAATTGAATAAAAACTAACTTATTCATGATTATTTTGGTTGAGTTGATTAGTCCGAAACAATTTTTAAATTATTGGTAAATACACACTTCATAAACAAGTTTAAAAAGCCTTAATCAAATCTCAAATTGAGTAAAGCTCATTATAGAAATCACCAGACAACTTGATCATATACTTTGAAAAGTTGGTCAGTCTAAATAGTCATCATAATAAAAATTCCATAGTTTCAGGGCATGAAACAATTTAAAAGCCACAATGATAGTATTTGTAATTAGTTCCATTTTTTTTTATAAAATTAAACTTAGTCCGAAATTTTATCAAGTTCAAGATGACAAATTCAACTTTTTCAAGCTAAAATTTGGACTGGAGCAACTTTAAATAAGTTTAGGTCAAGTCATTCCACATCTTTCGAGCTCGAAACCCGATCCAAGGTCTAAATTTTTTCTTAGAACCAAACGTTGTGGTAAACCCTACTTTCGGAACACTACTTTTTTGTAACGATACCATTGAGAACTCTTTCAAACCTCTCGGCCGACGCAATGCTTGGCATTGGTTGAATTGGACAGCTTAAGAGCAAGGACAACACACATTTCCACACTTCCACGGTACACAATGACCCAGACTTAAAATCACCAGCCGTCATCATCTTTGAGGAATCCGCCACTCCCTTCCACAAAATACTGAAACCTAATCACATCAGGTAATTGGGTTGGTCCGAACCCGAACAATCCGGCATTTGGGTTAAAACCCAAACATAAATTATTCTATTTAAGCGACGGAAGCTCTGCGCAACAAAACTTAAAATAACTAGTTGACAAAAATCTTCAACATGAGTGGAATTTCTGTTTCCCCATCTTCTGCCATCTACTCTCTTCACTCTAAGATCCCCACCCAAACTAATAATGGCCGTTACACCTTTCCACGTGTTTCGCCTAAACCTGGTGTCTCTCTTCTGTTGGACAACATGCTCGGAATCAAACTGGGTCTGGGGGTTGGATCACCAAGAAAAGACTACGTTAGAACCATTGCAAGAGGCAGCACTGATGACTCTAGTTCAGGTCTGTCTCTCTCTCTCTCTCGCTCTCTCTATTTGCCTTTCTTTATGCATTTGGCTGTAGATTATGCCCTTTGTTGATTCATGAAACGCTATTCGTTTGTTTGATAATGGGAAATGATGCATGTATTATCGTCAACTTTTCTTCCTTGGAATTTACGGTTCGTGCTGGGATTGATGTCTGCATACGTTCTGTTTGTTTCAAAGTGAAAATTTTTCTAGAAAAAGATTTAAAAGAAATGTGATATAGGATTTGACTGAAGTCTTTAGCAAAAAATATTCTCAGAATGCTATTTCTGGTGACATTTATTACTGGTTAGAATTCGCTGGAACTTTCGACTGTGTTCATGTGATTGAATGTAACACGAAGTCAGCCTTTCCTGTACATAATGTTTATATCGTTGTTATTAGCAGATTCCCAGTTTAAGAGAAACGAGAAAAATAGAACCATTCTTTTTTGCAGGTATTGCATTCTAATTGAACAGACCATTCATGACATTGAGTTGTCTGAAAAACGTATGCTGGAACCCTAGTACTCGTTAATTTACATTAGGTAGCTATAGATTGATGTGAACTTACGCCACCTATTAATTTATGAGCTTTCCCATATAGAATATCAATATTTGAACGCATATATAAATAACTTTCCGAACGACAAGTGACAGAATCCAAAACTGATAAAAAAGGGTATGTTAGAAATCAGGACATGCAAGTATTTTCATTTCCCAGATCTCTTGAGGGGCCATCATAACTTCCTCATGCGTTTCCATTCTTTTCAACCAAGCATGTGTGACAAATCAAAATTTCAGGTGATAGTGACAGCAGCAACATTCTGGATGCATTTTTTTTGGGCAAGGCTTTAGCAGAAGCACTTAATGAACGGATGGAATCTTCTGTGGGCGAGCTTTTGAGTACAGTGAGCAAGTTGCAGTCCGGGCAGCAAAAGCAAATACAGGAATTCCAGGTAGTGAAATGTACCAGAACCTTTGTTGAAAAAATTCATCTAGTGTATGTTGCTTGGTTTTTTGCGTCTATTTTCTAGGAAAAGGGAAGTTCTTTGAACTACCCTTTTTTCTAGAAAGAAATTCCATTTTTTTGGCTTGGGTAGGGGGTTGCTGGTTAAAAGCTCATCAAAATGTGATTAGTTTCAAAGTTACTTAATACTTCCAACCAGTTATCCACTGGGATTTACTACTTGTTGGAGGACCTGTTTCCTGATTTTGAGTTGCTATAATCTGCTATTTGTCTTTGTTTTTATTGACGAATAACTGCATTATAACATGCTCTGTATCCCCTAGGTTGAATTCAAAGTCTTCTGCTACACTGGCTTTATGGATTTTTGTACTTGGATTAACTTAAACTGAATTGTTCGATGAATGTGAATGTCAAATTTGGCATTCTTCTTTGGCATGCATAGCGTCTTCCAAGTACACCCATAGGTTGGTGTATATACATCTTTTTTCTAAATTTGTATTTAAATAGATAATCCATTTCTTAAAGTGAAATTCCATTTTTTCATTTATTTAAACATCACATTAAATATTGACTTCATGAAAGAATTGATTTACTGAGATTGCATACATTCAATCCTTGAGGTTTGAAATCCTCGAGTTTCATCCATTAATGGGATTGCAGGCTGATGTATTGGCTAGAGCAAAGAAAGCCAAGCAGAATGCAGCACAAGACACCACAGGGGCTCAGGAACTTATTTCCACATCTACTACAACAGACAAATTAGCTGCTGATAGTACCAACTCAGACGCATCATCAAGTACTGATACTACTACTTCTGCATCAACATCAGGCGATGAAACTACCACCTCTACTACTGAGACAAGTTAGGACTCTAGGACCCCATTTTAAGGGGTTCCCTATGATGTTCTGCTCATCTACTTCCATCTGCCGTGTATCCAATATATTCGGCCTTTATTTGGATCAGCGTCTTAGTATTTTACTCTATAGTTTTCATCTCAGTTTATTAGTTAATCGAGATATATAGGTACCTGCTCTGCAGATACAAAGAGAATGTGACAACTTGGTGTACCTGTCCCTATTCAAATAAGTTTTCTAAAGTTGAATGTTTATCAGCCCAGTTAGCAACAAAGTTTTACGATGCAGCGTGATCTGATGTCTGAAAGAATGCTGTGGAACTTAACAATTTGCTCTGAGATAACGAAAAGATGACGATCTTGACTGAAAATTCTGAATGCCCATAATCGTAAATATATTAAGATTGTATTCAAGTTTCTCAGGTATAAGGGAAACAAAACTATGACACTGTTATAAAAAATGAAGAATCTCGCTTAGCAATAAGGACAACCTCTTTATAGAACGGCAAGTTGATTAGGGTTTGGCTCGATTTTAAACTAACGAATTTAATCTGACTTGATTAAAATTTAGGGAAGTTGGGACTCTTTTTGAAAAAGAAATCTGAAACTCAACATTTATATTACTTAGGGTCATTTTTGCCGTCTTCTTTCATCTCAGTCGCAGTCGCTTATTTCTTCTTTTTTCACCATTGAGTTTTGTTTTTCTCTGAGCTCTTCTGTTGTCTTTTCTCGCCTTTGTTTTCTATTTCTGTTTTTTTTTTCTCTTTCTTCTATGTTTCTCTCATCTCTTTTATTGCCAGTCACGTTTTCTGTATTTGTTTTGTCTAAAACCGTGAGGGTTAAATATTTCACAAACTTTTTCGGCATGAATAAAATAAAATCAAACAAAAATAAAATAATACGAATAACAAAAATTTGTTAGCGCAGTTCGATACTTCTTGTCTACGTCTGCGAAGCCCTCGCTCAGATTAAATCTTTCACTGAAATATTAATAGATTTACTCAAGACTTTACAGAGCTTACACCACTCACTCTTAACAATATCTCTCAATTTCACTACCCGTGAAAGATTTTCATATCCGATAATACGACCGGCTCATGTTAACCTCATCAGAGAATTTTTCTAACTATTTTCACTCAAAAACAATCAACAAAAATAACTCAAGTATTTAACCAAATAAGAACTGAATAATAATATACTTGAGATAAAAGAAAGACTTCCCTATGGTTCAGCTTCTCGAAATAATTCTTCAATTAAAATGATCCATCTCAACTTCAACTGCTTCAATTAAATCATATGGAAGTCTAAACAACAGATGAAGACCCATGGTGTTTTCTCACAAAAACATGTCACAACCTAGATGAAAACGTCTTGAAGAAACTAACAGACTAAACCACTTAGCCGTAGCAAACTCTAAGTCACTTCACCGTGACTCTCTTCACCGTTGTAATATCTCGTTTCCGTATAATGGGTTGAATTATAGAACCGAGAACACGTGAGCAATTAGGAAAACACATCTCATGCTCATGCATTTGTGAACAGTGATCTTGCACATGAAAAATACCTGTACATGCATTCATGACATTTTCCCGGTATAATTGTGAATAAATGGGAATT
>JAOQMS010000004.1:20821403-20862752 GCA_027563885.1 Erythroxylum longipes | reverse complement strand
CATTGACATGCTAATTAAACTCCAATTAAAATGATTTATCTAGCAAGACCACAAAATTTATTCAAATCATGCTTACTTAAATAAATAAAAAAATCGGGGCCCAACACCTATATTTTCTGTTATTTTTGTCTTAAAGAATGTATTTCGTAAATATTGTATAGCATTTATCGAATTGAAAAATGTAATGACTGTATTACTGGAAAAGTTTCGTGTTGGGTCCAGATGATTACAAGAATATACAATGATGTGTTAATTGTTTGTAACACTTGCGACTGAAATTGTTTTTGAATAAAATGGGCTGGAAAGGTTTACTGATTTTCTAAATATGCGAGTGATGCGTGACAATTTTGCAATGATTTTGATTGTTTGACTGTTCTAGCATGTCACTCTCGTATAGTATATTCTCGAATAATGTCAGTGTATTCAGGAATATGCCCTATAAAAGTGGGGTGTTACAAAAGTGCTTCCTGATAAATAGAAGGATTGATCTTATGACGTATCGTTTCTCATAGAAGTAATGAGCTATTGTTTCGTAAGTGTCTTGCTGCTAAACTGGTACAGATAATCTACATATCCCTATGTCTTACTATAACAGTTAAGTAATTAATGTTTATACTTGTCAAGGGTGTTCCAATATATCTGAATACAGTGATAAGGTTGAGGACACGAGGTAAAATGTTGAAGATCGTTAACCATTTGCTTTTACTCCTAAAATTATGCAGTGTCTCAGTGTCTCACCCGATTTCTCCAATTAATAGGGAATATGGGCAAAAGTTACTCCTCAGCTACAACAAGGTAGATTGTTTGTTACGTTTTCTTTTTTGCTACATTTTAGAAATTGTTACTAAAAATGAATTTTAGGGATGATTTTAAAAATTATAATTAAAGGATAAACATTTAGTGATGATTTTTGAAAATTGTCACTAAATGTGGACCTTTTATGGTGACATTTTTCAAAATCATCCTCAAAGTCCACTTTTCTTGATGATGTTAAAAATTAGTCAAAAGTTTACATTAATTTAGTGATGATTTTCGGAACATTTGGATCTGCATTTGTTGACAGTCTTCACCAAAGTATCTACTTATAGTGATGCCAAATAGTTCATATATGGGGACAATTTTTGAAATCGCACTGAAAAGGTTGCCTTTGGAGGTCCTTTGGTGATATTTCAAAAATCGTCCCCAAAGGGTATTGGAGGGAGACGAAAACTTAGGAAGGAAACAATATCAGCGTTTTAGGCTCCAAGCTTCTCTATTATTCCTAATTACTCCAAATCCACCAAAGCCCCAGGCTTCCCTATTATCCCGTTCAGTTCATATAGAAATCAATCACACAACACAAACACAGAGCGAAGAGATTCGAGAAGTCTTTTTCTGATGGCAACTTCTCTGCTCTCTCCAGTCTCTGCTTCGACTGCAGAACCACCCTCTGTTGACTTCCTGAAGTCTTATTTTCTTCCCATCACCACCTTTACCAAGCAGATAAAGGTGCTTGGAGTTCAAAGGAGATGGTATAGCTACAAGTCTCCTTCTGCTTCTGGAAAGTCTCTAGACCATATTCCCAAGCAGGTCAGAAAAGAGAATCTCAAGGATGGATGTATGTCTCTGTCTCATATCACACTCTTACGCAGTGCCTATGTGCGCTGTCTTCGAATTTATTGCTTCCTTGATTGGTTTTTGTATGTGGAAATTGTTTTGTGATGGTTTTGGGGAAGATAAAGAACATTTATCTTTCAGACATAGTATTGGTTTCAAAACACATCTCAATCTCAACCCCCCAACCAGAAGGTCAACCTCATTTCTTGCAAAAAGCTAAACAATTCATTAATTATCTTTTACCACCTATTGTTGGGTTCTTGTTATGTAAAATGCCTCCATCATCATCAGAAGTAACTGGTGAAGAGTCCAATGGTGTGGTTTTGATTTTCTCTGTTGCTTCTCTCTCTTCATCGAAATTCGTATCATATACTGGATGGAGTATAAGTGTTTTTTTTAAGGTTCAATTAGCAGTTAGGATTTAGGATAGAATAATTGTTTCCATTCCATCAATTTAAAAGGTTAACCAATTTTATTTTAAATTGTATTATTAAAAAGAGAACTTTGGTTCCTAAACATTGTCTCTGGTTTTTATTGCTAGTTTTTAAATGTAAAAACCAATTTAGGATCTGACTCAATATCAGTGTTATCAGATCGTTGAAGTGGCATCTGATCACATCAAAGAAGTTATTACGTTTAGTTAATTTCTATCAACTGATATTGTTAGTCTTTCTGTGGATAAAGCTGATATTACAATCACATCGATTTACATCGACTCCCCCCCCCCCTAGAACAGACGGATGTTCCTTGAATTAGATTCCTACACATATATCCTTATTTAATGTGACTTTATAGTACAAATTCAAAACTGAAGTTGGATTTCTTCTCAAACAATCAACTAAAGTATGAAACTCAGGAAGGATAAGATTCAGAATGTTTATGATATTGATGTACGTTGGATACCCCTGATGATTAATTTTACTCTCATCATATGTAAAATGAATAAAATCCTTTTCTTGTTTTGTTTGTGCATGATTAATTGATCACATTAAGCATCCTTTATCTAATTAAGACCTTTATAACTTTTCTCTTTGACACGTCTTTTGAACAAGTTACATCTATCTGCCCTTAAATTTAACCCCTCTCTTTTTTGAAGCTTAATGTCAAACATTTACAAACCTGGCATTAGCTTCTTTTTGTTTTCACTCTTGCTTGTTCTTTTTGTTTCATATGCAAGCCAGACAATTCAGAAGGAATATTGTGTTTGCATAGCCTAATTTTCTCTGTCAATATCTCATCCATTTGGTTGAGGCACTCGTCTTTTCCATATACGATTCTTTTATCTCTTATATCCCATTTCATTTTTTTCTATGACAATCTCATTGATCTTTAACAACATATGCGCAGGTTCCTACGTAAAACCTCCCAAGTGATGGGACATTTAATGACAATCTACCAATCTTGAAATTGCTTTCATGATTCTCATGACTTATTGCTTTCATCAACGTGGACAAACCTATCTAATCGTTCCAATTATGTTGTAATAGGTCTAGGTCTAGGAGAGAAATGAATTCCTTAATCTCAAAAGAAAGCCTACGACTGATGAGCCTTAGGTTCAAAAGAGTCTTCAGTTCTTTAGATGGAAATTACATATTTCAAGTATTGAACTCAAATTCATTTTTGTTTTACTATTATAGAGATAATTAAATTATTTTTTAAAAAAGCCCAAAATCAGTTTTGTTAAAAGAAATCATGTTTTTTTTTCCCAAGTCAATTACAGAAGCCCAAATCATTTTTCTTCCTAAGCCTGTTGCTTCTACTCTTATCAAATACCTTATAAAGCTTTTGACCCATTAATCATTAGATTAGTCTTTTAAACAATGTTTTCATTCTTCTTATTCTTACTACATTTTTTAGGTTCTTTACTTGCTTACTCCTTTCGTTTAGGGTTATCCTTTATTTTAAAATTTTAATTTGAACTTTAAAATTAAAGACTCCCACTGTTTCTTTCAATTAATAAAATTTCCTTTTTAGACTAAATCTCATTAAACTCTTTCATTTACCTTAAGTTCATTTTATTTAAAATATTTTCAAGTTTTCTTTTAAAAAAATTAAACAAATACATCAAGTTCATTTATTTTCAAGTATTAAATGATTAATTTATGTTTTCTCTTTACCTCTAACTCCGATAACACAAATTTAGGCATTTATATTATTTTACTTTAAGCAATGAATAAAACTACAAATTCCTAGACATTCAATTCGGACAACCACATAAAGAATGATTATATGTCAAATAAATTGATTTATAAATTTTATTGATTTACTATATTTACATCTCATTACTTATATTAAAATATAATAATATTTAATTTATTAATTATAAAAATATATTTATTAGTTTAATATCATAGTAAGTTAAGTGTTTCATTAAATTTTCATTTCTTATATAATGATACTAATAAATACATTGACTAATTTCTCATTTTTTGTATAATCTATATTCTATAAATAATTACTATTTGAATTTCCTGTCTTTTACTGTTAATGAATAAAATTATAGAATTTTTATTTTTTGGTTTATCATATATATATTTATATATTTATATCAGCACTTATATTAAAAAGTTTAGATAAACATTTTTATGTGACATAAATTTATTTCTATTAGCTATTAATAATTTATTAATTTATCATATCTTATTTATGACTAATAATATATTAGTCAATTGAAAAGAATAATAAATTAAATATTTTTTAAAATTATTACAATATATAATAAATAGGATGATTGATATGTTATAATAATTTATAATTATGTATGAATATTCATTTCATTTCTTATTTCTTATTGTTTGTAATAGCAAAAAGTTAAGTTAATTATTAATTTTTTATAAATTTTTTATATAAAATGAGAAATTGGTCATTTATTAACTATTAAAGTCACATAATAAATAAAATTGAAAGAAACGCTTAAGTTACTATAATATTAAACTATATATTATTAATAATTAATAAATATAATCAATTTTAATATAATTAACTAATTTTAAATATTCTTATATTTCAATATAAATATTGATATCTAAAATGGTACATCAATTTGCTTGACATATAATTTCAAGTTATTTGTTATCTCAATTATCCTCCTGTGGTGTGACTTTTCTCATTGAGTGTCATATGTCATAAAAATTTCAAGCGAGTGAAAGTTAAAAGAGAAGGTTGACCTTACAACTTATTTTAGATTTTTTTTTTCACAAAACACAAGAGCTTCTCATGAGACTTTTAAAGTATATAGAAATTTGGTGGAATTTACAAAACCGCATGAGATGTTAGGTTGTGACGCCAATCTACGTATGCATTTTTGCAAAAAATGCAAACTTTAATCCTTCGGTGAAAATATCAACCAATTCACTATTGCTTTTCGTATAACAAAGACAAACTTCTTTGTTCTTTACGCACTCTTTTATGAAATGAAATTTTGTATCTATTGGCTTCCTTCGATCATAGAACATAGGACTCTTTCCTAATGCTATGGTAAATTTGTTATCTATGAAAATAGTAGTAGCTTTATCTTAAACCACATGTAACATCTTCAACAATCTTTTTAGCCACTTTGCAAGAGTAATGTAAGAAGCAATCGTAACATATTCAGGTTCACATGTAGAAAGAGTCACAGTAGGTTGCTTCTTTAAATTCAAGTAAAGGTAATATCACCTATTAAAAATATGAATCCGCTTATTCTATTTTAGTCATTAATATCACCTCCCCCATCACTATTACTATAAACTAACAAGTTTAAAAATAGGCAAGGGACAATAGTGCAAGTCATAATCAATAGTACCTTTTTGACATATCATATAATTCTTTTAGCCATTATCATGTGAGTGATAATTGGAGCTTCCATGAAACGGATGACAACTCCTACTCCAAAAAGAATGTCAATCCTCATGCAATTCAAGTACCTTAAGCTTTGAACAAGACTTCTTTGAAGAGTTAGATTCACTTTTTCACTTTAATCAAACTTTGAAAATTTTGTTGCACAATCAATTGGGTATTCATGGGCTTGCAATTCTTCATTTTGACTTTCTCAAGAACTTTTCTTGCATCAGTCTCTTAAGAAATAAAAATTATATCTTCATCTTGCTTTACTTCAATACCAAGATAATATAACATAATTCCTATATTGGTCAGCTCAAATTCTTTAACCATTGTCTTTTTAAATTCTTCAAACACCTTTAGATTATTCCCTGTGAAGATTATGCCATCAATATATAGGCATACAAGAAGAATGCTTCCCTTTTCTCCTTGTTTAACATAAGAGTATGTTCTTGTAGACATTTGATGAATCCATAGCTTTGAAAATATTTTCAATATAGTTATACCAAGCTCTCAAAGCTTGTTTCAAGCCATACAATTCCTTCTTTAACTTTAACACTTTATCTTGATATCCTTTTACCACATACACCAATGGTTGTTAGATATACACCTCATCCTCAAGGTAGCCACTTAAGAAGGCGTACTTGACATCCACTTGACAAATCTTCCACTTGTTTTTTGCAACCATAGAGATGATTAAGCAAATTACATCAAATTGAGCCACAGTAGTAAACACTTCATCATAATCAACTCCATGTTGTTAATTGTAGCCTTTAATGACATGCCTTGCCTTGTACCTTTCTACTTTTCATTAAGTGTTTCTTTTGATTTTATATGTACATTCCACACCAATTTCCTTTTTCCCTTTTGGAATAGTAGAATGTTTCAATGTGTCATTCTTTTGAATTGCTTGGATTCCTTCATCCATTGCAACTCTCTGTTTCTCTACTTGTATTGTTTTTTCAAAGTGTAGTGGCTCTTAATGGACTAGGAGACAAAATAATGTTGTATTTTTTATCATCTCCGTGTACTTGTAAAGATCATTTAAACTTCTCATTCTTTTAGAATCCTTATGAGAGCTAAAATAGGATTCTTCTCTTAGTTAGGAGGGTGTAACACCAATATATTCATACTCTTCATTGTTTGAATCTTTAAGTGTAGGAAATGAAATACTTTCTTTATTTTGAGAGAGATCCTAATCATCGAGTTGTCTTCATCAAAACTAGCATCTATACTAATCGCAATCTTTCTATTGGTAAGATTAAATAGCTTATAGCCCTTAGAATTTGAGTTATACCAGTGAAGAAATACTTTTCACTTTTATTGTCTAACATTTTTTCATCTCTTTAGGAACATGCCCATATGTAATGTTTTTAAAGACTCGAAAATGAGAGACATTAAGCTTCTTACCGCTCCAAGCTTCTTGAGGCGTCATATTACAAATGCTTCTAGTAGAGGATAGGTTGGACAATTACACAACACAAGCCACGACTTTGGCCCAAAATTCCTTAGACATATTTTTTCTTTTGAGCATGCTTATTGTCATGTTGATAATGAATCTATTTTTATGTTCCACAACTCCATTTTGTTGTGGAGATACTACAACAAAAAGTACTTTAGGCAATAAACAAAAGCATAGCTTTTGTAGCTATAAGTATAATTATCATTGCCTTTTTATTAAGACAATAAAATTTATATCGTTACAAGAAGTGACACTGTAATAAGTATTAGGCAACAAAACTTTTTGATTAGGGAACAAAATAAAAAATGTTGCTTTAAGTTTTGTCTAAGGCAACACATTAATTTCAAACTATAGCAACAATGTTAAATAGATGTTGCAACACTTTAGGTCTTTTTAGCTAATAGTGTTAAATAGATAAGGCAATAAAGTGAACTTTTTTAGGCAACAATTTGTAACAATAAAAGCATTCTTCTATTACCAATAATATTTAACGTAAAAGAAAACTGTCATTATGTAGACAAAATCCATATATATATTAAAAACACTATATGGATATCAATATACATCTTAATTACGTACATACTATCAAAGGTAAATGACCAAAAAGCTACAATTATATATAATATATAGTCCATAAGGACTTGAAAATTTCAAAATTTTAACATATTCAAAATACAAAAGCAAATTACATATGCTTTTATTATTACGAAATACAAAAGCGAATTCTACAATCGTCAAAATTGTAAGGAAATTTACATGTGCTTTAACAACTCTTTATCACCTGCAACTGGGGGTCATAAAACATAGTGATATTGTACCTGTAATTCAATTCAAGCTTGGCATTACGTCGAGCCACCTATTATTTTTCTTAAATATGAGATAACATAAATGCAAATTATTTCTTAAAATAATGTTACGCACTTCTTTTTATAGCATTCATTGTAAGTCATGAAACCTTCATTCTAATGCCTCAAGAACAAAGAGACTCACAACAAACCAGGAAAAGAATAACGAAAACCAAATTGTCTTCAATCAGCACCTCCTCGGACCACAATGTGAAATGGTCACAATTCTGCATAGAAAATAGCATATGAATAATTTAGCATAATTTTGAACAATAAAATATACTTGAACACCTCATACTTAAAAGTTTACAATCCCATATTTATAAATAAATAAAAATTAATTTGGAAGATATGAGTTTGTGAAAGATTTACCATCTGCTCAAGATTGCTGTAGGATAAAAGTCCTGTATGATAGACATTAATTTGCATTCCAATCCATCTAAAATCAACTTTACCACCTCCTCCCTAACAATATTCTCTTCTTTTTTAGAATTCATTCCAATGTATTAGAGCAAGATGAACTAAAATTAGCTTATCACCATGAGGTAATGCTACTAATCCAAAAAAAAACCAAGACCTCCAGAATATGCAGTACACTTCATTTAATTAAACAAAAACAAGATGAAGAAAGAAGGTTTACTACAGAAATCGAAAGTGGCTTACTAGCATGAATAGAATCCATCCTGGTACACTTGAGCAAACATTACCACCCAATGTAGTAATTGAGTAATATCTAAAGAAAATATTAAAAAAAAAAGTTAGAGACACAAAAGCAAAATGCAACCATACTACGAACTCTAGTTTATGCAATTTCATTGCTGAATATTTAGTACAAAAACATGACGCCACAAACAAAAAAAGATGCATGTATTAACATAATTTCACAGAAACCACATTTATAAGCAATAAAAGTAACGAATGTGTACTAACCACATAAAGATATTCTTCAGCTATAGAATCAAGACCCAAACCATTAAGTTATATCAAACACACTACAAGAATATACGATTGCACCTCATCTAAGCATTGAATGAAGCAATAAGTCAAAATCAACAATTCGAAAGAACTCCATTTATAGGTAAAACAAACATTTGAAAACTCCAAAGAAAGAAACTCATGCCAATATGAAATGAAGTGCAACACTTATCTCTCAGCTCAGGCTTCTCTTTCAACTCATAAACGTCAATTTGAAGTTTTGGTGAGTTTAATGCCTCTTTGGAACTAACATTTAGCGACTTGAAGCTAAACACAGTGTCTAGAAACCACATGTGGTTGACCTTTAACTTCTTAGCCTACAAAACTGAAAATGACATGCACGAACTCACAAAACTACGTAAAACCAAGAGAGAGAGAGAGAAAGACTAATCAAGTTTAGAGGGAGAGAGGAGGAGAAGAGAGAGGCGTCTTCGAGGTCAGTAAGAAGTACAGTGAAGGAGTCCCACCAGAGAGATGGATCAACGGACTTAGCATTCGACAACATTGAAGAAGAAGAAGAAGATAGCTTGTCGTGCTCTCTCGAAATCAAAATTTGAAGGATTTTTGGCTCTCAAACTAGTCCAAGCAAGAAATGGAATTCCACGAGTGCCAAGAAATGGAATTCTATGAGTGGGTTTCAACTGGAACCTATTTTTAGGGGTTGTCCAAGGTTTAAAATCCCCCAAGAAATGTGTCAAAAAAATGGAAAGATCGTAACATGGGAATAGATCTGAGGGCCAGTGGCGTGAACTCTAATTTGATCCGAGCGGTAATGGGAGTTTGTGGAGTTGGGTGGGAAACGAGCCCATGTGTGATCGTGCAAATAAATAGGGTTTGGAGGGAGCACATTTTGAATTTTGAAGTGAAGAAGAAAGGTTTCGATTTTTTCAATTTTTAATGCTTTTTTTTATTGAAGCTTTGTTCATAGGATCTAAAGTTGCAGGATTTTACTACTTAACACTCTGAAACTGAACATGGGGAGCCCGACTCCTCTGATGGTGCTAGTCATATGGAAAAAAAGGTACGCCTAACTCGGGAGGAAGATCCTCCGCCATTGCACACCAAAGTTAGTTATAGTAATGTGGTTATTGGTGCACTCACGACTGGAGGTATGGAGGAGGAGGAGATTACGTGGCCCGATGATAAACTAGTTGAGGTTGAAGAAGGAGATATCACTCTGCTGAAGGATAGCTAGGTCTAGGCATCAAACTTTCCCCGACCTTCAAACAACTCCTGGACCAACAATGGAAACAAACAGTCGTCATTCAGCTGCTCGGACGGCGCATTGGGTATGGTTGTTATGCCAGCGATTGAAATTGCTATGGACTCCTAAAGGACCCATTAAAATTATCGATCTGGATTATGACTTTTATCTAGTTAAATTCCTTGAGCCTAATGACTACCTTCGTGCCTTCACCGATAGTCCATGGGTTAACATGTGCTCTCCATCCAACGATGGCAACCATGTTTCCATCCCTCACATAGCTAGATCAAGCGGGCTGTGGTTTGGGTGAGGTTCCCAGAACTCCATATCTCTCGCTATCACCCACAGATCATAACTACCTTAGGCAACCTAGTCTGAAACACGATTAAAATATATGAAGTGACACTACAATCCCAACATGGGAAATTTGCTAAAGTCACGGTCGATATCGTCCTTGGTGCTCCACTTCGATCCAGAGTCCACGTTGACGGAGAAGATATTCTTGTAGCTTATAAAGGATTGTAGCAAATCTGCTTCACATGTGGGAGGGTCGGATATGAGTCCATTACTTACCCCAAACGTACTGCTACCTCTAACGAAGACTAACCACCCGTTAACTAGCCAGCCATGACGTCCATGGAGGTCAGGAATGCACCTTCAAATGCAGACGAAGGGAAGACGACGACAGCCAACCCAGAAGCCTAAGGTCCATGGATTCAAGTACAACATTACAACCGTAGGTCCAAACCCCAAGGTCCATATCAGAGTACTCAACAAGACACTGGCAACTTGGCAGGGGCACGGGGCTCACGCTTCTCTGTCTTGTCACGGAAAGAGACATTAGACAGGAGCGCCCATCCAGCGAATGTATCCCTGGGTCACCATCAGTCAGTATACAAAATCCAGAACATCTCCTTAGGCTAATTCATAGCAGTGGCGCAAAAAAAAGCCCCTGGTAAACCTTCAAACACAAGTCGACACCAACTCAATGTACCACCCGAAACAACAACCCAGAACAATATGTGACCCATATGCCAGGCCCGGAAACTAAACCGGTCCGCTTGATCTACAGAGCACCCACGAACGCGACGGACAAGACACCGCCCATGCAAACTCACAGCGGAAAACACACTGTCATTAATATTGAGTCCCACTAGGCAGTATACTGTGCGGAGGATTCTGCACTGCTACAAGAGACGGACGCTATGGAGTGTGGTGAGACATTAACTGGAATGGAGGAGTTAACACGTCCCCCTTTTCAGAATCCTGAGGACCTTGTTGACAAGCCTCCATCGGACCTGCCTAATCCTAGGTTGCTGGACAAGCCAGGCACCGGACACGAATGGATGGAAGAAGATACTGGAGCAAACCCAACCGCAGAGGAGGTCATTCCACAAACACCGGGATGCGATGTGGGAGAAGAACCCCATGACCCCAACTGGACTGCTCTACAGTAGACGGTCTATTATCTCGCATTCATGTTCTCCATGTCAATTTTCTTCTGGAACTGTTAAGGGGAGGTGAGCAAAAGGTTCCAGCCCATACTTTAGAATTTCATCACCATGCATAAACCTTCATTAATGGTGCTCGTTGAGACCAAAGTAAGCGATCTGCAGGCCCAGGAGTTTATCAGTAAACTGTACAGGATTGATTCTTCTTTCTAGGTAGAAGCACAGGGCTTTGCCGAAGGCATATGGATGCTTTGAACAGCCGAGTTGGAAGTTCAAGTACTAGTGGCTCACCGCCAATTTATTCACGCTCAAATCCAGAGAGACCAATTGAAATTCTTTTTTACTATCGTCTACACCAGCCCACAGCCTCGCTTGAGACACTATTTATGGTACAATCTTCAACGGCTCGCGAACACCACCAGAGGACCTTGGCTCATTGTTGATGATTTCAATGCAAAATTAGAAGCGGGAGACAAGTGCGGAGGAAAAATAACAGTGCCAATAGTCAGTCCAACGTTCCGAGATTGCGTACAACAATGTTGCCTTTATAATATGGGATACACATGACCCACATACATATGACAACGAGGACTCCAACAAGCACAATTGGATAGGGCATTATGTTCCTCTTCTTGGTTGACTGCTTTTGCCGAGACTGAGGTGCATCACCTACCTTACATAAGATCCGACCATAGACCTTTATTAATCTGAATTGCCGAGTCATCAGCCCGAACCAATAACTCCAGATGTTTTGAATTTCAAGCCGCTTAGTTGGCAAACCCAAGCTTCTCAAACCTTATTAAGTAGTATTGGCGACCGAACATCCATTAGTTAAACCAATCTCTTGCGAGTTTATCAAAAAAGTTAACTGAATGGAATCGCACGGAATTTGGCAACATATTCTATCGAAAAAATGCCTATTAGCTAGATTGGAAGGCATACAGTGGGCCATGGAATATAGAGATATGGACTCCCTCTGAGATTTAGAACATCACCTTAGAGATGATCTCATCCAAGTCCTCTACGAAGAGGACCTATTTTGGCACCAACAATCACGTTGCAATTGGCTAACCTAGGGCGATCGTAACACGCAATATTACCACACAGTCACCATGAAGAAGTGAAAACAACTCAAGGTGACTCAACTCCACGACACAAGGCAACATTATCTTCGACCCTACTAGGTTATGTACGATGGCACGAGATTATTATCAGATGCTATTTACGGCGGGAGAGTTACAGGCGGCACCATTTCCTTTACCAGGTCACTTTCCTAGACTGGACGAGGACTCTATTGGTACACTCAATAATCCAGTTCAGCCAAAAGAGGTGAGACAAGCAATATTTGCCATGCACCCGAACAAGGCCCCAGAGGACAATAGGTTTCATGCTCTTTTTTATCAAAAACAATGGCCAGTGGTGGGTGAAGCGATCACCGAATTCATTCAAAAGATATTCAGATTGGAACATTGTGAATCGGACCTGAATAAGACAATAATTATAGTGATCCCTAAAGTTCCCTCCCCTGTTAACCTCGACCAATTCCAACCTATTAGCTTATGTTTCGTTCTTTACAAAGCTATTACTAAGGTCATTGTTAACAGATTAAAGCCCTACTTGCATAAAATTGTTTCCTTCAATCAGTGCAGCTTCGTCCTTAGGCGACTAATCACTGACAATATTATTATCGCACAGGAAGTAATCCACTCCATGAAGAGACAAAAAGGGAAGAGAGAGGTTTCCTAGCTATCAAAGTCGACCTGGAAAAGGACTATGACTGGCTCAATTGGAACTTCATTCTTCATACTCTTCGAGACATCGGACTACCGGATGCCTTGATAAGTATCATTATGAAATGTATCTCTACAGTATCCATGCAGGTCTGCTGGAATGGCTCGCTGTCAGAACCGTTTAACCCAGGTAGGGGCATCAGATAAGGAGATCCTTTATCCCCGTACTTGTTTGTGTTATGTATGGAACGATTAGGACACTTAATCAACCACGCAATAGCTCAGGGGGCGTGGAAACCGGTTGTGTTCAATAGAGGTGGTCCCCTAATCTCCCACCTAGTTTTTACAGATGACTTGATTCTATTTGCTGAGGCTTCAGCAGAACAATTTCAAATCATTTCCATCATCTTACATACCTTTTGTTAGGCCACAGGGCAGAAGGTTAGTAAGGAAAAAACTCATGTCTATTTTTCAAAAAATATATCTCGCGATCGCGTTCATTCCCTAAGCCAACAGCTTGGCTTCAGACAAACTAACCAGCTTGGTAAATACCTAGGAGTGCCATTACTCCATGAACGAGCAACCAGACGCACCTACCAATATATACTAGATAAGGCCCAGTAAAAATTAGACGGGTGGGGCACCAAATTTTTGTCACTAGCTGGTCAGGTTACATTAACACAATCAGTAGTAAATAGTTCGACTTCCTCGGCAATTGTGTGACAACTTAGAGAAAATCATGCATAACTTTATTTGGAGGTCCAAAGTTAGATAGAGGAAGATGAATTTGGTAGACTGAACGTCGGTCTACTAACCTAAAAGTGTGGGGGGCCTAAGGATACGACGAGTTAGATCTACCAATGATGTGTTGCTTACCAAGCTTGGATGGAGGTTACTGACATCTCCATCAACTTACTAGGTCCAAATTTTATTAGAAAAATACCGTTATGACAGTGGCACCATTGCCCACAACCTCCACATTAACGGGGAGTCCTAAGTTTGGCGCGGTATCGCTTCTATATGGCGATTTGTGCTAAAGGGTGCTAAATGGCAGTTGGGCAATGGATCCATCATCAACTTTTGGACAGATGATTGGGTGGAAGGTTGGGGCCCTCTGTACCAACTTACTATTTCGTCAGTACCAGCCGACTACTTGCATGAGAAAGTTCAAAGCTACGTGGACATGTGTGGTAGATGGCGGTGGGATAAAATTAAACACTTCTACCTGCATCAATCTGTATGACTTTAGCAGAGATATGACCACCAAACCCAAACTCCGAGGTGGATCGTATCATTTGGAGGCCCGATCCATGGGGTATGTTTACTGCATCCTCAGCGTACACACTCATCAAAGATGACGGAATAATGGCGCGCTCTTGACTATGGCAAGGGATTTGGAAGTGGCCGGGTCCACAGCGAATTAAATCGTTCTTATGGCTAGTCGCCAAGGGCAAACTCTTGACTAATCAGCAACGCGAGACACACCACCTATCTACTGATAATCACTGTGACTTTAACAGAAACATCGAGATAGTTTTACACACATTACGTGATTGTCCAAGAGCCCGCAATTTCTGGGCTCAATTCCCCATAAAGACTGTAAACTATAAGTTCTTTCGTCAAGATGTCGATGTCTGGCTAATGTCAAATCTCCACAAACACTGCCTCGTGAGGAACTTGGAATGGCTTATTATTTATGGTGTTTCATGTTGGTTTTTATG
This sequence comes from Erythroxylum longipes, assembly GCA_027563885.1. Taxonomy (NCBI): domain Eukaryota; kingdom Viridiplantae; phylum Streptophyta; class Magnoliopsida; order Malpighiales; family Erythroxylaceae; genus Erythroxylum; species Erythroxylum longipes. The sequence continues at coordinate 20,847,949 of JAOQMS010000004.1, read as the reverse complement.
GCATTGGCGGAATCAACATCTCTTCTAGAGTCAATTCAAGTAGCTTACTGCCACCATGGCTACTGCAATTGTAATCAACTACGTGGAGGGGATTGCGAAAGCAGCTCTCATCACTAATCGAACGAATTCGGGTTAAGAACTCACATTCACAAGGCATGTGGGATCTACAAAACCACCAGCAGGGTGGGTTCGCCTCAACATTGATGGCGCCTCACACCCCTCTACCCGGCATGCCACAACAAGGGACCTGATCCGAGACTATGCTGGAAACTGGGTGAGTGGCTTTATTCACAATATTAGAATGGGGTCTCCGCTAGAGGCAAAATTTTGAGGTATTCATATGGGCTTAGGGCTGGTTTGGAATCTTGGGTACCGAAAGGTAGAAGTTGAAGTGGATTCCTTGGAGGTTATTACTATCTTATTGTCCTCGTTACACATGTCTAATATAACGCACCCTTTACTCAAGGCGATTCGAGCTATGCTCAACAGACAATGGGAGATCGGCTTCAAACATGTCCTCCGTGAAGGCAACCACTGTGCGGATAGGCTAGCTGCTCTGGCAAAGTCATTAGGGACGGGCATGACAGTTTTCCACTCTCCACCCGCTGATGTTATGGACATCTTTATCCAGGATATGGCTGGGATCACTTTCCCCAGAAGAGGAGTGTAGTTAGGTTGCTTTATTACTAGTTTTTTCTTTCCTCTATAAACAAAAAAAAAGTTGCAGGGTTAAAGAATATAGTGAACCGGTATGATTCTCACCTAAACGATGAACCGTATCAGTTAAATGGCATAGTAGCCAAACGAGTGGGAACAAGACAAAAGAGCCAATGTACTCTTTAGTAAATAAATGATCTTAGCTATAATAACAATTCCGGATGTTTCATATATAAGATTTTATTGCAACATTTTCTTTAATTTTGTTACCTTTTTATATGTAGCAACAAATTAATGTAGTTGTTGCTTTATAATATAATGAAAGGAAATACTTTAAAAAAATGTTGCCATATATTAATTTTAGCAACACATTTTTAAATTGTTGCAAACAAGTCATTCCCTAAAGCACTTTTTGTCGTAGTGAGAGTAAGGAGCTGCGAGAAAAGGATGAAAGTCATTAGCTTCACAAATTTTGTTAAACTTCAAGGAAGTGAACTCTCCTCTTCTATTTGTTCTCAAAACTTTGATGAAAAATCCACTCTCATTTTCATCTTAGGCTTTGAATATTTAGAAGGCTCCAAAAGCTTCATCTTTGTCCCTCAAAAAATAAACCCAAGTTTTGTGAGAAAAATCATCAATAAAGAGTAAGGATGGCTTAATTAGGCAACAAATATCAACATAAACCAGTTGAAGCAATTTGATGACTCTTTAAGTGGACTCCTTTAGAAAAGGCCTTCTCACTTACTTCCCTAAGAGGCATCCTTCACATAACTGATTGAGTTGATTGATGAGAGGCAACCCATCCACCATGTGCAATTTTGCTAATAAATTTAATCCTTCAAAATTTTGATGACCAAATCTTATGTGCCAAAGCTAAGAGGAATCTTTGACATATGTCTTTAAGCACCTTTGAAGATCAACATCGATATTAAGTAAGAACATTCTATTTTTTGAAATAGGAACCCTTGTTATCAAATTATGCACTTTATCTTTCGAAGTACAATAAGCATCTTTTAATTTGATATCAACCTATACTCCAACAATTGTCCCAAGGTTAAGATATTTACTTTTAGAGAAGGAACATAATAGACATGTGAAATAAGTTTATGGCCACCATTTTTTGTAAGGAAAAGAACATCACCTTTGCCTTTAATGGGAACTTTTGAATCATTGCCAAAAATAATTTTACCATTTTGCTTCTCATCAAGATCCTTGAATAACTACTTGTTTTCCCTCATATGATTGCTTGCACCGTGGCAAGATACCACCTAAATTCATTTTTATTGCCTTTGTTGGCCAATAACAAGAATTGCTCTACTTATTCTCCTTTTTGTTTCCGTAAGATGAGCCTTTCTTTGATTGCTAGTAGAGCTCCAACATTTATAAGAATAATAACTATATTTATGATAATTATGCATTAAATATTAGATTTGTCATATGACAATTATACATTAAATATTAAATTTGCCATACCTTCTTCCACCTCCTCTCCTATGACAAATCGCCATAGCTTCCAACATCTTGATTTTTGTGATTGCTAGCTTGATTTTTCACTATTAAATTGATATGTGTTTCTTCCTCTTCCTCTTCATGTTCCATGATCACGACTGTGGTTATTATGATTTCTACCCTTTTCATGGACTTGACCTCAACCTCTTCCTCTTCCTTATGAGTTAGAGGACCTTTGTTTTTTGTCTTTCAAAGAAACCTTAACTTGAAGTGCTTAAACTATAGACTCCTTCTTCTTCAATCTTTCTTCATAAGCTTATAAAGAACCTTGTAATTTATTAATTTTCGTGCCTTCCAAGTCTTAGGATTGTTCAATAGCCATAGTAACAAGATCAAATTTTGAATCAAAAGTACGAATAATTTCCTCCACCACTAGAGCATCTTTTAATTTTTCTCCATATCCACTCGTTTGATTGGTAGTTGTCAAGACTCTTTTAAAATAATCATGAAGGGATTTGGACTTCTTCATTTGCAAGGATTCAAACTCACCTTTCAAAATTTAAAGACACCTTTTTCACCTTGTCAACTCCTTTGTAAACAATGTGAAGAATATCACAAGCTTGCTTTGCCTTTTTTGCACTTGATCCTTTCTCGAACCTTTCATTCATCTAATGTCGAATGACCAATGCTAAGAGCATGTTGATCCATTTTACGATTGCCTTGCAACATGTTCCTTTGGGCTTTATTCAACTCTCCTTCCTTTGTTGATTCTTCATATCCTTGCTCTATCGTCTCTCATGCATATTAAGAGCCAAGAATTGCCTTTATACAAATAAATCAATTATCATAATTCTCTTTTGTTAGTTTGGGAATTGTAATAACAGAGTTAGATATTTTTCAAATAACTAGGCTCTAATATCACTTTGTAAGAAAATAAGGAGATAATTAGAAAAGGGAGAACACTCAAACTCTCTTCATAAATTCATATCTTGGCTTGGTTTCAAATGTACTAGTACATAAGGTATTTATAGTTGTACAAGATACCTCATAATAGATAAGATACAATGATCTTCTTTAATTCAACATAACTCCTAGAAATTACAAGTTCTTGGATGCAGAGATACATGCATAAGAAACATACATAATCGAGTTTACTTAATTTTTCTACTAACATAGTTGCTTCATTTTCCAAAATATATAGATTCATGTCTCCTAATTGTCGCCGGTGTATCAAGGCTGAAAATATACGCGTAACTCTATTATTGTTGGCTTTTTTTATGTTCCGAAAATTTCCTACTGCAAAAGAGAAATTTCATTTTTAATTTCCCTATGATACAAGTGTGGGTCTGAGAAGAGTAGAGGCATATAATAGACTGTTGGTTATGCTTAGGGGAACTGTAACCGACAGTAGTTTCCTATGGAATAAAGAGAATGTGTCTTTCGTCATTTGACTAGCCTCACAACAAACAGAAAAACGAAAAAGTATAGACCTAGAACTATCATTGTTCTGCCACCTTCAATAGATGTTCCTAAGGCATTGGAATACCATATGGATCAATTACTGAAGGATAGAATACATGATGCTAGCTTTTATACATGCTCTAATTGCCATCCTAAAGTATTCCGTCCTTTCTTTGTGGTGTCAACATTACCTTTTACTATTAGACTGAATAAACTAATTTTCTTGTGCTTCTTTTTAAACATATCAGATTTTATTATATGATCGAGCTCTAATATCTCATTTATTCTAATTAAGTCTTAGTTTAGGATATTAATCCCCTTGATCAATTGGGTGTTAAAGAAGCAACAAACTATGAGATTTCATTGGAGGCATTGAGTGACATGTACGGACAAGAAGCCAAGGGGAATGCATATTTCGTACGAATCTTAACATGGTTTAAGTGATTGGTCGTGTAAGCGCTACTATGGGCTTCGGACAGCTGTAAGATCTAATTCTCTGACTCAATGGAATTGCCTTGTGATGTGTCAGCAGGAATAACCAGGCTCTCCATTTTATGCCATTCCGACGGCAGTCGCACAGATAGAGGGTCTGGAATATCATGACTTTATAGCTCAATAGCGAAATAAATACGAAAGCAGTCTCTTGATCTTTCCTGCTCGATGCATAGTCTATGCCAGCTTTTCTGGCCAGCTCTAAAGTAATTGCCTCGTCGTGTTCTAACGCTTTGACTTGATCTTAGTTACGCATATTATTAAGCGTGCGCTTATTTAATGAGTATGAAAAAAAGAGAATAAGTATGAAATGAAATATTAAATTTATTAAGGGAATATAATTATAAAATTATTATTTTGAATACTTATTTTTGAGTAATACCTCATTCTTCTCATAACTAGAGAAATGAATATCATTATTTTATAAAGTGTCCTATTATGAATAACTTAGTAGTTCTTTTTTTTAAATTTTTTTAATACTAATTAATTAAATACAATTAATTAATTATAATATAATTAATTAAAATAATAATATTAATTTATTTATTTATAGATAATTAATTACAATATAATTAATCAAAACATAATCTATTCATTAATTAAAATATTGTAGATTCCCTAAAATGATTTACTGTAGGACATAAACTAATCATATTCTTGGCTTATAAACCATGCTAGTGAAGTACACGAAGAATCAATCTGAAGCCAAAACTTGGCATAGTATTATATGCTCTGAAAAGTAGTTCCTACTTTGAAATTCCATTCTTCTTAAAATGAACTTATATATAGAAATGGAGAAAGAGAGAGATAGGATCACTTTTTTTTAATAAGTAAAATTGTATTAATAAATTAAATAGGAAGTTACATATGAGATCAAGAATAACTAGCAGGTCATGCAGTGGTAAAGTTTAGAGAATAAAGCTCAGTTACATCCACGACATCGTTTAGAGGCAAATATAATAATTTCAACTAGTACAATGACAGCATATGGAACGAGAGTCACAGAAGCTTAATACTACCACCAGATGAAGAGTTAGGCAAATTTGGAAAGCTTAGAACATGTTTTCTCTCTTTCAAACAATTCCTACCAAATTAGGGTTTGGAAGATGATCGTCGATCGCAGCAGGAGAAGGTGCTACAGCAGATGGAAAGAGAGGATCTTCAAAAATACGCTTCATATTTTTGGAATTGACGTAGTGTAAGGATCGGAGTACTCAACTTCCACAGATGCACTCCATGCATCAAAGACAAAGGATGCCTCTTACTTAGGTACTAACTTGTAACTTGAGTTGATTTCCTTTTTAAAGAATTTAAACCTCTGTATGTTAATAGATTCTCTATGATAAGGCTAGATTAGGGCAAAATCGGTCAGACCTTATAAAACATAGGAGTTTCTCTCTGATTTCGCCAACTAGAGAGAAGAGAACCTTATCTCGTAAGCGATGTGTGTTCTGAAATCTTCTGATTTTTCTCTCTCGCCAAATCTCCTTAATGGATGAGGCAGAGGAGATGACATAGATCTGTTTGTTATAGTTGGAGGTATGATTCACCCTCTGAAACCAATCTAGAGATTCCCCAAAAGTGGTCCCAACATTAGATATAAGACACAATTCCTATATTTTCTCCCATATGAATCGGGAGAAGGGGCAAAGGAAGAAAAGATGATTCCTAGATTCTTCTTCTAACTCACAGAGAACACAAATAAAGTTAGAGGTACTATAGTGCAGTCTGTCCATTGTACTTAGCTTATTCAGCATAGTAAGCTAAAGAATAATGGAATACCTAGGCATAAGAGCCTTATGCCAAATGATAGGGAACCATGGCTGTCTTGGGTGATTCTAATTCTCCCATTTCCTAAATTTCGCAAGTTGGAAGGTATTAGGAGGGAGATTAAAGCATTGAAATGAGTCCTCTCTATCCAAATTAGGGTGGTAATGAGGAGTGAGATATTATAATTCCCTTGGAATATTCCATTGGCCCCTTAAGATGATGGATTTAACTTTCTAATTGATAGGAAGGCCATTCCAAATCTGAAGAGCTTGAGGAAATATGATAAGGGGTCCTTTACCCATCCAATTATCGAACCATAGGAATTCTTTTTCACCATTTCCAACCTTACAAGTCACCGAAGGTTGTAAAAGGGGTCTTAACTTTAATAGTTGAATCAAAGACTAAGAAAAGGAGGTTTTAAAAGAGATAGTCTAAAGACTATAACCTTAAGGATATAGGTATGAAACTAGCGGGTCCAAAAAGGATGCTTATCCAATTGAATATTCCACATATTTCTGATTAAAGCTGACCTATTAGAGGAGGCAATAGAGATCAAACCTAAGCCCCCTTCTTCTGGCAATAGAGACCAAACCTAAGCCCTCTTCTTCCTTCCTTTTACAAACTTCTGACCATTTCACCTTTGCAAAGTATCTGTCTAAATTAAGGTTTCCCCAAAGAAATCTTCTAAATAGCTTCTCAATGGTTTTGATAACTCCTTTAGCAAGTGAAAAGTTAGAGGACCGGTAGACATAAAGGGAATTGAGTATATATTTAATAAGTTGCAATCTTCCGCCAAAAGACAGAATCTTATTAGCCCACCTACTCAATCTTCTTTATATTTTTTATCAAAAGGAAGCATTCAGAGAATTTATCCTTTTAGTGGTAATCAGAAGACCTAGATAAGTTAAAGGAGCTTACTTCCTACACAACCCTGTAATTGTAGAGATACGACCTTCCATCATAGTGGCACTATTAGCTAGGATGAAATGGCCTTTTGTAAAGTTAACCTCCAATCCTGAAATATCTTTGAACAAAGATAATGTCGAGATGAGTAATTCAGTAGGTTTACCATGGGCCTTGGGAAAAAGAAATAGGTCATTCGCAAAGCATAAGTTGATAAGCTCTACCCTCTTACATTTACTGTGATATTTGAAGTCCTTACTCGTACTTACATTCTACATAATCAATTGTGTTAGAGCTTCCATGCATATGATAAAGAGATAAGGAGAGACAGGATCACCTTGTCTAAGGCCTTTTGCACTCTTAAAGGATCAGTTGGTCTTCCATTAACTAGAATGGAGTATGATGGAGTGGTTATATAGGCCTCAACCCATTTGAAAAACTCATGAGGGAAACCCAAAAGACTTAGGGTCTGTAGGATAAAATTCCATTCTACATGATCAAATGCTTTCTTGAAGTCCACTGTAATGATATAATTAGGAGGACTATTCTTTCTCTGATACCCTTTCATTAATTCTTGGACAATGGAGATATTATCCCCAATCTGTCTTCCATATAAGAAGGCACTTTGATTATCTAAGATTAGGGAATCCAGTACTGCCTTCAACCTATTTACTAGAATTTTAGAGATTACCTTGTAGAGGAAATTGGTGCATGCAATAGGCCTGTAATCATTCAATGAGAAAGAACAAGAGGATTTAGGAATCAAACAAATATGACTTTTGCTAATCTCTTTAAGAAGAATACCGCTAGAGAAGAATTCCAAAATGGCACTCTTAACTATAGGGCCAATGTCCTGCCATGTTTTTTGAAAGAAATGTCCATTAAATCCATCAGATCTAGGAGCTTTATTACGCTACATTTAGAACACGAACTCCTCGATTTCTCTATCCTCCACTGGTTTAATGAGTGTTGCAGCTTGCTCCTATGAGATCTTAGTATGAATGATGGCGCAAAGAGGGGTAGGAGTGGCCTGGGAATGGGTAGAACCATAGAAGCTCTTAAAGTATCTCTCTGCTTCCTTTAGTAGGTCTTCTTGTTGGGAGATTTCAACTCCATCTTGTAACTTGGGAGAAAAGATCCTATTAGAATTCCTTCTATCTAACATGGAGTTAAAGAAGAATTTAGAGCACCTTCTCCTTTGATTAGCGAATAGACCTTAGCTCTTTATTCCATTATACTATCATGATCTTTGACTTTGGATAATATGATATTAGAAGGGTCTTATGAGTGTTCAATAAGATAGGATTTGAAGGATCAAAAGCAAGCTTAGCCTGAATAGATTCCCACTCTGCTCTAGTTGTGGTAACAGCTTGTTGTGTTGATGTGGTTCTTCTGCTCATTAGATATTTCATCATCATCTTAATAGCCTTTAGCTTCTAGGTACACTTGAATTGGCGTGTGCCTTCAACTAAAACCTCCAAGCCCTTCTGAAGATCTTCGAAAAAGTCATTATCATCCAGCAAAAATTTATTAAACCTAAAAGGACCTCTTCGGCCTTGATGTTGGAGTAAAATCTCAATTTGCATAAGTGTATGATCTATTAATAGAGAATCCATGAACGTAGATACACTATTAGGAAACTGAGTAAGCCATTATCTATTCACCATAATACGATCCAATTTCTTCCTCAAAGCCCATCTAGTAGAATGCTTATTACTCCATATGTAGAAATGATCATGGGACCTAAGGTCAAGAATATCCAATTTACTCACACAGTCATAAAAGTTGGTCGAGAAATTTCTCAAGCTAAAGTTTCCATTAGCTTCAATTCTATATAAAGTAGAATTGAAGTCGCCACATAGAAGCCAAGCGCCATTTACAACCTTCTGAAACTCAGATAAACTTTTCTATAAAAGCTTCCTTTGGAATACATGATTGGCACCGTAGATGAAAGAAGAAAATTTTTCAACATTTGCTTGAATGGGTTTCCATTTCAGGTGAATAAATTGCATTTCAGTAACAAAAAGTTGGACATCCACCAACACAAGATCGTTAACCAATAATGATTCTCCCATAGACGTGAGCTTGATGATTGGAAATAAATTTCCATCTAAAGCCCAGTTTATTCATTAATCTAATATTCGCAGATCTGATTTTAGTTTCAAAAAGAGCGAAAATCTATGGATTTATGCTATAAACAAAATCTCTTAAAGCTGTAAACTTTTTAGGGCAGTTAATTCCCCTCAAATTCCATGCAAAGACTTTCATAATCAAAAAGTGTTGTTTTTAAAGCTCTTACCTTTGCTCCTATTAGATTTTCCTTTTGTAGCTATCAAAATTTCCAGCCATCATCCTTCTTATCCTTGAGAGGAGAAGAAGTGGTAATCAACTTCTTTTGCATTTTAGAGATATCAACAGAGATACCTGAGGATTCAACTACACTAGTATCATCGCTCTTGTCAACAGGAGTACTATCAGCTATAACAGAGTCTCCCTCAACGATATTGTTTTACCACTATATGCTTTAACAGATTCCCCTAGTCCATCAGCCGGAAAACCATCTTCATCATCTTGAACATTTGAGTTTGTGCTCAGTACTGATACCTTAGGCAGTCCATCATCTTGGTAGATGCTCTTCTCACCCATTAGCTCCATATAATCACCTTTTTGGAAGGTTTTACCCGTAGGAAGACATTGTTTACCTAGAGAGTTAAGTGAGGGCTTACATTGATATTGAAATGTCACTTGATTCTGATATAGAGATTCATCAAGTCCCAATATCATAATCGGGATAGATTCAGGAAGCTGGTTGGATATATCCATGTTGATGCATATTTAAGCATAACCCAGCCTCTTCCTATTTACGGTATGATCATCCAAACATAGGGGTTTGCCTAGATAATGACCAACCTTGCTTAGACCTTTAGTAGTCCAACATTCAAAGGGAAAATTATAAAGATTTACACACATTGGAACAAGTATTTTTTTGTTGCAATCAATCTCAAAACCTGGCTGCCAAGGCTGTAAGAAAAGTGAAAATTTTGACACATGCCATGACCCTTCTTCCATTATCTTGAGTGCTTGAGATTTAGAAGAAAATATGAACAATAGATATTTATCTTCTGCTATAACTGCTTCAATAAAACCTTTATTTCTCCATACTGATTGTGCCCATTTTTGAATAACAGGAAATGTCGGTCTTTAATCCCTAAAAGAACCCTATGTGGGAGTTCTCCCAGGATTTGGCGCCTTCTTATAGAACTTCCAAATCTGGGATACAATAATGCGACTAGCATCAATCGTGTGTGGACAAAAGTGCAGAGAAAGGTTTGAGGAGCCACCTACCACCTGCTTCCAAGTTCTCCTTGCTGGTATTGGACTGGTCGATAAAGAGGGAGGCAAAGGTTGGGTTAAAGTAGAGGAGGGAAGTGCAGGGAGAGTAGAAGGAGCTAGTAAGAGAGGAGAGTGAGAAGTTGGTGCAGCAGAAGAGATGGAGGGTAAGGGTGAAGAGTTGTGAGCTTTCAGTGCAGCACCTGGGTTTAAAGGGAAGGGTAAAGGAGGAAAATCCTCCATGGAGTTGTTTTGTTATGTAGTGGGTTGGGGAGACAGTGGTATCTATATAGGTAGCAGTTTTTGACAGGTAGGAAAAGTGGAAAGGTGCATATGCCAAATGAGGGGGGGAAAAAAGAGGGCGTGAGGGAGGAAAAAGAAAGAAAGACTTTACTGTCCTAGGCTGTCAAGCAGAGAACACAAGGATGATCGAAAAACAAACTGAAAGAAAAGGATGTAGATGGATCTCAGGGAAGAAGGGAAGGATGAAAGGAGCACCTCAAAACTGTGAAGAGGTTAAGAAGTGTGAATAGGAAGGAGGAGTGAGGATGCTAAAGCTTAGAGAGAAGACAGAGAACCTCTCTCTAACCCATCCTTCTCTTTTCTCACATTTTTTTATCTTCGATGTGAGTACTTCAACATAATAACCCATAATGATAGTTGACATTATTTTCTCTTAGTCTCTGCCAAACCCAATAGTCTATATTTTCAATTTATATACGATTTCATACCTCAGAAGCATGCATATTTTCAATTTATATACGATTTCATACCTCAGAAGCATGCATATGACAACATAATTTTGGGATTTAATGTTGGAATCGGTACACAATCTTGGAGATCAAGATTTTATAAATAACGGTTGATTAGAACACAATTGATTGCATAAATTAGAATTTGCATGGAACTCTTTGTGACCCCTTATGGTTAGTTAAATAAGTTGAAGTTGTCACTGATTTTCCAAAACATCCACTTGTAAGAAAGGAACTAAGTACTTGAAGTCAACCTTCGCCATCTACAGTGAACTTTAGTCACTTAAATATTGTTTATACATGATTGGTAGAGAGAGAGAGAGAGAGATTTCATCCATGTACCTACTTCATGTCTTCCTTAATCCTAAACTTTTATTGAAATCACCAGCCAATGCATTTAGAAAAATGATTAATCCTGACAAGAGTTGACATCAAATAAGTTTTTGGGAGAAAAGGCATAAACAAAATTCTAGGAAGATATGGACTAAGAGCTTTCCCCAATTTGTGGACAATTTGGCCCTCTACAGCATGGTCTTGATTTGCAGCTTACCTAATAGAAATAAAGAAGCATTATTTAAAGAGACAGACTTGCTTTAAGTTGTACATATCACTCCTGACGTTCAAGGAATGAGACCATATATATAAAATAGAGTTTAAATACCTCCTTCTCATTGACTTTTGGCACTCATAGATACTGTATTTTGCTTGTTAGACAAAGGTAAACTTCAAAATCGACTAAACTTGAGTAAGCCTAGAATTGAACGTCTTTCTTCTCAAAGAATATATTGCTAAAGGTTTGATAATCTTAACAATGGTCCACTTAAAAATGTCACACTACCTTACCCTATAAAAGAAAAAAGTAAGAGAAGCAATAAATCATGGCATATATTTTAAGTAGAGTATTTCTATTTAATCGATATTGATCATATCTCATAACTTGACGCAATTTGAGTAGATTTTGGTCACCTTTTGAACCGAGCGAGCAGTTTGCTTTTTGAATAATGCAATCTGATTATTGCTTGAGCAACAATTTCGATGTGAGTGATGAAACTAAAAAATTTAGCGTTCCATTTTCCTTTCGAGAATAAAAGAAACTAGCATTAATTTGGCAAGGTAGGAAGTTTGTTTCAACAAAGTCCAATCAATCGTATCAATTGTTGGGGCCCTCTTGCACACCCAATGCTTTTGAAGAATAGTAAAAACAAAAAAGGAATTGGTAGCTTTTAGTGGTTTAAATTAAACGTAGTATTTGTCTTCCGGCTGCTATTTAGTTATTATTGTCTGCATACAGTAATTGGTCACATGATACTGATAGAGTATTTAATCTAGTATGCGTATGAACCTAGGAGAAGAAAAGGGTCAACAAATTCCAATATTTTATGAGAAATTTTAGGATATATACAACATGCAATCTCTAATTATTGTTCCTTGTTTACAGGGGTTTGATAACTTATTTTTCATATTGAAGTTAGTTTATTTGCCTTTCCATTTTGACACTTTCATGATACAATTCAAATACCGTCTAGGTTAAACAAAGTTCTTATGCTCATACTTGCGGGTCAGCAATGATGTGCAAGCCAATCTAAGCTTTATGCACACCAAGGTTAAATATTAGTACAACTCTTTTAATTTGATCCTAAAGAATAAGCTCACTGGTAATGGCAATATTGCTATAGAAATTTTGAATTTTGAATTTTTTTCTCCTCCTCCTTTTATTTCTAGTTTCAATTAACAAATAAAAAACAAAGAAAACATTGTCACAAAAAGAAATAAAGGGACGAAATGTCAAATGTACAGTATCAGTCTGATGTGAGCCCAGTTCAGTTGTGGGGAAAGGAAAAGAAAAGAAAAGTATATATACTTCCATCGTCGGGACTTCCCCTCAAGTCAAAGAAATATTTCCTGGGGAACCGTCCAAGCGGAAAAGGCCACCCTCCTGTCCATTTATATTGCTGTCGTCTTTTTCCTTTATTGATTCGTTAACATTTGATTTACGAGATGGCGTGGCCCCCATCACTAATTGGTGCAGTAATATGACGATTAAACCCTTCTCTTATTCTCGTATTTTCAAAACAGCACTGCGAAGACCAAAGCCAAAGGAAAGCAATAAGTACCATTTAACAGCATTTATATAAATTACATACAGCCCTCAACAGACGTATTTGTGCCGAGGAAACAATTAATAAAACATGCTTTACTTTGCTTAATATTTTAGCAAATTAATCTCGAGTACTTTCAAAAAGATTGTTATGTAGAAATCCTAATTCCGATCAATGAAAAAATAGTTGAAATTTGTACTAGCTAGTTACATAAAATTAGTTGATATGTGATATACACTAATTATTTAAGTATACTTTTTGACAGTTCATATATTACGTTTTTCTTACACTTCATTCTTTTGTCGGTATTCTTGTTCTGGAGTCTTCTCATTCCTGTGGATTTCAACTACAAAGAAGCTTACTTTGTTAAAAAATAAGAGGAGAATTAAGGATTCTACTACTCATTTTAGAATGGTGTAAGGAAAGGAAGAAAATCCCAAACATTACACTCAAAGGTTTAGTGTGGAGGCCACACAAATGTCTAATATATACACCATAATTAAAAAAAGTATTTATGAAAAGGTTTACTCCATCATTAACTTATATGGAAGTTAAGGGGGTTTGATTGAATTCAATTAAAAAATAAATTAAATTGAAGTTAAATCAAACCAAGCAATACAAAATTGCTAGCATTAATTGATGGGTTTCAAATTCAGTTTGCGATTTAATCTTGATCTTTAGACGAATGTACATAATCAATTGACATGTTATTCTCGAACCTCTCCTTGAAACTATTAACTGTAGATTAACAATAAGCTATGTTATTCCCAAATTTTTCTTATGTTGTATCTAATTAAAACAAACTCTTTAATTAGGTCTAACTATCAGATAATCCATAATGAGCTCTCTAGATTTAATGTGTCAACCATATTATGTGATAGAAAAATAAGAATCATATAGCCTGGGGCATTTAACCTATACAGTGTTATCCCTAATGATGCTTGATCATTAGTTTATCACAAGTGAATCAGATGTACAACAATTATGTATTGCAATCTAGATTTTGGCAATGAAACTATACATGAATAATCTAGTAGGCCTATCTAAATTATTCATACATAAATCCAAAACATTAAACACAGAATAATATAGTCAATTCTAAAAGAGAGTTATGAATAACATCATTAGTTTAATTAATTCCCAAACATGTTCATCGACCTTGATATTCCTTTTGAATTGGAAAATTGAAGTTTAACTCCCTATAACTCTCAAAAAGGAAGGAAAATAGCCTCTTTTTGAGTTTATACTCTCTTCATGCTTTTTGGCCTCCTAAATGTCCTTTTATAGTGTAAAATTACAGTTGCATAGTTATATACGATCAACTATAAAGACATGTAAGTGATTATGTATGCTAATTTGATAGAATTCGTAGAGTTACATGGTCTCACAAAGATACACAGCCAACATATACGATAGTGTAAGTCACCTACACGACTGTATAAGTCCTCATACAGGCATGTGGATCTTAGGGTTGGTTGTTACAACGTCTTTAAGTTTGTACACACTTCTAGTGAGCTACATGTTCTTATACACCGATGTGTAAGTCACAATAACTTCAATTCTTCCATTCTTTGTCCCCTTTTAAGCCTAACTCATATATTTCTTACTTCATGAAGGTAAATAAGAAAGAACATCAATAGAACGACACTAATGATGTGAATTAGCTTGTTTTGGTTCTTGTTTCTTCAACTTGTACCTAAAGCAAATATAAACTAAAATAAGTATCTTAAGCCCAACATAACATTAATCAATAAACATTAAGGAATATATATATCAACAATTAAGAACCTATCACTAATACACCCTTATTGTAACTGAATACATTCTTTAACCATATAATTAATTATGTCAAGAACAAGATATTATAAATCTCTCAAAGCTATTGGTGGGCTACCTTGGGTATAAGAATCCAAAAAAGATTTCCATTTCACAAAGACTATAGACACAAGACTAATGAACAAAAGCTTATAAAAGGCCATTGATTCATTATTAAAAAAAAGGCATATCGAGCAATTTGTTACTAAGAAATAGAAGGTTTGAGAAAGAAGGAGATGTAGCAATAGGTCTTATTCACAAGAGCGTGAGAGCAAGTTCGTAGTCTCATTGAGGCTTAAAGTGATTAATACAATTGTAATTGGAGACTTAAAAGTGAGAAAGACATAAATGAAGAAGTTGAATATGAAGGCCTAAAGCATTCATTAAAATTATGAATGAAGTGAAAAGAAAATGCAAGTATGCAAAATCATATTCAACGAAGAAGATCTTGAGTTAGGGAATCCCGAGTAATGATTACTACAACCCTAGAAAACTATAAGATGAGTAGAGTCTTAGTGGAGAATTTTAGTTTTGTCAACATCTTATTTTATGTTAGTTTCATTACACTAGGATTACTTAATAAGAGATTTTAATAAATGTATTATGCATTGCACCTATTTTGTATGTAAATGTATGATATAAACTCTTGCAATGCACAATACATTTATTAATGAAACTAACATAAAATAAGATGTTGACAAGACATCAATAGACAACCACATTATCTTGAATTAAAGCTAATACTTATGATATATCATCTTATTAACTTAGTGCTCTACCATTCCCCTTTAAACAAAAAGGTCCTAAAAAGATTATAATTTTAGGACGGTGATGTTGGTAAATTTTATGATCTAATAGTTTTGTCAAGGAATCACCCAATTAATCAAATGAGTAAGCATAGAAAAATCCTAACATTAAAAAAATCCCAAATTAATATCTCCATCAATCCTCTGTTAACAAAAATATAGGAGGCATTGTTTATAAAATTTTTCTAGTCTCATGTCATATGTGTATCTTATATGGAAAAGACCCAAAAAAATAAAAAGATTTGAAATTGGTACATGATATGTTGTAGAAGGTAAGGAATGAACAAACCCAACCTTTAGATGGAAAATTCACCAGGAGTAATTGTCTTACTAAATTGCATCATCTGTGTCCATCGCAAATTCTCTTTCTAATTTAGAACTTCAAACTATAACAATTTCTAACATGAAAAGAAGTATAATGGGTCAAGGTTCTTTAGATAAAAATTGTTATGATATAAAAAAAGAATACTAAGTAGTTGTCTTGGGTCTCTTTTTAAGAATGACTCTTTTGTTAATAGTGATTTAGCTCCTAAAAAATCAAAAAGATATAATACATATATGTATAGAGTTCCTTTATTGAAAATAAACATGATACTTGCTAACTCACCTGCTAGAGAAGTAGTTAGGTACTAAAAAACCAAATGATAAAGAAGGAAGGAAGTGCAATAAGCCCTCTCTTAGAATCAAGAAGAAGAAGTCTTCCACTAAAGAAGAAGAACAAAGACATGGTAAACTCTAGACACTATAAAAGAGAAAGGCCCATTTTAGGAGATGCAAAGCTAAATGTCGAACTTATCCTAGTTAACTTATGAAATTTTACCTCCTTAAACACTTATTTCTTACATAACTTTTTTTTGTAAATGAGAATTTTAAACTAGTTGAATGTTTACCTGTCCTTCCCTCTATCAAAGCTACCAAGAGTTTGGTGAAGAAGAGTTCTTGTGAATCAGAAGTAGAGGTTCAACCAGATTGTTTCTTTATAAATGATAAGTTGGTTACTTACTAAGAGAAAAGAGAAAGAAATGAACAAAATGGCAATGGAACACTAACCTTAATCCTAATTAGCACTCAATGTCTTATTAATTGTCATCACCTCTCTATCATTCTAGGACTTAACCTTTTTCACTCCATGGTAACATGAAATCTATAGAAGATAAGCCAAATGGTTCTATAATGAGGATAAGCTTTGTGCGTAGGAAGGTGAAGGACAAAAACAATCATTTCATAAGGAAATTGGAGATGGTGTGTTTCATGCATTCTTTTATTGATTTAACAATAGAAATTAATAAAACAAATGAAATCAAATTTAGAAAGAAAGGACAGAGAGAAACAGTAGCTAAATAAACGTAAAGGGATAAAATATGGAACCTGCAAATCTTTTTTACTTTTTGGGTCTTTGCCATATAAAATGCACATATGGAATGGGACCCACAAAAAATAAATTATGCCATCTGTACCTTTTAACGGAAGGTTGAAAGAGAAAGTTTGCACAATGTTAAGGTTCATTCTATATGTGCTGAACTTGTGTAACAAGATATGATCATGTCTTTGATGATCCAAATTATGACATGATCTAGTTCATATTAGGACTAAATTTTAACTTTCATTCTTTGCAAGTTAATCCTTTCTCCTTATATATAAAATTAATAATCTTTCTTTTCCTTCTATTTATAAAATCCATAACAAAAACACACAAACAAATTTTAACATTCTAAAAAGGATTTCAAAATAGTTATTACCCAAACAAATCTAAAGATAATAATCAAAATAAAATTAAACAAGCCAAACTAAATCTAAAATCCAAAAAATTATTTTTGATTAAAAGTAATTGAATGGAAAAAATTGAATTTTGTGAAAATTAAATTTGTTTAGGTTACCTCCTAACAAATACTTATTCAAAGTCATCAGCCGAATTCTTTCAGTCAATATTTATCACTATATAGGGTGATGGATGTGCAAAGAGTTGTATAGGTGCCATATGAAGGCATTCTTCCATAATTTGATAAGCCTTATCATATTCATGCTTTTCTATTCATATATGGTACCCTGTCATTTTTAACTTGTAACTCTCTTCCTTATATGATGCATAAATTCTGTGTACCTTTCTTGATGAATTTTTTGTATAAGTTTATAAGATTTAGAGTTTATAAAACTAATAATACAACATAAATCTTCTTAAGAAAGAGAAGGATATTTATCATCCATAATATGAAGATGTTGTTAAACAAATAATTTTTCCTACATACACCAAAAAAAGAAAGTTCCCTCTCATTAATAATAATACAACATAAATCTTCTTAAGAAAAAGAAGGATATTTATCATCCATAATATGAAGATGTTTTTAAACAAATAATTTTTCCTACATATACCAAAAAAAGAAAGTTCCCTCTCGAATGAATAGTGTTCCCTCTAAATTACACGGTAACTTTCCATTTTTAGAAGCTTTTTTGGTAGTTTCCAAGCTAAAGTTAAGTAACTTTCTTCTTAAGAAAGTTCCATGGAAGCCTCTGAGGGATGTTCATCTCCTATATGAGTGTAACATAATCATTTTCCTACCCAACAAGAGTCAATGGATGCTAACATTGTGAGAGAAATGAGTAGGTAGAAATTTGAAGGAATGAATGGAGCCAGGAAAACACGGAGAAATGTATTTTCTAGCATAAACCTCCCATGAAAAATCAAAACACTTCCCCTCCACCTTAGTTGATGGCATTGTCTCTCCTCCTCTCAAGATGCTTCAAAAAGGTGCAAAATATTAGAGTAACACTTCGATTGGCTTCTTCTTGAGTAAAAGACCAACTTTCCTTTTAAGTAGAACTAGGCTTAAACAAGATGGGGAAATAAGGGGCTAGACAAAATCTTGCTCACTGAGGGAGACACCTTTCTATTTAAATTCACATAAGGGGATAACATGTATAAGATAATGGAATCAAGCCCTTGGCATGTTGGAGGACAACCTTTGTTCATAAATGGGTTCCAGGTTTGGAATTTGATAGAAATAGCATTGAAATAGCATAGAAATAATTCCTTTGTGGATCAATTTTCATAATATACCTCTTAAATACTAGACTTTAGATGGTTTAAATTTTCTAGCTAGTTCAGTTACGAAACCTATTGCCATTAATTCAACTACTGCTAATCTAGAGAAGGTATGCTATGTAAGAATCTATGTGGAGATAAATCCTAAAGCTTTGTCTATTATGAAACTTAATCCTGTCAATGAACTAGTTAAAGCTAAAATCCAATTAACTTACAATTGGAAACATTAGTTATAAAAACCAATCTAGAAACCTATAGGGAGACTGTTGTCAATAGGGGACTACTATGAGTTAGTGGGGATAGTTGATGATCTCAGATAATACCGATGATGCTATTCTAGAACACCTTACCAATTAAATAGTGGGGATAGTTGATGATCTCAGATAATACCGATGATGCTATTCTAGAAACACCTTACCAATTAAAGGTAAGGCTTATCTTAATAAACAGGAAACAAATAGAATTACTGTACCTATTAAAGAGAAGGGAAAAACTAATATTGAGGCTTCTAACAGTGAACATGAAAAGGAGGCACCTTAACAAAGTCTCTCTAATTTGAGGTAGGGGTAGAATGATCAATTCACTTAGCTTCCAAAAGAAGATTATGGAGGAAACGGAGGAAACCTAAAACGGTTGGTAGTCTCATTATTTCTAAATTTCTAGGCTTTTTTGGACTATTAAAGGCCTTAATGAACCTCATAAGGGACAAGCAGTCAAGGAAATTTTGCCAAAAAAGAATCCAATCTTACTTAGATAACTTGAAATAAGAACTAAAGCCTAAAAACTCCACAATCTCATGAAAATCTTGGGGAAAGACTGGAAATTTAGTTCCAATCATGATCATCACTAAGATGTTAAGATTTTATGTGCTTACAATTATCAAAAAATATCAGTCACTGTCTTAAGCTCTTCAGACCAATATATCCATCTTATCTGCAAGCTCACTGACTCAAGGATTGGGTTTGAAAATACTATTATTTATATTGCTAACCTTGAGTTTCAGAGAGCAAAAATCTATGAGGATTTTTTATTTATCCAAATCTCAATAAATAAGCCCTGGTTGGTTACAGGAGACCTTAATTTTATACTTCATCCATTATAAGTTCAGGGAGATAGGATCAATTTATCTAATCTTAGAAACGAGTTGGAAAATGCTAGAGGTGATTGATTTTAGATCAATAGGGAGTTTCTTCACTTATAGCAGTAAGCAATAAGGAAATTGTCTCATTAAGAAGAAGATTGACAGAATACTTGTTAATCAACTTTGGTTGAGTCAATTCCCTAGTTCTTATTCCCTCTTTGGATCTCTGTTATGTTTTGATAAATCCAGTATGGAAGTTATAAATTTCATCCCTCTAACCCCCTTCAAAGCTCCATTTAGATTCTTCAACATTCTTATCAACAAAGATAGGTCTATATAACTAATGCATGAAGTTTCGAGCAACGAAATACCAGGTTGCAATGCTTACCAACTTATGAGAAAACTTCAGATTCTTATATATAAGCAAATGACTTTTCATAAAGATAATCAGTCCACAACTTTTATCAAGCTTCATAAAGTTAACAAGGAATTGAGGAAAGCTCAGGAGGCATGCTATCATAATCCTGATAGCATTGTCTTTAAAATTGTTAAAGTCTCCAGGATCACCATTCTTTGATTATGTAAAGAGCTAGAATCACCTAGCCGAAAATGGTTATTTCAATACCAAATTCTTCTATAATTCTATCTTAGCAAGGAGAAATTCTTACACGATCAATTGTCATAAAGATTTTAATAATCAAATGGTGACTGGCAGATTCTCCTTGAAGGATATGATTTTCATTTATTTTGAGAGTTTGCTTAAAGGTATAAGTACATCTGTTTTAACTAGCTTGCAAGACGTTATGAAGCTAATTGGTCCTCATATCTCCTTATCTTAGGATGCTTTGTTAAAGCTCCAAAAACCTACTTCTCCCTAGGAGATCAAATTAGTACTTTTCATTCTCAACCCTATGAAAGCTCCAGGCCTATATGGGTTTAATGTCCATTTCTTCTAGAGAACCTAGAAAATCATAAGTAATCTACTAGTGGAAACTGTTTTGAAATTTTTGAATTTTGGAAGAATTTTGTGAGAAAGTAATGTTATTCCTATCTCTTTGATTCCTAAAATTCTTAATGCAAATTGCCTCAATGATTTTCATCCAATCTCATATTGTGATATTGTGTATGAAGTGATTACAAAGATTCCTATTAACAAATTAAAAGGGACTTTAAACCAGATTATTCTCAAGAGCCTTTATACCCAACAAATCAATTTCAGATAAGATACTCCTAGTGTAGGAGTTGATAATGTATTACAATTCTAGCAAATCTATTAAAATTTGTGTCATTAAATAGATTTTTCCAAAGCTTTTGACATATTTCAATTAAAATTCACCCTAGTATGCATGGAATGGCTTGGTTTCCCCAATTTCTTTATTAATTGGATTCATTCCTGTATTTTTACTCCATCTAACAATATTCTTATCGATGGTGTTCCTACTAAGCAATTCAGAGGCTCTAATAGGATAAAGGAAGGACCCCATCTCTCTGTACCTTTTTGTCATTTTTATGGAAATTCTGAACAGGATCATATGTTTCAATACCTCTAGGAGCTTTGATATCAAATTCCATCATAAATATAAGGAGATTTCTCTTACTTACTTAAGTTTTGCAAATGATCTCTTACTATTATGTGGAGCACATCATAATTTTGTCTTAATGTTGCTTTAATATCTTATGATCTTCTGCAGGTCTTCTAGCTTAAACATCAACCAGTGCAATAATAAAGTTAATTTCTCCTCAGATATCTCAAACACTGGAAGCCTTCATCAGATTTTTGGTTTGAATATGCCTAGCTTACCTTTTAAATGCCTGGAGGTTCCCATATCTTCTAAAAAGTTGAAATATCAAGATTGCTTAAGGATCTTGGAGAAATATAAGAAAATGATTAATTCTTGGTAGAATAGAGCACTTGCACAGGCTGGGGGAGTCTAACTCATTATCGTTGTACTAAATAATATTTTTACACATTAGAACTCTCATATACCCTTACCAAAAAGAATCAACAAGAAGATTGAAAAATGCATCAGAAACTTTCTCTAGTCGCCAAGAGTGACACCTCCAGAGGAGCTAAAATTAAATGGGAACAAATACGTTAAAGGAAGCAAGAAGGCGGAATTGGAATTACTTCAATCCAAACTTTTCAAACAATGAATGTGGCTAAAAAGAATTGGAGGCTATTTGAGGATAAAGAATCACTCTGGAGCAAACGAATAAATGAGTTTTACCTTAAGGACCCAACTTATGGAAATTTATAGAAAGGGAAGAGAACTCTTGGCCTTCCATTCAAATTCTAAGAAAAAGACAAGTTTTATACTCTTTCATCAAAATTCAAGTGGGAAATAGTGAGGATACATGTTTCTGGTTTGATAATTGTGCTTCTCTAAGTCCCCTCTGCCTAAGAGATGATTTTTTCACTTACTACTAAAATTTCTTCAGATGCTAGATTTGGGAGTGTTATTGAGCACAACTCTTGGCACTTTCCAAGTAGGGGCACTTAAAGGCTCCTGAGATATTTTCCCAACCATCTACCTAATCCCTTATTAGCCGATAAACCTTTATGGTCCATCAATAACAATGGAAACTACTACAACTCTTCATGCCTTAAAGCTCTCAAGCCTACCATTCCACACATTCCTTGGTTCAACACTGTTTGGCAAGGATACTTAAAACCAAAAGCCTCCTTCATCACTTGACTAGCAGTTATGAGAGATTGAAAACAAAAGATAAGATTGTTGTATCCAGTGATATCTTACATGAGCTACACAATATAAAGGCAGAAAATATTAATCATCTATAGTTCAAACCCAGCTACACAACTTCCATTTGGGCTAGTGTTCAACATATATTGAGTCTGTACTAGTATGAGACAGATTGGGACAGTATTTTAGAATGGGCTGAAAAAAGTTTCACATACTGGGAAAGATCTAATTTGTCTAAGCCTTAGCCTTAATTGTGCAGTTTATGCAATTTGGAGGGAAAGGAATCAAAGATTATTCAATAAGACCACAATAGATAAGCATAATTTAATTCACAAGTTACATTGTTAGAGTATGGAAACTTTGGTAGCTCATCAAGTTGCTGCAAAATTAGGCACGCACTGTAGAAGACAATAGAATCTTTAATTCTCTAGTTTCTTCCCAAGGATTATAGGAAGGATATTGTATTTTACGTTTCACTTTATTTGCTTGGCATAATCTTATGATGTCCCTTTTTGATGCCTTTTATGGCTTTTAAAGAATTTTTACATTTAATTTTCTAAAAAAAATATGAAGATGTTGTCTTCTTTTTCTTCTTCCTTTTCATCTTATCCTCAATGATGGCCATTACCCACTCCTTTGAGTTCACCTTTATTTAGTTATGAAAAGATCTCTAACCTTTTAATTTTTTGGAATTAGCCAATCATTTAATTTAAAACTCTAGATTCTTATTTGAAATTATCAATTGATGTATCTTTGACTCTGATCAAATCATTTAGAAGTTGTATAAGCAAGTTTTCAATAGCTAACTCCAATTCTAGTTTTCCTTCTTGATAAGTTAGGGGTTTATATGGAAATGTAAGGGGTTACTTTTTCTCTATTCAACACCTCTTGCTTAAAGTTAAGATGATTTCACTATCCCAATTTGTAAATGCAATTATAATGGTTATTTTATTATTATTGGTGGTTCTACCTTGTATCTATTTTTCAACTTCTACATTGTTATTCCAACCAAAGTTCAAACGATTTCAACATCCTAAATTGTAGGTGTTATTTTACGAGTTATTTTGTTGTCTTGGTACTTTTGAAGATAGTCTATGTGTTTGTTAACTTGGCAAAGAGATTGTTAACTTGACATTCATTACTATCTTGTCCTCATTTATAAAACTCATAATATAATGTTTGAGAAGGTCACACTACTCCATTTAGACTATTAATTCTCCTCATAAGCGCCTTGATCTACCAATTTTATGATTACATCCACCTTGTGAATGCCTACAAGTCTGGTTACCTTTTTCTTACTTTATTGCTATTGGTAATTTTTTACATTTATCTCTTTAATCAACTTTAAATAACTTTTGAAATTTTATTATTTATGATTCACATATTTGTTGCATCAAATATCTTCTTTTTTTTGCATGCTCTAGACCATTATAAAAAGTCCAAACTTACAAAAATGTCAATAACCCATAGTTTGGGCCCCTCTTGAGAAATTTTATATATCTTTCCTATGAATCATATAATGTCTTATTGTCCAGCTATCAATAGGTAGAGAAATCATTCCTTAACTTTATAGTCTTAGCATATGGGAAGTACTTAGCTAAGAACTTCTTTACTAAGTTATTATAGTGATTGAAGCAATAGGCAAAAATTTCAACCATTATTTTTTTGATCCTATAGTGAGAATATAAACTTATTTAACATGATGAAATCTTTAGTTGCTTTCTAGATTTTAAACGTGCCATACATCTTCAAGAAGTTGGCAATTTATGCAGTGAAATCTTCATTTGACAATCTGTCAAATTGGATGAACTATTGTAACATCTAAATGATGTTAGTTTAATTTTAAATTTATTCAATGTAATCGTCAATCTTACTATGCTAGACTATATTCCTATCAGTGATAGCTTAATATAGTGCAATATAGCTTTGCACTCCCTTCTATTCTATCAAATTATTGATTTAGTTGGACTAATATCTTTTCCCTCCCTCAATATTTATAGCATGTTTTCAATCTCTAGATTTTCTTCAACAAGGTCATAAGAGTTGCTCCTTAACATACACCAAGCGTTAAAATCAAATCATAACAATCACAAGAATCTTAACAAATAAAAGAATAAGAAACAAACATAAATGGAAAACTACTTTAATGATTATGGAGTATCTTTAATAATAAATTATTCCCACAACATTAAAAATTTGATTAAAGTATTGCCTATTATCCTAGTAAAAGACTGTAGACAAGTGGACATATCATTTTGTAACTAATGTAGAGGGTTGATCGTATGAGAAAAATTATAACTAATAAATCTAACTATCCTACTATTATCTAGTCACAAATAGGAGTGACTGAATGGTTAACTATGACTGAAATTAAAGTAAAGTAATTAGATAATAATAGCATGTAAAATAGACTTCCACCTTTTATCATCTTATATCTTTAATTTCTACATATTTAATTTTTTGTTTGGACCATGAAATATCCTAATGTTTTGATTTTTGAAATTCCATAAAAGTCACCATAATACTGGAAGCATCATATGTGTATATTCCTTGATTCCAATTTAATCCTCAATATAGGTTTCTAAGTCAATCTAAACATATATTCTTCTGAAAATGTCTATATATAAATTCATATTCAGTTTAAGCTCTGTTTTTATATATCAAAAGAACAAAGCCAATATTTTCCAAACATAAAGCTCTTTATTATAAAAATTGAAATAGAGCAATGTAATAACAATCTAACGTTTAATCTAATCTAAATATAAAAATTGTTAGCCTCTATTCATTCTTGAAATTATTAAAAAAAACAAACAAAGCCATCAAAAATTCATTGTAATGATATCCCTTGATGATAAAAAATTGAAATAAATTGATGTAATAATAAGTTAAGGTGCCCCCTAGGGGGTGGTCCAGTTGGTAGAGTAAGGGGCATGGGGACAAAAGATTATGTGTTCAAATCCTCCTTACCTACACTCTCTCGATCAAGCCTGTCGTACAAGTCTTGCCTAGTGCGGATGACCTGGTTGGCATGATTTGCAGGCTATTGCGTCATTCTGGAGGTTTACCTAGTGCGCATCCAAAGAATAGCGACTGTGGGCTCCTCCGTTCCAGCAAAAAAAAAGTATTTTAGGACTTTCTCTCCCTAATGATTAGTAAAACCTAATTACAACTTGAAAAGAAAGTAAAACAAAACTAAAAATATCTTATTTTAGTTAAGGATTTTTTTTCTTTATTTATAGATTTTTATTGTGGATATAATCTAAGACTGTATCTCAGATTGTGTATTTCATCCACAAGCCTTTAAAAAGAGAAACATAGGCTATACGTCCATGCGCTAAGCGTGTATCCTTCCAATTTTTTTCAGCATTTGATGTAATCTCTCTCTGGCCATGTAACATACCTTTTTCTCAACATCAAAGTTTTTTAAAGGAACATGCCTTAAAAAGCAGTTGTGTGATGATCATATTTATTCTTCTCGCTATCTATTTCTATCCGAAAAAGCAACTTCTCTATAATTGCTTAAAACGAAAAATAAAATTAATCAAATAAATGTAATTTATATGGAAAACACAACAAATACTAAGTAAAGTATATGTATAGTTCATGCATATCAATACTCGTACCAAAACTCAATATATCATAATAAAAACATTTTAATATAAAAGGAATGAAAAGTGAGTGCTGGATTGATGGGTTTGGGAAAGGGTTAATGCGTAAGGAATGAAAAGTGAGTGGTTGGTTGCTGATTATCATTATAGGAGTAATAGTTTCATATCCCACTTTTGAGGAATCCTCCATACCCTCTATTTAGTAGAGGAATAAAACTCATTCCTTAATAGCGGATTTTTAAAAAAATATTTTAAACACTAATTAATTAAATACAATTAATTAATTAAAATATAATTAATTAATTAAAATAATACTATTTATTAATTACATTATAATTACTTAAAATATAATTAATTAATTACAATATATTTAAATATAATTCATTCATTAATTAAATTATTGAAATTAATTAATTAATTAAAATATAATTAGTTGAAATAATATAATTAATTAATTTATAATTAAATAATGACAAATATAATTAATTTATTAATTAAAATATTGTAATTAATTAATTAATTATATAAAATATTATTAATTACAATATAATTAATTAAAATATTGTTATTAATTAATTATA